>JAUIMM010000281.1:8195000-8802500 GCA_031769625.1 Taudactylus pleione | reverse complement strand
TCAAAACAAACCCATCAGAGAGATAGCAAAAGCATTAGGTGTGGCCAAATCAACTGTTTGGAACATTCTTAAAAAGAAAGAACGCATCGGAAAGCTCAGTAACACCAAAAGACCCGGAAGACCACGGAAAACAACTGTGGTGGATGACAGAAGGATTATTTCCCTGGTGAAGAAAAACCCCTTCACAACAGTTGGCCAAATCAAGAACACTCTCCGGGAGGTAGGTGTATATGTGTCAAAGTCAACAATCAAGAGAAGACTTCACAAGAATGAATATAGAGGGTTCACAACAAGATGTAAACCATTGGTGAGCCACAAAAACAGGAAGACCAGATTAGTGTTTGCCAAACAACATCTAAAAAAGCCATTACAGTTCTGGAACAACATCCTATGGACAGATGAGACAAAGATCAACTTGTACCAGAGTGATGGGAAGAGAAGAGTATGGAGAAGGAAAGGAACTGCTCATGATCCAAAACATACCACCTCATCAGTGAAGCATGGTGATGGTAGTGTCATGGCGTGGGCATGTATGGCTGCAAATGGAACTGGTTCCCTTGTATTTATTCGTGATGTGACTGCTGACAAAAGCAGCAGAATGAATTCTGAAGTGTTTCGGGCAATATTATATGCTCATATTCAGTCAAATGCTTCAGAACTCGTTGGACGGCGCTTCACAGTGCAGTTGGACAATGACCCGAAGCATACTGCAAAAGCAACCAAATAGTTTTTCAAGGCTAAAAAGTGGAATGTTATGCAATGGCCAAGTCAATCCCCTGACCTGAATCCGATTGAGCATGCATTTCACTTGATGAAGACAAAACTGAAGGGAAAATGCCCCAAGAACAAGCAGGAACTGAAGACATTTGCAGTAGAGGCCTGGCAGAGCATCACCAGGGATGAAACCCAGCGTCTGGTGATGTCTATGCATTCCAGACTTCAGGCTGTAATTGCCTGCAAAGGATTTGCAACAAAGTATTAAAAAGTGAAAGTTAGATTTAGGATTGTTTAATCTGTCCCATTACTTTTGGCCCCTTAAATAGTGGGAGGCACATATAGGAAACCGTTGTAATTCCTACACCGTTCACCTGATTTGGAAGTAATTACCCTCAAATTAAATCTGAAAGTCTGCAGTTAAATCACATCTTGTTTGTTTAATTTTTAAGCCATTGTGGTGGTGAATAGAGGCCAAAATATGAAAATTCTGTCAATGTCCCAATATTTATGGACCTGACTGTGTATATACAGTATATATATATATATATATATATATATATATACACACATACACATATATTTTTACTTCCTTCTTTCTATCCTCTCTTTTTCTGTAGCTGGAGGTAGGGCTTGGTTCTATTCTGACAGGGCAGCCAGGAGCAAGCGCAGGAAATTCAGGGGCGGGGGGTGTTCCATAATATATATATACTTACAAACACACGCGCAGCATACATGCACACACCCCCCCCACCCAACCAACACTAAAAAGAACTGTCACTGACCTGTTAATTACACACACACCACCACCCCCTACCCTGCCAACACTAACGAGAAGAGACTGACCTGTTAACCTCTCAGTGCTGTGCCACGCCAAACAGCTCCTCGATCCCTTGCACTGGGAGAAGAGTCACTGCACCATGCGGGAACCGATGGAGGTAGAGCTCACAAGCTTACAGCTGGGTTGTGGATAGATCCTCTTCCATAGATGTACCTACGAAAGGGGATCTATATACACAAAACCCTTACAGCAGCCAGTCAGGACAGCCGGGTGCGCCGCTGATATACACCACAGTGGGCACCCGGCAAACAGAAATTGCAGCAGCGGCCGGGTCAGCATTCTCCGCTCAGTGTGGCTGTGGCCACCCGCACCCTACCTACCTACACTTTCCAGTGGGTGCCCAGCACACCGTAACCTGTCTGTCCACAGCAGAGCGCATGTATTGCTATGGTGGCGCTGCCAGGTGGCGCCCCCCTGGCGGCAGGCGCCCCTGGCAAGTGCCATCCTGGCCAAAGTATAGATACGTCCCTGTTGGTTAGTTTTGATCAGGAATGTGCGGAAAAGGTAGACAGGGGAGGCAGTGCCTCACCTGCCATACAGTTTTTACTCCAGAGTTTTGACTATAAAAATGATTACAAGAATACGAAGGAGATATTAATAATATTTTCTTTACTCTTTTTTTTTATAATTTTTATAGTAAAAACTGTGGAGTATACCTAAGTATGACCGGAAAGGCTCTGCCTCACCTGACCGCACATCACTGCCCCACACGGGCCAATTCTGAGTTGGACGGATCTCTGTGCACGAAAACAAATGGCATGTTTTATCATACAGTGCATGCGCAGATACAATAATTTTGTGTATCTCCGTCCTATCCTGAGTCAGATGGAACTTGGCCAGATCTGTCTTTGTTTCTATCACAAATCCTAAAAAGCTGAGCAATTTTCAGACCTTTTTTCCCCCATCCACTTTATCTAAAATTGCAGACATACTAGGGATTCATATATAGCACTCCCTATCATTCTCCTACGTCTACTCTCATCCCTTCCCACTCTGATTTGGTAACTATGGCTTTTGGAGAAAAGAAAGAGTTAGGACACGAGTGTGAGAGAGCTGAGGAAATCCTCTTCATTATTCTGACAACCCTGTAGCCAGCAGTAGTGCCACAACTCATTCAGGGCCTGATTCAGACGTGGATGGAGGTGCAGCAGTGGCTACTGTGAATTTATGCTAATGCCGCAGTCAATGGGCTTTCTATTGAGACACCCACCAGTTGTGAATCTAGTCTGCTGTGGTGCATTGAAAGTCGCACCATCAAGTGGACATCAGACATTAAAGCAACCCTGTGGTTGCTCAGAATGTCCTACGGTACATGGCTGCCAGTGCCAGTGGAACTGCGTCTTTTGATACAGTCCCTGATGCCGACATGCCCACTGACACACAAACACATATATACTGTGTGTAGGAGTAGTGCGGCAAATCTGCTTTGCACCACCATTCTCCACTAGTTACCGGCACAATGCTCATTATGGTCCTGATTCTGTAAGGATCGTAATTGCATAGCTGCACTCAGGCAGCTTTGCAATTGCGATCCTTTGCAGATATGGTAATGCACAGGAGGCATCACGCCCCCTGTGCATTACTTAACCGAGCTGCGGCATTCAACAGCATCGGATAAATCCGCGTACCATCGGCCGGCTGCGGTGACTCATAGGCCAGCTGCCACAGTTTAGAGGAAGAGGCCAGGAAATCTCTGTCACCCAACGGAGATCCTGGCCTCTTCCCTCCCCCTCAACGGCGGCAACACGCCTCTGTTTCGGGTAATCACTGACAGTCTGCTGCCAGTTTGCAAGCGGACTCGCAGACCCGTTCTGCACAGAGTGGGTCCGACGCCTGCGCTGATTCCCAAACATCGGGAATCTGCGTTCAGCAGTGAATCAGGCCCTAAGTCCGCAAAAAAACTATAAACATTGTCAATAATTGTTTATTATAATTTTACGATATTTTAAGATATAATACTCTTAGCCATATAACTAGAAGGGCCATTGAAAGCCTAATAACAGGGTATTCAATAGGTAAAAACATCAGAAGTTGGATTGTCCATACCGATGTGACTGGATTTGATGAGCCCAATTCTACCAATTTTCTCAATAATTCTCATAAAGGATGTTATAAATGTCTTTGTTGTGTGATCTGCAGCAATATGCTTCAATATGCTGGCAGGAAACACAATCAATCATTCACTTTCAGGTTCCAAATATGAAATAAAATACAATTTAACATGTATTATCAGGTACGCTGTGTATGCTTTGATTTGCCCTTGTGGACGTCACTATTTTGGTAAGAAGAAGGTGCAGGCGATTTTGGATTGGTCCCGTCCTCAAACGTTGAAAGCCATCCAGAGATTGCTTGGGTTCGCCAAATACTATAGGCGTTTTATTAAAGGATTTTCATCATTGTTGGCTCCCATTACTGCCTTGACCCGAAAACGCTAACCCTGCCCTATGGCCACCTGAGGCAGAGACTGCCTTCCAACTATTAAAAAAGGCGTTTATTTCAGCTCCAGTCTTATGACAATCAGATCTGGATAGGCCATTTCTAGTGGAAGTGGATGCATCTTCAGGGGCCATGGGTGCAGTTTTTTCCCAGCGTTATGACAATAATCGAGTTCATCCCTGTGGGTTCTTCTCTAAGAAGTTTTCTCCTGCTGAGAGAAATTATACCATTGATGAACAAGAACTTTTAGCCGTAAAGTTAGCCTTAAAAGAATGGAGATACCTGCTGGAAGGGGCCAAGTTGCCCTTCACTGTCTTCACGGACCATAGAAATCTGCTCTTCCTCAAGAATCTTCAGTGCGTGAGTCCTCATCTGGCCCGATGGGTGATATTTTTTGCTCGGTTCCAGTTCACCCTGACCTTCCAGTCTGGAGCCCTTAATCAAAAGGCAGATGCCCTGTACAGATCTTTCCGCTGTGATGACAAATCAGAGAATCAAAAAAATACCCCTGTTTTGGAGTCAAGAGTCTTCACCACCTTACAGCTACAGCCTCCTACAGGGAAGTCCTTTGTGGCCCCGGAGTTAAGGAAGCAGCTCCTCACCTGGGCTCATTCCTCTCACTTTGCAGGTCACTCAGGTACCCGGAAGACCTTGGAATTTTTAAAGAGAGGTTATTGGTGGCCATCCATGAAAGCAGACGTGTCGGAATTTATTTCTTCATGTTCTTCCTGTGCCCAGCATAAATCTTCACGTCAGGCACCGGCTGGTGAGTTATTGCGACTACCTATTCCATCACGTCCATGGAGGCATCTCTCCATGGACTTCGTCACGGATCTGCCGAATTCTCAAGGGTTCATTACCATCTGGGTCGTAGTAGACCGATTCTCTAAAATGGTCCATTACATTCCCCTAAAGAAATTGCCTTCTGCCCCTGACCTGGCTCACTTGTTCGTTCAACATATTTTCCGTCTCCATGGTCTTCCAGCTGAGATAGTCTCTGACCGTGGTGTTCAGTTCACAGCAAAATTTTGGAGAGCCTTATGTTCTGTATTGCAAGTAAAGCTAAATTTTTCTACGGCTTATCACCCACAAAGCAATGGTTCCACTGAGAGGGTTAATCAAGACCTTGAGACCTTCCTGAGGATTTTTATGACATCTTCCCAGAACAATTGGTCTGCATTGCTGCCATGGGCTGAATTTGCTCATAACGCCTCCTACCACTCTTCCACGAATCAAATACCATTCCAAGTAGTCTACGACCTTCATCCTCGGGTCCCTGAATTTCAAAGCCTGCCCGTCTTTGATGTCCCAGCTGTAGAAGACACTGTACGGAAATTTGCTTCAATCTGGTTTCAAGTTCGTACTGACTTGGAGAAGGCGGCCTCCCGTTACAAATTTCAAGCTGATAAGAAGCGTAGGAAAATACCACGTAAGCAAGTTGGAGACCAGGTCTGGTTGTCCACCCGGAACCTACGACTTCTAGTGCCATCCATGAAATTTGATCCCCGCTTCATTGGGCCCTTCTCCATCATAGAAGTCATTAACCCCTTGGCTTATCACCCCTTATCTGAAAATTCCCAATTCCTTCCGCGTAAAATGAAAAAACAAAACAAAAAAACCCCACCTACCTGGCAGGGGGTCTTCTTACTGGAGAGGGGGCTGCTGGGAGACCCAGGGGCTGATGGGAAGAGCAAGGGCTGCTGGGAGATGTAATTCTCCCAGTGCCCATTCCGGGGGGGCCACACACACCGCACAGGGGGTCACTCACACTCACACTCACTCATACACACTTACATACACCACACACACTGACATACTCACCCTGCTGCAGAAGAGCCGGCTCCCTGACGCTGGATGCAGAAGACAGCACTTCGGAAGGTGAGTAATTAAGGAGTAATTAAGCTAATTGGATACTTCCAATTTCTTAATTAGTCTTCAGGGGGGGGTGCCGCAGGGGTGTCAGAGCAAGTCCCGATGATTTTACCTAAAATCATCGATTTTAGGAAAAATCACGCTTGCTCATGAGGTGTGTGAAAAAAAAAGCCCGGTGCGTGTTTTTTTAAAAAACCACGCACCTAATAGAATAGCAAAAACCAGCACCTGCAGGAAAAACCTCGCAGGTGCAGGTTTTTTGTTATTCTCGCACACAATTGAATATGCCCCTATATGTGGTAAATAAGTTTCTGGTGAGGACCCAGGAAAAAGACACAAATGAAATGCCTATGTAAATAGGTACAGAGGGGCCGAAAGGGGAGGGTACTAATTACCCGGGCTTGCTGGAGGGGCCCCGCGGGGGCTAAGGTCCGGCACCGCTCCCCCTCTTACGTCACAGCAGCGTGCTGGGCTGCACTGGGAGACTGCTTGCGGCTGCTAAAGCAGCAGCCGGAGCAGTCTCCTATGCCTATGTGGGGAGTGATCACGCTGATTGCGCCCCCATCGCCTGTGCATCGGACTGGGGGGCACACGGCTAATCATCTGCCTTAATTGACTATTACCTTTGAGTGGGAGTGGTATTTATTGGGGACCTGTGAGACTGTATGTGGTATTCTACGTTGTGCCAAGTTGATATTAGAGGATGTTGGCCCTTTTGGACTTATGCTGTTTTGTTGCTTGTGGACTGCTGGACCTTGATAATGGTCTTTGTATAGAACGAAATGTCGGTAGCCTTGCCTATATAGCATCCATGAAAACTGATCCATTGTCACAATAAATTATAATAGACTCTACAAAAAATGGTGAGTGTCCTTATTCCACCTATACAGTGTGTGGTATTGATTTGTATTTTTTTTATATATATATATATATATATATATATATATATATACACACCCTGCAACAGGCGCAACTCGGACTTAAAGATTAATGAAAAAAGACTGTGCTTTAATCTACGTTTCGGGGAACATATCCCCGTCCTCAGGATACACAGATACGAAATGTAGATTAAAGCACAGTCTTTTTTCCTTAATCTTTAAGTCTCCGAGTGCCGCCTGTTGCAGGGTGTATATTATTGGGGGTGCTGTCCTCCTGGGAAGGCACCGGAGCAAGGTACCCCGAGGTGGGTTGTGAGTGCCGGGTCACAGAGTGGTCACAGAGCTTCCACAATCTGCCGGCACTCTCAACAACCAGACATCTTCCTCTGGTGCACAATCAAAAATAAAGATAGATCCAGAAAGAAGCCCCATCTTCAGGACCACAACAGTTGGTTGGATATCTCTGAGTGCCGTTCTTTCTGGATCTACATATATATATAAATATATATATATACCGTGTTTCCCCGATAACAAGACACTGTCTTATTATTTTTTTGGTTCCAAAAAACACCATAGGGCTTATTTTCGGGGTAGGTCTTATTTTAACTAACATTGACAGCCCCTTATGCAGGCCCCCCTGTAGCAGTGCCCCTTATGCAGGCCCCCCTGTAGCAGTGCCCCTTATGCAGCCCCCCCTGTAGCAGTGCCCCTTATGCAGCCTCCCTTGTGTAGCAGTGCCCCTTATGCAGCCCCCCCTGTAGCAGTGCCCCTTATGCAGCCTCCCTTGTGTAGCAGTGCCCCTTATGCAGCCCCCCCCCTGTAGCAGTGTCCTTTATGCAGGCCCCCTTATTGCAGTGCAAGTACGGTACTTACCTGAGTCACCGTCATCCTGGATGTCCCTTTCACTTGCGCGCTGACTGGATCTAATATGATCCAGCAAGCGCGGCCGCACAGGATCCTCAGAGCGTGGGTGACGTCATGACATCACCCGCGCACTGCATGACTGGGAACGCTGGTCTCTGCAGCGTTCCCAGCTCAAAAAGAAAAAAAGGTAGGTCTTATTTTCGGGGTAGGGCTTATTTTAGACCGGGCTACAAAAGCAAGGGTAGGGCTTATTTTCAGGGTAGGTCTTACTATCGGGGAAACACGGTATATATATATATATATATATATATATATATATATTAGGGGTGTGCACCAGCCACTTTTCGTGTTTTGGTTTTGGATCTGGATCTTTCTTCGTGTTTTGGATCTAGATTGGTTTTGCCAAAACCACCCTTCCGTGTTTTGGGTTCTGGGTTTTGTGTTTTGGATCTGTATTTTTTTTAAAAAAAGTATAAAAACAGCTAAAATCACAGAATTTGTGGGTTTTTCTGCTCCTATGCTATTATTAACCTCAATAACCTTCATTTCCACTCATTTCCAGTCTATTCTGAACACCTCACACCTCACAATAGTGTTTTTATATCCAAAAGGTTGCACCGAGGTAGCTGGATGACTATGCTAAGAGATACGAGTGGGCGGCACAAACACGTGGTCCATCTAGGAGTGACACTGTAGTGGCAGACAGGATGGCAGTTTGAAAAACTAGGCCCCAAACAGTACATAATTCAAAGAAAAAAAAGAGGTGCAAGATGGAATTGTCCTTGGGCCCTCCCACCCACCCTTATGTTGTATAAACAGGACATGCACACTTTAACAAACCAAACATTTCAGCGCCAGGGTCTGCCACACGACTGTGGCTGAAATGATTGGTTCGTTTGGGCCCCCACAAAGCAAGCTGCCAATTAATCTGTCCCTGCACAAACTGGCTCTACGGAGGCAAGATGTCGTCCTCATCCACCAATTCCTCACCCTCTTCAGTGTTGTGTACATCCTCATCCTCACAGAGTATTAATTCGTCCCTGCTGGAATCCACAACCACAGGTCCCTCTGTATGTTCTGGAGGCTGGTCTCCCTGGAAGAGTTGATAATTCATTTTATGAACATCATCTTCTCCACATTTTGTGGAAGCAACCTCCTACGCCTTTCGCTGACAAGGTTCCCGGCTGCACTAAACACTCTTTTGGAGTACACACTGGAGGGGGGCAACTCAGGTAAAATAGAGCCAGTTTGTACAGGGACCTCCAAATTGCTTCTTTTTCCTGCCAGTACAGGTACGGACTGTCTGACATGCCTACTTGGATGCTGTCGCCGATGTAATCCTTTAACAGACAGACGCACACTTGTCGCTGCTGCTTTAAGAATGCAGGTGCGGCTACAGCCCACACATTTCACAAAGACAGAAAAAAAAGAAGAATATTTTTATTGTTCGTGGAGCGCACTTTGAGGGTTACACCACCCTTTAACAGACAGACGCACGCTTGTCGCTGCTGCTTTAAGGATGCAGGTGCGGCTACAGCCCACACAATTCACAAAGACAGAAGAAAAAAAAGAATTTTTTTATTGTTTGTGGAGCGCACTTTGAGGGTTACACCACCCTTTAACAGACAGACGCACGCTTATCGCTGTGGCTTTGAGGATGCAGGTGGAATCTAGACGGGATTTGGAACCGGGGACACACTACCTCCATCAATTGTCTAAATCCCACTGCACTAATGGCGGATACCGGACGCACGTCTAACACCAACATAGCAGTCAAGGCCTCAGTTATACGTTTTGCTTCAGGATGACTGCTGTCGTACTTCATCCTCATCGCTAGGGACTGTTGGAGGGTCAATTGTTTAGTAAAAGTAGTGGTGTTCCTACTTCGTCTCTGGGATGATGAACAACTCCCAGCAGCAGCAACAGCACTAGGAGGAAGTGGTTCTTGATCTTTCCCTATTTTATTTTTATCGGAGAAAGTTTGGTCCTCCATTTATGTTATATTGATATATACGTGCGGCTAAGGCGCACACAAACACAGAAAATATTTTTTTATTTTTGCTGGAGAGTAGTGCACTTTGTGGGTTACACCACCCTTTAAGAAATGAGCCAGCCGGATCTTTACTTATGGGACACAGGCGCACGCTTGGCGCTGCTCCTTTGTTGATGCACGTGCAGCCACAGTGCACACAATTCACAAACACAGAAAATATTTTTTATTTTGTTTGGAGTGTACTTTGGGGGTTACAGCACCCTTTAACGGTCAAGCCAGCTGGCCCTTTACTTATGACACAGGCGCACGCTTGGCCCTACTTTGTTGATGCACTTGCGGCTACTGCGCACACAATTCACAAACACAGAAAATATTTTTTTATTTGGTTTGGAGTGTACTTTGGGGGTCACAGCACCCTTTAATGGTCAAGCCAGCCGGCCCTTTACTTATGACACAGGCGCACGCTTGGCACTACTTTGTTGATGCACGTGCGGCTACTGCGCACACAATTCACAAACACAGAAAAAATATTTTTCTTTTTAGCACTTGGGGGGAGCACCCCTGACGGACAGAGCACCCCCTGGACAACACTACAGCACCCCTTTAGGACTGGGACACTGCACAGGACTTTGGAGTGGACACAGCCCCTATGGACAACTGACTGCACAACACAGTCCAGCCAGCCCCTATGGACTTTGAAGTAGTGGACACAGCCCCTATTAACAACAGCAGCACAGCACAACACAGCCAGCCCCTATGGACTTTGAAGTAGTGGACACAGCCCCTATGGTCAACAGCAGCACAGCGCAGCACAGCACAGCACTACTCTGCACTACACTACACTACACAGCCCAGCCAGCCCTAACTACCACCCTCCCTCTTCACTGTCCACAGCCGAGTGAGAAAATGGCGCCGACGCGGGTACCTTATATAGGATCGAAAACCCGCGAGACCCGGAAGGCGGGATGATGACGTTTTGCCCCGATTTCAGATCCGAGTCAGGCGGGAAAAGTCGAGCCTGACTCGGATCGGCCTCGGATCGGGGGGGCTCGGGGGGGTTCGGGTTTCAGAAATCCGAACCCGCTCACCCCTAATATATATATATATATATATATATATATATATACATATACACATAAACACACATATATATATATATATGTATATATATATATATATATATATAGTTATTGTTCACTGTAACGATGCATGACACCATGTTACAAATCAATGCATTGTCTAAACGGTACAAGCAGCATTAAACCCACCCAGCACAGTGGTGCAAAAAAAAGAAAAAAAGACAACTGTACCATGTGCCAAGCGCAGAGCAGACAGCTTTAAGTGTAACAGTTCTCATTGTCCATAGCTTAATAGAGGCAGCCTCTTTGTTCAGAGGAGCTGATATGTTCACACTTTATCTCTGCTAGGCAGGCTCTCTGTCTGAGAAATGACAAAGTGCAAGTGATGAGTTTAATGAAGTGGCTCTAAATGTTGTGTCATAACAAATTATATGAATAATGAAAAAGCTAATTTCAGTTCCCTTCCACTACAATAATCATAGTACATTTAGCTTGTGTGGAGTGAGATTTTTTGTCAGACCAAAAGAAAAAGTAAAGTAAGCTAATTCTATGCTTTTTCCTTCTTTTTAAGTGTTTTTAATGCTTAAAAAGCACATGAAAATGGAACAAAGTAGTTATGAAATGGAGAGTATACTGTAAGTGCTTGCGGTGCATCTCCTGATCCCTCTTGTTTTGTGACTCCATGCACCAGATTTGTGCACATTTTTTTTTGCCTTTTCCTTTGCAAGTTCATCCGGTTAGTGTCTTTGGTGATTATCACACTGCTTGCTTCATGCAGGCAAAATCTGATATAATGTGCCTGATTCTGCACCCAAATGCACATAAAAATATTGAGTTGTGGAACAAGTTATTCTAATGAACTTCGGGCATTTACATTCATGATTTAAAATGTGTCTTTTTAAATTCATAAAATGACTTGATCTTTACACGTTTTCTAATGTAGATCTCCATCACGTTCCTGAATGTGTAACCCTTGAAACATTTTCTGTCACCTAAAGTATACATACCCCACATTGCTGAGTCTCCTGTTTAGCTTCACCCAGACAGAGAACCTCCCAGGAACATAGAAGAAAATCAGTATGACCAGTAAGTGGCAATAATCCAAATGGTGGCTTCAAGACCACAATGCTATGACCACAAAGAACCAAAAATTGTGGTCATCCTGGGGCATTTATATATTCCTACGGGAGATGGAATACTGTACATCAAAGCAACAGTCTCCACAATTCACTTCTGAAATGGTCTATGTAGGTAATCTTAATCAGAGTCATAACATATCTCATACTGAAATGTTACATTGATAGGGAAATTATAGTATCTTCCTACATTTAGTACCTAATACTGTGTTGTCATATGCACGTGTGTGGGACATTATGTTCCTAGGATGTACCAAAGTAAGTATATTTCCTTTAAAAACAAATTCTGAGTGGAAAGGTGTTTGGAGAAGCCATAAATGAGGCCATTAGCATATGCACAGCCTTCACTCCTCCCCTGATGCTGCAAATCCAGAACACAATGATGCAAAGCAAACACCACACCTCACACCTTCTTTAAAATGTCTGCAACAATGATACATAATGGGTTCAGAAAGGATGCCCCACTGGGAACGGACTTTAAATCCTGGCTGTCGTGATGCCGGGACTCAGAATGCTGGCGCCAGAATCTGGGTGCTGGCGTCCCAACAGTAGTAGGGTTAAGGGGAGGGTTAGGTTTAGGCACTAGAGGGGGAGGGTTATGGTTAGGCTGTGTGATGGGGAGGTTAGGTTTATCCTGCGGGGGGAAGGGTTAGGCTTAGGGGTAGGGTTAGGAAACTTGCTGGTAGGTGTTGTTTCCTAACCCTGTCGGGATCCCGAGCTCCAGCATCCCATCCATCCCTCCCACTGTACTGTTGTTTAATAGTGTACCCCTATGTGTGAGAGATGATGAGAGCTGAGAGTAACATGACAAGGCAAGCATGTAACCATGAGCAAACTACAATAAGATCCAGTGGGACTGCAGCTTCAAACTAATTAATTAAAAATAAATCCTCAGAGGACAAAGGAATCTGTAATTGGCAGCATATGATTAAAAAAACAGTTTATTGTCTAATTCAAGTAAAAAAAATAAGTGAATATCTGCTCAAAGTACTATGGATTTTCTTTGAAGTGAAATTATGGGCTTGTTTACAAACTGCTCCTTTTTGTTTTAACTACACTACCAACTGTGATGCTGGTTTATCGGTGATGGCATAGACCATTTAGTTACTGAAATTCTTAATTGGACTATTATTTTTAATGTACTAGTACAGCAGTACAAACAAAAATGGCAGCTGCTCAATCAATCTAGCAGTACTAATCAGGTGCATGAAAGGGAGGGGTCATACTAAGTAGAAAAAGGAGGGGGATTTAACCCCCTATTGTACCTCAGCACACTGAATAATACCTGCAACAATATATGAAGACTATATGGTCATAGAAATTCAGAGATATTAGTTGCATGCATTTGCAAATACATGGGAGGCTGCTGGGCCACGTCACGGCTTCTCTGTTACCAGCAGTCCCTAACACTAAGGGGTTCACGTCCGAGGCACAGTGCACCCCAAAAAAACATCCAGCCCAGGACCCCCCCAGGGCATCACACGAAAATGGAAAAAGAGTGACAGTGCAGTGTAAAGTATAGCTGTGTGTGAGTAATCATTAAGTGTGGAATGAGAGGTTAAAATATATGTGAAAAAATACATGAATAATAAACAAACATAAAAGGTGATGTGAAAAGCAACTATGTGTATTAAGTGGTGATGCCCTGAGGAGGCCCAGCCAGACCAGTCCCGGGGGCCCTACGCCCAAACGCTCACCCCAAATGTAAAATATACCAATTATAAGGCCTCATGATAGAGGCACATATATAATTTTGTCAAATGTAAGGCCTCATGATAAAGGCACATACATAAATGCATCCAAATTGAGAGCCAGCTTACCTGGGAGTCACCCCTGGGAACTCCAACTAGCTCTACTAGAACCAGCATGCCCTACTAATGCTGGCTCCTTCAAGGGGTCCTGGGCTGGACGTTTTTTTGGGGTGCACTGCGCCCGGGACGTGAACCCCTTAGTGTTAGGGACTGCTGGTAACAGAGAAGCCGTGACGTGGCCCAGCAGCCTCCCATGTATTTGCAAATGCATGCAACTAATATCTCTGAATTTCTATGACCATATAGTCTTCATATATTGTTGCAGGTATTATTCAGTGTGCTGAGGTACAATAGGGGGTTAAATCCCCCTCATTTTTCTACCTAGTACAGCAGTAGACATATTATTGCAGTGAAAATAGCAAATGGTGATATATACACTATAACTGATCTGATATACAATACATAGTACCACTGGTAGAGATGGAAATCAGTTATTAAGGGGCCTTGGATGGAGATAAAGTGAACAGAGATAAAGGGCCTGATTCAGACCCGTATGCTAAGCCGCGTACGCACGCTATGGGCGATTGTTGCTTGTCTGTGCATGCATATGCATCAATATGCTCATGCGCGAGTCACTGCGCTCGGGAATTGTGTGCTCATAGTACACTGACTGGACGCTACTTTCAGTGACAGATAGTGCTGTTTGTGGCTGGTAACAGGGGAAGGTGCTTGTGAACGGGGGAGTGGTGGTGCGAACGCAGGCATGTCTGGGCGTCAAAATGGCGTATAATGGGTGACCATAATTAGCATGGAAGTGTCATTGTGTCAGGGGTTGGTTTTCTTGTGGACCCGGGGTGGATACAGGAGGGGACACAGAATCAGAACTGTAGAAAAACTTGGGTTGTTTAATGAATGGAATGGTAGACATGAAAGAACCAAGTCCAGGGCAAAAGTGGAGATGGGTCAGAGTCAAATAAAAGTCCAGCTACAAATAATAAAATCCAGAATGAAGGTAACAGGAGTGGATCGATACTGTTTAGGTATGTCCAGAGGGAAACAAACTGTAGACAGGAGTCGATGCGATAAGAAGGTAGTCTGGCTGGTGAGTGGGATTACAACAGTAGCGGGAGGAGGAGTTGCTGGAAGGTGCTGGGAATCCTGAGGCTACCTGAAACCGGCAGGGAGCTAGACAGAACTGAAGTCAGCTGCGTAGAGGAGCTCAGATAAATGTGACCAAACTTGGCTGATACACGTTGCACTGGCAAAGTATGGAAGCTGTGAACTCCCTTAAATCCCCAACAGCAGAGCATGATTGGCCGGATAGAACAGCTGACCTTTAGACAATTGGTTCCCTAGGTCACATGGCCCAATGCAAGATGGTGGCGCCCATAGAACTACAGTTTGGGAATGCTGTGCAAGACTCCCATGCTGGCACGGCCTACCAACAAGGAACCACCAGATGCACCCTGTGCCAGTCTCCATACTACAGCACCGCCACCGGAAGGCCCACGTCAGAGCGCCCTAACGGGCAAAGACCGCAGACTTACTGGTAAGGAACCCCTGGTCATGACACATTGTACACGTCACTTTGTTGTATGTCAGCCTGCAGTGATCGCAGTGCGTGCGGCGGGGTAGGGTCTACCTCAAGTGCTGTGTGCTGCTCCGATGGCTCTCGATGGTTCTGATTTATCACTTCCTGGAGAAGACGTGTGTTAATAAAGAGAAGTGGATGTCTTTGAACCGGCGTGCGTTCACTCTGCCATCGCTCTCTAAGAGCGATGTCCTTGAACCAGACAGTGCGATCACGGAATTTGCATACCCAGCCGCTTTTGGCTGCGAGAGAGTGCAGCTTAGATTCTGGGTCTGAATTGCCCCCAAAGTACCAAACAACCAGCTCTTAACTGTCATTTTTTAAACACAGCCTGTAACATGGCTGGAATTTTATCTCCGTTCACTTTATCTCCATGCAAGGCTTAGTAAATAGACCGTATACTGCTGTGAAAAATGTGGATTAAGATGGAAAGAACAATTGTATCTAGCATCATATTGCAGTGCAAACAAAGGCCCTGATTCAGAGCCGCTCGTAAGCGGCCGCTCGTTCGTTCTGACGGATGTTCGCACATCTGCGCATGCGTACGGATTTTAATACGCATGCGCGAACCAGTCAGTGCGGCCGAAAATCGTTTGTTCGCTATATAGCGAATGCCTGCTATTTTGAGTGACAGAAGGAGGCGTATGTGGGTGGTAACAGGGGAAGGTGCTTGAAAACGGGGGTGTGGAATTCGAACGCAGGCGTGCTTAAAGGTCAAAATGGGCGTATTAAGGGAGTGCATAATTAATACAGCAGCGTCATTGACCACGTCACTTGTTTTTTTTTTACTCAGAACTGCTCGCAAAATAGCGGTTAAAAAAACCAGCCACAAGAATAGCAAGCAGTTCATACGCTGTTCGATGTACTCGATTAATCTAATAAATAGCGGACATGACGTATGGTGCGAGCGGCAAGGGGGCGTATTTTTCAAAATTACAATCGCAAGTTTTGCTCGCTCGTTCAGACTTAGAGGCGTGAACAGACCGCAATTAGCGAACGGTTCATTTGAATAGCCACCCCTTGTTTTAGAACGAACGACCGCAAATAGCGAGCGGCTCTGAATGAGGGCCAAAGTAAGGTTGAATTATAACAAAGAGACTGCTATGCCATCATTACTTAATATCACTGTTGTCTAGCTATTGCTCATACTTGCCTACACTCCTGGAAGTCGCGGGAGGCTCCTGTTTTTTCAGGTAGCCCTCCGCACCCCTGGAAGAGTAGGCAGATCTCCCGCTTCCTAGTTAAGTGGTCAGCATGGGGAGATTTTACGGCATGCTTGCCAACTCTCCCTCATTGTCAGGGAGACTCCCTAAAATAGTAGCAATCTCCCTGTCTCCCTGAAGAGTCTAGCAATCTCGATGATTGCACCTTTCCCTCATTATGTAGAGGTAATAGAACAAAAACAGAGATATATACATTCAAATGGGATCATTAGTATCATTTCCCTGCATTGGCTATAAGGACCAATACAAATCTGCTTATTAGGATTCATTGTATATTTACTTGTGATTTCTGATCACAATTACACTAATATTTGGGGTGGGGGAATTTCCTGAATCATCTCCTGGTTGCTCAAAATCTGAGTCTCCAGTCAAATTTTCATGAAGATTCTTGTGGAGGCACCAATACTATCTTAAAAGGAACACCTATCCTATTAGCATCTGTTACAATAAACACAGGACCTCATTCAGACCCGCTCGCAAGCACTTGAGCGCTCGCAAGCAGATCAATGTTTGGCTGTGCGCATGCGCAGCGGCCACACTGTGCATGCGCAAGCCCCGGAGTGAGAGAGAAATTCTCTCGCTCCGTGGCTCACTACAAAAGGGGCGGCTGTCGATGTTGATCGACAGCTCCACCCGTTTTGTAGGTGTGGTGGGGGAGTGACTTCACAAATGGAGGCGTTCCCAAGCGAATGCCTGCCGTTGTGGGCGGCCCCAATGACATCACTAGTGATGTCAGTGAGAGAGTTTACGGCTCTATTAGAGCCGAAAGCTCTCTGGGGCTTGCGGCAGACGAGACCATACCACAAGGGTCTCGTCGCAAGCCCCGACGGTCACGATGGTCTTGACCATTGCGACCATCATCCTGCTCACTCGCTTAAGCTGTGGGTTGTAACCCACAGCCTAGCGAGCGGCCAGGAGGCACGGCTCAGAAAATGGAAGCGACCGCCCTCATTCAGAGCGAGCGCTCGCATTTTGCGAGCGGCTCTGAATGAGGTCCACAGTCTTTCTCAACCCTGGACCTCAGCTCACTTTTTCCAGACCAGCAAGCAGGTGCACAGGTATATTAACAACTGTCACATTTTAAAGTTTCACAGGTGACCTGGAAAACAGGAATTGTTTGGGGTCCTGAGCAGAGGCGGGCTGGGCTGGGGGGCAGGGTACCATGCAGGCTGCGGGCAGTCTGTGTGTCTGTGATACAGCTGCCTGCACCGCCCACGTAGCGCTAACTGGACGGAGTTTGGTCAGAGCTACACAGTGACTGTGGCAGCCAATGAGAGTCTGTCAGACTCTCACTGACTGCTGCTGCACCCACTGCCGAAGCCGCTTCATCTTCCAGCTCCTGCAGTGGGTAACGGGAGAAACTTCATGATTGTTCTCCCATAATGCAGAGCGGACCAGCCTGGGAGGACAGACGGAGGAGCGGATGGCGGCGGGAGCGGAGATTCAGCTAAGTGTTTGTTTATTTTATTTTTTTATTACGTGTGTCTACGGGGGGCACTACAAGGGGGGAGACCACTACTGGAGGCACTACAAGTTGGGGGGCTACTACTGGGGGCACTACAAGGGGGGAGACCACTACTGGGGCCCTACAAGAGGGGAGACCACTACTGGGGGCACTACAAGGTGGGGGACTACTACGGGGGCACTACATGGGGGGACTACTACTGGGGGCACTGCAAGGGGGGGACCCCTACTGGCAGCACTGCAAGGGGAGACCACTACTGGGGACTACTACTGGGGACACTTCAAGAGGGGGACTACTAGTGGGGGCACAATGGGGGGACTACTAGTACTGAGGGACTACTACTAGGGGAACTACAAGGGGGGGACTACTACTAGGGGCACTACAAGGGGAGGGGACTACTACTAGGGGCACTGCATAGGGGGCAGGGGACTACCACTTGGGCCACTGCATCGGGGGACCACTGCTGGGGGTTCAATATAAAGGGCAATACTGGGGGTACTGCATAGGGAGAGACTACAACTGGGGCCACTATTTAAGGACACTGCATAAGGTTTTCCACTATTGGGGGCACTGCATGGGGGGGTGGACTGCTACTGGGGGCACTATATAAGGGGCACTGCATAAGGGGCTTAATACTGGGGGCACAAGGGGCACTGCACAGGGGGGACCACTACTGGGGGAACTGCATTGGGGGGATCACTACTGGGGGCACTACTGGAGGCCTGCATAAGGGGGTCCTCTCCTGGGGGACAGGGGGCACTGCATATGGGCACCACTACAGAGGGCTGCCCCTAATCTTTATTTTTACTTTACATTAATCCCATATGGACCTGCCTCCTCCCTGGAACAATTGAGGGGTGGGGGGCGTCATAGCACGCACGTGCTCCGGGCACCCTGGCTACATGCTACTCCTCTGCCAGGGCTGCCTGCATGCATTTGCCTCCCAGGCTAAAAGTTGCCAGCCAGCCCTGGTCCTGAGGACCTACCACTTTAATAGCATATACTGATTGCACTGTTATATTTTATATCATGCAGTAAGACAAACAAAACATTTCCATTGTGACTTTTAAAATGAGACAATAAAATGAGGAGCATGACAGTCACTTTGGCTGCAGTGCATACAATGAGAAAGTGCCCTGTGGTCTTAACAAGTATCTGTCAGGGAGCGGCCACTACTTGCCGGCTTCCCCTGACCTCCTGTGCGGTCAGACGCAAGGTGCAGCGGCAGGTGGTGCGAGTATTCTCTCCGGGGACTGCTAAGACTTCCATGCGATTCTCCATTGCGGCGTTCCGCAGCTGCTGTCATGGGTGCAGCCATGTTGTCTGTATCACCTGACCGGACCTTTCTCCTCTGGAGGTCCTGCGGTTGCTCAGCTGATTCTTTCCTCCAATGACCAGCTACCTGGGAGTATAAAGCTAGACTCCAGGAACAGGAAGTTGCCTGAACAACTTAACTACTTCCAGTAGCTGTTTGTTGTTGCACCGTTCCAGGCTCCACACGGGATTTACCTTATATTCTTCAGTGATATTTACCAGTGTTATTCTGCAGTACTATTATTCAGTGATATTCTCAGTGCTATTCACCAGTGTTATTTTGCACTACTATTCACCAGTGATAATCACCAGTGATATTCTTCAGTACTATTCTCCAGTGATATTCTCCAGTGATATTCTCCAGTGATAATCAACAGAGATATTTTTCTGTGCTAACCTTCTGTACTATTCTACAATGCTACTCCCAGTACATACAATACCTGTCACCTAGTCTCCTTGCTATTTCTCGAGTACCCGACCAGAGGGCTGTGACCTTCTTGTTGGGCGCTGCAAAACATATATCTCAATTGGAGGGGGTCACTGGTGAAAACCACCAGTGAGTTAGACCCCGCGCCTCTGGTCAGATCTCACCAATACTCAGATCTTGCTGATGAGGAAGACGTACATCCTTTCTCCTCACCTGCTGCTCTCTTCTCACCCCACTACCCTGACTCCCAGTCTTCTAACTGAAGATACCCAGGGCCAGGTCATGACAGCTTGTTCAGGCCAAAATGGATGCCATGGGTTCTCAAGGTGCAGGGGCTATGCAAAATCTTGCATCTCATATGGAGAACCAGGAAGCAGCTCAGCAACAGGTGGCACATTATCTCCAAGAATTTTCAACCCAGTTACTTACCATCCAGTCTACTCCAGCCTACGTAGTCACAGATCTTTCTGCAACCTTACCTGTGAATCCTCCACTAGTGTCATCTCCTCCAAAGTCTCGCCTACAGTTAGCTCCTCCTAATCATTTTGATGGGATTCTAAACTCTGCCATGGTTTCATAAATCAGTGCAAAATCCAATTTGAATGACTGCCTCAAAATTTTCCTACGCAGAGGTCAAAAGTGGCCTATATAATTTCATTGCGCTCTGGAACTTTCTTTTTTGTGTAGATGCCCTGGTCTCCAATTATGGAGACTTCATCAGTGCTTTTAGAAGGATCTTTGATGTAATGTGCAAATCCGCTTCTGCATCTTCTGACACTCTTTGAGTTCACCAGGAGTCACTCACTATGGGTCAGTACATGGTTCAGTTTCAAACTATTGCTTCTGAGCTGGAATGGAATGATGGAGCTCTTAGGGCAGCATTCCTCCATGGTTTATCTGAAAAACTGAAGGATGAGTTGGCCTCATGAGACTTACCAGAATCCCTCTTGGAAATAATTTCTCTTTGTATCAAAATAGATCTATGTTATAGGGAAAGACAGTCAAGTATGTGGCGAGAAGATCGTAGTAAAGGTCGTCCTTTGTCTACTCATATAAATTCTTCTTCTTCTCCACTTAAGGATGAGCCTATGCAAATCAATAGATCTCATTTGACCCCTTCAGAGTGGACTTGCTGCATTCGTGATAAGCTTTGTATTTATTGTGCTGCATCGGGACATTTCACTGGCGCCTGTTCACAGCTTTTAGAAAATGAGAGACCCTACCTGGTTTTGGGAGTATGCGGTTGAGGGTTCTATCTAACTCCTCCAAACTATCTGACTGTTTGTTTGTGTCCTGTCACCATACGTGCTAGGTCGCGCACCAAGGAAGTTATTGCCTTAATTGACTCTGGAGCAGCGGGTAACTTTATCTCTGAGTTGTTGGTATGTGAACTTAAGGTTCCAGTTAAACCACTTCTGCAGACATTGGCTCTCTCAGCAGTAAATGGCAGTATCATCCAAGGAGGTGCCATTACCTCAACCTCACTACCGCTCTCTCTCAGCATTTGTGCCCTGCATCAGGAGGAAATTGAACTTCCAGTGTTACCACAATGTACTCATGTTCTTGTATTAGGATTGCCCTGGCTCCAAGCTCATAATCCTATTATAGATTGGTCTATCATGCAATTATTAGGATGGAGATCTAGCTGCCATCAAAAATGTCTACCACGTATAGTTCCCATGCAGACTCATTAAGTTACTCCTGAGACCTTTGCTTCTAGTACGTAATCTATCTCCATTGATTCAAGCCCAATACAAGGTCCTCAAGAGCCCGAGCCTTACCAAGATTTTTGCAATGTCTTCTGTGAACAGGCCATTGATAAGTTATCTCCTCACCGGCCTTGGGATTGCGCCATTGGTTTGGTCCATGGGAAGTTTCCACCTTGTGGCCATAATTACCCACTCTCTGTCCCAGAAACAGCAGCTATGTCTGACTACATTAGCCAAGGGTTTCATCCGGCATTCTACGTCTCCCACTGGACCGAGTTTTTTCTGTCTAAAAGAAGGATGAGGGCCTTAGACCTTGTATTGACTACTATGGATTGAAATAGATTATGGTGAAGAATAGGTATCCCCTTCCTCTTATTTCTGAACTCTGATAAAGTGCATCTTCACCAAAGTCTATCTTCAAGGGACTTACAATCAGATTCGAATAAAGGAAGGAGATGAGTGGAAAACTGCATTTAATACACGTGAAAGCTACTACAAGTACTTAGTGATGACCTTCGGCCAGTGTAATGCCCCAGTAGTCTTCCAGAGCAATGAAATCTTCTATGATATTCTTTACCATTATGTTGTGGTCTATTTAGATGAAATTTTGATTTTTTTTTTCCAGGAATATTCAGTTTCACCATCAGCACATCAAAGAAGTCCTCTCTCATCTTTTAGCTCATCACTTATTTGGGAAAAGCTCTAAGTTTGTATTTGAGAAATCTTCTGTTCCATTTTTCTAGGTCATATTATCTCTACAGATGGATCCAGAGAAATTGAGTGCTTTTCAAGATTGGCTGCAACCCAACTCCTTAAAAGCTGTTGAATGGTTCCTCGGATTTTCTAACTACTACCTAACATTTATACTCAACTTTTCCAACATAGGACTCTCGCGAAGAAAGGGGCTAATCCTTCTCAATGGTCTTCCTCTGCTGTGGCTGCTTTCCAGACTCTCAAACAGGCCTTCTCCTTTGCTCCCATCCTATGTCAACCAGATTTAAATAAATCTTTTATAGTTGAAGTTGACACTTCCTCAGTTGGAGTAGGATCTGTATTGTCTCAAATAGCGGACAATGAATGGAACCATCCATGTGAATATTTTTCTTGCAAGTTCTCTCCTGCTGAATGGAATTACGCTATTGGTGACCAGGAGTTATTGACCATGAAACTAGCTCTTGAGGAATGGAGACATCTTCTAGAGGGAGCCAAGTTTCCAATAACTATTATCATTGATCAAAATAACCTATTGAATTTGAAGACTGCTCAACGTCTTAATCCCAGACAAGCTCACTGGGCTCTTTTATTTTCCAGGTTCAACTGTAAGGTTCTATTTCACCCTGGAATACAGAACAGAAAAGTTGATGCTCTCTCTTGATCCTTTTTGCCTCTGGAAGAAGATGAAATTCAGCATAAGAACTGTTCTATTTTTGATCCTCTATTGTTTTTGCACACTCAAGTTTGTACTCCTACTCTTGGCAAAGTCTTTGTGGCTCCCAATCTTTGTACAGAGTTACTTTCTTGGGCCCATGCCTCTGTTTGCAGGTAACTCTGGCATTCTCAAGACTTTTAAACTCCTTCAATGCTCCTACTGGTGGCCATCCATAAAATTGGATGTCAACAAATTTCTTGTCTCCTGTGCAAAGTGTGCACAGCACAAATCAGCTAGTAGAAAAGCAGTTGGTCCTCTACGGCCTTTACCTATTCCAACTAGTCCATGCTCCCATTTATCCATGGACTTCATTTCTGACTTGCCTATCTCCAAAGGACACAACACTATTTAAGTGGTGGCGGACCGATTCTCAAAGATGGCTCACTTCATCCCTCTGGTTGGTCTCCCTTTGGCTCCACAATTAGCTAAAGTCTTCCTTCATGAAGTTTTCTGTATGCATAGCCTACTTAAGGAAATTGTGTCTGACCGGGGTGTACAGTTCGTAGCCAGATTCTGGCGAGCTCTCTGCTATTCTTGTGGAATAAAATTAAAATGTTCCTCTGTCTATCATGCCCGGACTAATGGGCAAACTGAAAGAGTTAATCAATAACTGGAGACATTCATTAGACTGCTTGTATCTTCTTCATTAATGACTGGTTTAATTTGCTGCCATGGGCAGAGTGTGCTCATAATTACCGTTATCATACCTCCATGAATTCCACTCCTTATTTCGCTGTCTTTGGTAGGCATCCTCCTGTTCCAGAGTTTCAAGCTTTACCACCAGTTGAAGCACCTGATGTCTCCGGTTTACTGGAGTCTTTCTCTGACATATAGAAGAAAATTAATTCTTCCTTAAAGAGAACTTCTGGCAATTACAAGAAATTTGCTGATGGCAAACGTTTGGCTGTTCCTTTTCTAAAACCTGGAGGTAGAGTCTGGATTTCCACTAAGAACATGAGCTTAAGAGTTCCGAGTATGAAATTTGCCCCACGCTTCATTGGTCCTTATCCTATCCTAAGAGTTGATAATCCGGTGGTTTACAAATTGGAGTTACCTTCCCAATTGAGAATACCTAATACCTTTCACATCTCTTTGCTCTTACCTTTGATTCTCAATCTGTTTTAGCATACTCCACTTAAGACTCAACAAGTTTGTACTCAACGTGGAGTTGAGTTTGAGGTGAAACAAATTCTTGATTCTATACATCGATTGGGTCATTGCCAGTATTTAATTGACTGGAAAGGTTACGGCCCAGAAGAACGTACGTGGATTAAAGCATCTGATGTTCATGCTCTGCAGATTATTCATGCTTTTCACAGAAAATTTTCTGGTAAACCTTTAAGGTGTCCGGAGTCCACCCTAAAAGGAGGAGGCAGTGTCAGGATGCAGGCAGGGATTGGCCACTACTCACTGCAGTGCCAGCTTCCCCTGATCTCCCGTGCGGTCAGGCGCCAGGTGCAGTGGCGGGTGGTGTGCTGAGTATTCTCCCCGGGGACTGCTAAGACTTCCATGCGATTCTCCATTGCGGAGTTCTGCGGCTGCTGCCATGGGCACAGCCATGTTGTCTGTATCACCTGACTGGACCTTTTTCCAAAGGTAGACCTGCGGTCGCTCAGCTGATTCTTTACTCCAATGCCCAGCTACATAGGGGTATAAAGCTAGACTCCAGGAACAGGAAGTTGCCTGAAGAACTTAATTACTTTCAGTAGCTGTTTGTTGTTGCACCGTTCCAGGCTCCACGCTGAATTTACCTTCAGTGTCTTTTCTCAGGAATCACCAGTTATATTTTTTAGTAATTTTCTCCAGTGATATTCTCAGCGCTATTCACCAGTGTTATTCTGCAGTACTATTCTTCAGTGATATTCTCAGCGCTATTCACCAGTGTTATTCTGCAGTACTATTCTCCAGTGATATTCTTCAGTGCTATTCTCCAGTGATGATCACTAGTGCTATTCACCAGTGCTATTCTCCAGTGATAATCAAAAGAGAGATTCTTCTGTGCTAATCTTCCGTACTATTCTACAGTGCTACTCCCAGTACATACAATACGTTTCACTTAGTCTCCTTGCTATTTTCTGGGTACCTGACCAGGGGGCCACGATCTGCTTGTTGGGCACTGCGAAGCCCATATCCCAATTGGAGGGGTCACTGGTGAAAACCACCAGCAAGTTAGACCCCACGCCTCTGGTCAGGTCTCGCCTACACCCGGATCTAGCTGATGAGGAAGACCTACAGTACATCCTTCCTCCTCACCTGCTGCTTTCTCCTCACCCCAGTATCCCAACTGCCAGTCCTCCAACTGAAATCCCCAGGGCCAGGTCGTGACAGTAACAGGTGGCACTAGCTAGAGTAATACTAAATTAAAGAAGAAAGTAATGGAGTACTGAAGGATGTTGGCAGAAGCAGTGAAAGTTTGGAGGGAAATCTATAATACAACCCCGAAGAATGTTTTTCATTGATTGTGAATTTTATTTATTTGTGACTTGGTCATATTTAGTAAATTGAACTTTATAAATTTTTTACTATGGCACCATTTGTATCTTCAAGTTCATAATATACAGTAATTCTTTGCATTGGCTGCATTTTTAATCTGATAATTAATCTAAATTAAAACCTGATCAGCACATGATAAATGATGTGTTGTAATTTATTTTTAATTGAAAGAGAATAAGAAGGCGCCAAGAGTTTTTGATTATTTGCTTTCCATATACTTCCCATACTTCCTTCATTGCATATTGTACTAGAAACCAGGCGACAGCTTTCAGTCTTCTTGTTTACATCAATAACAATTTCATGTGTCTATATTTTTTGCACAAAAGGTCAATTCAAATGTGTTTTTTTTACAACAGAGGTTATTTTGCCATGTTCTTTTTTTTGTTTATCTTTATTTGCTACCCCAGTCAGTAAACAGTGGAATAAAAAGTATTTGAACAAGTAACATCTCCAATGTTTAGGTCTATTTTAATTATAGTTTTATAAAGTTGAAATGACTTTGTGACATTTTTTGGTATTAGTTGTAATTGGCTCGCCATGAATGACACCTATGACCTGACCCATCAATAAAGTTGTATGCTCTTGTAGCAGTTTTTAAGTTCAGATCATCAGATTGGAGCCTGAACTCAAGTTGAACTGGATCTTTATTGGAAAGCACAAAAAAATTACAGCACATGGGAATAGCAGATGGAGGCTCTTCAATGTGGAGCTAAACGTCGTGCACTATGCAACAAGGAATGGAACTTGAAGCCTTAAATAGGCCCAAATAAGAACGAAGTGGGATTATCTCCTGAATCCCAAGAGGTTAATCTCTTACTTGTAGCATTCTCTCATCCTGAAACAAAGCCCCCACTGCTGCACCAATGATATTTCGTACTACAGCTTTGCCCTATAAAACACGTCTCCAGTTTGTCCTCTTTTTTAAGGTGCCTGAAACACCATCATAGGTGCCTTTACCATGATATAATTCATGATAATTCCATCAAACTGAAATGTGCTCAGCAGCCTGCAAATGTGACAGATATGACATTGCTTTTTTGTTATTGAAATGTTGGGATGCACCATCAATCCATATTTCTAGATATGTAATTTCTCCTTCAGTAAACCTTCTCAGTTCCTTCAAGAATAGATGGTTAAACAGTACTACTTCTGTAGTGGTGTGTGATTTTGCATCTGACATAATGGCAAAGAATTTTTATTTTTCAGATTTCCTTCTTCTTGGAAATATGCAACAGCTGTATATATTGCTAGTGTTGCATCATCAGGATGAGCCCAATGACCTGCCATGACTTCACTTTGCATGGCATAATTTCAGAGAATTCGGTCAATAAAATTACTGTGCACTCTTTAATATTTTGTTTTTGAGCCCTCAGTTTGTAAGCTTGTCTGCAATTGGATGGTGATCATTGCTATTGTGAAAACTTGGTCCACCAAATATCCATTTTGCCATTGTATTACTTTCACAGGAAGGTCAGTGGGGATTTCTTGAATTTTATCACTTGAGAAATGTAAAAGATTGGTCATGGCAGGAGTCACATTGTCTCCTTATACAATTTTCATTATCTATTAAATATACAGTTGCTTCAATCATCTCATAACCAGATCTGGGTTTCTCAACATTTTGTTAACATGGGCAAGCTTTCAATAGTAGCTTCAGATTCTCACAGCAAGGACAGCAACATACTTGTTTGTTCTTGTTTGCTACTAGTGCTACATCTTTTGGTCGGAATATTGTAAACTTTGTAAATCCAATTTTAGCATTTGGAAACTCACTCTTGAATAGCTCAAAGACATGTTCATTAGAAGAAGGCGCTTCTGCTATTTCAGTTTAATACCATTTTCATCAGTTACAGTGATGCAATCCTTTCTACCTGGTAGTTGCCGTGATAGGTCTTCTCTGTAGTAAAAATTATTTCCCTCTTCAAGACAGTTTCATCAACTGATCCTCTAGAACCAAAAACTCTTTGTTGCTTTGAACCTTGAGGCAACAATCCATAATTGTAATGTTAGTGTTTTAACCACTGCAGCCTTCTTCCTTGGACTATTTGGGAGGGCACTCTGCAAAAGTTTCACTGCTTTTCCAAGTGTTGATTTAAGTGCAGGGCATATGATTTTGGTTGTACACACTGATAGATATCTATGAGAGATATTTCAGTGAAGTCATCTCTTCACATGCAAATCATGTTGAAATCGCCCATGTTGGCCTGCATGTACGGAAGACCATAGATATCATTATCGTCCATGCGAAAATGTGCATCACTGGTCGATGTCAGGTTGGTGACTGCAAAAAAGTGAACGATATGAATGATAATGATATAAACGATATCGTTATCGTTCATTAAAATCGTACCGTGTGTACACACCATTACTCTTGCAAGTAATGTATTTTTTTCGTTGCCTGTACCTTTACAAATAAATACAAAGAATAGTTCACAATAAACAATATAACATGGCTTTATGTTTTGATTTCTATTATTTTGGTACATAACATACAAATATACCTTTGCACTCTTTACTTTGTAGCTTCACAAATCTTTTGCTTTTCAGAAGATAACTGTTTTTTCTGACGGAAATTCGTCATCATGTTTTTAATTTTATCATTTCTTTCTGGATCCATTCTTGCTATATAGTCTCTCATACACTGGGTTGCTGGTTTTCCCGTTTTAATACTTTAAAAAAATAAACACAATTAGGCTAATGTAAGTGAACATATGAAAATTTTATATTTATTAGCCTGTATAAAATTGGACCCTATTGTAATGTGAAGGACAAATGTATTTAATGAAACAACCAATATATTATCCTACTATATAGTTGTCAAGACGTACTGGGTGACGACTCACTCCTTATAGCCCCTCCCCCTCTACTAACGGTCACATTGACCACACCCCCTCCTGAAGCTGCAGCACAGGCTGCCACAGAGCATTGTCATCCTGGAAGTCGATCAGTGGGAAACACAGGCAGATCACACCACAGTGCCAATACCTTATACATACACCACGGGGTATATCTGTTAAATGCAACTAGAGCATATGTTTCAAGTGTGAAGTCTATTATTTGCTCTGTCATTGCAAACTAAAAAAATATTTAACTACAAAAAAAATATCGAAAGGGGTCCCCATCCCTTGCACTCAAATGATAATCATCCTATTAATGCTTCCACCTTTTGTATATTTTAATATTTTAGAATTTCATAATAAACAAAATAAATCAACTACAGATTTCTAGAGCCTGTTGCGTTTTCACACTCAATGTGCTTTACACCAAGTAGGCTATAACAGATGGCAAAGTACTAGATAATAACATTTATGTAAACTATGATATTGACTTAAATACGGAATGGGTATGTAATACCGGCAGTCAGGATGCCTTCTGTCAAAATACCAACAGTGGCATCCCGATGGTCGGTATGCCGGCAGGGGTCGGGTAAGTATACTTACCCTCCCCCCTTCTCCCCCTAACCCTCCCTTAATGTAGCCTAACCCTCCCCACCCCGCACACTAACCCTCCCCCTTCGTGCCTAAACCTAACCAGTGGCAGCTCCAGAGGTGGGGCTGCAGCATAGTCCAAAATTCAAACAGGGGAGACACATCAACTGCCAGTGAGTCCCTGCCGGTGAAGTTCAGCAGCGTTTGCAAGGGGCAGTTGGTGTGGCTCCCCTATTTCAATTCTGGACTAAACTACAGCCCCACCTCTGGAGCTGCCACTGAACCTAACCCCGCCCTAAGTGCCTAACCCTAACCCCCTCCAGTGGTGCCTAACTCTAATCTTCCCTCCTCAAAACCTAACCCCGCTATGATGCCTAAATCTAACACCCCCTCCCCCCCGTGGCTAATAGCTAAGGCGTCCTCGACTTACCTCGTTCGGGCTGGCGTCTGTCTGTATTCCTGCATTGGGATTAAGATAGGCATCTGTATTTCGACACCTATCTTAAGTCCTGTGTTGGGCTTCCAACGTTGGGATTCAAACCGGCAGCATGCCGTCTGCTGTTCTTCTAACTACATCCCCTTAAATACACATGTAACAATAGTGACAGAAGACAGTAACGTTCGTTACAAAGAAAATGCATAACATTAGTTACCATTTATAAGATAAGCTATATTATTTAATGACCATCAATGGACATTGAGGTATTTGTTATAATATTCTCTCTACTTAATAATGTAGATACCAGCATTATATATTTTAATAATGTTGCTTCATCTATGACCTAATTTGTGGGACAGAAAATTAATATCGAAAAAATTTAATTTTAATATGTGTCCTCTTTTGGCAGGACTTTGTTACCTGGTGACCACTAGTCTTACTTTGTGTGCCTAATGCACACTTGACCTTTGCCATGTTTCCATTTTCTTTAATGTAATATACTTTATGGCTTTTAGTGCTTAATTGAATAGCTATAGCTGATGGAAATAAAGCATCTATGGCACTGCTTGGTCATGCTTTATTGGTTTAACTTTGCTTATAATAAATTACACTTTCCATCACAATAAAATGTTTTTTTTGAGAAAACATAGGGGTAAAATTATCAGGTTCCATTGATGGTGCAGGCATTTTTTTTTGTGCTTACTGAATGGCAGTTGTACCTATAGTAGTTGTGTAACTTTTCTATTTATCATAACCTATTGGTACACCTTCACAAGCAGTTTCTGATCATAGGATGTCAGATGAATGTTAAAGTTGTTAGACTATGTCATTAGCATCTACAAACAATTTGATTTGCATTGCATATAACTAAGATGTTGTTTTTACACATTACTTTAAAAAAAAAATATTGAATGTTGAACAATGAAGAGGATGGATCACCGCTGCTTTTTTGCTTTATTACCACTAGCATTATCATTGCTTCATTTATTGTACAATGCATCTAGTGCTGTAGGATTGTGTGTGCACATATGCCCCATTTTATATGCCAAACTAGATTTAATGTTCATCCACATTATCCCACTGGGGAGGGCTGTCCCATCACAGTACCAACGGTCTTATCATGCTCATCCTGTAGACAGCTGTGAATCATTGTGTTTAATTGTAACTTCTGATGTTTTGTGTTTTCACACTGCTAGGACCTCACTTAAAGCCCTCAATGTCCATAAGGGTGTATTTAACATAAGTTTCATTATCATCTAAACTTGCAACATGGTGTAGAAATTCCATAATGTCATATATCTGATTCATGTCTACAAAATGCCATTTTGGCTTAAAAGAAATTTGTTAAAGGGTACTTTTCCTTTTATAATTCTTTTTAAAGTAACCAACAGTCAATAAAATAAAATAGTTTTTGGGGTTTCCCTTTACATTTCAGTCTTCACAAAGAGTGCAAAGTGATTAGTGATATTGACAATCATATACAGTATATTTTTGTAGCAGTCAGTGACTTTTAAAAAAAAAAAATTTTTAAATTTTGTACTTTTTTTTGTGTCATTAAGTGTACAAAACAGTGTCGGACTGGAGCATGAAGGGCCCACTGCAGAATGTAATTAGACACTTACCAGATTTAAAACAAAGATGAAGTACTGGAAAAGTTACAGGATTATGTAACAATGGCTAAAAATACATTTCAAATAAATTCACTAGCATTTCATAGCAACAATGGAGGTAAATTCACAGGGCACAAAGTAGAACACCTAAGTAGGACAACTCGGCTTAGAGCACCACAAGACAGTACCCTACACACCAGAACAGAATGGGGTTGCCGAAAGAAAGAACAGAACTTTGACTGAAATGATCAGATGAAAATACGTCAATCATATGATATCATAATAATCATAAACTGTATACAATCGGGAAGCCGGCTGCCTTAATAACAGCAGCCGGCTTCTCGAATGTCATATCCCGGCGAGGGATGAAATGCCGGGCGTCTAGATGTAGACGCCTGACATTTCCCCGACGCCGGGAGACCGGCGCCCGGCATCCCGATCAAAGGGATGCCGGGCGCCACGAGTGGACAGCCGCGGGGGGGGAGGGATAGGTTTAGGGAACCCGGGGGGGACTTAGGGTTAGGCACCCCTAAGGAGGGTTAGGGTTAGGGGGTTAGGTTAGTTAGTACTTACCTATCCATGATTGGCATTTCCAGCACTGTCGGGCTTCCGCTGCCGGGAACTCCGTTATTGTCGGCCAGGTGCTGCCGGGAATCGGCAGGCGGTATTTCATACTGATTCCTCATAAACATGCCATCCTATCTTGTTTTTAGGTAATAATAGGCTTTTTTTCTTTTATAAATATGCCTTTTAGCACATGCAAATCCTTGAGCAATCATGTCTCAAACCCCAATAATGTGTACTAGAGATGTGCGGTTCGGTTCTCCAGAAATCCGAATCCACACAAATTTCGTGAATCCAGATAAATCCGAGTCATAGTTCTGAACTCCAGAGGATATCTGGGTAAATCTGGGTCGCGGTTCTGATCTTTTTGCGGTTAGGAAACTGGATTTCAAATCCGAATTTCGGGTTTTTATTGCATAAATTACATGATTTTAGCTGTTTTTAAAACTTTTTATCTATTTAAAAAAAAAAAAAATCCAGATCCAAAACCAAAACACTTGCGGGTGGTTTTGCAAAACCACATCCAGATCCAAAACCTTGAAGAAGATACAGATCCAAAACCGAAACACGGGGGTCGGCGCACATCTCTAATGTGTACTAATGAAGTTTTGTGGCAGTCAGTTATGTGGCGTTGGACACAGTTTTCTCTCAGTTCATCCATGTCATTTCTGTTCAGCTAGACTCTATTGACTGCAGCAGAACAGGAGGAGATGAGTGGTGGAGAGGGGTAAAGGAATACAGACAGCCACACAATTATATTGTGCCCTTTAGTTTTAAAAGGTCGATGATGTGATGAGATCAACAAGACACTAGCTCCTAATGAATAGAGAGGATGAATATTTGGTTCTTGCTGTCTCTACTTAGTATTTTACATAAATTAAATTCCTGCATTCCTAATTCTACTTATAAAACTATTTTATAGACAAAAACTAGTTAAACAAATTCGACTAATAAATCAATTAGTGATATTTCTCCCATATTCTAGTTTTGGTGTGGTGTATTTTTTACATTGATTTTTACAGTTATTTTCTATTCTTGGATGTTTTATTAACATTATACCCATGCTTCTTGTTTATCTTCATTATAATAATGTACATTGGTATCAAAGAATTTTTTTATGTCAAAGTCAAGTATAAGGGTAATTGGGCATATAGTACTGCAGACTCTAATTGTTACCTCTCTGAGTGTTCACTGGAGCGGATACACAATGGTGGGCTGAATGGGGGTCGGTGTGCCATGAATTGCATCATCATGACACATTACCATGCCCACTTTTGCCAGTAATTCTCCCACACTGGGTTGTGGGACAATTGCCCATTTTTCTGGGACCTGGGAAACTCCAAACCTAATTTATGAGTCTCATGAAGGATCCGGGAGAGTGGTCAAGTGTGTGTTTGGTTGGTGGGGGCATGTGCTAGGCTGAAACTTTGTATAGGATACCTAGAAATCTTGCAATGACCCTGAATATTTGTGGTGTCATTGTAATGTTTGGTACATTGCTATGTACATGTGCCATGGTCAGTTGTATTGTATCTATGTTCTCTTATTGTGAAAAGTTTTCTGTTACAGTGTATGGTGCTGTGTACACTTTGTGGTGAATAATAATAATAATGCACAGCAAACAAATGTATATGCAGGGATGTACTTTCTTTGGCGAAAAATAAGCTAAAAAGTATGGATGCACCAAATCAATCGTAGGTTGTATTGGGGGGAAAATATTAGCTTTTTTTTTTTTAGCTACACGTTGGACATTGAGTAATGAAAAGTTTGCAATATGGTGAATATGAACAAAAGGGGGTGAACTTATGCAGCATTTAGGAACTGCCTTAAAATGCAGACATCGATAAAACCTTAAGGGATTGATCAACCTGTGTTTCTAAACTTGGTGCAGACTTACTTCTTTATAGGAGTACAGGATTGTGGATTACCAGCGATCTGTCCTTAAATGGAGAGACTTTCAATATACACCTTTCTGTTATTTACTTACAGGCATTGCACATTAAAGTTCTGGATCTCAGCCTCCTTCACACAGGCTCTGACAGGTTAAAATATTCTGGTTCACTCCACTTCCGAAAACCTTTTCTGCTTGCAGTATGAAAGAGGCACGGGGTTAAGCTCCAGGGGTAGTGGTCTATGACATCCTTTCTGTTGAGATATTGCACTAACGTGTTTAGATATCAAGCAGTGAAAAGCGTGGTAGAAGTGGACCAGTGGAGAAGTTGCCCATGGCAACCAATTACCTCCTCCTTATTACAGTATAGACTGTACTTGATAAATGCTACTTCAAAGCTGATTAGTTGCTATTGGCAACTTCTCCACTGGTCCACAGCTCCACGCTTTTCACTGCTTGATACATTAACTCCTCAGACTTATTGTTGTTGAGTGATTACACTGGAGGGACAGCAGGTGGCGCTGTTACAAAGTGTTGATGTGTTATCACTCTGTAAATAGTACTGTACTCTGTTGTTACAGGAATCTTCTAGAACACGGTGAAGTAATGCTGTTGTACATGTATACCTGTAATGCCTGTTATGCTGTTTACCACCCAGTTTTTTTTATAGTTTTACCACAAAGAGCTTCTCACTGTGTGTCTACTGACTGCCTATGAATGAGAATGATTTGATCTAGTAAATACCAACCTCTGCCAACACTGTCTAGTGAGCGCAAAGGAGGGTTTATATCTACAAGCACAGGGCTGGTTTGTAGAACATTTTTACAAATTGAAATGCAGCCATCACTGTGGTAATTGGTGGACCATGGTTTAAGGGGCAGGTCTCTGCAGCGGGGCGAGTATAATGCTATAGATATCCATGCTGATTCTCCCATGGGGATAAGTTCTTTTGAAAACTTTGACTAAATTTACACTAAATTGCAAGTTGCTTAATTTAATTGTACTTCACGTTTTGCTACATTTTGCTTTGCCAATTTTTCAGCACCAGTGCCTTAACATACTTATATTGTATTGCTGTGATTATTTCAGTGAAAAAGAGACATTTGCAAGACAAATAACTCCTACTCTCCAGCATGACCCGTTCCATTAGGTACAAAACACTCAGCTCCTGGACTTCCCACCTAACGTATGATTGCAGTCACCTGTGTTGAACTAGGTAATTGATGAGACAGGCGTTTCACCACAGGTGGCTGCAATCATAAATAAAGAGGGAAGACCAGGAGCAGAGCATTTTGTACCTAATTGAACAGGTCATGTTGGAGGGTCTGATAACTTTTAGAGAAACATTGGGGCTGATGGCAATATATGTGTAATTGCTCCTGCATTACATGCATGGAACTAAGGACCTGATTCAGATGTGGACTGTAATGCATGTCCGCAAGGAAGTGTCTGCGCAATACCGTCCAGAAAATATGTTGCAGGAGGCGTCTGTAGAAAGCAAGGACTGAATTGCTTGTGTGCAGCTTTGCAATTCCATCCATTACTGAATCACCCCCTCAGTCCACAGGTTCAGTCAGCACACATATCACATTGTCAGTATAAATATATATCTAGCTCAGTCTCTTGTGGGTTTTAGAATTATTCAGTATTGCAAAACAATTTCAGTAAAGACATCTCCCTTTAACTCTCAGAGTATCCACGGATCTATGCTGTGGCTCCCAGTGCTGACATGCTGCCTCTCTGGATATGTCAGACACACTGCTGGTGCTTCTGCTGCAGTCCCTAGCACTCTAATACCCCTTTTACACCGGAGCTAAAACCCGGGTTATTGAAGGGTTAACCCGGGCAGCTCCCTGGTGTAAAAGGGGAGAGGTAACTAGCAGGGTTTAACACGGGCGTAGCCCGTGAAACCCTGCTATGGGAACAGCGCACTCCGGGTCACGAAGACCTGGAGTGCGCTGCTAGCCGGCCGATTGGCCCGGCTTCAGTGGCGCTTGGAGATGACGTCATCTCCAAGCATCCACTTTCACTCCGCAAAAGCCGGGTCTATGCAGATCCGACTGCGGTGTGAGCGGCGCTGACTTGGGAATATCCCGAGTCAGCGCCGGCAAAATTCCGGGTCTGATCCGGATAGGAACTTTGTTCCAACTCCGGGTCAGACCCGGAATTTAGGTGTAAAAGGGGTATAACAGTGTATATTCAGTAGCCCTGGCACTTGGCACCACCTCAGCCTTGTCATTTGCCAAGTCTTAGGTCACAGTCATGTGGCACTTCACCATGCTCTGCAGCTCTGATCCTTGGCATCTCCCTTACTGCTCTGCGCTTGTGCAAACCACAAGTCCCTTTCTTTTGCCAGCTTGTACCTTTCTGGCAATCTGCGGTTCCATCTTGTGGCAGCCTCCCACATTATTGTGTCCACTGGCTCTTACTATAGCCATGGGTATCTCATCCATCCCTGCCATGGAGAAGCATCTCCTCACACTCTACAAAAGTCTTTCAAAGTCCATTAGACACTTCAATGCAACACATATAAATGTTCATTTCAAATTGTGACAACATTTTACAGCATTTATCTAGCAATTAGCTGACTTTAAGTGGTTCTTGTAGACTTTTTCACTATGAATTGAGAGTTGTCTACATTTTGCTCAATCTTGTTTAATACATTCTCAACTGATACAGGGTTATTAAAAACAGATTCATCAAGTACAGCTCTGCCTCTGGTATGTTTCTTTGACCATCTTACAGCGTTTTGCATTCTAATCAAATAGACTAGGTGTAAGTTCATACCAGGAGCCCGGAGGCAAGATATTTGCTGATGCCTCCTCCACTCGCTACCAACACCCCACTCCAAAAGGCACTCTCACACACTCCCCCATAAAGCACAATTGCAGCACCCAGTCATGCACTCTCCTCCCCTTTCATTCACTACCAACACCCAAGCAGCACTCAAATACACACTCACCCCCTCTCCCCTCCACGTTCATTTCCAACACCCCAGCAGCACTCAGACACACTCTTCTCCCCCTGCAATTACTGCCAACACCCCAGCAGCACCCAGACACACACGTTCCCCCCTGCATTCACTACTAACATCCAAGCAGCATCCAGGCCCGCATGCTGTCACTACCAACAACCCCGAAAACACCCAGGCACACACTTCCCACTCCCAACTCCACATTCACTTCCAACAACTCAGCAGCACACAGACACAAACTCACCCCATCCACATTCACTTCCAGCACCCCAGTAGCACCCAGACACACAGTCTTCTCCCCCTGCATTCACTGCTAACACCCAAGCAGCAAACAGACACACAACCACCCCATCAGCATTCACTATTATCACCCTAGAAGCATCTATGTACACTCTGTGTCCTACTATCATTGCCAACACTCCAGCAGGACCGACATACTCTTCCTAACTGCATTCACTGCAGTGACAACACCCCAGCACAGCAGTAGCACCCAGACACACACTCCTCCTCCAATTAACTATTAAAACCCCAGCACACAAACACTACCTGTTACTGATCACAGATTTCTGTTCTTGCTATTTGCTGCTCCTACAGCAACAGCAGGGGAAGCAGATCCCACATGTGTGATATACTTACCGACTTTGATGAAATCCTTTCCGGGAGCAGCCTGCTGCAGGTCGGTTCAGGGGGCGGGGCCAGAATCTTATTTGGCTATCTCTGTAATTAGGCCTGTCCCTTTTCCAGGAAAGTCAGCAACTCGCGGGTCCACAAGGAGGGAGTGGGGCTAAACAATGCGACTTGGGTCATGTAGCCCAGCCCCCTCCCTATGGACCTGCAAATTCCCCATTAAATCTCCCCATCCTGCTCTCTTCACTAGGACGTAGGCAGGATGCGGGAAATCTGCCTACACTTCCAGGGTTGCGGGGGCTACCCAAAAAATCGTGAGTCTCCCGCGACTTCCGGGAGTGTAGGAAAGTATGATGTGTGAGGGGAAAGAACCAACAAAGGAGAGAGATGACATGTATTCCAGGCTCTGCCTTGTCCCTTTTATGTATATTACTGTGGCTTCCTTGCTGGAAATCTGTCCCTAGAGACTGGATGGGAGCCCTGGGACTAGAAGGACAATGGCACATGCTCCCTGCCTTTTTCAAGCTTTAAGGAGCATAAAGCAGAACCTGGAACAATGGAGGAGGTCACTGTGCCACCGTCAGGGCTGGTGCCCGGCAGTGATCTCCTTCCATTGTCTCCTGTATTTACACCCCTGTGACTGTATCTATTAATATGCCTACTGACCGTGTAATGTAAGTTTATTTTCACATAAATGATAGATAGATAGATAGATAGATAGATAGATAGATAGCAATGGAAAATACATGCAAACGGTGATTTTTCAACTTGGTATACCGATTATGTGACTTGTTACATCATAAATAGTCTTTGTGATGTCACTCAGCTTTGGTAGAAAGTTCACCATTTTGTAGAGAACTATTAGTTATCAACTGTATCTGCTAATATGACATGTCACCATGGGGGCAATTCAATTCAATGCAAATTGAATAGCGCCAGGAGCGAGCTCCCAGAGCTATTCAATACAGCGCGCTGTGTGGTTGGAGAATGCCGGTTCTCGTGCCTTAACAAAGGTGTTAAGGCACGGTAACGGCATTCTCTGACCAAAGTGCCGGGCACGCGGCTGTTAGCACCGTGCTATGCAGAAAAACAGCTGCGTGCTCGGCACTTTGGTCAGATTTCTCCTCACATCCTCAGGGGGGTGCAAGAAGAAATCCTTAGCCTGCTCAAACAGCGCGGTGTATTGAATAGCATTGGGAGCTCCCTCCCGCAGCTATTGAACATCGCGTTGAATTGAATCGCCCCCAATGTAAGGTATGCTTATTTTAACTTAAATGTCAGTACCAGATTAAGGCTCACATGGGCCTGAAGCTGAAATTTATGAAGGGCTTATTGTGTGCTGTCGCAGGAGGCATGATTAGCATGACAGGTGTGTGACTATTGATGTGGGGTGGTGTCCAGTGATGTGGAGGTGTGGTCTGCACAAGGGGTGTCGTCTGTGCCTTAGGGTGTGGCTAGAACCATGGAGGGCATAACTACTGCCTACCATCAACCACCTCAATTTCCCTCCCCTCTTTGCTTATATGAAGCATACACCACTTGTTATATTACCACTAAATGAAAAATAAAAACACAAACTATTTTACTGCTTTTACTTAATGAGGAGTAATATTTATTTGAACTTATTGCATGCATACTAACATCTAATCTGTGGCCACAGTTTTTTTTTTCCCGGAGATGCTCTTAGTTTAATTATTATTATTAATTATAATAAGTGTGTTTGTTTATTTTATTTATTGTACTCTTAATGTAAAATTGATGAATGTATGTTTTGTATCTAAATGCTGGGCATACACTATAAATTTATCTGGCCTATCTGCCCGATATCAGCGGATTGGCCAGATAATTGTACAGTGTATGCGGTCGACCAATCTGAAAAATATTGATTGGCTGGGAATGCAATATTTTCTAAGTGAAAGTCGGCCAACCTTTGGCCATTTCCCCTGTTCCTTTACAGGGAAGGAACGTGGAAATGTCTCTTCCCCTGGGGAGGAGTGTAGATATTGTGGCCCATACAATGTGAGCTATCTCACAGGGTATGGCCACAATATCATGCTTTCATATAAAATGCCTGTCAGTCTGACAGACATTTTATCTGTACGTGTATGCCGAGCATAAGGCAGAGGTTCCCAAACACCACCCTTTCAGTCCATGTTTTAAGGATATTCATGCTTGAGCACAGGTGACTTAATTAGTACCTCAGTAAATTTGATTTAACCATCTGGACTCAAGCCTGGATATTCTTAAAGCCTGGAGGGTAATGACGGAGTTTGGGAACCACTCTGTAAAGGCTAATGTAGCTTTAAAAATGTACAAATTAATGTATACCTACCTATACAGATCCCTCTATATTACGTATTTTTGTGTATACATATGTATATATATATATATATATATATATATATATATATATATATATATATTAGGGGTGTGCATCAGCCACTTTTCGTGTTTTGGATCTGGATCTTTCTTCGTGTTTTGGATCTGGATTGGTTTTGCCAAAACCACCCTTCCGTGTTTTGGGTTCTGGGTTTTGTGTTTTGGACCTGTATTTTTTTTAAAAAAAGAATAAAAACAGATAAAATCACAGAATGTGTTGGTTTTTCTGCTCCTATGCTTGCTGGCGCTCCAGTCTTCAGTACGCAGTCGCTGAATGGGGAAAGTGGCCAGAAATTTTTCGGGCCACCCAAAGCGTCTCCTGCATGTCCCTGTCGCTTTTCAGAAAATTCTGCACCACCAAGTTTATTGTGTGAGCAAAACATGGGACGTGCTGGAATTTGCCCAGATTTAATGCCCGCACAATATTGGTGGCGTTGTCAGATATCACAAATCCCCAGGAGAGTCTAAGTGGGGTAAGCCACTGGGCGATGATTTCCCTCAGTTTCTCTAAGAGGTTGTCGGCGGTGTGCCTCTTACTGAAACCAGTGATACACAGCATAGCCTGCCTTGGAACGAGCTGGCGTTTCTGAGATGCTGCTACTGGTGACGTTGCTGTTGTTGCTGCGTAAGGTGATACATCTACTCAGTGGGCTGTCACAGTCATATAGTCCTTAGTCTGCCCTGTTCCACTTGTCCACATGTCCGTGGTTAAGTGGACATTGGGTACAACCGCATTTTTCAGGACACTGAGGACACTTTTTGTGATGTTTCTGTACAGTCTCGGTATCGCCTGCCTAGTGAAGTGGAATCTAGACGGGATTTGGAACCGGGGACACACTACCTCCATCAATTGTCTAAATCCCACTGCACTAATGGCGGATACCGGACGCACGTCTAACACCAACATAGCAGTCAAGGCCTCAGTTATACGTTTTGCTTCAGGATGACTGCTGTCGTACTTCATCCTCCTCGCTAAGGACTGTTGGAGGGTCAATTGTTTAGTAAAAGTAGTTCCTACTTCCCCTCTGGGATGATGAACGACTCCCAGCAACAGCAGCAGCGGCAGCAGTAGGCGTAGCAATGCAGGATCCCCCGGAGGAATCCCGGATAGGAGAGTCAGTCATGCCAGAGACATGGCCTGCAGGACTACTTCCGATCCTGACTAAGGAGGAAATTGACGAGGAGGGAGTTGACGGTGTGGTTTGCAGGCGCTTGGATACAACAGGACAACGGGATTTAGGTGTCCCTGGACTGCTTACGGTCTGAGCCAAAGTTTCTGAACTTGACAGTAACTTTTTATGAACACGCTGCAGGTGCCGTATAAGAGAGGATGTTCCTAAGTGGTTAACGTCCCTACCCCTACTTATTTCACCTTTACATATGGCACATATGGCAAGACAGTTGTTGTCCGGATTTGGATAGAAATATTGCCAGACCAAAGAGGTGGAATGTTTGGTCTTCTGCCCAGGCATGACCGTGATGGGCTTTTTCATCCCACGGACAACAACTGTCTCCCCCGGAGCCTGATTTAAACAAACCACATCACCATCAGAATTCTCCTCGCCAACTTCCTCCTCAGCGCCAGCTACACCAGTATCCTCATCCTGTTGTACTTCAACAGTGACATCTTCAATTTGCATATCAGTAAGTGGACTGTGGGTGCTCCTTTCAGCACTTGCAGGGGGCATGCAAATGGTGGAAAGAGCCACCTCTTCCCGTCCAGTGCTGGGAAGGTCAGGCATCGCAATCGCCACCACACTTGGACTCTCCTTGGGGATTTGTGATATCTTCTTAGAACGCACAGATCTTTGCTGTGCTTTTGCCAGCTTAACTCGTTTGATTGTTTTAGCGGGAGGAGGGCTTCCATCGTTATGTGAAGCTGAACCACTAGTCATGAACATAGTGAAAGACCTTAGCCATTCCTTGCCACTCCGTGTCATTAATGGCATATTGGCAAGTTTACTTTTCTCTTCAGATGATTTAAATGTTTGTTTTTAAGGTCATTTTCCTGAACTTTGTCATTTGGGATTGTATGTGCCCTCTACTATGACATTGGGCATCGGCCTTGGCAGAAGACGTTGATGGCATGTTATCGTCTATGTCATGACTAGTGGCAGCAGCTTCAGCACTAGGAGGAAGTGGTTCTTGATCTTTCCCCATTTTATTTTTATCGGAGAAAGTTTGGTCCTCCATTTATGTTATATTGATTTGATATATACGTGCGGCTAAGGCGCACACAAACACAGAAAATATTTTTTTATTTTTGCTGGAGACTAGTGCACTTTGTGGGTTACACCACCCTTTAAGAAATGAGCCAGCCGGCTCTTTACTTATGGGACACAGGCGCACGCTTGGCGCTGCTCCTTTGTTGATGCACGTGCAGCCACAGTGCACACAATTCACAAACACAGAAAATATTTTTTTATTTTGTTTGGAGTGTACTTTGGGGGTTACAGCACCCTTTAACGGTCAAGCCAGCCGGCCCTTTACTTATGACACAGGCGCACGCTTGGCACTACTTTGTTGATGCACGTATAAACAAGCAGGAACTCTGGGGGTGATTCAGATCCGCTCGCGAGCGGCAGGATGCTCGCAAGCGGGTCGATGTTCCCCACTGCGCATGCGCACGATGGAGGGAGCTCCGTCGTGTGCATGCGCCAGACCCGGCGAGCGACGGGCTCACCATTGCTTCGGGTCTCACACCAAAGGGGGCGTGCTGTCAATGTTGATTGACAGCACGCCCCCTTTGGTGGGCGTGCCGGGAGCGTGCCTGCCAGTCGGAGGCATTCCCATGGGAACGCCTAACGTCTGAAGCCGGCCCCACTGACATCACTAGTGATGTTAGTGGGAGTGATTTTGGCTCTAATAGAGCCAAAATCACTCCAGGGCTTGCGGCAGGGAGACCCTACCGCAGGGTCTCCATCGCAAGTCCGATGGTCGCGATGGTGAAGACCATCGCGACCATCTTTTTGGCCGCTCGCATATGCTGTGGGTGGTCACCCGCAGCTATGCGAGCGGCCAGGAGGCCGCTCCATTTTCATGGAGGAGGGCACTGTTTCAGAGCGAGCGCTCTGGTCAGAGCGTTCGGCTCTGAATTAGGCCCTCAGTTCTTGAACACCTCATTAACTGTCTTGGGACAAAATGTATTTTCCATAAGATGACTTTTATTTTTAAGTCCCTTTTGATTGCCTTCTTTCCTATATCTTATATATATGTGTATATATATACATACATAATTGATTTTCCATAGCTCCTCCCCCAGTAGCTCCACCCACAGTTCCTGAACCCATTTTTCTAGAAAAATATCCTATGTGTATATATATATATATATATATATATATATAATATACAGTGCTCGAAGTGTGTCGGTATGAAACGGTATGTCATAACGGCACTTCACTTCGGCACACAGCGCTGAGACTGTCACTGTCCTGGACCCAGAGCTAGTTAACAAGTGGGCGGCTGCACTGCCTGTTTACACTTGGCTCCGGCCATGAGCCAATCATGGCTTGAGGACCGGTGGCCAATCAGCAGCGACCTGCGGCATATTGAATTTGGCGCTGGCCGCAAGCTAATCAGGGACGGCCACATAGCCGTCCCTAATTGGCTGCCGGTCTGCGGCTGGAGCAAAATTCAATATGTCGCGCCGACGAGGAGAGTGCAGAGCGGCACTTGTTAGCAGGGTGCAGCTCCGGTCAGCCGAGTGCAGCGCGGCACTGATCAGTGGAGTGGTGTGTGCTGGAAGATGACCTACGAGGGACTTGGAGGTGAGCAGTTAGTTGTGGCGTGAGGGCAGGTGAGCGGGTAGCTGTAATGGGAGGGCAGGGGAGCTGTAATTGGAGGTATGAGGGCAGGTGAGATGTGAGGGCTGGTAAGCTGGGAGCTGTGCTGTGAGGTGGGAGGGCAGTTGAGCTGGGAGCTGTGCTCGGAGGTGGGAGGGCAGGTGAGCTGCGAGGTAGGATGGCAGGTGAGCTGGGAGCTGTGCTGTGAGGTGGGAGGGCAGATGAGCTGGGAGCTGTGGTAGGAGGGCAGGTGAGCTGTGAGGTGGGATGGCAGGTGAGCTGAGAGCTGCGATGTGAGCTGAGAGGGCAGGTGAGCTGGGAGCTGTGGTGTGAGGGCAGGTGAGCTGTACTGGGAGGTGGAAGGTGTGCTGTGAGGGCAGGTGAGCTGGGAGCTGTGCTGTGAGGGCAGGTGAGCTGGGAGGTGGGAGGGCAGGTGAGCTGTGAGGTGGGATGGCAGGTGAGCTGGGAGCTGTGCTGTGAGGTGGGAGGGCAGGTGAGCTGGGAGCTGTGTTGGGAGGTGAGAGGGCAGGTGAGCTGAGAGCTGTGATGTGAGCTGGGAGGGCAGGTGAGCTGGGAGCTGTGCTGTGAGCTGGGAGGGCAGGTGAGCTGGGAGCTGTGGTAGGAGGGCAGGTCAGCTGTGAGGTGGGATGGCAGGTGAGCTGAGAGCTGCGATGTGAGGTGGGAGGGCAGGTGAGCTGGGAGCTGTGGTGTGAGGGCAGGTGAGCTGTACTGGGAGGTGGAAGGTGTGCTGTGAGGGCAGGTGAGCTGGGAGCTGTGCTGTGAGGGCAGGTGAGCTGGGAGCTGTGCTGTGAGGGCAGATGAGCTGGGAGGTGGGAGGGCAGGTGAGCTGTGAGGTGGGAGGGCAGGTGAGCTGTGCTGTGAGGGCAGGTGAGCTGGGAGCTGTGCTGTGAGGGCAGGTGAGCTGGGAGGTGGGAGGGCAGGTGAGCTGTGAGGTGGGATGGCAGGTGAGCTGGGAGCTGTGCTGTGAGGTGGGAGGGCAGGTGAGCTGGGAGCTGTGTTGGGAGGTGAGAGGGCAGGTGAGCTGAGAGCTGTGATGTGAGCTGGGAGGGCAGGTGAGCTGGGAGCTGTGCTGTGAGGTGGGAGGGCAGGTGAGCTGGGAGCTGTGCTGGGAGCTCTGAGGGCAGGTGAGCTTGGCGCTGTACTGGGAGGGCAGGTAAACTGGTATCTAAGGTGTGAGGGCAGGTGAGCTGTACTGGGAGATGGGAGGTGTGCTGTGAGGGCAGGTGAGCTGGGAGCTATGCTGGGAGGTGAGGGCAGGTGAGCTGGGAGCTGTGCTGGCAGGTGAGCTGAGAGGTGTTAGGGCAGGTGAGCTGGGAGCTGTACTGGGAGGACAGGTGAGCTGTACTGGGAGATGGGAGGTGTGCTGTGAGCTGGGAGCTAGGAGGGCAGGTGAGCTGGGAGCTGTGCTGGGAGGTGTGAGGGCAGGTGAGCTGGGAGGTGTGAGGGCAGGTGAGCTGGGAGGTGTGAGGGCAGGTGAGCTGGGAGCTGTGCTGGGAGGTGTGAGGGCAGGTGAGCTGGGAGCTGTGCTGGGAGGTGTGAGGGCAGGTGAGCTGGGAGCTGTGCTGGGAGGTGTGAGGGCAGGTGAGCTGGTAGGTGAGATGTGAGGGCTGGGAGCTGTGCTGTGAGGTGGGAGGGAAGGTGAGCTGTGCTGTGAGGTCAGAGGGCAGGTGAGCTGGGAGCTCTGCTGGGAAATGTGAGGGCAGGTGAGCTGGGAGCTGTAATGTGAGCTGGGAGGTGTGCTGGGAGGCGTGAGATCAGGTGAGCTGGGAGCTGTGCTGTGAGACGTGAGTTCAGGTGAGCTGTGATTGGAGAAAGTGTGGGTATGGAAATATAAGGGCCTCAGGATTGGGCTTGCCTAAGTAAAGCCCCGCCGATATTTCCATACCCCCACTTCAAAATTTCCACTTTGACCACTGTATATATATATATATATATATATATATATATATATATACACACACACACACACACTTACACACACACTTATATCATAGTTGCCTACCCTCCCGAATGTTGCAGGAGACTCCCGCTTCACTGCAGAGTCTCCCGCTACTCCGTAATGTTTAACAAAACCCCGGATTCCCCACTGACTCATAAGGAATCAGGTTTGAATATTAGCTTCCCCACCTCCTGAGAGAAGTCCTCTTAGATCTGCCTCCGCTCCTGTCTCCGGACCTCCCACTGACACCGAGGGGTATGCAGTGAAGGCTTATCCGCCCCCACACCCGCCTCCAGACTGCCTGCTTCCAGCTTGTGTTGAAGGAATGGGCGGCGCTGGTGTCCCCTGGTCCATCCCGGCTCCTCCTATATGGGCGGCTGCCTGTCATTTAAACACCGGAGGACCCTCACATTGCAAAGCTGCAGCGCTGCTGCCTGAGCCTGCCTCCAAAAACACAGCGCTGATGGCAGTGCAGGTACGGTCAGTGTCTCTCAAACCAGAACTGGTCCACTGTCTGTGCCTTCAGCGCATGCCGGCTGTATTCCCACCAGACCCACATCCCACATGTCACTGTCCCTCTCCTTTAATGGTCTGGCTACACTAACAGGCCGGCAGGGCTCCCCATCTTGAGTCTGGTGGGAGAGTTCCTGCCACAAGCCCCATTAACATTTAACAGTCTGGCTGGGGAGAATCATTAACCCCTTCCAGGGAGGGGGGAGGTGGAATGCACACAAGAAGGGGGCACAGCATGGGGGCAGAATGCACTAATATAAAGAATATGCAATAACAGCCACTATACTGTGTCTATTATAAGGCATAATGTTCCCTATGGCTATACATGCGTTTTCTGTAATATATCAGTGTGTTTTCATAAAAAAATAGATCTTACTGACTCCTTTGGGGCTCGTTTACATTTCGATGTAAGTCAGTATTATGACACGCCTCTCAGATGTAGCAGTACACACCCACTTTACCGCCGCGCTCATAGGTGCTGCTTTCACAATCTCCCTGAAATGCTTTTTCAAAAGTAGGCAAGTATGACTTATATGTCTGTCTGTTTGCACACATACACATGCATTGTGTAATTTTGTAAAAGATCCATCCATTTTATGTAGTGGATATACACCTTTAGAATTCACAGCCGTAGGCACCCGTCAAAAGCCCGCTGTGAAGCAAGAACAGTAGCAGCATCCAACTGACAGAACAGGACTTGGTTAGCTAAGGCAAAGAGGCTTAGAGGTTTATTTATAAAGTGTTGGTTTGTAAAAACCAGCACTTTTGATCGCACTTATGCCTGATATTTAAAAGAGCAATGCTTTTACTAGCAAGACATGGCTAATAAAAGCATTGCCCTTTTAAATATCGGGCATAAACATGATCAGAAGTGCCAGGTTTTCAGTGGCGAAACGTGAGGGGGCACGTGTCTTGGGCACCGTCAGAACTGCTGGCGCGGGGGGCACGGCCGGCCGCAGTCCTGGGCAGTGTGGTCCTCGGCACTACACACTAAAACAAACATATCACTGTCGCTGGCTGTTTTAGCACTGCAGCCAATAAGAGTCAGACAGACTCTTATTGGCTGAAGCACCCAGGGCGGAGCCGGGCTGGAGCTCACTCATAAGCTCCATTTTGTAGCTCATGCACTGGGTGAAGCGAGAGACATCATGACGTCTCAACGAGCAGGAGCGGAGGGGCGAACGGCAGCAGGCGCAGGAACGGGGATTCAGGTAAGTAAATGATGTGTGTCTGTGTGTGTTTTATGTGTACGGGGCTCTACTACTGGGGGCACTGTATAACGGGCACTAATGAAGGCACTGTATAATGTGCACTACTGGGGGCACTGTATAAGGGGCAGGCACTACTGGGGGCACTGTATAATGGGCACTATTGGGGGCACTCATGGAGGCATTGTATAATGGACACTACTGCACGCACTGTATAATGTGCACTACTGTTGGCACTGTATAAGGGGCACTACTGGTGCACTGTATAATGGAAACTGCATAAAGGGCACTTCTGGGGAACTATATAAAAGGCACTAGTGTGGGCACTGCATAAGGGGCATTATTACTGAGGGCAATGCATAAGGGGCACTCCTACAGGGGGTATTGCATAAGGGGCACTGCTATAGGGGGCTTTGCATATGGGACACTGCTACTTGGAGCTTTGCTACAGGAGTCATTGCATAAGGGGCACTGCTACTGGGGGGCATTAAGGTGCATATGGAATGTTCCCAGTGATGACAAACGATGTCACTAACACCAATAACAGCAATAACACCCCAAGACGGTCAGCCCAAGCCGGGGATCTCAGGGGTGCCGGGAAGAGCCCCGGGTTTCAGCCTAAGCCTGGGATTTCAGGAGAGGGGGTCCCCACCTCCCCTGAGTTTCCTGGTTGGGCTGACCGGCTTGGGGTGTTAATGCTTTGGCCCTGGAGACCCGGTGACAGGGTCTCCTGGCTGTGGCATTACACCCCGGTCGGTTTAGGTCCGGCGCTGGTTTTAAATATAGCGGTCCCCTACGCATTTATGCCCCCCCCCCCATTTTTTAAAACCAGCACTGGCCCTGCAGCCAGGTGCTGGTTTCTAAATTACGGGGGAACCCTACTCATTTTTTTCCCCCATAATTTTAGGTACCAGGACTGGCCGTGCAGTCCGGGCTGGTTATGCTTTTGGGGGGGGGACTTACGTATTTTTTTGTAAAACAGTTAACCAGTCTTTTACAGGTACAACACACAAGAAGCCTTCACATATCTCACTGATATGTGCAGGCTGCTCATTCTGGAGAGTTAGGCAGAGAGAAGACACTGCAATCTCGAGTGAGTAAGCTTGCAACTCGGGGGAGAAATCTCGATCTGCTTCACCATTCAGCTAGAGTTTAAAAACTGGAAAATCACCCGAGTTTCGATGATGCAAATCGAGTTTAAAAAAACAAATTCGAATCTTAGTAAATTTACCCCTAAAGGTGCATACTCTGCAGACCTCCTTATTATGTACTAGATTCAATTGAATGGAATTGAATTGGATTCAATTGTAATATATTATATATATATATATATATATATAATATATTGGACAAAAATACATAACATGTGAGCGATGTGCGACTCAGTAGTGCAGAGTGGCTTTTTACCTTCAAATATGTCCTAGTCGCAAAGCGATGCACAAGCAGCTTCTGCTAATTAAACTGATATGTGGCATGCCTATATTGTGTGTGTGACTGCAGGTGTATCTGCATGCGAAATACTACGTTGCAGTTTCACAGCCGCTGACACTGTAACATAGCATTTCGCATGCAGATACAGCTGCAGTCACACACATAATATAGGCAAGCCGCATATCATTTTAATCAGCATAAGCTGCTTGTGTGTCCGATTCACATCGCTTTGCGACTAGGACACATTTTAAGGTAAAAAGTCACATTGAAAGCGACTCTGCACTACTGAGTCGCACATCGCTCACACGTTATGTTTAACGCGACTTGTAGTGCGTGGAAGTAAAATGTATGTGGAGTGGACACATCTGTAGATTATAAATACATTATAAATGATAAATATCTGTGTGTGCGTGTGTGTATATTAGGGATGAGCGGGTTCGGTTCCCTGAGAACCGAACCCACCCGAACTTCGGGGATCCGGGGCGATCCGAGCCCAAGCTCGGATCTCCCTGTCTGCCCCGGATCCCTCTCCCGAGGCAAAACCTCGAGATCTGCTGTTGGATCTCGAGGTTTTGCCTCGAGCGGCCATTTTAAAAAAAATGCCTTTGCCTTTAATGGGCAAAGTGCTGATTGGCTGACAGAGCCGTCTGTCACGGCTCTCAGCCAATCAGCATTATGGTGCTCATTTGCATGTAGCACGGACTTGTGAGATCCGTGCTACATGCATCTGTGTGACTGACAGTGACACAGAGCACAGATGGGTCAGTGAGACCCGTCTGTGCTGCTGTGTATTTCAATGACACAGATGCACGCACGGACCAGGAGATCCGTGCTACTTGCATCTGTGTCATTGACACAGAGCACTGACGGGTCCGTGAGATCCGTCTGTGCTGCTGTGGTAAAAAAAAAACCTGTGTAAAAAAAGAAAAAAATGGCGTGCACCCCCCCAAAAAAGAGCAACCAGCCCCGGGCATTAGTGACCCAGTGCTGGGTGTGCTTAAATACAGGGGACAAACGACGTAGGGGTCCCCTGTACTTAAGCACAACCAGCACCGGGCTAGTCAGAACCAGTGCTGGTTGCCAAAATACGGGGGACAAACGACGTAGGGGTCCCCCGTATTCTGCGCAACCAGCTCTGGGCTCTGATCCGGTCCTGGTTCTGGAAATACAGGGGAAAAAAATTAGTAGGGTTCCCCTGTATGTTCCAGAACCAGCACTGGACTTTTTCTAGTGGGGGGCTGATGCCACAGCCAGGGGAGCCCTTTCACCGGGCCCCCCAGCCGCCGCATCAGCCCTGACCGCTAGTCAGCCCAGGCCGGGGATCCCTGGAGAGCTGGGGACCCCCCCAATAAAGGGGTCACCCTCTCCAGGGCACCCCAGGCCCAGGCTGATAGCCCGGGGCTATCCCCGCCACCCCTGGTGGCGGTGGGTGGCGGGTTGATTGTGTGGTGTTGTGTAAATAAAGAATATCAAACATTGTCTTTACAAGTAGAACTGCAAGTCCCAGCTAGCCTGCCCCGCATGCTGGTACTTGGAGAACCACAAGTACCAGCATGCAGGGCATTAAGGGCCTACTAGTACCTGTAGTTCACCTGTAAAAAAAATGTTTAAAAAAACACAGGACACACACACCGTGACAGTATAAGTTTATTAAACATACATACACACACACATGTACACATACTCACCTATGTAACCTGTAGCATCGGTCCACTTGTCCGGTAAAGTATCCATAGGGAACCTGTGAAAAAAAACATACTCACCATCTCCTATGCGAGGTTCTGTCCTCTTCTATAGAACGGTACTTCCCGAATGAGAGCTTAGCGGCGGGGTATCACCATGGAAACCCTGCTGCTAAGCGTTCATTCGCTGAGAGATGTCATCTCCCGTCTCTCAGCCAATGAACGGCTCCCTCCATTGTAGTCAATGGTGGGAGCCGCAAGGTTATTAAAGTTTACCCTGCGGTTCCCACCATTGACTACAATGGAGGGAGCCGTTCATTGGCTGAGAGACGGGAGATGACCTCTCTCAGCCAATGAACGCTTAGCAGCGGGGTTTCCATGGTGATACCCCGCCGCTAAGCTCTCATTTGGGAAGTACCATTCTATAGAACGGTACTAAGTTCGTGGATCGCGTTTTCGTTTTGTTTTTTTGCCAAGTCCGGGGATGCCTACTTTGGAACGAAGAGGACAGAACCTCGCATAGGAGATGGTGAGTATGTTTTTTTTCACAGGTCCCCTATGGATACTTTACCGGACAAGTGGACGATGTTACATAGGTGAGTATGTGTACATGTGTGTGTGTGTGTGTATGTATGTTTAGTAAACTTATACTGTCACGGTGTGTGTGTCCTGTGTTTTTTTAAACATTTTTTTACAGGTGAACTACAGGTACTAGTGGGCCCTTAATGCCCTGCATGCTGGTACTTGTGGTTCTCCAAGTACCAGCATGCGGGGCAGGCTAGCTGGGACTTGCAGTTCTACTTGTAAAGACAATGTTTGATATTCTTTATTTACACCACACAATCAACCCGCCACCCACCGCCACCAGGGGTGGCGGGGATAGCCCCGGGCTATCAGCCTGGGCCAGGGGTGCCCTGGAGAGGGTGACCCCTTTATTGGGGGGGTCCCCAGCTCTCCAGGGATCCCCGGCCTGGGCTGACTAGCAGTCAGGGCTGATGCTGCGGCTGGGGGGCCCGGTGAAAGGGCTCCCCTGGCTGTGGCATCAGCCCCCTGCTAGAAAAAGTCCAGTGCTGGTTCTGGAACATACAGGGGAACCCTACTAATTTTTTTCCCCTGTATTTCCAGAACCAGGACTGGATCAGAGCCCAGAGCTGGTTGCGCAGAATACGGGGGACCCCTACGTCGTTTGTCCCCCGTATTTTGGCAACCAGCGCTGGTTCTGACTAGCCCGGTGCTGGTTGTGCTTAAGTACAGGGGACCCCTACGTCGTTTGTCCCCTGTATTTAAGCACACCCAGCACTGGGTTACTAATGCCCGGGGCTGGTTGCTCTTTTTTGGGGGGGTGCACGCCATTTTTTTCTTTTTTTACACAAGTTTTTTTTTTTTTTTTTACCACCGCAGCACAGACGGGTCTCACGGACCTGTCATTGCTCTGTGCCAATCACACAGATGCATGTAGCACGGATCTCCCGGGTTCGTGCTACATGCAAATGGGCACCATAACGCTGATTGGCTTCCTGTCTGCCACTGCAGTGCCACTCCTAGATGGGCCACGTGTTTGTGCCGCCCACTTGTGTCGCTTAGCATAGTCATCCAGCTACCTCGGTGCAACCTTTTGGCCTAAAAACAATATTGTGAGGTGTGAGGTGTTCAGAATAGAGAGGAAATGAGTGGAAATTAATGTTATTGGGGTTATTAATAGCGTAGGAGCAAAAAAAGGCCCATTTTATGTGATTTTAGCGTTGTTTTTTTTTAAGAAAAAATCCAGATCCAAAACACAAAACCCAGAACCCAAAACACGGAAGGGTGGTTTTAGCAAAACCAATCCAGATCCAAAACACAAAGAAAGATCCAAAACCAAAACATGAAAAGTGGCCGGTGCACACCCCTAGTGTGTGTGTGTGTGTGTGTGTGTATATATATATATATATATATATATATATATACTAGGGGTGCCACTCCTAGTGTGTGTGTGTATATATATATATATATATATATATATATATACTAGGGGTGTGCACCGGCCACTTTTCGGGTTTTGGTTTTGGATCTGGATCTTTCTTCGTGTTTTGGATCTGGATTGGTTTTACCTAAACCACCCTTCCGTGTTTTGGGTTCTGGGTTTTGTGTTTTGGATCTGTATTTTTTTTTAAAAAAGCATAAAGACAGCTAAATCACAGAATTTGTAGGTTTTTCTGCTCCTATGCTATTATTAACCTCAATAACCTTAATTTCCACTCATTTCCAGTCTATTCTGAACACCTCACACCTCACACCTCACAATAGTGTTTTTATGTCCAAAAGGTTGCACCGAGGGAACTGGATGACTATGCTAAGCGACACGAGTGGGCGGCACAAACACGTGACCCATCTAGGCGTGAAACTGCAGTGGCAGACAGGATGGCATTGAAAAACTAGGCCCCAAACTGTACATAATGCAAAGAAAAAAAAGAGGTGCAAGATGGAATTGTCCTTGGGCCCTCCCACCCACCCTTATGTTGTATAAACAGGACATGCACACTTTAACAAACCAATCATTTCAGCGCCAGGGTCTGCCACACAACTGTGGCTGAAATGATTGGTTCGTTTGGGCCCCCACAAAACAAGCTGGCAATTAATCTGTCCCTGCACAAACTGGCTCTACGGAGGCAAGAAGTCGTCCTCATCCTCCTCATCCACAGATTCCTCACCCTCTTCAGTGTTATGTACATCCTCATCCTCACAGAGTATTAATTCGTCCCTGCTGGAACCACAGGTCCCTCTGTACGTTCTGGAGGCTGGTCTCCCTGGAAGAGTTGATCATTCATTTTATGAACATCATCTTCTCCACATTTTGTGGAAGCAACCTCCTACGCCTTTCGCTAACAAGGTTCCCGGCTGCACTAAACACTCTTTCGGAGTACACACTGGAGGGGGGGCAACTCAGGTAAAATAGAGCCAGTTTGTACAGGGACCTCCAAATTGCTTCTTTTTCCTGCCAGTACAGGTACGGACTGTCTGACATGCCTACTTGGATGCTGTCACCGATGTAATCCTTTAACAGACAGACGCACGCTTGTCGCTGCTGCTTTGAGGATTCAAGTGCGGCTACAGCCCACACAATTCACAAAGACAGAAAAAAAAAAAGAATATTTTTATTGTTTGTGGAGCACACTTTGAGGGTTACACCACCCTCTAACAGACAGACGCACGCTTGTCGCTGCTGCTTTGAGGATGCAAGTGCGGCTACAGCCCACACAATTCACAAAGACAGAAAAAAGAAGAAGAATATTTTTATTCTTTGTGTAGCACACTTTGAGGGTGTCACCACCCTTTAACAGACAGACGCACGCTTGTCGCTGCTGCTTTAAGGATGCAGGTGCGGCTACAGCCCACACATTTCACAAAGACCGAAAAAAAAAGAACAATATTTTAATTGTTTGTGTAGCACACTTTGAGGGTGTCACCACCCTTTAACAGACAGACGCACGCTTGTCGCTGCTGCTTTAAGGATGCAGGTGCGGCTACAGCCCACACAATTCACAAAGACAGAAAAAAGAAGAATATTTTTATTGTTTGTGTAGCACACTTTGAGGGTGTCACCACCCTTTAACAGACAGACGCACGCTTGTCGCTGCTGCTTTGAGGATGCAAGTGCGGCTACATCGCACACAAGTCACAAACACATAAAAAAAATAGTTTTTTATTTTTTGGAGCACTTTGAGAGTTACACCACCCTTTAACAGACAGACGCACGCTTGTCGCTGCTGCTTTAAGGATGCAGGTGCGGCTACAGCCCACACATTTCACAAAGACCGAAAAAAAAGAACAATATTTTAATTGTTTGTGTAGAACACTTTGAGGGTGTCACCACCCTTTAACAGACAGACGCACGCTTGTCGCTGCTGCTTTAAGGATGCAGATGCGGCTACAGCCCACACAATTCACAAAGACAGAAAAAAGAACAATATTTTAATTGTTTGTGTAGCACACTTTGAGGGTGTCACCACCCTTTAACAGACAGACGCACGCTTGTCGCTGCTGCTTTAAGGATGCAGGTGCGGCTACAGCCCACACAATTCACAAAGACAGAAAAAAGAAGAATATTTTTATTGTTTGTGTAGCACACTTTGAGGGTGTCACCACCCTTTAACAGACAGACGCACGCTTGTCGCTGCTGCTTTGAGGATGCAAGTGCGGCTACATCGCACACAAGTCACAAACACATTAAAAAAATAGTTTTTTATTTTTTGGAGCACTTCGTGAGTTACACCACCCTTTAACAGACAGACGCACGCTTGTCGCTGCTGCTTTAAGGATGCAGGTGCGGCTACAGCCCACACAATTCACAAAGACAGAAAAAAGAAGAAGAATATTTTTATTGTTTGTGTAGCACACTTTGAGGGTGTCACCACCCTTTAACAGACAGACGCACGCTTGTCGCTGCTGCTTTGTGGATGCAAGTGTGGCTACATCGCACACAAGTCACAAACACATTAAAAAAAATTTTTTTATTTTTTGGAGCACTTTGAGAGTTACAACACCCTTTAACAGACAGACGCACGCTTGTCGCTGCTGCTTTGAGGATGCAAGTGCGGCTACAGCCCACACAATTCACAAAGACAGAAAAAAAAAGAACAATATTTTAATTGTTTGTGTAGCACACTTTGAGGGTGTCACCACCCTTTAACAGACAGACGCACGCTTGTCGCTGCTGCTTTAAGGATGCAGGTGCGGCTACAGCCCACACATTTCACAAAGACAGAAAAAAAAAGAACAATATTTTAATTGTTTGTGTAGCACACTTTGAGGGTGTCACCACCCTTTAACAGACAGACGCACGCTTGTCGCTGCTGCTTTGAGGATGCAGGTGGAATCTAGACGGGATTTGGAACCGAGGACACACTACCTCCATCAATTGTCTAAATCCCACTGCACTAATGTCGGATACCGGACGTCTAACACCAACATAGCAGTCAAGGCCTCAGTTATACGTTTTGCTTCAGGATGACTGCTGTCGTACTTCATCCTCATCGCTAGGGACTGTTGGAGGGTCAATTGTTTAGTAAAAGTAGTGATGTTCCTACTTCATCTCTGGGATGATGAACAACTCCCAGCAGCAGCAACAGCACTAGTAGGAAGTGGTTCTTGATCTTTCCCTATTTTATTTTTATCAGAGAAAGTTTGGTCCTCCATTTATGTTATATTGATATATATACGTGCGGCTAAAGCGCACACAAACACAGAAAATATTTTTTTATTTTTGCTGGAGAGAAGTGCACTTTGTGGGTTACACCACCCTTTAAGAAATGAGCCAGCCAGCTCTTTACTTATGGGACACAGGCGCACGCTTGGCGCTGCTCCTTTGTTGATGCACGTGCAGCCACAGTGCACACAAGTCACAAACACAGAAAATATATATTTTTTTGGTTTGGAGTGTATTTTGGGGGTTACAGAACCCTTTAACGGTCAAGCCAGCTGGCCCTTTACTTATGACACAGGCGCACGCTTGGCACTACTTTGTTGATGCACGTGCGGCTACTGCGCACACAATTCACAAACACAGAAAATAATTTTTTTGGGGGTTTGGACTGGAGTGTACTTTCGGGGGTTACAGCACCCTTTAACGGTCAAGCCAGCCGGCCCTTTACTTATGACACAGGCGCACGCTTGGCACTACTTTGTTGATGCACGTGCGGCTACTGCGCACACAATTCACAAACACAGAAAATAATTTTTTTTGGGGTTTGGACTGGAGTGTACTTTGGGGGTTACAGCACCCTTTAACGGTCAAGCCAGCCGGCCCTTTACTTATGACACAGGCGCACGCTTGGCACTACTTTGTTGATGCACGTGCGGCTACTGCGCACACAATTCACAAACACAGAAAATAAATTTTTTTTTGGTTTGGACTGGAGTGTACTTTGGGGGTTACAGCACCCTTTAACGGTCAAGCCAGCTGGCCCTTTACTTATGACACAGGCGCACGCTTGGCACTACTTTGTTGATGCACGTGCGGCTACTGCGCACACAATTCACAAACACAGAAAATAATTTTTTTTTTGGTTTGGACTGGAGTGTACTTTCGGGGGTTACAGCACCCTTAACGGTCAAGCCAGCCGGCCCTTTACTTATGACACAGGCGCACGCTTGGCACTACTTTGTTGATGCACGTGCGGCTACTGCGCACACAATTCACAAACACAGAAAATAATTTTTTTTTAGGTTTGGACTGGAGTGTACTTTCGGGGGTTACAGCACCCTTAACGGTCAAGCCAGCCGGCCCTTTACTTATGACACAGGCGCACGTTTGGCACTACTTTGTTGATGCACGTGCGGCTACTGCGCACACAATTCACAAACTCAGAAAATAATTTTTTTTTTGGTTTGGACTGGAGTGTACTTTCGGGGGTTACAGCACCCTTAACGGTCAAGCCAGCCGGCCCTTTACTTATGACACAGGCGCACGCTTGGCACTACTTTGTTGATGCACGTGCGGCTACTGCGCACACAATTCACAAACACAGAAAATAATTTTTTTTTTGGTTTGGACTGGAGTGTACTTTCGGGGGTTACAGCACCCTTAACGGTCAAGCCAGCCGGCCCTTTACTTATGACACAGGCGCACGCTTGGCACTACTTTGTTGATGCACGTGCGGCTACTGCGCACACAATTCACAAACACAGAAAATATTTTTTTTTTGGTTTGGACTGGAGTGTACTTTCGGGGGTTACAGCACCCTTTAATGGTCAAGCCAGCCGGCCCTTTACTTATGACACAGGCGCACGCTTGGCACTACTTTGTTGATGCACGTGCGGCTACTGCGCACACAATTCACAAACACAGAAAATATATTATTTTTTTAGCACTTGGGGGGAGCACCCCTGATGGACAGAGCACCCCCTGGACAACACTACAGCACTCCTTTAGGACTGGGACACTGCACAGGACTTTGGAGTGGACACAGCCCCTATGGAGAACTGACTGCACAACACAGTCCAGCCAGCCCCTATGGACTTTGAAGTAGTGGACACAGCCCCTATTAACAACAGCAGCACAGCACAACACAGCCAGCCCCTATGGACTTTGAAGTAGTGGACAACAGCAGCACTACACTACACTACACAGCCCTAACTCCCACCCTCCCTCTTCACTGTCCACAGCCGAGTGAGAAAATGGCGCCGACGTGGGTACCTTATATAGGATCCAAAACCCGCGAGACTCGGAAGGCGGGATGATGACGTTTTGCCTCGATTTCAGATCCGAGTCAGGCGGGAAAAGTCGAGCCTGATTCGGATCGGACTCGGATCGGGGGGGCTCGGGGGGGTTCGGATTTCAGAAATCCGAACCCGCTCACCCCTAATACATACATACATACACACACACATACACTACTGTGCAAAGTTTTAGGCAGGAGTGGAAAAATGCTGCAAAGTGAAAATGCTTTAAAAAATAGAAGTGTTATTTTTTTCAATTCACAAAATGCAAAGTGAATTGTCACGATCAGAGTTGTTGTACCTTGTGCGTCACGGTCTCTTCCTGTGCAGGTGCTTTGGCGCGGTCCTATCAGTGGGTGGATGTCTGAGGCCATGTGGTGACAGGTAAGACTGGCAGTGCTGCCACGCTGAGGATTGCTGGGCGCTGCCATCTTGGTTTTGGGCATGTGACCTGAATGGGCCACTCAGGTTAGAGCATCTTGTGTTTACTCTCAGCAGCCTATCATGCACTTCTGCTACTTAAGGGTGTTCAGCATGCCCTCTACTATGCCAGTGCAACGTATACACAGCGCAAGCTGTATGAGAGTTTTCTGTGCTCCTTAGCTCAGTGTGATAATTGCAGTCCCAGTAGTGCTCTGTTTCCTGCTTTGGTTCCATCACAGGCTGTTCTTGGATACCCGCATCTACCCTGCTATACCCCTTTACTCACCCCACGGTTTGTGTACCCTCCAGCACTCCAGACTCAGAACCCACTTCAATACTTCAGACCTCTGTTCAGAGTTGAACTGGCCCACAGGGGTACAGGGGAAATCCCCGGTGGGCCCCACTGTCTAAGGGCCTAAACCTCCTTTTCTAATGTCATGTCTCAGACCGTGCACTCAAATGATACATTGTTACTTTATAGCAGTGTCAGTTACCTGGTAGAGCAGGAACATGGATGAGCAGACCATGCACTGTAGTATCCATGTTGTCTGCAGGTTATGTCCTCTGTAATGGTTGGCCAAGCCTCTGTGGTGGCTGGCCACAACCTTTAAGTATGGACCCCTACCACTGCCTTTCCCTGGTGGGCTCTTCAAGCACCAGTCCGACACTGCCTCTGTTCCTCAGTCACACCTCCACTGGACTTTAGTTTTTTCTGCCTGACACCTGTTTCCAGCCTCATTAATTGGACTTTGTTTCCCTGCCAGACATTTGTTTTCAGCCTCACTTCAATTGGACTTGTTTATTTTCTGCCAGTTTATATATTTATTACCACTTCATGAATAATAATACTACTATTAAACCTGCTGCATTCCAATACTACAAACCCGTTCCTCTTTCTTCTCCTGCATCCACACTGGGTTCACAAAATAATCCAGATCTGACATGAATAAACTGAAGAGAAATCTAAATGAAATCAATATTTGGTGTGACCACCCTTTTCCTTCAATAACAGCACAGTTCTTTCTTTTAGGCACACTTGCACAAAGTCAGGGATTTTGTAGAATTATAGTCAGGTGTATGATTAACCAATCATATGAAACAGTTTATAATTATCATCATTTTCATATGTAGGTTAAAACACAGTCATTAAGTGAAACAGAAACAACTGTGTAGGAGGCTTAAAACTGGGCGAGGAACAGCCAAACTCTACTACAAAGGTGAGGTTGTGGAAGACCGTTTCATGTCACAGATCATACACCATGGCAAGACTGAGCAAAGCAACAAGATACAAGGTAGTTATACTGTATCAGCAAGGTCTCTCACAGGCAAAGATTTTAGAGCAGACTGGGGTTTCAAGATGTGCTGCTCAAGCTCTTGTGAAGAAACGCAAAGAAATGGGCAAAGTTGAGGACCGTAGAGGCAGAGGTCGACCAAGGAAACTTAGTGCGTCAGATGAAAGACACATCATGCTTACTTCCCTTTGAAATCGTAAGATGTCCAGCAGTGCCATCAGCTCAGAACTGTCAGAAACCAGTGGGACCCAGGTACACACATCTACTGTTCGGAGAAGTCTGGCCAGAAGCGGTCTTCATGGAAGAATTGCAGCCAAAAAGCCATACCTTCTATGTCTAAACAAGGCCAAGCGACTCAACTATGCATGAAAACATAGGACTTGGGCAGCAGAAAAATGGCAGCAGGTGCTGTGGTCTGATGAGTCAAAATTTGAAATATTTGGATGTAACAGAAGGCAGTTTATTCACCGAAGAGCTGGAGAGCGCTACAATAATGAGTGTCTACAGGCAACAGTGAAGCATGGTGGAGGGTCCTTCAAAGTTTGGGGCTGCATTTCAGCAAATAGTCTTGGGGATTTGATCAGGATTAATGGTGCCCTCAATGCTGAGAAATACAGGCAGGTACTTATCCATCATGCACTACCATCAAGGGAGGCGTCTGATTGGCTCCAAATTTATTCTGCAGCAGGACAATGACCCCAAACATACAGCCAATATCATCAAGAATTATCTTCAGCGTAAAAAGAACAAGGAGTCCTGGAAGTGATGATAGATGCCAGAGCCCTGACAGGAGGATTTGAGCAAGCCTACATCCACAGAAGATCTGTAGTTAGTTCTCCAAGATGTTTGGAACAACCTCCCTGTCCTTCAAAACCTGTGTGCAAGTGTACCTTGAAGAATTGATGCTGTTTTGAAGGCAAATGGTGGTCACAAAAAATATTGATTTGATTTAGACTTCTCTTCTTTTCATTCACTTTGCATTTTGTTAATTGCTAAAAATAAACTATTAACACCTCTATCATTGGAAGCAGTTTTACTTTGCAGCATTTTTTCCACACCTGCATATATATATATATATATATATATATATATATATATTGCACTAATCCACAGCACTCACCATTCCTAGATTTGATATGCAACATGGCATGTGACCACATTGTTTAAATGAAAATCACAATGGCTCTGCACTCATCATAATTAACAATAAAAATAGACAGTGGGGGTTTAGTTCCTGAATTGATCAATGCAGTTAAGCTTGCAGCCCCTTTCAAGGGAACCACTTTACTGCAAGTCCCTACTCTGTTGCACAGAATTAAAACATGAAAATAGCTATCACATTTGTGTTAAACTCAAGGTATGCTATTTGGTTTAAAGCTCACAGCAACTTCACTTTTAGAGGTGAGACAGTCACCAAGCACACCTGTTGCAAAGCACCTTTAAAAAAACTATTTCCTGTATGACGGTAAACATTACCTTCCTGGTTGTGCCATGGGATCATCCGTGGCCCCATCTTATGCAAAAAAATTTTGTTCAGCATTGAAAAGGAAATCTTGTTTTCAGATTACGCAGGTGGCCTCAAAAATCTTGTTTTATACAAGATTCATTGATGACTTATTGATTGTTTGTAATGGCTCTCAGGAATCTTTCAATAGTTTAATTTCGGAACATAATACATCTGCTAGACCAACTAACTATCTCAATGAATCAACATGAAATAAACTTCCTGGATGTTAAAATTATTAAGAAAGAAACCAAGTTGATCACAATGGTATACACTAAGGACACTGGGCCTAATTCAGACCTGCTCGCGACTGCTGAGCGCTCGCAAGCGGGTCGATGGTGCCCTAATGCGCATGCGCACGATGGAGGGAGCTCCGTCGTGCGCATGCGCGAGACCCGCATAGCGAAAGCCAAGCTGTCGCTATGGGTCTCGCACCAAAGGGGGCGTGCTGTCGATGGTGAGTGAAAGCACGCCCCCTTTGGTGGGCGTGCCGGGGGCGTTGCTGCCCAGACGGAGGCGTTCCCATGGGAACGCCTACCGTCTGGGTCCGGCCCCACTGACATCACTCTGATAGAGCCAAAAGCACTCCTGGGCTTGCGGCAGCGAGATCCTACCGCAGGGTCTCATCGCAAGCCCGATAGTCGCGATGGTCTTGACCATCGCGACCATCTTTTTGGCCGCTTGCATAAGCTGTGGGTGGTCACCCACAGCTATGCGAGCGGCCAGGAGGCCGCTCCATTTTTAGGTAGGAGGGCCCCGATTCAGAGCGAGCTCTCTGGTCAGAGCATCCGGCTCTGAATCAGGCCCACTGACCGTAACACCTTACTACATATAAAAAGTTGTCATCCTCCTAGTTTGAAGCATGGTCTCCCATTTTCACAAATGGTCAGAATCATCTGAATCAACCATGATATTGTAATGGCAGAAAAAAAAAAGACTGTTTGATAAATAAGTTTGTGGAAAGAGGTTACTCTTGTCAAGAGCTTGTAGTGACCAAAAACAAAGTATTGAAGATTGATTGCGATACTTTATTAGTTTCAAAACAATTGTTTAATGACTTTAGTGAAATATTACCATGGGTGAATAGATTTAATATTTCCCCCAAAATCAGTAGCGTGTCGAAGAAACTGTGGCCAATTGTTCAAACAGACAGTCACCTAGGATTAAATCAAACTAGATTGATGTCCTTTTACTGAAGAGGGAAGAATTTACGTGACTTCTTGGATAAAACTGATCTTGCAAATCCTAATAAAATTCCCACTAGGCAGCATTTTCTTACAGGGAAGAAGTTATGCTGCTTTAAATGCTCTTGTCTTACATGTAGGTACCTTCTGACCGGTGACACTTTTATCACCCTCATTCCGGGAAAAAGTATTGTTTTCGATATGCTTTAACATGTAACAGTACATTTATCATTTATCAAATAATTTGCCCTTGCGATCTAAGTAACATTGGCAAAATGCAGCATAAGTTCAAAGAGCAGATGGCGGCTCATCGTTTTGCCATCAGGACTGTACTGGACAGAGGTCATAGTGATGCATGTGTGTATTCCAATGAGCACACAATTCTGTGAATTAGCAGCTCCACCATTTTGTGAGTGACAGCAATCTCACTCCGTGAGTGTGCTGAATCTGCAGTTAACCACAGGGTGTCATGGCATACCATATCTGTATTGCGCAAGGAACACATACATTAAGGTGTCAGCATTAATTATCGGAATCTCATTGCTTTTTTAAGTTTGAATGGCAGATATTTTATAGGTTTTGTGAAATTTCAGATCATAATGTTTAAGAAGCCTTAATGGGACATGTGAAACCATAAAGTATTTGGCCATGGAATGTCATTGCTTTTTAATAATTTATTAACCATCAGAGATGGGAGCAGCAAACCGGACCACCTGCAGGGGAGAAGGGCTACAAAATGGTATATTTGGTAGCGCTGGTGGTGGAGGGGACAGCACACAGGAGGTGTTTTGGGGCTGCAGAGGGAGAGATGGCTAAGGGGCAGGCTGCAGGCATGCGGGGCAGTGGCAGCAGTGGGGCAGTGTACAGGGGCAATAGTTGGGGACAGAAACTCTCACTGGCACTGAACGATTTCCCTTGAACACTCCCCGGCACTCCAGGACACGATATGGTGCTTAACAGCACATTTTGACTTGGGAACTATCATGCATATCTAAAGATAGCTGACTGCATACATGGATCAGTGAGATCCATGATGCAGGCATCTGTGTAAAATAAATTATTCAGAGATGCACGCACAGATCAATTCGATCTGTGTGACTTGCATCTGAAAAAAAATCAATCAGCCACAGATGCATGGATGGATCAGTGTGATCCGTTTATGCAACCGTGTTACAAAAAATAAATAAAAGTAGATAAAAAAAAAACCTGCGTGCACACCCCCACCCCAGGAACAACCAGCCCTGGGCTCTGGAGACCCAGTACTGGTTGTGATATATACAGGGGACAAAAGATGTTGGGGTCCCCCTTATTCAGCGAAACCAGCACTGTGCTCTGAGCCAGTCCTGGTTCTGGAAATACAGGGGAAAGTAATGCATAGGGTCCCTCTGTATTTACCAGAACCAGCACCGGACCCTTTGTAGCGGGGGTAATGCCACAGCCAGGAAAGCCCTTTCACTGAGGCCCCCAGCCAAAGCATCACCCCTGACTGCTAGTCAGCCAAGGCCAAGGATCACTGGGGACTCCCCCAATAAAGAGGTCCCCCTATCCTGGACACCCCAAGCCCATTCTGATAGCCTGCAGCTATCCCTGGCACTCCTAGCCGGTGAGTACCAGGTTGATAGTGTAGTGCATATGAAAGTATATTGTCTTTTGCAGTAGGACTACAGGTCTCAGCTGGCTTCCCCCACATGCTTGTTAAATTCTAGAAACACAAGTACCAGCAAGCGAGTGATGAAGGGCCTGCTGGTACCTATAGTACCCCTGTAAAATAAATATTACAATAAAACAAGGACACCGTTTGTTTTAAAATTTTATTTTTCTGCACCTTCACCTGGGGGGCAGCAGCCTTTAAGCTCTTTTTCATGGCTGCTGCTTCCCCCAGGCCTTCCATGGCATCTTCACCTGGAGGACAGTGGCCTTTAAGCTCTTTTGCATAGCCGCTGCCCATCCAGGACTTCCCCGGCGTCTTCTTTCTTCGGCAGCTCTTCTCTGCTGCCACCCGGCCGACAGACTGACATGCCGTGACCTCGCACTAGCTTATATAAGCCAGCCAAGGGGGCGGGGCGATGACGTTGTGAGCCATAATTGGCTCGCGGTGGCAAATTTTGAATTTCAAAAATGGCGCTGAGGCACCATTTTTTAAATGGGCAAGCGCGGTTCTCACCATTGAAGTCAATGGTGAGAACCGTTCATTGGCTGAAAGGCGCAAGGCTCGCCTCTCTCAGCCAATGAGAGCTCTGCACCAGGATTTCTGCACTGAAATCCCGCAATGGAGGTGTCATTTGGCTAGTACTGTCCTTAGAGGACAGTACTAACGTTCGCTGGTCCACGTATTTAATTTTTTTTTCTTTTTTGCAAAGACCCTGGATGCCTGCTTTGGAATGAAGAGGACCTGATCCATGCATAGGAAGTGAGGTGAGTATGGATTGGATTATCTACATGGAGAAGAGGACCGATGGGCCACAGGGATACATAGGTGAGTATGTGAAATAGTGTGTGTACATGTGTGTATGCATGTATGTTTTAATCAAATTTTACTTTCTACGGTGTGTGTGTTCTGTTTTTTTTATATTGCTTTTGCTGTAGAACTACAGGTACCAGCGGGCCCGTAAGGCCACGCATGCTGGTACTTGTGGTTCTCCAAGGGAGGCTTGCTGGGAACTGTAGTTCCACAGCAAAAGACAATATTTTAACTCTTTACTTGCACCATACTATACATAATCAACCTGGCACCCACTGGCTAGGGGTGCCGGGGATATCCCCAGACTATCAGCCTGGGGTGCCCTGAAGAGGGGGACACCTTTATTGGGGGATCCCCAGGGATCTCCGGCCTGGGCTGACTAGCGGTCAGGGGTGATGCTTCGGCTGGGGGGTGCGGTGAAAGGGCCCCCCTGGCTGTGGCATTACCCCCCCCACTAGAAAGGGTCCAGTGCTAGCTCTGGTAAATACAAGGGGACCCTACACATTTCTTCCCCCTGTATTTCCAGAACCAGGACTGGCTCAGAGCCCAGTGCTGGTTGTGCTGAATACGGGCGAACCCTATGTCATTTGTCCCCCATATTTTGGCAACCCAGAACTGGCTCTGAAAAGCCTGGTGCTGGTTGTGCTTAATACGGGGGACCCCTATGTCGTTTGTCCCCTGTATTTAGCACAACCAGTACTGGGTTTCCAAAGCCCGGTGCTGTTTTTTTTTTTTGGGGGGGGGGGGACACATATTTTTTTGTACACATGCTTTCTATTTTTTAAAACACAGAAGCACAGACTGGTCTCACTGATCCCGTCCGTGCTTCTGTGTTTGTTTATTTATACACAGATGCAGGTATCACAGATCTTTCAGATCCGAGCCTGCATCTGTCTGCTGCTACCTCCCCCAGGTCCTGCCGCCTGCACCAGCGCCTCCTGCATGCCACTGCCACCACACTGCCGCCTCTACCTCCCGCTACCATCCCCGGGTCCCGGACGCAGCTAACACCCGCTACACCACCCTCCCCCGGGACACAGCCACAGCTAACGGCTGCTTTCTCCCCCCCGAGCCCACCGCCGCTACCGCCTGCACTGGCCAGCCATCTTGGTGCACCCAAGTGAAGCCACAGTGAGTACACCTGCTGGAGGCTCCTACTGAGGCTGCGCAGCAAGTTGAAACTTCCTATTTCTATAATGGCGGATTTGTGAGGTAATAGTTTAAAAACTAACTTTCTCAATTACATAAACCACAAATTCATCTACCCTCCCATAGAGGACAGCAGAAAAGTGGTCCTAATTGAGAGTGTCAGAAAAAATAGTTGGAAATTTACATTAATCTCAAATTCCCATTTTTATGTTTTTGCCCTGAAATTTGGCATGCAGCACCGAGCGACAGATTTACCCAGACATGCCAAATTTTAGCTTGGTATCTCCTATAGCTTTTGAGGTGTATCCCCTTAAACACCATGCCCCCCCCCTTCTGGAGTTCTCTATTTGAGAATTCCATTGTTTTAGATTCAGCCTTAATATAAAGGCACGACTGTGCCCTTATAATATATATAACCATTTAATCATTAAATGGTTATATATATATATATATATATATATATATATATAACCATTTAATGATTAAAAGGAGTAAATAATAAGTAATTATTTAAAATTGAGAAAAATCCATAATGGCTTATTTATCAATAATCACATGTGTGATCTGGGCGCGATATTAGTGCTGCCATCAGGGCGGACTGCTGGGACTGGAGTCCCAGGCTCAGACCCTTGGCAGAAAGGGGGGCCCGTCTACTCCTACCACCCAGAACCGGATTACTGGCAGGCCATGGTCTCTGTATGCCTGGAGAGACTGGCGTTGAGTGTGAGGTGATCCCAGGGCCCCGGCTATAAGTTGTGATGGTGACCCAGGGCCATGTTAGACCCTTTGGTTACCACATTCTTGACCAAGCTGCTGTGCTCACATGGGGGACGGCTGTCAAAGGTGCGACTGACAGTCACAGCTGCTGGAGATTTTCCCTGGAGCAGGGCCCAGCAGGAACGGGATTCCAGGCATCCGGCTGTAAGCAGCGGTGGTGACCCCGGAGGCCCAGGGCAATGTCAGGCCCCTCGGTCACTGCCTTCCTGACCAAGCTGCTGCTGCTCTCACACGTGGGGTGGCTGCTGAAGGTGCGACTGGCGCAGCTGCTGGAGATGCCCCAGATGGAGATCGAGCATATCCTGCAGGATAAGATGCAGAGTTTCTCCCAGGTGGGAGAGCTAATCGTGGCCCAGAGAGCCCCATCAGGATCTTCCATGGTACCTGGAGAAGGAGGAGACTGCACCTTTGCAGGGGGTACCTACAGGACAATTGCTGGCAGGGCAAGAGGTGGGTACTGACTTACAGCATAAAGGAATATTATGGTAAGCCTAGGGGGGGGGGGAGAGAGACAGAGATATTAGTACTGACTGGGAGCATCCCATACACAGAAGGTGGCAGGAGGTGGGTACTGAATGGCAGCATCTTATGCACAGTGTGGGTGCAGGAGGTGGGTGTATAGTTAAAATAGTTAAAGTTGCATTTTAACATTATCTATATACTGCTGTCAGGAAGCTGGCTTCCAAATATACAGTGTCGACATAATGATTGTCACATTGCCCTTTGTATTTCCACTCTTTACATTAATAGGGGGCCTTGTTCTACTACTGCATGCTCCTACTGCCCGCCGCACTAACCCCTTGAGTAAAAGGAGGACGGTCCGCTCCAGCCGGCATGCCACGCTGACTACCTGAGGCTTATTGAATAACAGGGATGCCCGCCCCCTTGTTCAATGAAGTTTTTTTTTTTTGTTTGAGTCAGCGCTTGTGAAGTATTGCTGTGCCGCTGGAAAGGGGATGTCAGAGGATCCGCAGCACATGAGGAGCAGCGCCAGCCAGCCAGACCAGGAGAAGAAGTCTTCAAGGAGATAAGGTAAGGGGGGAGGGGAGCTTGCCTATTTTGTCAGTCTCAGACCTCACAGTTTCTGATGGCAGCCCTGTTTGCAGTATACAATGATAGCACCAGGATGTATGAAATAGCACCCACAGGGACAGGAGCTCCGAAAGGAACCTGTACCTGCGATGTGATCTGAGTGAAGAGACTGCATCAGCTCTTGGGAGTCCTGCACACCATTGCTAGGTAGGGTTCCCCCTGAATTCTCTCCCAAAATTTCTTGCAAAGTGTAGCCAATAGGTGTAAGCTGCGGAGGCCAAGTGAAAAAATGCTGTCCATTCCAGAACTTGGTAAATCTGTTAGCGTTGCATCCCCCATAGAAAACTATGGGGCTTGCAGCTACCATTGGACATGAAGGGATTGCAACAGATACAGATACATGGGGGATGCTTAATTTCTGCTGGTTTAATCCATGAAAATTGTGTTTTTATGATATATATGCCCCTTAATATTTAAAAATTGTGCCTAGGTTCAACTATGTGATGCTGAACTTTTTATCGGCAGCTAGCAACCATTGGGTGAGGGGGCAGTGACACAAATGTGGAGAGGCACACAGGGGAAAAAAGTATAGGACTCAGAGCATAGATGCATAATACAGATACGAGGGGGGGGCAGAGTCAGATGGGGAAGGTGCAGTCAAAGATATGGGAAGGGGCTGAGGCACAGATATGGGGAAGGGGCAGAGGCACAGATATGAGGAAGGGGCAGACACACACATAGAAAGTGGTCAGAGGCACAGAAGTGAGTGGGGCAGAGGAAAGATTGGAAAGAGCAGAGCAACATATAGGAAGGGGGGGCAGAGGCACAGATATGGGGAGGGACAGAGATAGGATAACAAAGAGGAAAGTGGACATCATAGGAGAGAAGGGCTGAGGTACCTCTGTGCAGTGTGTGCACGGCAGCACTGTATCTCTCACTCACATTGCATTGCTATCTTTTGTTCAGTGTACTGCATGTACACATAGCCTGGCCAATGGGAGCAGGAGAGATGGAGAGCTGGTGGGCAGAGCAGCTGTAGAGGCAGAGCTAAGAAGGAAAGCTTATAAGGTGGTCAGGGATGTATCTAAAGGTCCAAGCACCTCTGGAAAAGTAATGGATTGGCGCCCCCAATATTTTCTGAATAATTACACTCTGTGCTTATAACATCTCCCCAGCCAGCCCCCCTTCTGTCTCCCCAGCCAGCCCCCATGTTTCCTCAGTCAGCTCCTCCTTTTTCATCATGCAGCACCCTTTCTGTCTCCCTAGCCATCCCCCTTCTGTATCCCCAGCCATCCCCCTTCTGTCTACCCAGCCATCCCCCTTCTGTCCCCCTAGCCAGCCTCCCTTCTGTCCCCCTAGCCAGCCTCCCATCTGTCCCCCTAGCCAGCCTCCCATCTGTCCCCCTAGCCAGCTGCCCTTCTGTCCCCCTAGCCAACCTCTCTTCTGTCCCCCTAGCCAGCCTCCCTTCTGTCCCCCTAGCCAGTCCCCCTTCTGTCCCCCTAGCCATTCTCCTTCTTTCCTCAGCCATACAATGTCTGTCTCCACAGCCATCCTCCTTCTGTCTCCACAGCCATCCTTCTGTCTCCATAGCCATCTCCCTTCTTTTTCCCCAGCCATCCTCCTGTTTCCCCAGCCATCCATCATCCTGTCTCCCCAGCCAGCCATCCATCATCCTGTCTCCCCAGTCAGCCATCCTCCTGTCTCCCCAGTCAGCCATCCTCCTGTCTCCCCAGCCAGCCATCCTCCTGTCTCCCCAGCCAGCCATCCTCCTGTCTCCCCAGCCAGCCATCCTCCTGTCTCCCCAGCCATTCCCCTTCTGCCTCCCCAGCCATTCCCCTTCTGTCTCCCCAACCATTCCCCTTCTGTCTCACCAACCATTCCCTTTCTGTCTCCCCAGCCATTCCCCCTTCTGTATCCCAGCCATCCTCCTTCTGTCTCTCCAGGGCATCCTCCTTCTGTCTCTCCAGGGCATCCTCCTGCTGTCTCCCCAGCCATTCACCTTCTTTCTCCCTAGTTATACCCCTTCTGTCTCTCCAGCTCCAGCCCCTGGCCCCCGCATCCAGCCCTTGCAGCTCACAGATACTTACCATCTCTCGTATCTTCTGGCTGCGGCTGTGGCCAGTTCCTCAGTCTGACAGCGCAGCAATGCAGCATGAATGAAGTCATGCACGCCTTGTCAAAAAAACCCTCTTTATTCTTTCATTGTACCAGGCAGCCTCCAGCAAGTGACAGAAGTTGCCTGGCCCAGGATATCTTCCCTGGTAAGAGCCAGGGGCATACCCAGGACTCCAGTCCTGTCCTCATCCTACCCCCGGCTGTGGATGACACCGCCGGATGGCGTCCCCCCTCGGCTGGAGCCCCTAGTGACTGCCATCCTGTCAAGGGGTAGATATGCCAGTGCAGGTGGGGGGGCCTCAGAGGGGGACCTGCATGTGAGAAGAGGGCCTAATGTCCTCATGATCTGGCAGGTGCCAGTAATCTCAAAGAAGGGAGAGGATCGTGGGCTTGTCCGTGGGGAGCGGAGCTTGCAGTCAAGGGGTATATAAAATAGGTGAGTGCCGAGTTTGTATGGTTTTTTTACATTTAAATAGTATGGTTGACACCAAAGACACTGCAGATGGTTAGGTGTTGTGGATTAAAGTCAATTGTTTATATACATTTTTTGTGGTCACACTTTCTATGGCACTGCAATTTCCCATATATAAGTAAAATTTTGTCAACTTATTACCAGGTTATTACCAGGTGCTCATTAACTGATATATTTGGGTGTGGTTCTGTCTCTTTAAGCCAGTACCTGAACCCATGAAAGAAACATAATTTGTATTTAAAATAGGGATGTGCAGGCTCGGATAGGTTCGAGTTTGCACGTGGAGTTCGGATTTTTCCCTCCAAAAAAATGGAACTCAGAACGAGGCAAAACGTCATCTTACATGGACGAACATCATCATTCCTGGACAAAAGACCAGGAATGATGATGTTCGTCCATGTAAGATGACGTTTTGCCTCGTTCTGAGTTCCGTTTTTTTGGAGGGAAAAATCCGAACTCCACGTGCAAACTCGAACCTATCCGAGCCTGCACATCCCTAATTTAAAATATGTGTGATAGCTGAAGCCAAATGAGGCAGAACAATGCTCATATTTTTGAGTGTCAGTGTAGGGACTGACCAGAAGGAGAGACTGTGACGTGGTTGGTTAGCTTGACAAATTATTGCAATATTTTGGAACTAACATACCCTGAATTTAATGAATTACGGTTTGGAATATAAGCAGGGGAGTGCAGAGTTTGTATGATTTTTGATAGATCGCTTATTTTAACCTAAATGGTAGATTATAAATAGATAAATAGCAATGACCAAATGCATGCAGGAGGTAATTTTTCACCTTAGTTAACTACCATGTGACTTGTTACATCACAAAACAGCCTAAGTGATGTCATTCGACTTTAGTAGAAAGATCACCATATTCTAGAGAAGTCAGTTATCAACTGTATCTGCTGAAATTACATATCACAATGTAAAGTATGCTTATTTTATCCTAAATGTTATATATGAAAAAAAAGAATAGATACTGTAGTTAGTTAGATAGACAGACAGATCGATCCATAGATACATAGAAAGATAGAAGCGATGAAATGCAGGTAGGATGTGACTTATCACCTTAAAATACTGTTCATGTGACTTGCTATAGACCGGTCAGTGTTCAACTACAGTATATCTGTTAATGTCTACTGACCTTGTAATATAAGCTTATTTTAACCAAAATGATAGCTTTATATAGTTTATAAATATATAATAAACAGATGGATAGCAATTGCAAAATACATGCAGGGGGGTGATTTTTCACCTCAGTATATTTATAGATTTGTTACATCATCAACAGCCTTTGTGATGTTACTCAGCTTTGGAAGACACCATTTTGTAGAGAACTGTAAGTTATCAACTGTATCTGCTCATATGACCTGTCACAAAGTAAGGTATGCTTATATTAACCTAAATGTTATATATGCAAATTGTGATAGATAGTTAGATACTGTAGATAGAAAGATTGATAACAACGGTGAAATGAAGGTAGGATATGATCTATAACCTCATTGGGCTGACCATGTGACTTGCTATAAAACTGTTAGTTATCAACTGTATCTGTTAACATTACCCTAATGACTTTGTAGCAGTGGCGTATCTATAATGGGTGCAGTGTGTGCGGGGCACACGGGCCCCCGGGTCCAGGGGGGCCCCGCACCGCACACACTGCACCCATATTATTTTAGACTTACCTTTCCGTGGTCCCACGTCGGGTGTCTGTGCTGCTCAGAACACCGGAAAATGGCCGCCGCGGGGGTTCGGTTTAGGCATTAGGGGGGGAGGTTAGGGACCCCCCCGGCAGGGTTAGGTTTAGGTTGCAGGCAGAGCCGGCGCTACCACTAGGCAAACTTAGGCAGCTACCTAAGAGCTCCGGCCACTGCACGGCGCCGCTGGATTGATGTGTAGTGTGGACCACATATAAGTACAGTCCGCACTACACTACTAGTAACAAGCACACAGCCGCCGGCGCCGGTAGCTGTATGTTTGTTTTAGCAGCCGAAGCGAGTCAGACAGACTCTCATCGGCTGCTGCGCCCACTACCGGAGCCGGGCTGGAGCTCACTCTTGAGCTCCATTTTCCGGCTCCCGCAGTGGATGATGGGAGAGTCGTCATGAGGGGACAGAGGAGAGGATGCCGGATCGGGGATCAAGGAAACTGGAGTTTTTTCGGGTTTTTTTACGTGTGTGTCTGTCTGGCCCTGGGATTACTGCTGGGGGTACTGCTGGAGGGGGACTACTACTGGGGGCACTGCTGGGGGAGAACTACTACTGGGGGCACTGCACTGGTAGGACCACTACTGAAGGCACTGCATAGGTGGGGATTACTGCTGGGGGCACTGCATAGGTGGTGATTACTGCTGGGGGCACTGCATAGGTGGAGGACTGCTACTGGGGGCATTGCTGGGGGGGACTACTACTGGGTGGCATTGCTGGGGGGCACTACTACTGGGGGCACTGCCCCCGACCACTACTGGGGGCACTGCACCGGGGGGGATTATACTGGTGGTACTATATAAGGGGGGCTACTACTGGGGTCATTATATATGGGGCACTTCATAGGGGGACCACTACCTGGGGCACTATACAAGGGGCACTGCATAGGGGGACCACTACTGGGGGCACTGTATAAGGGGCACTACTGGGGGCACTGTATAAGGGGAACTACTGGGGGCACTGCATAAGGGCTTATGTAGCTATCCGAGGAGGGGGTGAGGGAGCAAGGTTGAAGAAATGCCTAGGGTGCCAAAAAACCTTGCACCAGCCCTGGGTGCGGGGAGGGGGGGTTAGGTTTAGGCACTAACAGGGGGAGGTTAGAGTTAAGAACCCCAAAAGGAGGGTTAGGGGTGGTGAGGGGAGGGTATGGATTACTGTCCTCCAGTGTCAGGATTTCCTCATTGGTATGGGGATATGGAAATTGTGGAATTCATCAAAATCCGAAGTGCGGGACAGCGGGGAGGTATGCGGAGGGGAGAGGGGGGGTGAAGGGGACACAACATTACCGAAGGCACAGGCAGTGCTGCGCATGCGCTGGTTTTACAGATGTAACAGCGCATACGCAGCACAGATTCCAGCTGCGGTAAGTTAGTGTAGAGAGGGAAAACTATCTATTTCCCAAAAAGCTGTCATCGCAAAAATGATAGCTTTTCGAAATAGTTATGCAGAGGAGGAATGATGAATTCCTCCGGTAATTAGGTAGAACTCCATGCGAGTTGTAAACCTAATTACCACCAGAGAATTTTTAGGTATGATGAATAGGCCCCTATGCCTACTAACTTTCTACTGTAAGCTTATTTTAACCTAAATGATAACTATAAATACATTATAAATAGATATAAAGCAATGGCGAATACATTCAGGATGTAATTTTTCCCCTCAGTATAATGATTCCCTCAGTATACTGACCATATGACTTGTTACATCATAAATAGCCTTTGTGATGTCACTCAGCTTGTAGAGAACTGTCAGTTATCAACTGTATCTGCTGATATGACCTGTTACAATGTAAGTTATGCTTATTTTAACCTAACTGTTAAATATGAAAATGACAGATAAATCGATAGAAAATAGATAACATTGATGAAATGCAGGTAGATTGTGATTTATAACCTCAATTGGTCCAGCATGTGACTTGCTATAAAACTGTTAGTTATCAACTGTATCTGTTAAAATGCTTACTGACTTTGTAGTGTAAGCTTATTTCAACCTAAATGATTTCAGCTACACTGCTGCTGAAACACCCAAAGAAATAGGCAGACCATCCTAGACAGGGAGCTCTCTTATTACACAGTAACAAGTTACAACTGCCTTATCACCAGGGGACCAACAGGACAAGTATTGTCATTGAACTGTGGTCACTCAAGAGAGGAGACCGAATTATTTGAACATCACATCAATTCCTTATAGTACCAGGACAATCCATTGATCATTCATATCTCCCCCATTATCCCTTCTTTCCCCACTGCTGTTCACAATTGTCTCTGTCTATTACACTTATCCAAACACACACTCCCTCCCTCTGTTTAGTATTTGGCACATTATATTTGTCCTGTTACGTGGTGATTCAGATTAATAACTAATTGCAGGCTAGTAATAGGAAATATCCACTGTATTTCAGCAAACTTATAACATTGAAGGATACAATATTTTACCCTCATGTCTAAATTTTAATAAAAAATACTGTCATTTGACGAGACATTTATTGCATAATTTTTATTTCAAATCTACATCAAGGTTGAAGCGCTGTGGTACTACAATACTTTGGACAAATACTTATTATTGAGGGTGGTTACCTTCTGTACCTTTAGCCGCTCCCACCACAAGAGCGATAGACCTTTTTGAGCGCTTGAAAACACAAAACGTTTAATTGGTATATGTATCTGTTAAAATGCCTACTGACTTTGTAGCGTAAGCGTGATTTTTCACCTCACTTAACTGACCATGTGACTGTGGTGTGTAAGCAGGGCCGAAACTAGGATATCTGGCACCTTTGGCAAAGCAGTAATTTTGCGCCCCTCCCTTCCCGTACCTGGATTTTGTCCTTGCTCCTCCATAAGGCAGTGCACTAGTCAGACGTCCCTTGTATAGTGACTTACATTATTCCACACACCATAATGCCCATTACACATTATTCCACACGCTGTAATGCCTATTACCAAAGTGCCACTTACATATGTGCCCCTGACATCATTTTGTACCCACAGTAAGGCTTTTAATTACTTTTAAATTACATGCTCGTTGTCAGGGGTTTTATGCTCATTTCCAGGGGTCTCATGCTTGTTGCAGGGGTCTCATGCTTGTTGCCAGGGGTCTCATGCTTGTTCAAATCAAATCAATTTATTGTCACATCCACATAAAATGCGTCAGCGAAAGTGAAATGCAAGATACTCACAATCAACAATTACATAAAACAATTTAAAATGTTTAAATTAACTATAGCAGCAGGGAAAAGTTATTACGCATCCTACTAGTACGACACCTGAGACATCTAAAACGCTTTCCAGAAGGCAAAAGAGAGAACAGAGAATGGCAAGGATGGTTATGATCGGCAACCATCTTATTTGCTTTAGAAGCACACCTTTTAATATAAATGTCTTCTAGCCTTGGTAAAGACTGCTCAATAATTCTTTCAGCTGCCCTAATCACTCTAGACAACGATCTATACTCCAGACATGTGGAGTTCCCCTACCAAACAGTGATCGAATAACTTAAAAGGCTCTCAATTATACCGCGGTAGAAATTTACCAGCAACGGCCTTGATAATCCACTTACTTTTAATTTTCTAAGGAAGTACAGGCGTTGCTGAGCCTTACCTACCACTGAAGAAAAATGCGACGACCATGACAAGTCCTCCGAGAAATTGATACCAATTAACTTAAAACCACCCATCCTCTCTACTTCAACACCATTCAAAAATAAGGGACGGGGAGCACTTTTCCTAGACCTCCTAAAATCAGCCACCACCTCTTTAGTTTTTGTGCTGTTTAACAGCAACTTATTATCCTCGCCCCAACTAATAAGTCGATCTACCTCCGCCCTATAGCTGTCCTCATCCTCATTAGTAATCAAACCCAGGGGTCGCATGCTTGTTGCCAGGGGTCGCACACTCTGGGTTTCATGCTCGTTGCTAGGGGTTTCATGCTCGTTGCCAGGGGTTTCATGCTCGTTGCCAGGGGTCTCATGCTCATTGCCAGGGGTCTCATGCTCATTGCCAGGGGTCTCATGCTCTGGATTTCATGCTCATTGCCAGGGGTCTCATGCTCATTGCCAGGGGTCTCATGCTCTGGGTTTCATGCTCGTTGCCAGGGGTCGCATGCTCGTTGCCAGGGGTCGCATGCTCTGGGTTTCATGCTCGTTGCCAGGGGTTTCATGCTTGTTGCCAGGGGCCTCATGCTCTGGGTTTCATGCTCGTTGTCAGGGGTTTCATGCTCGTTGCCAGGGGTCTCATGCTCTGGATTTCATGCTCATTGCCTGGGGTCTCATGCTTGTTGCCAGGGGGCTCATGCTTATTGCCAGGGGTCTCATGCTCTGGGTTTCATGATCGTTGCCAGGGGTTTCATGCTTGTTATCAGGGATTTCAAGCTCATTGCCAGGGGCTTTACACTCATTGCCAGGGGTTTCACTGACACTTCCGGGAATGCTATGTGCTATGCGTTCCCGACACTTCTGGGAATGCTATGTGCTATGCGCTGCCCTAACAGACACTAGAGGTCCAGTAGGACCTCTAGCATCTGTCACGTCCTAGGCGGCGGCCATTTTTGGAGGGCCATTTTCAGCAGATTTCATGCGGACAGCTAGTCCGCATGGAATCTGCAGCCTGCAAGCCACCATGCCCCACAAGCCTCCAAGCCACCATGGGGTTTGCGGGGGCTGAGCCAGCCCTTCAGCACCCCCTCATATGCAGCGCCCGGTGCACGTGCACCTCTAGCCCCCCCCTCGTTGCGGCCCTGGAGTAAGTCTATTTTAATCTAAATTTACTTGCAACACCCCAGCAGCACCCAAACACATACTCTCCTCACCCTGCATTCACTGCCAACAGCCCAGCAACACCCAGACACAGCCCTCCACCTACATTCACTACTAAAACCCCAGAAGCTTTTAGATACACATGCTTTACCCTGCTTTTACTGCCAATACCCTATAAACACTCAGGCACACACTCCCCTCTCCCCTTCCACATTTATTTCCACCAACCCAACCACTCCTGCATTCACTACTAACCAACAAGGGATAGAGGGGCCATGCACTCCAGGCTCTGTCCTGACCCTTTTTATGTACATTGTTGTGGTTTTCTTGGTGGGGGCCCTGAGAAAGGGAGGGCCGCCGCACATGCCCCCTGGGCTCTCTGCTTATTCCTGCTCTGGGGTGCATAAAGCACAACCTAGAACAATGGTGGAGGTTTGTGTGCCCCCTTCAGAGCTGGTACCAGGAGGTATCTGCTTTCCATTGTCACCTGTATTTACAACCCTGAATTAGACTTCCTTAGAGTCTAACACAGTACATTCTACATCAGGCAACTACTCTAATGGAGCAATTGTTAGGAATTCTTGGGCTGCAATACATAGTTCTTATGATGCACTAGGCCTCAACCTCTCTGCTATGGGTAGGCTGCAATCTCTTTCACACCATCCATTGGTTTAGCAGTACTTGACTCTGGTCAATTACTGTGGACCACACTGGAATGAGTACTCTCCATACGAGGTTGACACTGATGTTGTATTTCTTGAGGAGATGTTGATGGACGTGCACTTCAGGTTCTGGTGCACTGTCTCTCTAGTACTGTACTCTATATGGGGACACTGGAATATTGCTCCCTGAATCTCTGTAGGACTTTCTTCCTTGATATGGGGCAAAATAGTATTATTTGTTAGGCTGGTAGTAGTCATAACATCTGCGCTTTGGTTATCAATGCTGTTGGTCTTAGTTAGCTGCATATCTACTGCCTTGGACTGGAGCATCACAAATACCAGTCAAGTTCATGGATTCTGTTACCTTCTCTCCATACACTACATTAAATTTGACAATCTCTCCATTTTCCAGGTTTGAAAATACAGTATTGGAATGCTTCTATAAATAACAGTGTAATGCACAAATATATCTTTCTCAGTGTTGTTTCATTTGATAAAGCCATAGCCACGTCGCACAGTACACTACACATCTTTGCTCACAACTCTTCCTTGCATGTTAACAAATCTTTAATGCCCTAGTAGTAACCTTGCTGCAGTGCTCTCCCATTAGCTATTGCCATTACTCTTAATTCATTCTGTAGGCCTGCAATCAGTTCTCCCAGGCAATCCTGTAGACCATTCATCTTTACAATAATTGGAGGTACTTCTTTTCACATACTTTGGTAACAATAGATCCTTGGTTTGGTAGATGGACTTGACCTATTTCAATGGTTACCTACCAGTATCCAAGGAAGGGTACCTGTAATGGGATGTAGCCAGTATCCCGACACTCAGGATGCTGACGGATGGTTTTGCGGAGGTAAGTATTAAGTTTAGGGGGAGGTTAGGGTTAGACACTGTGGGGAGGGTCAGGGTTAGGCTGTGGGAGGGGAGGGTTAGGCTGTGGGACAGGGCGGTTAGTGATAGGCTTCGGGATGGAGGGGGTCAGGGATAGGCTGCGAGAGTCATTGGTTAGGGTTAGGGGGAGGGTTAGGGTAAGGGTTATAAGACTTACAGAAATCTGTCAGGATTTTGACTGTCAGGGCACCACTGTCGGTATTCTGAACGTCGATATCCTCAATGTCGGGATCCCGTACCCAACCCCCTGTAATCCATCACTAGCTAGCAGCTGAAGTCAACTTGGAAGGAACAATTTAATTTCATCTCCTCTGTTCTTGAAATTTAGGTAATTATATCGTGGTCACTTCAGATCCTGTATCCAAAGTAGTATGACCACTCCATTAGGGTCAAAGCAGGAATGGCTGACTCAAATGCATCTAAAGATCACAGGAAGCAGTTGAGCCTTGAAACATGTTGCAAGATTCCAATTGAGACTCATTCTGTTGTTATTTTGGTTTTTATTTTAACTGATTCATAATTTTAAGTGTTTGTATTTATTAACTAGGCTGTTGGCACTAAAGTCAGATAAGTGTTTTTATTTTGTTGTATTAAATCAGTAATTGTCTGTTATAAGAATAAAAGTGCATTTTCAATTCTGACAGAGTTTTTGGAGAAAGATTGTTGTTCGTCTCTCTGCTATGTGTTCAACCCTTTTGCTTTCACTTGTGGATGAGGAATTTACTTTTCTTAGGGTGGACCCTTTCAACAATTCTTTTGAAATTCCCACTTACAGTACTGCTGCTCAGACATGGAATACAAACAGAATGTAGACCAGATTCTCTCCTTGAATAGTGGCAAACTATGGGACTCTGCATTACGGTCATCTCCAGAGTAAGTGTGGAACCAAGGTGTTTCAAAGTAGTACAGCATAGTAAGTGATGTGTATCAGGATTGGTGCTTGTGAGTTACCCGTCTCAGGTGATGAACTGGATTCTCTGGAGGCCGGCTGGACAGGAACCATGGGTGATGTAGATAGCTCTATTTACAAGACTTGTGTAGCAGTGAAAACTGCCTTTGATGATAAATGACAGGAACTGGAGGAACTGGACTGGGACCGGCAGGAAGACTTGTTGAATTGAACTGATGAACTAAGAACTTGACTCTGGACTGGAGCAACGTGGACTGAACTGATATCACAGGAACTTGACTCTGGATTGGAATAATGTGACAATGGCTGAAGGGTAGTCAGGTAACGCTGAGACGAGGGCTAAACAAGGTAATCTGGAATTTCTGTGACAAAGACTGGAACTCAGGTGCAGGCTGGATAGTAAGAGGGAATAACAGGTTCTGGAAGGAATGGGTAGGTCTGGGAATTTTAGGTTCAGGGAGGGAGTAGGTAGGTAAAAGGAGCAGGAGTTGATCCACAGCAGGAAGCAAGGCAGGGTGACACGATGCAGGTTTACAAAGTGCCAGGGACCAACCAGGAGTAGGACTAGCAGCAGAGCACAGGCCAGGTATTGCTGTAACAGGACGTCTGGATGCCAGGTATTACTGTAGCAGGTTTTTGGGATGCACCAGGGGTTGCTGTCAGCAGGTTTACTGGATTGCCAGGTTTAGCTGTAGCAGGTTTTCTGGATGCACCGGGGGTTGCTGCCAGCAGGTTTACTGGATTGCCAGGTATAGATGTAACAGGTTTTCTGGATTGCACCAGGGGTTGCTGTAGCAGGTTTCAGGGATACACTAGAACGCAGAAACAGCATGAGCCATACACCATGGGAAGACGAGATGTTCAGGCCCAGAATGCTATAAGGAGAGGATATATATACCCTGGGTCTGGCTGCAATTAGTGGATATGGACAGGTGGACTGGTAGTAGCATTCTGAGTGGTGGAAGGCACAACATGCAGAGGGAGTATTCATCTCTGCAGCACTGAGAATCAGAACCACACCTGTGACTCCAATCAGGGCTAGCAATGCTCACAGACAGAGGAGGCTCAGGTGGACAATCAGTGTGGAAGGGAATGCACACAGATAAGTGCAGCAGCCAGCATGACCAGAGCAGATCCTCCAGGCAATCACACACACAGATCCATGGAGCCAGCTGGCAGTGGAAAGTCAACAGGCAAAAGGTAAAAACCAGACAGAGTCGTGACAATGTGGTAGCAGGAACTGCTGCAAATGCAGATGGCTGCTCTCCTCCATTCTGGGCAACTTCTATTGGGGGGGGGTGTGGTCTTCCCCGCATTGAACACTATTCTAATGAGCCACCTCAGCATTGTTGCTTGCCCAGTCTTGGCTCACAGACTTACTGGAGAGCAAGGAGAGGTGCCTCCTTGCTCTCCAGCTCCGCTCCTTGATGTCTCCCGCCTTCCGGATCTCGCAGGTTTTGGATTCTATAAAAGGTCCCCACATCGGCGACAGTGCAGTGTCCCATAAAGGCTGTAGTCCTAAAGGGGTGCTGTAGTGTTGTCCAGGGGGTGATCTGTCCATCAGGGGTGCTCCCCCCAAGTGCAAAAAAAACATTTATTTCTGTGTTTGTGAATTGTGTGCACTGTAGCTGTACGTGCATCAACAATGGAGCAGCGCCAAGTGTGCGCCTGTGTCATAAGTAAAGGGCCGGATGGCTCATCTCTTAAAGGGTGGTGTAAGCCCCAAAGTGCACTTAAAAAAATAAATTAATTATTATTTTCTGTGTGTGTGAATTGTGTGTGCTGTAGCCGCACGTGCATCAACAAAGGAGCAGCGCCAAGCATGCATCTGTGTTATAAGTCTGTTAAAAAGTGGTGTAACCCCCAAAGTGCGCTCCACAAAAAATAAACAATTCTTCTTTTCTGTGTTGTGAATTATGTGCGCTGTAGCCGCACGCGCATCAACAAAGGAGCAGCGCCAAGCGTGCGCCTGTGTCATAAGTAAAGGGCCGGCTGGCTCGTCTGTTAAAGGGTGGTGTAACCCCCAAAGTGCACTCCAAAAAAAATTAAAAATTCTTCTTTTATGGATTTGTGTGCGCTTTAGCCGCACGTATATATCAATATGACATGGAGGACCAAACTTTGTCCGATAAAAATAAAATAGGGAAAGATCAAGAACCACTTTCTCCTAGTGCTGAAGCTGCTGCCACTAGTCATGACATTGATGATAAAATGCCATCAATGTCGTCTGCCAAGGTCGATGCCCAATGTCATAGTAGAGGGCATATAAAATCCCAAATGACAAAGTTCAGGAAAATGACCTTAAAAAAAAACATTTAAATCAGCTGAGGAGAAACATAAACTTGCCAATATGCCATTTACGACACGGAGTGGAAGGGACGGCTAAGGTCTTTCCCTATGTTCATGACTAGTGGTTCAGCTTTACATGACGATGGAAGCCCTCCTCCCGCTACAAAAATCAAACGAGTTAAGCTGGCAAAAGTACAGCGAAGAACTGTGCGTTCTAAGAAGATATCACAAATCCCCAAGGAGAGTCCAAGTGTGGTAGCAGTTGCGATGTCTGACTTTCCCACCACTGGACGAGAAGAGGTGGCTCTTTCCACCATTTGCATGCCCTCTGCAAGTGCTGAAAGGAGCACCCACAGTCCACTTGCTGATATGCAAATTGAAGATGTCACTGTTGAAGTACAACAGGATGAGGATACTGGTCTAGCTGGCGCTGAGGAGGAAGTTGGCGAGGAGGATTCTCATGGTGATGTGGTTTGTTTAAGTCAGGCTCCGGGGGAGACAGTTGTTGTCCGTGGGATGAAAAAGCCCATCACGGTCATGCCTAGACAGAAGACCGAACATTCCACCTCTTTGGTCTGGCAATATTTCTATCCAAATCCGGACAACAACTGTCTTGCCATATGTACCATATGTAAAGGTGAAATAAGTAGGGGTAGGGACGTTAACCACCTAGGAACATCCTCCCTTATACGGCACCTGCAGCGCGTTCATAAAAAGTTACTGTCAAGTTCAGAAACTTTGGCTAAGAACGTAAGCAGTCCAGGGACACCTAAATCCCGTTGTCCTGTTGTATCCAAGCGCCTGCAAACCACACCGTCAACTCCCTCCTCGTCAATTTCCTCCTTAGTCAGGATCGGAAGTAGTCCTGCAGGCCATGTCACTGGCATGACTGACTCTCCTATCCGGGATTCCTCCGGAGGATCCTGCATTGCTATGCCTACTGCTGCCGCTGCTGCTGTTGCTGCTGCTGGGAGTCGTTCATCATCCCAGAGAGGAAGTAGGAACACCACTACTTTTACTAAACAATTGACCCTCCAACAGTCCTTAGCGAGGAGGATGAAGTACGACAGCAGTCATCCTGAAGCAAAACGTATAACTGAGGCCTTGACTGCTATGTTGGTGTTAGACGTGCGTCCGGTATCCGCCACTAGTGCAGTGGGATTTAGACAATTGATGGAGGTAGTGTGTCCCTGGTTCCAAATCCCGTCTAGATTCCACTTCACTAGGCAGGCGATACCGAGACTGTACAGAAACATCAGAAAAAGTGTCCTCAGTGTCCTGAAAAATGCCGTTGTACACAATGTCCACTTAACCACGGACATGTGGACAAGTGGAACAGGGCAGACTAAGGACTATATGACTGTGACAGCCCACTGGGTAGATGTATCACCTTACACAGCAACAGCAGCAGCGTCACCAGTAGCAGCATCTCAGAAACGCCAGCTCGTTCCAAGGCAGGCTACGCTGTGTATCACCGGTTTCAGTAAGAGGCACACCGCCGACAACCTCTTAGAGAAACTGAGGGAAATCATCGGCCAGTGGCTTACCCCACTTAGACTCTCCTGGGGATTTGTGATATCTGACAACGCCACCAATATTGTGCGGGCATTACATCTGGGCAAATTCCAGCACGTCCCATGTTTTGCTCACACAATAAACTTGGTGGTGCAGAATTTTCTGAAAAGCGACAGGGGCGTGCAGGAGACGCTTTGGGTGGCCCGAAAAATTTCTGGCCACTTTCGCCATTCAGCGACTGCGTGCCGAAGACTGGAGCACCAGCAAACACTCTTGAACCTGCCCCGCCATCACCTGAAGCAAGAGGTTGTGACGCGGTGGAACTCAACCCTCTATATGCTTCAGAGGATGGAGGAGCAGCAAAAGGCCATACAAGCCAGGGCAGGCAGGACCAAGTTTGGACATCTGGTCCGGACTAAAGGACCTGGCAACAATTTGTGATATGTCTACTGTCACTGCATATGATACTGTCACCATTGACAGAATGGTGGAGGATTACATCGGTGACAGCATCCAAGTAGGCATGTCAGACAGTCCATACCTGTACTGGCAGGAAAAAGAGGCAATTTGGAGGCCCCTGTACAAACTGGCTCTATTTTACCTGAGTTGCCCCCCCTCCAGTGTGTACTCTGAAAGAGTGTTTAGTGCAGCCGGGAACCTTGTCAGCGAAAGGCGTAGGAGGTTGCTTCTACAGAATGTTGAGAAGATGATGTTCATCAAAATGAATTATCAGCTCTTCCAGGGAGACCAGCCTCCAGAACGTACAGAGGGACCTGTGGTGGTGGATTCCAGTGGGGATGAGTTAATACTCTGTGAGGATGAGGATGTACACACTGAAGAGGGTGAGGAATCGGTGGATGAGGAGGATGAGGATGACATCTTGCCTCCGTAGAGCCAGTTTGTGCAGAGACAGATTAATTGCCAGCTTGTTTTGTGGGGGCTCAAACGAACCAATCATTTCAGCCACAGTTGTGTGGCAGACCCTGGCGCTGAAATGATTGGTTTGTTAAAGTGTGCATGTCCTGTTTATACAACATAAGGGTGGGTGGGAGGGCCCAAGGACAATTCCATCTTGCACCTCTTTTTTTTCTTTGCATTATGTACAGTTTGGGGCCTAGTTTTTCAAACTGCCATCCTATCTGCCACTGCAGTGTCACGCCTAGATGGGTCACGTCTTTGTGCCGCCCACTCGTGTCGCTTAGCATAGTCATCCAGCTACCTCGGTGCAACCTTTTGAACATAAAAACATTATTGTGAGGTGTGAGGTGTTCAGAATAGACTGGAAATGAGTGGAAATTAAGGTTATTTAGGTTAATAATAGCATAGGAGCAGAAAAACCTACAAATTCTGTGATTTTAGCTGTTTTTATGCTTTTTTTCCAAAAAATACAGATCCAAAACACAAAACCCAGAACCCAAAACACGGAAGGGTGGTTTTGGCAAAACCAATCCAGATCCAAAACACGAAGAAAGATCCAGATCCAAAACCAAAACACAAAACACAAAAAGTGGCCGGTGCACACCCCTAGTACAAACTGGCTCTATTTTACCTGAGTTGCCCCCCCTCCAGTGTGTACTCCGAAAGAGTGTTTAGTGCAGCCGGGAACCTTGTCAGCGAAAGGGGTAGGAGGTTGCTTCCACAAAATGCGGAGAAGATGATGTTCATAAAAATTAATTATCATCATTTCCAGGGAGACCAGCCTCCAGAACGTACAGAGGGACCTGTGGTGGTAGATTCCAGCGGGGACGAATTAATACTCTGTGAGGATGAGGATGTACACAACACTGAAAAGGGTGAGGAATCGGTGAATGAGGAGAATGAGGATGACATCTTGCCTCTGTAGAGCCAGTTTGTGCAGAGACAGATTAATTGCCAGCTTGTTTTGTGGGGGCCCAAACAAACCAATCATTTCAGCCACAGTCGTGTTGCAGACCCTGGCGCTGAAATGATTGGTTTGTTAAAGTGTGCATGTCCTGTTTATACAACGTAAGGGTGGATGGGAGGACCCAAGGACAATTCCATCTTGCACCTCTTTTTTTTCTTTGCATTATGTACTGTTTGGGGCCTAGTTTTTCAAACTGCCATCCTGTCTGCCACTGCAGTGTGTTCCTAGATGGGCTACGTGTTTGTGCCTCCCACTCGTGTCGCTTAGCATAGTTATCCAGCTACCTCGGTGCAACCTTTTGGACTAAAAACAATATTGTGAAGTGTGAGGTGTTCAGAATAGACTGGAAATGATTGGAAATTAATGTTATTGAGGTTAATAATAGCAGAAAACCCCACAAATTCTGTGATTTTAGCTGTTTTTCAAAAAAACACAGATCCAAAACACAAAACCCAGAACCCAAAACACGGAAGGGTGGTTTTGGCAAAACCAATCCAGATCCAAAAGACGTAGAAAGATCCAGATCCAAAACCAAAACACAAAACACGAAGAGTGGCCGGTGCACACCCCTACTATGAATGGATAGAGAAGCTCAAAGAAGGTTGCACAAGTGTCAGCCATGAAGAAGGAGCTGGACGATGTCCACGTCCACGACTGATGAGAACATTGAGTGTGCACGTGAACTGATTCTGTTGGATAGACGAGTAACAGTGGATTATGTTGCAAATCAGCCATGGCTCTGAATATGCAGTAATCCATGACAAACTGATGAAGAGGTGCATTCGTGGCTCGCAGCTTAGCCTAAAACATTTTTTAATGAGGGAATACGAAAGCTTGTTGACAGATGTACATGGAGATGTTGCGGAATTTTGTAATACTCTCCATCACCTGTAGTTGCATACTTGGTTTAGGAGCATATGTACTGTGAAAAATTGGATTGTGAAAAACAGATTCAGTCTGCATTGGCCCCTTTGTATAAACTATATTCTGATCATTTGGGCCACAGCCTTCTGTGGTATATCATTTGGAGGATCTTACTATGATATTTATTTGAACAAAGACTTTTGAAAGTCTGAGAAAACTGAAAGAAAAATCATCAGCATTATTTTGTCCTTGGCATCAGCATGCATCTGTCTATCATTATCTGTGCTTTTTTATTCTCCATAAGTGCGTGTACTGTATGCATTTGTGAAGCTGGCATTTCAGATGGTGGTAACTCATTTAAATTCCTTTCAATTATTATACTATGACCATAAACAAAATATATATTGTGGTTTAATGTCCTTTTGAAGTCTTTCTAAACTGGCAGAACATTTTTTAGTGTAGTATAACTACAAATTCTGCAGTCATTATTTCAGTGATAAATACAGTAGGCATTAATAGGAGAGGCAGTTTTCTGGATTTATAAGTATATAAAGTATTCTTGAAATCTGTAACCACATCTACTGCAGTAATTACTTTATTTATACACAGATATTTGGGACATAGCTTATTTAGCCACAGTTAGATTATTGTCTAACACGTAATAATAATCTAGACTACCTGTTATCCCTCTTATTTCACTAAAGTTGGGTGATCACTATACGATGTGTGAACCAGCGATGGTGCGATGTGATGTAACAATACATCGTGCTCATTGTACAACCTGCACAATCCGGTTTAGAACAGCAGATGGGATGATGCAATGAACGACAGTCGTGAACGACAGAATGGGTGTACACCCTATACGATGTGTACAATATATTTTACGATCCTACGTATAGTGTGTACCCAGCTTTAGGATCACTGCTTTTGTTAATGCCTCCATTATGTTATGCAGACACAATAGGTACATGTCCCCACCACATTTGGATGTACACCACAACTAAGGGAAAGATTCAATTGGGCGCGAGGTAAAATACCTCGTTCCCCTCGTGCCCAATTTTGGAATACTGAGGGTATGCGCGCTCCCGATACCCGTGGTATCCAATAAAAAAAAGTGGTCGCTGGGTTTTCAGCTCTGAAAAACCCACGCCGCGTTAAAAAGAAAAAAAGGAAAGAATTCTTCACTTACCTGCCCGGGGGTCACCGGTGGTCTCTGCAGCTCCCGTTGGCCTCCCCTCTATCTTCCTACTGGAGAGGGGGCTGCTGGGAGGCTCCAGGGGCTGGTGGGAGATGCAAGGGCTGCTGGGAGATGTAGTTCTCCCAGCGCCCATTCCAGGGGCCCACACATATATTGGTGGGGATACACACACTCCGGGGGTCACACACACACTCCGGGGGTCACACACACACACTCAGGCACACACACAATCACTCATACACACTGACATACTCACCACTACTGCAGTAGTCCGGGACCCGACGCTGGATGAAGAAGACAGCACTTTGGAAGGTGAGGAATTACTGACTAAGCTAATTGGAAACTTCCAATTGCTTAATTAGTCCACAGGGGGGGTTCCGCCGGGGTGCCAGAGCAAGTCCCGCTGATTTTTCCTAACATTAATGATTTTAGGAAAAATCACACTTGCTCGGGAGGTGCGAGAATTAAAACCTCCCGACGCGTAATAAAAGAAAAAATCTGCACCTATTTGAATAGCAAAAAACCCGCACCTTCAGGAAAAACCTCGCAGGTGCGGGTCTTTTGCTATTCACGCACCCAATTGAATATGCCCCTAAGGGTTAATTAAAAAATAAAGCGAAAAGTGGTACAAAAAATGGTGCTTTTCGCTTTGTAATTATAACCGTATTTATATTTTTAAATGCTGTACAGCCCTTGCAGTAAAGGGCTGTCCTGGTGAGGAAATTCTGAGCAAATGTGAATGATGTTTGTATGCTCCACGCATGCGCCAATCACTGTTGGTGATGTCAGACAGCTGCTGATCGGAGATACTACCAGAGGGAAAGGAGAAGTGTGAGCTAGGGGAGCAGGGAGCTGGTGGGGGAGCTGAGCAGATGGATTCGGCCAGGGCAGAGGAGAAAAGTTGAAAGAGAACACCTCTTCCCTGCTTATCTCCATTTCTGCAGGTAAGAAGATACATAATGTCATCTAGAGATGGTGTTATTCTTCTCAAGAAAGATGAGAGAAGCTTTGCTTCTCTCAGCTATATAAATACCATTCCTGTACAGTCCTCTTTATATCCAATTAGCTGAAGTACTCGACATTGCCCGGGTTTAAATCTTCACGTTATTAAGTTTTATTGTGTGATGTAATCCAAATCCATCCAGTGGAAGGCCCAGAACAGACTCCCTGGGTCAAAAGTTCTGCCTTGTGCACTCAGCTGTGAGATCCGGCCTGGACCCCAACCACTACATTAGGCATCCCAGACCAATTGCCACCCCTCTGTGAAGTTTTCCTTCAAATCCATGCAGTTGAAGGCCCAGAGCAGGCTCCCCAGGTCAAAGTTCTGCCCAGCGTACACCAACGGGAGGTCCGACTGGGACCTCAACCCCCTAGTATGTCTTCTGGGATCCAATGTTACAACTCTGAAGTTTTCATCCAAATTATGTGATTTTGTCCAAATCCATCCAGTGGAACGCCCAGAACAGGCTCCCTGGGTCAAAGTTCTGCCCAGCGTACACCAACGAAAGGTCCAACTGGGATCTCAACCCCCTAGTATTTCTTGTATCCAATGTTACCACTCTGTGAAGTTTTCATCCAAATCCATCCAGTGGAAGGCACAGAACAGGCTCCTTGGGTCAAATTTCTGCCCAGCATACACCAATAGGAGGTATGGCCGGGACCCTAACCCATCTAAAACCTAACCAGGATCTAACTGGACCACCTCACATTGGTTTCATCCCAATCGGAGCAGGGGTGTATCTACAAGTTATTAAGTTTTATTCTGTTATGTCTTCAAAATCTATCCAGTGGAAGACCCAAAACAGGCTCTGTGGGTCAAAGTTCTGCCTGGCACACTCGGTCGTGAGGTCCGACTGGGACCCTAGCCACTCTATTAGGCATTTCAGATGAATTGCCACCCCTCTGTGAAGTTTTCATCCAAATCCATCCATTGGAAGGCCAAGAATAGGCTCCCCGGGTCAAAGTTCTGCCCATCGTCCATGGGTCAAAGGTCTGCCCAGCGTACACCAACAACAGGTTCGACCAAGACCTCGACCCCTAAGCATGTCTTCTGCGATCCAATGTTATCACTCTGTGAAGTTTTTGTCCAAATCCATCCACTGAAAGACTCAGAACAGGCTCCCTGGGTCAGAGTTCTGCCCAGCGTACACAAACAGGAGGTCTGATGGGGACCCTAACCCCACTAAAACCTGGCCAGCATTCAACTGAACCACCTTGCATTGGTTTCATCCCAATTGGTGCAGGTGTTATCCGTATGAATAACCAGACAAATAAACAGACCAATGGATTTTATATATAAGAGGGAGGCTGCAGGAATGTGACAGTAGAACGAAAAGGCAGAGAAATCTGTGATCTCTCTGCACTTTTCAAGTAATTAAATAAGAAACAAAAGTATGGCTTTCCCCAGCTAAAGAAGATAAGCCATTTTTGTGTTTTTATATATATATATATATATATATATATATAAAGTCAGAAATCTACTGCACTCGCCACCCCTAGATTTGGGGTGCAGACCTGCACTCGCCATTCCCAGGACTGGGGTGCAAGTGGCCTGTGACCACATTGCTTAAATAAATAAAATCAGAAAACCCAGCACTCACCATGTTTAAACACTCACAATGATGTATAAATAAATAAATAATGGGGGTTTGGTTCATGGATTAATCAATGCATTTAAGCCCGCAGCCCACATCACGGGACCACACTTTCTGCAGGTCCTACACTATGTGATAGCAGCTACCAGGTTTCCATCAGTGTGATGGATAGTTGACTTTGTTTATGCGGTTAATTTTTAATTAACCTTTTGTGATCATAGCTTTCTCATGCACCCTATGTGCAAACTCGTTTATATTAACCTGTGTCAGCTGTCTTTTTGGTAGTGTGATAGAAGCTATGTCAGGTGACTGCCTTACCTTTAAAAGCCATTAGCTGGCAGGTGAGCTTTAAACCAGGTAACATTTTTTCAGTCTAAACTATGTGATAGCAGCTACCAGGTTTCCATCAGTGTGACAGATAGTGTAGGACCTGCAGAAAGTGGAGTCCCGTGATGTGGGCTGCGGGCTTAAATGCATTGATCAATCCATGAACCAAACCCCCATTATTTATTTATTTATACATCATTGTGAGTGTTTAAACATGGTGAGTGCTGGGTTTTCTGATTTTTTTATATATATATATATATATATATATATATTCCCTAATTCCTTATTCTGTTGTTTTACTACTTACACTGATCAGGTTATTGCTCGTGTGGTATTATATGTAGACAGGAGAATGTCAACATGGTCATAATATCGACATGCAGTTTGCCAAAATGCTTAGCATGTTGACATTGATCATATCAATGTTGATCATGTCGACACTGATGAAACATTTCTTACAGTATGTTTGATATCTCTTCCAGATGTTATTCAACATTTCCTTGCCGGAGTCTATCTCAGTGGGGTCACCATAATATGCTCCCAATATATTAATAAGAGGAGCTACCAATATGTTTGAAGGCAGGGACGTAAATAGGTATTTGAAGGCCCCATAGCAAAAGTTTGTAAGGGCACCTATGTACCACCCGGTGGTGAAAAATGTATATAACACATGTAACTTTGACTAGGAAGATGGCCCCCCTCAGCTCTGGGTCTCATAACAGCTACACCCCTTGCACCTGCGGTAGTGGAATGGGTATGAAATACTGCCGGCCGCATGGCCGGCGGTTCGATTTCCGTCATCGGCAGCCCGACAAAAGCAGAGTTAGAAGCAGCGGAAGCCCGACAGCGCTGGAAACCCAATCGTGGATAGGTGAGTATATACTAACCTAACCCCCCTAACCCTCCTTAGGGGTGCCTAACCCTAACTTCCCCCCCAAGTGCCTAACCCTAATCCCCCCTCTAAGTGCCTAACCCTAACCTCCCCCTTCCCGCTGCCTAAACCTAAGTCCCCCGGGGGGGTGCCTAACCCTAAGTCCCCCCCGGGGGTGCCTAACCCTAACCCTCCCTCCCCCTAGCCTAACCCTAACCCTCTCGGGGGGGTGCCTAACCCTAAGTCCCCCCCGGGAGCCCTAAACCTAACCCTCCCCCCCACAGCTGTCCGCTCGCGGCGCCCGGCATCACTACGATCGGGATGCCGGGCGCCGGTCTCCCGGCATCGGGGAAATGCGGGCGTCTACATCTAGACGCCCGGCATTTCACCCTTGCCGGGAAATGACAGTCGGAAGCCAGCTGCCGGTATTTAGGCAGTCGGCTTCCCGATTGCTTCCCGTGGTAGTTATGCCCATGTTTGAAGACTGAGACAGTCTTCACCTGCATTTATTATTCTGATAATATGGAACCCCACCTATTGCATTAATTATTCAGTGGACAATAGGCAATTATATATGTGGGTAAAATGACAAATCTAATTTGTTTAAATTACAATTTTTGTATGTTGATTACACCTTTAAATGTATTCACTGAAATATACCATTTACAGGCTATTACCAGATGTGTATAAATACAGAAATATGTTATTTGTGTCAGTGACAAAATATTTCGACCTAGGTGAGATCTGTCTTGAGAATTGGTTTCACTAGATTTGCTCAGAGAAGGTTCTCTTTAATGTACCCTGGATGAAGGGGAATTGCTCCAGTGAAGAAGGGTTATATTGCTCTATTAGTTTAATAACTGACCCTGAACATGTCACAGTTTGGAATGAGCAATCCTCTCACAAGATTTTAAATGGCAGAGGGAAATAAACATTATTTTAGAAATAATGGAAACATTATAAAAGCATGCTTTATTTAAGAATCATGGATGAAACCTAACTCTTTGCCAGTTTGATATTTACTGTACCCAGGAAAATAAATAATATTACATAACATCATAATCTTAACAAGTTCATTTTATTCTCCCTGTTTTGTTAAGCACCCTAAATACTTTACTAACTAGTGCTGACTGTTTACAGTATGTACATCTGCCAAAGTTGACAGAAATTTCCTTACCCTAAAAGTAAGCACAGAGACTATGGACATAAGATTAACATGGTAATATATCACTATATGGCATATGGATCCTTTGAATGCACAATGAACTGTAATATTTAATTTTATACATGGTATTTCATCTCCCGTTTCCAGGCAATCTTCTAATGGTGGAGAAGCACGAGGGGCAGATTTGTGCTGATGTGAAATTGTACTTATTTCCACATTTTAAATATATAATTTAATCACTATTGTATGCTGTTTATCATTTTTAAACAACCAAGCTCATGGTATGACAAATAAGGATAGTAAACAGAGAAAAAGAGGGATTTACCCGCACAGATATTATTATAAACGTATTTTACTTTGAGTCCTTCCTTATCTTAACAAATATCATATTATATAGTAGACATAATGTCTTACAAGTTTTACTATTATTATAAGAGGAGGTGCACCCAGGAATATATATCACAAATTAGCTATATCAAAGAGAGAAAAAGATAATTCCTTTATGGGGCACTCACGGACTCAAAAGTTATATCAATCGATATTGATAACATTAATCGAATTGAGGAATTGTCATGTAATTATTAAAACATAACTTTTATTAGTATTATTAATAAATAAAAAGTAGTTTGAAATATAATATTACTATACAAAAACAAAAATATAAATAAAATTGTGTTGTAACCAAATTGTACTGTGTATTTATTGCTATTATATTGCCTCTAAATGGTCATATATCTGGGTGTCTGTAACTATGGGGACATAACCATTGTTCACTAATCTTCATGACAAATTGGATAATGTCTCATGGGTCCATGAGTCTCATATACCTTCATAATTATGAAGATAATTTTTTGTGAATAAAATTCGTAATCGCAAATCCCTAAACGCTTGAATGATCATGTATATGGTAGTAATAAACTGCCACTATTTAAACATCCATAGGTTTGCTCCTAATTATCCCGGAGTTAAATCACCTCTTACAAAGGTGTCTAGATTAGAAAAACACCCGCTGGTAAATTAATCATCCATCAAGTGGCATGATTAAACCAAAAACATCCATATAATCCTAATAATAAAGGGAAATATCTTAATCTTCCTTCAAGTGCGTTCTGAAATTAACGGATTATAATGGATGTTATGGTGTATAAAGAATCAATATCATAAATATCCTATGATGGTTCCCAAGTTTATATAACCTTGACAAAGTTCAAATATCATATTACACTTTATTAGGTATGTTCAATCCTATAGGCCAAGAATGTTCACATGGCTTCAATAGAAATAGCCATATATTCAATATGATATATTTTATACACATGCCATCTAGTTCAACAGCTTATGATGGATGATTATAATACGTATCCGAGATCAATGTTATTATCCTTCATGGATCTTCTTGAATATAAATATCATAAAACTAATATTCTTAATCAGTGATAATCTCCGGGCGAGTCTGATTGTGATTGGTGGGTTTGTATTACACGTATCTCACTGCATCTTATATTGCAACATGTCACATACAATGTTGCACTTTACTATGTATACTCCGTCCTCTGCTCCCAATCATGTAGTCCACCTGTCTAACAGACACCCTTCATTCTCAGTATCCTTACTCCATATTGGTTACACAAACACAAACATATATCACATAACACATATAAAATTGACAAAATGCGACGAGACCCACAAGGGTCTCGTCGGAAGCCCGATGGTCGCGATGGTCTTGATGATCCTGACTACCAACATCCCCTACCCAGCCCATGTACTGTATAGCTAGATCTTTAATCTGTTGGTATTGCTAGTTCTTGAATCTGTGGTGGAATTGGGGCCCAGTAAGTCCAAGGTACATAGCAAACAGACTAATTTCTCTGTAGTTTTTAGATTTTAAAGATAAAAACAAATTATTGACCCTTTCTCATTTATCTGTGCTCTGTAAGCTGGATATGTCCACTTATATCATTGTGACATTCTAATATGGAACACTAAACACATCCTTCAAGAGAATCACGTTATATATTTACAGTAAGTTTTTTCCAACTTTGAGTATTTTGAAAGAAGGGGATCCATGTTTAGGGTTCTGAGCTGACAATACTGTATACAAAGTCATTAGTTACTAGTTTGTATGCTCAGTTGGCTCTCTTTGACTTCAGCCCTGTTCTGTTATGTAGTTGTACCATCAGAATTATAAGTGTTACTTATATAATCTTTCTTATTAAATTTGCAAGCTTTTATGGTCGGGTTTAGTTACATGTTAAGCCTCAAGTGGCAGCACACTATGATAACCACCCCTTGTATTTTTTCCATTTGTCCTTGTATTTGTTTATTTTGTTCTATTGGTTATATGGTTTTGTTTCTTATTGTGTAAATGACGTGTTATGGATATCCATAATTTCATTGCATGCTCTCTGTCCAGCACTTAGAGTAGCCGATTTTTTTGCTGAGTGTGACAGGACAGATTAATATTTACGATTTTAGGCATCAACCATTTTTTGAGGCAATGGGATAATTTAGGTGTGTGTTTTTTAGTGTAGTATATAAGGGGATGCTGTTTATGTGAACAGCCTCTTTGCAGTTTTGGAGTATACCGTCTCGCCTTGCCAGAGTATCCTTCCTTTTCTCTGTCCTCTCTGTGTCTGGTTTGCTCCTATATCTATTAAATCAAAAGCAGTAATTCAAACTTGCATTTCTATGAATTCAGCAGCTACTACAACCTCATAAAACAGGCACACCCTGATAGCCTGGAGATAATATGCATAAAGGAAAAAGACAGGTCATCCAGTGCTTGCTCATAGAAATATAAGTATACTACACAATGTGCTGAATCCAATCCTGCTTGTATCTTTTAGTTCTGAGGGTTTTTTATTAGTATGTCTTAATAAATCGCTTCCTGCTTCTACTGGGTATCTGCGTGTCATACATGAGACAGACACATCCCCAGGAGCTAAGATTAAAGAAACTGTTACGGGCACTCGAGACAGAATACTAATGTAAGTATCTCCTTTTTAAGATTTATATATGTTGTATCATCTAGCCTGTGAGTGTGAAAATAAGAGAGAGGAAAGGAAAGATACCTTTATGGACATTCGGGTGAGAATTTTAATTTAAGTCTCGGTCTTTCACCCGTCAGAACTAAAATATACAAGCAGGATTCAACCCATTGTGTAGTATACTCATATTTCTATGATCTAACATTGGTTGACCTGCCTTTTTCCTTTATACATATTTGCTCCTATATCTGTCTCTCTTTTCATAGCCCTTTTTCACTATTTTCCCTTTTCTTACCTTTCCTTTCCTTTCTTTTCTTTTCTTCAATCCCCTCTTTTATTCTGCCATTTCCTGTCTCCCCACCCCTCCTGTGCCTACATGTCCCTTCTTTGCAATCACCCCTTGCAAGCACGCACCCCTCTTCCTTGCTATTGCAGCTTCTGCTGTTGGATGAGTGGCAGTTGCTGAGGTCTCTGTACATGGCAGCCAGTCCCCGTTTGTGTTTGTGAGCTCGGTGGCCATTTTAGATGAAGTGTCCATCTTGGCTTCCACTACTTTAGCGGGAGTCAGCCAGTTCAACCCCATGGAGCGATGCATGTGCACGTTTGTAGCGCGATCGGCAAGGATGTAAGAGGACACATCTGTATCATACATTTTTCATTTGAGTATATTAAACTATAGATGATGCAATAACTAGATTGATGGATAGATAATTAGAGGCTGTTGTGTGATTACCTGCTTGCTAGGATCGCATTAAATGACAATAGAGGATATACACAATACATATATTCCACCACAGATCCCCACTCAAAAAGTTTTTTACTCATTTATCATTTCATTTGGAGATCACTTAAAGCTTAATGAGCGTTGGTGAAAGAATATTGGTTGTTTATATATTTCACTTGTTGTAAGGCATAATGCCTTACAACAAGTGAAATTACGGATTGCATTACGGATTGCAACTGCAACAGCGTACGCAGTCAGCAGATTGTTGCATACTGCATATGCATTGCAGTGCGCGTGTGCGACGGCTACACTGTGATCGCACTGCGATCACACAGAGCACGGTAAGCCATCGCAGAGTGATTGACAGGTAGTCAGTGTTTGGGTGTGATGATGGGTGGAGTGGTTGGAAAAACGCAGGTATGACTGTCCGTTTGAACGCAGTTTAATGGGCGTGCATAAATTAGCCACTGCGACAACGTACACAGCTTGCGAATTCACTGCGTGCGACGAGGTTAGCAATTTCCGAGTAAGGTCTGACCTGCTGTAATTGTGCGTGAGGGGCCGATGTTACTCGACGTTCCCGATGTATACGCAGGACTGCAAGGTATTATGGATGTGAGATAGCGGCAGTGGGCATCTCTATGCTGGCTGTGTGATTGCATTGCGATAGCATTCATTAGCATATTTTCGCAGCGGGTCTGCGTGCATAATCGCAGCTGTAATCACAATAGTGATCCGTAATGAATCAGGCCCTATATATTGAGATTAGGGGTGTGCACTGGCCAATTTTCGTGTTTTGGTTTTGGATCTAGATCTTTCTTCGAGTTTTGGATCTGGATTCGTTTTGCCAAAACCACCCTTCCGTGTTTTGGGTTCTGGGTTTTGTGTTTTGGATCTGTATTTTTTTTTTAAAAAGCATAAAAACAGCTACAATCACAGAATTTGTGGGTTTTTCTGCTCCTATGCTATTATTAACCTCAATAACCTTAATTTCCACTCATGTCCAGTCTATTCTGAACACCTCACACCTCACAATAGTGTTTTTATGTCCAAAAGGTTGCACCGAGGTAGCTGGATGGCTATGCTAAGCGACACGAGTGGTCAGCACAAACACGTGGCCCATCTAGGAGTGACACAGCAGTGGCAGACAGGATGGCAGTTTGAAAAAGTAGGCCCCAAACAGTACATAATGCAAAGAAAAAAAAGAGGTGCAAGATGGAATTGTCCTTGGGCCCTCCCACCCACCCTTATGTTGTATAAACAGGACATGCACACTTTAACAAACCAATCATTTCAGCGCCAGGGTCTGCCACACGACTGTGGCTAAAATGATTGGTTCATTTGGGCACCCACAAAACAAGCTGGCAATTAATCTGTCCCTGCACAAACTGGCTCTACGGAGGCAAGATGTCGTCCTCATCCTCCTCATCCACCGATTCCTCACCCTCTTCAGTGTTGTGTACATCCTCATCCTCACAGAGTATTAATTCGTCCCTACTGGAATCCACCACCACAGGTCCCTCTGTACGTTCTGGAAGCTGTTCTCCCTGGAAGAGTTGATAGTTCATTTTTATGAACATCATCTTCTCCACATTTTGTGGAAGCAACCTCCTACCCCTTTCGCTGACAAGGTTCCCGGCTGCACTAAACACTCTTTCGGAGTACACACTGGAGGGGGGCCAACTCAGATAAAATAGAGCCAGTTTGTACAGGGGCCTCCAAATTGCCTCTTTTTCCTGCCAGTACATGTACGGACTGTCTGACATGCCTACTTGGATGCTGTCACCGATGTAATCCTTTAACAGACGCACGCTTGTCGCTGCTGCTTTGAGGATGCAGGTGTGGCTACAGCCCACACAATTCACAAAGACAGAAAAAAATAAAGAAGAATTTTTTATTGTTTGTGGAGCGCACTTTGAGGGTTACACAACCCTTTAACAGACAGACGTACGCTTGTCGCTGCTGCTTTGAGGATGCAGGTGGAATCAAGACGGGATTTGGAACCGGGGACACACTACCTCCATCAATTGTCTAAATCCCACTGCACTAATGGCGGATACCGGACGCACGTCTAACACCAACATAGCAGTCAAGGCCTCAGTTATACGTTTTGCTTCAGGATGACTGCTGTCGTACTTCATCCTCCTCGCTAAGGACTGTTGGAGGGTCAATTGTTTAGTAAAAGTAGTGGTGTTCCTACTTCCTCTCTGAGATGATGAACAACTCCCAGCAGCAGCAACAGCACTAGGAGGAAGTGGTTCTTGATCTTTCCCTATTTTATTTTTATCGGAGAAAGTTTGGTGCACACAAACACAGAAAATAATTTTTTCATTTTTGTTGGAGACTAGTGTACTTTGTGGGTTACACCACCCTTTAAGAAATGAGCCAGCCGGCCAATTACTTATGGGACACAGGCGCACGCTTGGCGCTGCTCCTTTGTTGATGCACGTGCAGCCACAGTGCACACAATTCACAAACACAGAAAATATTTTTTTATTTTGATTGGAGTGCCCTTTGGGGGTTACAGCACCCTTTAACAGACAAGCCAGCCGGCCCTTTACTTATGGGACACAGGCGCACGCTTGGTGCTACTTTGTTGATGCACGTGCGGCTACTGCGCACACAATTCACAAATAAAAAAAATATTTTTTTTTATTTTTTTTGAAGTGCACTTTGGGGGTTACAGTACCCTTTAATGGTCAAGCCAGCCGGCCCTTTACCTATGGGACACAGGCATACGCTTGGCGCTGCTCCTTTGTGAATTGTGTGCACTGTGGCTGCACGTGCATCAACAAACACAGAAAATATTTTTTTATTTGGTTTGGAGTGCACTTTGGGGGTCACAGCACCCTTTAATGGTCAAGCCAGCCGGCCCTTTACTTATGACACAGGCGCACGCTTGGCACTACTTTGTTGACGCACGTGCGGCTACTGCGCACACAATTCACAAACACAGAAAATATTTTTTTATTTGGTTTGGAGTGTACTTTGGGGGTTACAGCACCCTTTAACGGTCAAGCCAGCCGGCCCTTTACTTATGACACAGGCGCACGCTTGGCACTACTTTGTTGATGCACGTGCGGCTACTGCGCACACAATTCACAAACACAGAAAAAATATTAATTTTTTTTGCACTTGGGGGGAGCACCCCTGATGGACAGAGCACCCCCTGGACAACACTACAGCACCCCTTTAGGACTGGGACACTGCACAGGATTTGGAGTGGACACAGCCCCTATGGACAACTGACTGCACAACACAGTCCAGCCAGCCCCTATGGACTTTGGACTGGAGGAGTGGACACAGCCCCTATGGACAACAGCAGCACAGCACTACACTACACTACACAGCCCAGCCAGCCCTAACTCCCACCCTCCCTCTTCACTGTCCACAGCCGAGTGAGAAAATGACGCCGACGCGGGTACCTTATATAGAATCCAAAACCCGTGAGACCCGGAAGGTGGGATGATGAGGTTTTTCCTCGATTTCAGATCCGAGTCAGGCGGGAAAAGTCGAGCCTGACTCGGATCGGCCTCGGATCGGGGGGGCTCGTGGGGGTTTGGACTTCAGAAACCCGAACCCGCTCACCCCTAATTGAGATACACATTCAAAAATTATTATTTTTTTTTGGAAAAACAAGATATAACATCCATACATATGAAATTAGGGATTGCCCTTCAAGGATGTAGGTGCATTCGAATTGATTAAAGGAAATTTTCTCAAAGAATATTATCATGAAATAAGAGCATAATAAATTGTACCCTCTGGATAGTGTTTTATTATGTTGAACACTGTGCCGTCTTATATAATTTTTAATATATTGTTTGTTTTGTGATGAGTGTGTCCTGTCAGTACTTTAATTTAACAATATAAAAATAAAAGTACAGTTTTAATATTTAGACATATTATTCATAACATCGATTAAGAGTGCGCCAGAAAGAAGTTCTTTCTTTGGTGGGACCACTGTTAGGTCTCCCATTCATACATATAGTTTCAGGTGCATCATGTACGCAGTGTTAACAACAAGAGAGCAGATGTTTTGTCCTTTTTATTTTGCTCGGTTTCATGAGCTGGCTCCATCGGCCTCTGTGGTTGGGTTTCCTTGCCCTTTGTTTGTCTGGTGGATTATCAAGCCAGCATAGAGGGCCTAGTGTGGTTAGTTAATTATGATTAAGCTGATTTAAGTTAAGGGTGTTTAATGTGGTTAATTAGCAATACACCAATGGAAGTCTTACATAATATGTCATCTGTACAGTTTATTCTATTATTGCTTGTGATATCTACTGTATATTTATTTTTTGTTGTCTGTTTGTCTTTTATTGAAAATGTTAGTGAACAGTCCTTATAAAGAGAAGTTATTGGTCACTAACAAAGTTGGATAATAATAGAGATGTGTGCCGACCCTCGTGTTTTGGATCTGGATCTCCCCTGGTTTTGGATCTGAATCTGATTTTTTTCCTTGGTGTTTTGTTTTCGTGTTTTGGTTTTGGATCTGGATTTTTTTCCTAAAAAAACCATAAAAATAACGACACCTGGTGATAGCGTTATCCAGGGTCTCCCTCGGTTCCCCCGACTTCTGCTCTACTCTAACAGGCAGAACAAAGCCGGGAGCCGGGCTCCAGTGATCAGCTGCGTGGTCTAAACTAGAGATGTGCGCCGACTCCCGTGTTTTGGTTTTGGATCTTGATTTACCCTGGTTTTGGTTCTGGATTGGTTTTGCCAAAACCTCACCTCCGTGTTTTGGTTTTGGATCTGGATTTTTTTCTTAAAAAATCATAAAAACATCTAAAATCACATAAAATGGGCCTGTTTTTGTTCCTACAGTATAATTAACCTCAATAACATTTATTTCCAGTAATTTCCAATCAATTTTAACCACCTCACAATATTATTTGCTTCATTTAGTTAAGGTCAAAATGTTGCATCCAGCTAGCTGGCTGACTAAGCTAAGTGACACAGTGGGTGGTACTAACATGTGGCAGTTCTTCTTCTAATTTCCAACATGATACAGTGTGTTATACAGTGTGGGTTGGATACACCAATAGTGCACTTACTGTGACAGCAGTGTCGGCAGAGCGGGGTTGCTGACGGTGTCCTCAGTACATGGAATGGCAGTGCTGCGGTGCTGGCAGTGTCCTCAGTGAAGGGTACCGGTGATGTCGGCAGTGCGGGGGTGCCAGCGGTGTGTTTAGCGCAGGTTTGCTGGCTGTGTCGGCAGTGCAGGGGTGCCAGCGGTGTCTTTAGTGCAGATTTGCTGGCTGTGTCGGCAGTGCGGGAGTTGCCGGCGATGTCCTTAGTACATGGCCTGAGGCCAGCGGTGTCTTTAGTGCAGGTTTACATACTGTGTCGGCAGAGCAGGGGTGCCAGCAGTGTCCTCATTGCAGGTTTGCTGACAGTGTCGGCAGTGCAGGGGTGTTGTCAATTCAGGGTGTCGGCAGAGCGGGGGTGCTAGCGGTGTCCTCAGTGCATGTGTGCTAACATTGTCAGCAGTGCAGGGGTGCTGGTCTCTCAGCCAATCAGCGTTAAGCCCGCTCAAAACAAAACCTCGCGACTCGACAGCGGAGCCGCGAGGTTTTGCCTCGTGTGAGGGATCCCGGGCAGGCAGGGAGATCAGAGCTCCCCGGATCCTCGAAATTCGGGTGGGTTCGGATCTCTGAGATCCGAACCTGCTCATCTCTAGATAATAACAAAGTGTTTTTGGTTGCAACCCTGTGCCCAGGTTACTATATATTCCATGAATTTGTGAAGATATTTTAGCTGAATGAGGTTTACTGTGTATATTATGTGATTCACTGTAAATTTTAAATAATTAGGATTACTTCTGTGGATTTCAAACAAGGGCACTAACCTCAATTATAAGCCTGTGTAGAACAGGAATCACTGTTTCTTATTCTCTATAGACAATACCAATTTATGGGTTCACTTAAAAGCAGCTTACTGGAAATACTGATTGTACTCTATGCTTTGGCCTCTATAGCACAGGGCTCATTATCCCTGTGAACACTGCAGCCTACTTATCATACAGTGTAATAAATAATATACCTCTACTGTAGTTTATCCCAAAAAGCCTAAGGGCTCTATTTACTATAATCCACATTTAGAATGCAGATTGCAGTGTGATATTTCCTAATAAATTCGCACTGCGAGTTCAGGCAATATCACAGGGATATATTAAAAATCCCTTACAGGGTCAGAACTTGCGATACAGTTCTGTCCCTGCGAATCACCTCCGCAGCCTTATCACTATATTTTTCAGAAAAAATACAGTGACAAGGTGCTGCACATGCGCCGACCGGCCGCCACTAAACCCCCCCCGCGCGCGATCGCGACCCCCCCTCTTGACTTCCCTCCCCCTCGTGAGCCCCCATGACCCCCCCCTTAATTTCACTTATCTCCCGTAATCGCTGCTCCGGTGATTTCCTCCCTCTGGGGCTCCGGTCAGTTGGTCTCCCATCCTGCACTGCGACCCGGTCAGCTGTTCTATTCAGCTGCTGACTATTGTCACAGTGCAGGACCCGGAGTCCAGCTTACCGGAGCCCCGGAGGACATCACCGGAGCACCAATCACCGACCCTGGATCAGCTTGTGGTCTGTTTAGACTAGAGATGAGCGGGTCCGGTTCCCTGAGAACTGGACCCACCCGAATTTAGGGGATCCGGGGCGATCCGAGCACAGCTCGGATCTCCCTGCCTGCCCCGGATCCCTGACCTGAGGCAAAACCTCGCAACCCCTCTGTTGACTCGTGAGGTTTTGGTTTCAGCGGGCTTAACGCTGATTGTCTGACAGAGCCGTCTGTCATGGCTCTCAGCCAATCAGCGTTAAGCCCATGGAAAACACTACAAAGAAAGAAAAAAAGATGGCGCCCACCATCCCCCGCTGCCTGACACCGCCGGCACCCCCACTGGCAGCATCCCCCGCTGCTGACACCACCATTGCCGACACTCCTGCACTGCTGCCCAACGTCAGCGACCCCCAAACTGCCGACACTCCCACAGTTAGGACACCACCAGCACTCCTGCACTGCCGACACAGTCAGCAAACCTGCACGGAGGAAACCGCTGGTACCCCCGCTCTGCTGACACCGCCGGCACCAGAACACCTCTGCACTGCCGACACAGTCAGCAAACCTGCACTGAGGACACCTCTGGCACCCCCACTCTGCCAACACCGCCGGCACCCCCGCACTGCCGACATCACCGGTACCCTTCACTGAGGACAATGCCAGCACTGCAGCACTGCTATTCCATATACTGAGGACACCGTCAGCAACCCCGCTCTGCCGACACTGCTGTCACAGTAAGTGCACTATTGGTGTATCCAACCCACACTGTATAACATACTGTATCCATGTTGGAAATTAGAAACTGAACTGCCACATGTTAGAGCCACCCACTGTGTCACTTAGCTTAGTCAGCCAGCTAGCTGGATGCAACCTTTTGGCCTTAACTAGATGAAGCAAATAATATTGTGAGGTGGTCAAAATTGATTGGAAATTACTGGAAATAAATGTTATTGAAGTTAATTATACTGTAGGAACAAAAACAGGCCCATTTTATGTGATTTTAGATGTTTTTATGATTTTTTAGGAAAAAATCCAGATCCAAAACCAAAACACGAAAACAAAACACGGAGGTGAGGTTTTGGCAAAACCAATCTAGATCCAAAACCAGGGTAGATCCAGATCCAAAACCAAAACACGGGAGTCGGCGCACATCTCTAGTTTAGACCACGCAGTTGATCACTGGAGCCCGGCTTCCGGCTCTGTTCTGCCTGTTAGAGTAGAGCAGAAGTCGGGGGAACCGAGGGAGACACTGGATAACGCTATCAGCAGGTGTCGTTATTATCACAGAGCTACCACCGGTATTTTTTCACATTTTATTTTCAATAAATCTCAGGAAGATCGCATTTCCCATTACAACTATGGGAAATGCAATCTGTTTACTTAAAATATTGGATAATTAGGGCTTGGAGTAGAATTTTGTGAATTCTACTCCAATTGCCCTTTAGTAAATTTAGGTGATACTAAAATAATGTGAAAAGGCTTTTTTTTTTTGTAAAAATAATGTTAATAGATAGAGGCCTTAGGGGTCTATTTACTAAGCAGTGTTAGTAGACCGAGTGAAAAGTGATAAGGTGCCAGCCAATCAGCTTCCAACTGTCATTTTTCAAACACAGCCTGTGAGATGGCAGGAGCTGATTGGCTGGCACCTTACCACTTTTCACTCTGTCTCCTAACACTGCTTAGTAAATAGACCCCTTAGTGCTTAAACTGTATACACAGAATAGATATTCCTAACAGACGGTGGGCCTGATTTAGATATGTTCGTCGTAAACCTAATGGTTTACATACATATCCAATGTTTGTGGCTCTACCATTTTGGGACAGGGAGGAGGTGGTGCCGGGCTGTGTTCCTGGAAATGGATATGTGTCACGTCCATTTCCTGAGAGTGCAGAGGCCAGAGTCTGTGAAGTAGGGTGCAAATTTCCTAGCCCTGCGAGCAGGCAGACAGGAAATGGATGGCTGAGTAAGCTACAGTTTGCACAGCCTGACCAAAGCAGCAACCATTGCTGCAGTGTGAGTTAGCCCGGCAGCAAGACACTGAGGGGAGAACGCGGTTGGCCCAGCGTGTACTCTCCCAAGTTCTCGGTGGCCCAATCCGCCCCTGGTCCTTCATATCACATGTAAAATTAAACCCTCCAGTAATTCAGTATTATCTGCTACTAATGACAGTCAGTATTTCACTCTTAAATCAATTCAACTTCCTAAAAGCAATTAATTCTACCAAACCATCATACTCGTTAATACAGTATATTAATGAACAGTACGCAACTGTTACAGTCATCATCATGGAATCTGCTATATTGCTTAAAAAGCTCACCCAGGCATATTGCTAATGATAACATTATTTCATAGATAATTATTGCTTGACATGCAGTCATGTGATGGGGCAGCAACACAATACATTGCTACAATAGATACTGAATGCTGGGGAGGGGGGAGGGAATCCTTGACCTTCAGAGTTTGACCAGTTAAAAAGAGAGAATGCCAAAAACTAAGAGGAGAACTATTGATTGGTTCTGTCTATATGAATGATGACAGAAAGTTGTAAGCGTTTATTAATGGCTGGCAGGAAGACAGCTATTTGTATTTTTGGCATGAAAAGAACTAGACCAAAAGGACTACTGAAGACATTTTTCATGGCATTTAACCCTCTGCTGAACATATGTGCTGAGCATTATAGTTACCAAAATTTGAATTTCTGAGGATGCTTTGCTGATGGACAGGTATTCATTCATTTATTAAATAATATTTATTTATATGGTGCCAGCATACTCTGCAGCATAGGACCAGCACAACACACTCAGCAAAGAGATGCATTGCAGAGAGTCGCCAGGCTGGAGAGGTTCTCTCCCCACTTGCTGCTGCTGTGTTCACTGTTGCTGATGATTGCCACTGCGCCTGTCAAACTGTATAACAGGCAAGCGGTCAGTGCAATGTATAATAGTAGCGGCTCCTTCTCTGCCAGGCACAATACTACTAAATTACATTACAGCAGGCAGTGCTACTGCTGCCTGCCCTGTGTGCTCTGGCCCCTCCCTCGTCACTCGTCAGTCTGCAGTGACTGGGAGAGATGTCACGACGAGTCTCCACAGTCCCGTCCCACCGTGCTCCCGTCCCACCGCCAGCAGAAGAGGCAGCACTGTGTCGGAGAGACTGACTGTCTGACAGCGTACAAGCTGGTGTAATTACTGAGAGGCAGCACTAGTGTTTACCTCCCATGCCCTACTCACAGTCACGGATGGGGGTGAGTGCTGCAGCAGCCTGCATATGTTATTAATAAACAAAATGATGATTATGAGGAGGAATGTTGAGGAGGAAGAGGAATGATGAAGAGGAATGAGGAGGAGGAATGATGATGAGGAGATATGATAATGAGGAAGGGCTCTACTTTGGCGTAATGTGTATAAGCGGTTACTGTGTGGTGTAGCGTGTATAAGGGGCTCCCATCTCTCGCAGTGTCTGCAGGAACTGGGAGAGACTTCATGACATCTCTTACAGTCCAGTCCCACAGGGCCCTGCTCAGAGGAGCCGTTGCACCAGAAGCAGAAGAGGCAGCACTGTGATGGAGAGACTGACTGTGGCCCCTCCCTCGTCTCTCGCAATGTCTGCAGGGACTGGGACAGATGTCACGATGTCTCTCCACAGTCCCGTCCCACCGCCAGCAGAAGAGGCAGCACTGTGTCGGAGAGACTGACTGTCTGACAGCCTACAAGCTGGTGTCACACTGAGAGACAGCGCGGCACTAGTGTGTACCTCCCATGCCCTACTCACAGTCACGGATTGGGGGTGAGTGCTGCAGCAGCCTGGATATGTTATTGATAAACAAAATGATGAGGAGGAGGAATGCTGAAGAGAAATGAGGAGGAGGAATTATGATGATGATGGGAGGAATGATGATCAGGTGGGGCTCTACTTTGGCGTAATGTGTATAAGGTGTACTACTGTATGGTGTAGCGTGTATAAGGGGCTCTACTGTGTGGCATTTCATGTATAAGGGGCAAGGGTACTACTTTGTGATGTGAATAACAGACACTACTGTGTGGTGTAATGTGAAATGGTACTTTTGTGTGACTACGCCCCTTCCCCTTGAGCCCATGCCCCTTTATTTTTTATGAGTGCCTCCGTCGTGCACTATCCCTATTTGATATATAGAGAATATTATAATAAACAAAGAATAGAAAAACTATAAAATATTACCATTGTGTCAAGAGGACATATTTGTAGAAGGGCGCAAATGTATAGTTTGCAGAGGGGCACAAAACACCCTAGCACCAACCTGCTGCAGCACTCCCAATATGTGTGCTTAAAAAGAAATCAGAATAAAGATATACTATAAGTTCATAGGCATCAAATACCATAATTGTTTTAGGAAGAATTTCAATAGAATGATTGAATATACATAACTATGAACTGCTATAAATGAATAACAATTATCAAAAACCAGTTACTGCCTAAATACAGTAAATGTGCCAAATGAATAAAAGGGATGATGATGATGACGACGACAACATACTCCTTAGTAGAACAAAAAACAGATGTGTTACATGAATAAACTGAGAATAAAGATTATGGGGTCTATTTACTAAGCAGTGTTAGGAGACAGAGTGAAAAGTGATAAGGTGCCAGCCAATCAGCTCCCATCTGTCATCTCACAGGCTGTGTTTGAATAATGACTAATGACATATGGGGAGCTGATTGGCTGGCACCTTATCACTTTCTTATCACTTTTCACTCTGTTTCCTAACACTGCTTAGTAAATAGACCCCTATATCACTAGCACGGAAAATATGCTGCAAATGCTAGCTCTGTCCAATATGGGACAAACACTCCTGTTTGTATTGTATGGTTCAGTACATCTACAAATATATTAGGGGTGTGCACCGGCCACTTTTCGTGTTTTGTGTTTTGGTTTTGGATCTGGATCTTTCTTCGTGTTTTGGATCTGGATTGGTTTTGCCAAAACCACCCTTCCGTGTTTTGGGTTCTGGGTTTTGTGTTTTGGATCTGTATTTTTTTTTTAAAAAGCATAAAAACAGCTAAAATCACAGAATTTGTTGGTTTCTCTGCTCCTATGCTATTATTAACCTCAATAACCTTAATTTCCACTCATTTCCAGTCTATTCTGAACACCTCACAATAGTGTTTTTATGTTCAAAAGGTTGCACCGAGGTAGCTGGATGACTATGCTAAGCGACACGAGTGGGCGGCACAAACACGTGACCCATCTAGGAGTGACACTGCAGTGGCAGACAGGATGGCAGTTAGAAAAACTAGGCCCCAAACTGTACATAATGCAAAGAAAAAAAAGAAGTGCAAGATGGAATTGTCCTTGGGCCCTCCCACCCACCCTTATGTTGTATAAACAGGACATGCACACTTTAACAAATCAATCATTTCAGCGCCAGGGTCTGCCACACAACTGTGGCTGAAATGATTGGTTCGTTTGGGCCCCCACAAAACAAGCTGGCAATTAATGTGTCCCTGCACAAACTGGCTCTACGGAGGCAAGATGTCATCCTCATCCTCCTCATCCACCGATTCCTCACCCTCTTCAGTGTGTACATCCTCATCCTCACAAAGTATTAACTCGTCCCCACTTGAATCCACCACCACAGGTCCCTCTGTACCTTCTGGAGGCTGGTCTCCCTGGAAGAGCTGATAATTCATTTTGATGAACATCATCTTCTCCACATTCTGTGGAAGCAACCTCCTACGCCTTTCGCTGACAAGGTTCCCGGCTGCACTAAACACTCTTTCGGAGTACACACTGGAGGGGGGGCAACTCAGGTAAAATAGAGCCAGCTTGTACAGGGGCCTCCAAATTGCCTCTTTTTCCTGCCAGTACAGGTATGGACTGTCTGACATGCCTACTTGGATGCTGTCACCGATGTAATCCTCCACCATTCTGTCAATGGTGACAGTATCATATGCAGTGACAGTAGACATGTCAGAAATTGTTGCCAGGTCCTTCAGTCCGGACCAGATGTCCAAACTTGGTCCTGCCTGCCCTGCATCACCGCCAGCGGGGTGCTTAGGATACCTACGTTTTTTCCTGGCAGCCCCAGTTGCTGGAGAAAATGAAGAAGGAGCCGTTGACGTGTCACGTTCCGCTTCAGCTGACAGTGTGTTCACCAGCAGGTCTTTGCACCTCTGCAGGCTTGTGTCGGCCGGAAAGAGAGACACCACATAGGCTTTAAACCTAGGATCAAGCACGGTGGCCAAAATGTAGTGGTCTGATTTCAACAGATTGACCACCCTGGAATCCTGGCAAAGCGAATGAAGGGCTTCATCCACAAGTCCCACATGCCGAGCGGAATCGCTCCGTCTTAGCTCCTCCTTCACTTTCTCCAGCTGCTTCTGCAAAAACCTGATGAGGGGAATGACCTGACTCAAGCTGGCTGTGTCTGAACTGACTTCACGTGTGGCAAGTTCGAAGGGCTGGAGAACCTTGCACAACACGGAAATCATTCTCCACTGCGCTTGAGTCAGGTGCATACCCCCTCCTTTGCCTATGTCATAGGTGGATGTATAGGCTTGTATGGCCTTTTGCTGCTCCTCCATCCTCTGAAGCATATAGAGGGTTGAGTTCCACCGCGTCACAACCTCTTGCTTCAGGTGATGGCGGGGCAGGTTCAAGAGTGTTTGCTGGTGCTCCAGTCTTCGGCACGCAGTCGCTGAATGGCGAAAGTGGCCAGAAATTTTTCGGGCCACCCAAAGCGTCTCCTGCACGCCCCTGTCGCTTTTCAGAAAATTCTGCACCACCAAGTTTATTGTGTGAGCAAAACATGGGACGTGCTGGAATTTGCCCAGATGTAATGCCCGCACAATATTGGTGGCGTTGTCAGATATCACAAATCCCCAGGAGAGTCTAAGTGGGGTAAGCCACTGGGCGATGATTTCCCTCAGTTTCTCTAAGAGGTTGTCGGCGGTGTGCCTCTTACTGAAACCGGTGATACACAGCGTAGCCTGCCTTGTAACGAGCTGGCGTTTCTGAGATGCTGCTACTGGTGACGCTGCTGCTGTTGCTGCGTAAGGTGATACATCTACCCAGTGGGCTGTCACAGTCATATAGTCCTTAGTCTGCCCTGTTCCACTTGTCCACATGTCCGTGGTTAAGTGGACATTGTGTACAACGGCATTTTTCAGGACACTGAGGACACTTTTACTGACGTTTCTGTACAGTCTTGGTATCGCCTGCCTAGTGAAGTGGAATCTAGACGGGATTTGGAACCAGGGACACACTACCTCCATCAATTGTCTAAATCCCACTGCACTAATGGCGGATACCGGACGCACGTCTAACACCAACATAGCAGTCAAGGCCTCAGTTATACGTTTTGCTTCAGGATGACTGCTGTCGTACTTCATCCTCCTCGCTAAGGACTGTTGGAAGGTCAATTGTTTAGTAAAAGTAGTGGTGTTCCTACTTCCTCTCTGGGATGATGAACGACTCCCAGCAGCAGCAACAGCAGCAGCGGCAGCAGTAGGCGTAGCAATGCAGGATCCTCCAGAGGAATCCCGGATAGGAGAGTCAGTCATGCCAGTGACATGGCCTGCAGGACTACTTCCGATCCTGACTAAGGAGGAAATTGACGAGGAGGGAGTTGACGGTGTGGTTTGCAGGCGCTTGGATACAACAGGACAACGGGATTTAGGTGTCCCTGGACTGCTTACGGTCTTAGCCAAAGTTTCTGAACTTGACAGTAACTTTTTATGAACGCGCTGCAGGTGCCGTATAAGGGAGGATGTTCCTAGGTGGTTGACGTCCCTACCCCTACTTATTTCACCTTTACATATGGTACATATGGCAAGACAGTTGTTGTCCGGATTTGGATAGAAATATTGCCAGACCAAAGAGGTGGAATGTTTGGTCTTCTGCCCAGGCATGACCGTGATGGGCTTTTTCATCCCACGGACAACAACTGTCTCCCCCGGAGCCTGATTTAAACAAACCACATCACCATCAGAATCCTCCTCGCCAACTTCCTCCTCAGCGCCAGCTACACCAGTATCCTCATCCTGTTGTACTTCAACAGTGACATCTTCAATTTGCATATCAGCAAGTGGACTGTGGGTGCTCCTTTCAGCACTTGCAGGGGGCGTGCAAATGGTGGAAAGAGCCACCTCTTCCCGTCCAGTGCTGGGAAGGTCAGGCATCGCAACCACCACCACACTTGGACTCTCCTTGGGGATTTGTGATATCTTCTTAGAAAGCACAGTTCTTCGCTGTGCTTTTGCCAGCTTAACTCTTTTGATTTTTTTAGTGGGAGGAGGGCTTCCATCGTCATGTGAAGCTGAACCACTAGTCATGAACATACTAGGGATCGACCTTAGCCGTTCCTTGCCACTCCGTGTCGTAAATGGCATATTGGCAAGTTTACGTTTCTCTTCAGCTGATTTAAATGTCTTTTTCAAGGTCCTTTTCCTGAACTTTGCCATTTGGGATTGTATGTGCCCTCTACTATGACATTGGGCATCGGCCTTGGCAGACGACGTTGATGGCATGTTATCGTCTATGTCATGACTAGTGGCAGCAGCTTCAGCACTAGGAGGAAGTGGTTCTTGATCTTTCTCTATTTTATTTTTATCGGAGAAAGTTTGGTCCTCCATTTATGTTATATCGATTTGATATATACGTGCGGCTAAACACAGAAAATAATTTTTTTTTTGGTTTGGACTGGAGTGTACTTTCGGGGGTTACAGCACCCTTAATGGTCAAGCCAGCCGGCCCTTTACTTATGACACAGGCGCACGCTTGGCACTACTTTGTTGATGCACGTGCGGCTACTGCGCACACAATTCACAAACACAGAAAATAATTTTTTTTTTGGTTTGGACTGGAGTGTACTTTGGGGGTTACAGCACCCTTAACAGTCAAGCCACCCGGCCCTTTACTTATGACACAGGCGCACGCTTGTCACTACTTTGTTGATGCACGTGCGGCTACTGCGCACACAATTCACAAACACAGAAAATAATTTTTTTTTTGGTTTGGACTGGAGTGTACTTTGGGGGTTACAGCACCCTTAACAGTCAAGCCACCCGGCCCTTTACTTATGACACAGGCGCACGCTTGTCACTACTTTGTTGATGCACGTGCGGCTACTGCGCACACAATTCACAAACACAGAAAATATATTATTTTTTTAGCACTTGGGGGGAGCACCCCTGATGGACAGAGCACCCCCTGGACAACACTACAGCACCCCTTTAGGATTGGGACACTGCACAGGACTTTGGAGTGGACACAGTCCCTATGGAGAACTGACTGCACAACACAGTCCAGCCAGCCCCTATGGACTTTGAAGTAGTGGACACAGCCCCTATTAACAACAGCAGCACAGCACAACACAGCCAGCCCCTATGGACTTTGAAGTAGTGGACAACAGCAGCACTACACTACACTACACTACACAGCCCTAACTCCCACCCTCCCTCTTCACTGTCCACAGCCGAGTGAGAAAATGGCGCCGACGCGGGTACCTTATATAGGATCCAAAACCCACGAGACTCGGAAGGCGGGATGATGACGTTTTGCCTCGATTTCAGATCCGAGTCAGGCGGGAAAAGTCGAGCCTGATTCGGATCGGACTCGGATCGGGGGGGCTCGGGGGGGTTCGGATTTCAGAAATCCGAACCCGCTCACCCCTAAAATATGTATAATCCAGATAGTGACAAATACAGTATTAGAGACAGACAATAAGCCAAACACTTGCAGGGATCCTGTGTATTGTTGTGATGTGGATCCTGAATGACATTATGAATGGCATGCTGCTCTATGAATAATGAAAAACAGATGTCCTGGAAAGGAAGCGCATTTGCAACTGGAAGCAGCTCACTAGTCTCCTGATACCAGCAATACATGTCCAGTGAAGAAAGGAAGACTGTTAGCAGTGCTTACTGCAGTGTGTTAAAGTCTTTTTTTTTTCCAGTATTCTTGAAGATTGTTGTGATTTTAACACTCATGACCAGAGGGGCAGCATGGAGCGCCATGGGGGTCTCCTGTCGTAGGCACATATACAGTAAATGTGTAATCATGCATTTGGAAACATCTGCAGACTGGGAAAAAGACACCTGTACACCTGTATAAAATCATAGTATTTGCTGGTGGTCAGAGGAAGGTGCTAATACCAGAAGATGATGATGATGATTATGATGGTCACCAAAATTAGCAAACCAGTTGTCATTGACTGTTTGCAAATGCTCGGGTGACACAAAATGGAAATCTCTTCATTGCTTGTGCATAGATTATGCTTTTTTGAGCTTGTTTAAGCTTTTTTTTTAGATTCTGCACAGTAAGTGCTCATGGCATCCACAGCGACCAGATCTCAATTCAATAGAACAATTTAATTTGGGGAAGGGGAGATTTGCTGTATGAATGTGTAGCCAATAAGTCTGCAGTAATTGTATGATGTTATCATGTCAACATGAACCAGAATCTGTAAGGAATATGTAAGAGGGGGGTCATGAGTAATGATGTCCTGCTGCTGTTCAGGTGTAGTTTTGTTGCCTACCTGGCATCACACCCTCTCACCTTTAGGCCGTGTATAGCAGATGATCCCGGTACGCAGGCTGGACTCAGACATGAAGAAGGAGGTCTAGGAGGAAGGACAAAACGGGAACACCAACCTATACCGAGTTGACCGACATGCCCTACCGAACCAGAATAAAAAAAAATGGGAATTCAAGTTTTTGTGAAAATCACTTTTGGCCTCAGATCTCGAGTTTCACCTATGGGTGCTCACACACCAGATGAAAACTCAACCTTGCACCATAGTGCAAGCCCCATGGTCCGCCCAGTGAAAGTAAGAATGACACACAAAAACGGAAGGGTTCTCACCCATGATTATATTTGAACTCCTACCGCTTCACTCCGATAGGTCCCTATAAGGAGACAACAGTACTGTTGTGCAGGGCCCTATCCTAATCTACAGTGTGTCACACTACTACACCTACCTACATCAACAATAATAATGGCCCTTAATCTCTGGCCTAGAAAACTACATGTGTATTGCAACACAACCTACGAAATACAACTTATCCTAACAGTGCTAAATAAATTTACATTGTAAGGCACAACAATACAATAATCACTGCAAATACAATTATACAGTTCAAAAGCAACCACAGATAAAAAACCTAAGTACCGCCCTTTTAAACCCTTCCTAACCAAAGCTGGCCAGCTCCTCTTCTAGCTGGAAAACAGACTTTTACAGTGGGATAATAGTTATGGTAGGGAACCCGGTAGCCTGGGGGCCAGACAGCCCTTTTGCAAGCTCCAAATACAATAGCCTGGTAGTCTCTTGCCCAGGCTCACCAGCAGGGCAATATACAATTTGCTGCCTCCCGATGCCTGCAGCAGTCCAAACCTGCCAATAAAGGTACTATTTATTTTAAATAGCTTGGGCCTAATGCCCAGGCTATTACCTGTGGCTACGGGCCTTGTGCCCACTTAACTTATAGAAAAAGTGACAGAGACCTAATTCCCAGGGTTACTCACAATGGCTTGGTCTTGGGCCTGCCTAATTAATAGACAGAGTGACCTAGGCCTAATACCCAGGGTCGCTTACAGGGGCTCAGGTCTTCTCTACTCCCTCTATGCTACGGGCTGACTTCTCCCGCTCTGCGGCATCTAATATAAGATGCCACAAGTGGGCGGAGCTATGACACGGCTCACTGCGATTGGTTCACCGCAGCCACTTTCTATTGTCTGCCAGTCCACGAGCCGTGCTTGGCTCACAGCCAGTGCCAAATTCAAACTGCCACATGTCACAATTGGTGTCTGCGAGTTACCTGTCTCAGGTGGTGATCGGGTTTCAACGGCGGCCGGCATGACTGGAACCACAAATGATGTAAATGAATAGCTCTTTTATTATAAGAAGTGGGTAGCAGTGAGAACTGCCTTTGGTGATGAGTGACTGGAACTGGAAACTTGAGACGTTGGAATGTGACCAGAAGGAACTTGGAGGGACCGGACTGGGACCGGCAGGTAGGCTGACTGAGCTGGTCGGGTTACTAGTAGATGGGCTTGCAGACGGATGGTAGCATGGAAGCTACTTGTTGTGGCTTGGGAAGCCGTGGGTAGACGTTGGTAGCTGGGTGGCTACGTGGAGCGGCTGGATAGCCGTGGGTAGATGCTGGTAGCTGGGTAGCTACGTGGAGCGGCTGGATAGCCGTGGGTAGACGCTGGTAGCTGGGTAGCTACGAGGACAGAACTGACGAGCTTGGAACTTGACTCTGGACTGAAATAACATGACAATGGCTGAAGGGAAATCAGATAATGCTGAGACGAGGGTTAAACAGGGTGATCCGGAAATGCTGTGACAAGGTTGAAACTCAGGTGCAGGCTGGATTGGATAATTGGGAATAACAGGTTTCAGGAAGGAATGGGTAGGTTTGGGAATTTTAGGTTCAGGGAGGAAGCAGGTAGGTAAAAGGAGCAGGAGTTGATCCACAGCAGGAAGCAAGGCAGGGTGACTCGATGCAGGTTTACAGAGTGCCAGGGACCAACCAGGAGTAGGACTAGCAGCAGAGCACAGGCCAGGTATTGCTGTAAGAGGACGTCTGGATGCCAATTATTACTGTAGCAGGTTTTCGGAATGCACCAGGGGTTGCTGTCAGCAGGCTTACTGGATTGCCAGGTTTGGCTGTAACAGGTTTTCTGGAAGCACCGGGGGTTGCTGCCAGCAGATTTACTGGATTGCCAGGTACAGCTGAAACAGGTTTTCTGGATAGCGCCAGGGATTGCTGTAGCAGGTTTCAGGGATATACTAGAACACAGAAACAGCATGAACCATACACCATGGGAAGACGAGATGTTCAGGTCCAGAATGCTATCAGGAGAGGATATATATACCATGGGTCTGGCAGCAATTGGTGGATACAGACAGGTGGTCTGGTAGTAGCATTCTGAGTGGTGGAAGGCACAACATGCAGAGGGAGTATTCATCTCTGCAGCTCTGAGAATCAGAACCACACCTGTGATTCCAATCAGGGCTAGCAGTGCTCACAGACAGAGGAGAGGCCAGGTGCAATAATCAGAGCAAATCCTCCAGGCAAATTACACACACAGATCCATGGGGGAGCTGACAGGGGTAAGTCCCAAGGCAAAAAGGTGACAACTAGACAGGGTCGTGACACCACCTCTATTTAATAGCTGCTGGTCCATGAGCCACACTTATCTCGCGGCCGGCGCCAAATGTAACCTGCCGCTGCTTGACTGATGATGGTAATTGACACACTGTCCCAGCGCCGAGCACTAATGTTCCCTGCTGGGGACATATCTCCCTCTCACACCGCTGATGCTTTTCCAGCACTGGAACACCATGCCTGTTCCCAGCGCCGTCTTCCACTGTGTCCCTAGTGGAACACCTCTTTACAAATGTTTCCAGCACATTGTTGAATCAATGCTACAAAAAATTCTATATATTAATATATATCATATTTAAAATCTGAGTGCTATCTAGTATAGGAAAAACATACTGTGGCAATTTTGTTTTGCATTTCTGAATGATGTCAAGTTTAGGACTGAACAGACTGGTAAGGCTCTTATGCGGTTGATTAGATTAACATACTGTACATTGGAACTAACTAAGGATGTGCGCCGACCCCCCTGTTTTGGTTTTGGATGTGTATTCCTTGTGTTTTGGATCTGTATTTGGTTTTGCCAAAACCGCCCCTTGCGTGTTTTGGTTTTGGAGCTGTATTTTTTTTTTTCAAAAATTGATAAAATCTGCTAAAATCACATAATTTGTTTGTTTTTTGTTCCTATAGTATTATTAACCTCAATAACATTCATTTCCACTCATTTCCAGTCAATTTTGACAACCTCGCAGCTCACAATATTGTTTTCATCCAGTTTAAGCTAGCTGGCTGACTAAGCTAAGTGGCAGCAGTGGGCGGCACAAACACGTAGCAGTTCAACTTCAAACATGGCACATCAGGAAACAAATGTTTTTATTATTCAAGAGGCCTGATGGAGCTGGAGTATGTATGTAGTTGAAGGTAGGGACAGGAAGTGTTGATTTTTAGTATATTTAATTTCATTTTTTTAATCAGATGCAAATTTATGAGGGAGGAAGGGAGGCATTTACAAAAAATATTTCACTCATTCACATCAGAAGAATCATTGAGCACTATGCCTGCTGCTGCTGGGACTGGATTTTCATCCCAGAAGGGGACAAGGAAGACTACTAATAGTGCTTTCAACAATAATTGACTGTTAAACAAACCTTTGTAAAGATTCCACTTCACTAGAAAAGCATTTCCCAACCTGTACAGGGACATTAAAAAAAACTTAATTAGTGGCCTCCAAAATGCCATTGTACCCACTGTCCACTTAACCACAGATATGTGTACAAGTTGAATGGAGCAAATGCAAGATTTAAGGTTTAAGTCTTACGTTGTGTTTTTCTTGTAAATCCTTGAGTGCTATGCCTGCTGCTGCTGGGAGTCAATTTTCATCCAAGAAGGGGACCAGGAAGACTACTAGTAGTGCTTTCAAAAACAATTAACTGTTAAACAATCCTTTGCAAAGATTCCACTTCCACTAGAAAAGCATTTCCCAACCTGTACAGGAACATTAAAAACAACTTAATTAGTGACCTCCAAAATGCCGTTGTACCCACTGTCCACTTAACCACAGATATGTGGACAAGGCAAACAGAGCAAATGCAAGATTTAAGGTTTAAGTCTTACGTTGTATCTTTCCTGAGCATAATCCTTGCTGCTGCTGCTGCTGCTGGAAGTGGATTTTCATCCCAGAAGGAATGAAGACGTTGTGTCTTTCTTCCCAATGGACACAGGGCCTGATTCAGAGCCGCTCGTAAGTGGCCGCTCGTTCGCTCCGAGCGATGTTCGCACATCTGCGCATGCGTATGGGTCATAATGCGCATGCGCCAACCAGTCATTGCGGTCGGAAATCGAGCGCTTGCAAAATAGCGAGTGCCTGCTAATTTGAGTGACAGGATGAGGCGTTTGTGGGTGGTAACAGGCAAAGGTGCTTGAAAATGGGGAGTGGTGATCCGAACGCAGGCGTGCCAAATGGTCAAAACGGGCATTTTAAGGGTGTGCATAATTAATAAAGCAGCGTCATCGACCACGTCACTTGGTTGTTTCTTAGCCTGAACTGTTCGCATGATTGCGGTAGGAAAATCCTACCACAAGCACTGCGAGCAGTTCAGACGCCTTTCGATGTACTCGATTAATCAAATAAATAGCGGAGATGTAGGATGTGAGCGGCCAGGGGGCGTCTTTACAAAATAGCGAGCGCATGTTTCGTTAGCTCGCTCAGACATAGAGGTGTCAACAGACCGCAAAGAGCGAGCGCTCAATTTAAATAGCCAGCCCCTTTTTCTGAACGAGCGAGCGCAAATAGCGTCCGGCTCTGTCTCAGGCCCACAGATCTGAAGAGATGCAAAGAGCTGTTGGTAATCAAATTGTCAGCTAAAGTGGCATGTGATGCAGCGATGGCTTCTCCTTTAGTTTTTCCAGCAAGTGCATCTTCCGAGACCTCTACCATGACTCCATCTGATATGGTCACCATTCAAAGAATGGTTGAGGACTATTTAAAAAATTTTAATGATAGCATCCAAATAGGCATGTCAGACAGTCCGTTTGACTACTGGCAGAAAAAAAGGTAATTTGGAGGCCCTGCATAAACTGGCTTTGCTTTACTTGAGCTGCCCACCCTCCAGTGTGTACTCAGAAAGAGTTTTCAGCACAACCAGGAACCTTGTCAGTGATCAGCCTATGAGGCTACTTCCCCAAAATGTGGAAAAGATGATGTCCATCAAAATTAACTAGAAATTTTACGAGAAAGACCTTTACTGCCAATTACGGTAAAAAAATGACAATATTTTGTGAAGATGTTGTATACACTTATGAGGGTGAGGAATCGGATGATGATGATGGCAACAACATCTTGCCTCTGTAAAGCCAGTTTGTGCATGTAGAGATCATTGCCAGCAATGTCAGCTGCCCATTGGTAGCTTGTTTTGTAGGGGCCCAAACAAACCAATTGCTTCTTGATTGAGAATATTGTTGATGAAGGTGTTGGTAGTGAAGATGGCAGGTACTTGGATCTAGCAGAGAGAAGGGAGCTAGCTGATGTTGGACTGCTTTTTGTTACTTTTTTAGCCAAAGTTTCTGAATTTTGCAAAAACGTTTTTGATGTGCTGCAGATGATGTAACAGGGTGGAGGATCCTAGATGGTTAACTAATTTTGCCCTTACAAATGGTACAGATGCATTCAGAACTGTTGTCAGGATTTGGGTTGAAATAATTCCACACCCAAGACGTGGCTTTTCTGGTCTTATGCCCAGACGTCACCCCAGCCTATAACAGTTTATTTCGTTACCTCAGCCGATAACATCACCCCAGATTATACCAGCACCCAAGCCTATTTCCCATCCTGTGTTGTGTATAAATTACAGCTGTGCTCCCTGTTAGATTGGGGATTCATTGTCCACTTTAGTGGATGTGAGCTCCATTTTAGTCCATATCACCACACCCCCTACACATCTTCTGACCTGGGCTACAGGAGGAGCAGCTGCGCTCTGCAATACGGTTGCATGGAGTTGCCCCTCTGACTCGCTGAATTTCAGGTAGAGGGGCCATGGGTAGGGAGTAGGGAGAATGCAGTTTTAGCTGCTTTATTCCATTTTTGAAACCATGGCCCTCATTCAGAGCCGTACGCTCTGAGCAGAGCGCACGCTCTGCATGAGGGCCGGGCTCCATTTTCATGGAGCGTCCTCCTGGACGCTCGTATAGCTGTGGGTCACCACCCACAGGCTATACGAGCGTGCATTTTGATGGCCGCGATGGTCGTGACCATCGCGACCATCGAAATTGCGAGCCGGAGCCTGCGGTTGAGGTTTTCAACCGCAAGCTCCGGAGTGATTTTGGCTCTATCAGAGCCAAAATCACTCCCACTGACATCACTAGTGATGTCAGTGGGCCGGCTTCTGACGGGAGGCGTTCCCGTGGGAACGCCCCCGTCAGGGAGGCACGCCCCCGGCACGCCCACCAAAGGGGGCGTGCTGTCAATCAACATTGACAGCACGCCCCCTTTGATCGGACACAACGAGCGAAGGAAAGTCCTTCGCTCGTCGTGTCTGGCGCATGCGCACGCCGGAGCTCCCTCCGTCGTGCGCATGCTCAGTGCAGACCATCGACCCACTTGCGAGCGGACAGCCGCTCGCGAGTGGGTCTGAATCAGGCCCCATATCCTCTAATTTCACCTTTCGTGAATCTCAGCTGAGGCGTTTGTGATGTCATTATGTTTTATATATTATGCATGTTATTTAGCACTTTGTTGTGGTCTTGTAGTCGGCGTGTAGACTAATCATTTATTCATGATTGAGGAAAGAAGTGAAAAGTTAAATTTTTTATTGCTAACTTTGTATTATTAAATTGTAAAATTGTGAAGTTTCCACACAGTGTCACAAATTAATTTAATACGTGTTGAATATTATACTGCGGTTCCACTTACAGTGTCACAAGATTTTTTTATGAATAAGAAAAGAATAACAAAAACAATAACTACACTTGGGAAGAGCACCCCTGGACAAGGCAGCAGCCCCAGCACCACTTCTTTATGGACAACAAAGCACCCCTGCCGAATGCGGACAGACCACCTGCAGAGTCACAAATACGTGGACAATAAACTGCGGCTCTGTCACCATACAATAATAGCGCAGCTAAGTTGCTAACGTACACACATATACACACAAAAAAAAGCACTTTTTTTTAAACTGGGGAAGAGCATCCCTAATTGACAGAGCACCCCCCTGGACAACCCAGCACCCAGCAGCAGCCACAGTTAATTGACAGGACAAGTGACACAGCAGCTGCAGCACCCACTGAAGGAAACCCCCTTTATATACTGCAGCCTAAGCCCCTTTATGGACAAAACAGCAGCAGCCTTCAGGCCAAGACCTCGACACACACACTGAGTGATTGACTGTGACTGACTACGTCTGCTAGCTTCTCTCTCTACCATGTACGGAGTGAAAATGGTGCTGGGACATTTATATAATCCAAAACCTGTGAGAATCCGACAGCGGGAGGATGACATTTTGCCTCGTTTTGAGATCCAAGTCGTGCGGAGAACCCGAGCCTAGCTCGGTTCTTGCCTCGGATCTGGAAGTTCGGATGGGTCCGGTTCTCAGAGAACTGGACCCGCTCATCTCTAGAACTATCGTTCCTTTTGTTACACTACAAACACTCCAAGATGTATTCTATGTATTTGGTGAGTTCAAAGTTTCCATCATTTCTATGTTGCGTAAACAAAATGGTCTTGCACCCCAGATATAGTAGTGCATAGTGCAGTGGATCATGTAGTATATTGCACTTCTTGTTAAAACTTAGCAAGCAGTCCTCTGTTTAGTTAAAAATGCAATGAGACGGTGTCTATAAGGATTTTATGTTATTCATTTAAATAAGCAGTTTGACAGCCTCCAATGATATTTCTCTGAGGCATAATTTTGTCACTGTAAGTCTATATTTCCTCTTCCTGTCAATTCTGCTCTCTGTCTTACCCAGTTAAGCTTTATCTTTTTAATCAGCACACATTCTTCAAATCTGCACCCAATTCTCCATCAATTTCAGCCCACATCATTTACCACCTCCACCAAGACCCATTATATGACTGGATTTGCTGTTTTTACCAACCTAACTTTTTTTTACTAAAGTTTTCCCCCTCCAATTCTATTTATCCTAACATTCTACTTTATTCCTCCAGATACCTAGAATTCGATTTTTTATGCTTCTCTTATTGCCATACCTAGGAGCCTATCATTAATCCAGTAGTTAGTAGTCATTGCCAAACACTTACCTCTAGACTACTGAGCTTATAAAACGTCATTAGTCCCCATCACGATCGCGACAATATTTTGTGAATTGCAGATCCGAGATGAAGAGCCGGGGCTACAATTACACCAAGCTGCATTATTTTAGCCCCACAGCATCCATATGGACCCGTGATTCCTGATATTATCTCCCCATCTTGCAAACATAACTAGAAAGTGCGCAGATTGCGGGACAACCACCCACTCTTTCAGGGGGGAGACTACCCGAAAAATCATGAGTCTCCCGTACCTTCTGGGAGTGTAGGTAAGGTCGATAAATAGACACAATCCAGTAACTTTCAGTTTTCTGTATGATCATTTCCAATCTTGTATCCTCCTTGAACAGTATGTTGGGAGTGAACATCAGGGGCAGATTGGGCCAGATTGGGCCGCCAGTACACTGACTGGTCCAGCTGGGCCGGTCCCTACAGTGGCTGGCGGCCGCCATCCACTCACACATGCCTGCTGCTGCGATCGGAGCTCAGCTCCGATTGAACAGCTCTACAGCTTCTGCGCATACGCAGAAGCTTACTAAAATAAAAAAAAAATATGCCAACGGGATAGCTGCTGCGCATGCCCAGTCACAGCAGCTACTTCCGCAAGCCTCCAGGACCATCTCCTTCTCTGTGCATGCTGCAACAAGATGCAGCCTGTACGGTGACCCCGCCAAATAGAGGGGCAGTAGCAGACAAGTGTTTGGTTGCTACGGCGGCAGTAACTGCAGGAGGGGATGGGGGGAAGGTTGGAGCTTATGACACAGGGCTGGGGAGGAAGTTAGAGCTGACAACACAGGACTGGTGTGACAGGGGCTGGAGAATGACGCTGAGACACATAAGGGCTAGGGGAATGAGATTGAGAAACACATTGGGACTGAGAGACATGGGCTGGAGAATAAGGCTGAAAGATGCACAGTTGCTGGGAAATGGGTCTGAGAGACAAACACTAGGGTTGGGGAATGTGGCTGAGAGAAGCACACTGGCTGGGGAATGGGGCTGACAGATGCACACTGTGGCTGGGGAATGGGGCTGAGAAACACCTGGGGCTGGAGGAATGGAGCTGAGAGACACACTTGGTCTGGGGGAATGGAGCTCAGACACACTGTGGCTGGGGGAGTGAGGCTGAGACACACTGGGGCTGGGAGAATGATACTGAGAGACACACTGGGGTTGGGGAATGAGGCTTAGAGACACACTAAGGCTGGGGAATTGGCCTGAGAGACACACTGGGGCTGGGGAATGGGTCGGAGAGATGTAAACTGTGGCTGAGAGATGCACAGTGTGGCTGAAAGATGCACACTGGGTCCGAGAGATGCACACTGTGGCCGAGAGATGCACACTGGGGCCAAGAGACGCACACTGGGGCTGGGAATGGGGTGAGAAATGCACACTGGGTCTGGGGGAATGGGGCTGAGAAACACTGGGGCTAGGGGAATGGGGCTCATACACACGGGCTGAGGGAGTGAGGCTGAGACACACTGGAGCTGGGTGAGTGAGGCTGAGACACACTGGGGCTGGGTGAGTGAGGCTGAGACACACTGGGGCTAGGGGAGTGATGCTGAGACACACGGGCTGGAATAATGAGTCTGAGAGACACACTGGGGATGGGGAATAGGCTGACAGACACACTGGGGCTGGAAAATGGGGCTGAGAGATGCACACTGGGGCTGGGGAATGGGTCCGAGAGATGCACACGGGGCTGGGGGAATGGGGCCGAGAGACACACTGGGGCTGGGGGAGTGAGGCTGACACACACTGGGGCTAGGGGAGCGAAGCTGAGACACATTGGGGCTGGGGAATGAGGCTGAGAGATGCACACTGGGGCTGGGGAATGGGTCCGAGAGACACTTGGGCTGGGAAATGGGGCTGAGAGATGCACACTGGGGCTGGGGAATGAGTCCGAGAGACGCACACTGGGGCTTGGGGAATGGGTCCGAGAGACACACTGGGGCTGGGGGAGGGAGGCTGAGAGACACTTTGGCTGAAAAATGGGGCTGAGAGACACACTGGGGCTGAGGGGAGCGAAGCTGAGACACACTGGGGCTAGGGGAGCGAAGCTGAGACACACTGGGGCTGGAAGAATGAGGCTGAGAGACACACTGGGGATGAGGCTGAAAGACACACTGGGGCTGGGGAATGAGGCTGAGAGACACTTCGGCTGAAAAATGGGGCTGAGAGATGCACACTGGGGCTGGGGAATGGGTCCAAGAGATGCACACTTCGGCTGGGCGAATGGGGCCGTGAGACACACTGGGGCTGGGGGAGAGAGGCTGACACACACTGGGGCTGGAAGAATGAGGCTGAGAGACACACTGGGGATGGGGAATGAGGCTGAGAGACACACTGGGGCTGGGGAATGAGGCTGAGAGACACTTGGGCTGGGAAATAGGGCTGAGAGATGTACACTGGGGCTGGGGAATGGATCAGAGAGACGCACACTGGAGCTGGGGGAATGGGGCTGAGACACACACTGAGTCTGGGGGAATGGGGCTCAGACACACTGTGGCTGGGGGAGTGAGGCTGAGACACACTGTGGCTGGGGGAGTGAGACTGAGAACACTGGGGCTGCAGAATGAGGCTGAGAGCCACAAGTGGGCCTGGGGATGAAGAGACTCAGGAGGGCCTTGAGAGATGCAGAGGGTCCTGGGATGGAGAAATGTATGGGGTCCTGCAGAGGGACAAGGGAGCCTGGAAAACTACAGGGGGCCTGAATGGAGTGATGGGGGGGTCTGGAGTGACACAGAGGGGCCTGGAGAGAGACAGAAATTGTTTGATCAGGGAAATTCACATTTTGTCCTGCACAAAAACTTTTATTTCTTTATATTATCTGGTTATGATGACATTGGCTATATTTCTACGTAAGTAGCCATCTTACAGACAGTATGATCTCCTACATGAATAGTGAATACTGGCTGAAGACGCTGCCCAGTGAGGCTCAAACTCTTCAGGTTCCCCATTGCAAAGAAACCACCATATAGGTAAGAAAAGAGTTTATCATTCACCAAGATATATTTTGCCGGCCCTGCTCCCTCCAGTGGCTTGCAAAAGCCCTCCAGGTCCTAAGAGGAGGGAGTTTCGTGCCCTCCTCCACAGGCCCTACCCCCTCAACAGACCCACCCTTCTCAACAGACCCGACCCCATTAGGGCTGCTTCCAGAAATTTCCAGGGCTGGTTTTCCATCCCAATCCGCCCCTGGTGCACATACTAACATATCAATTGTACTAGTGTTTGCTATGATTCACAATAGGTTACCCTTCTCCATAATATCCATTGTAGCATTTACAGTAGCTATTATGTGCTGTACAACACTAGGGGCCTGATTCTGAGTTGAATACACCCGCAGTCACAATATCCTGACTGTGGGGATTCCGGCGCTCAGAATGCCGGTGCCGGAATCCTGTCCACCGGAATCCCGAAGGTAAGTAGTGGGGATGGGGGGAGGGTTAGCTTTAGGGGTTAGGCACTAGGGGGAGGTAAAGGGTTAGGCGCTAAGGGGGGAGGATTAGGTGTAGGCACTAGGGGGGAGGTTAGCATCAGGCATTGGGGAGGGGTAGGGTAGGGAGAGGGTTAGAATACTGACCGAAAAGTGTCGGTATTATAATCCTGTCGGGATTCTGACTGGCAGAACCCGAGGGCCGGCATCCCATACACTGTCTTTTATTCAATTGTGTAAACTGTTGATGATTCAGATATTTTACTTAAATTAAGTTATTTATCCAAATTTTTGTTAGCAATGTGAAACTTGCCACGCATTTGATTTTTTTTTTTTACAAACTTAGAAGTCTGTAAAGCCGTAGTGAATCAATTTCAAACAAAATTACATGCAAGCCACTCCTGGGCTACTGCAAATATACTGTACCACAATTCAGAAATTATTTGTCGATAATAGTCCCCCAAATTATATAATTGTATAATAGCATTCAAAAGACTATTTAGAGTAATTATCTTTACTGCTGCACTAAATACTCTTACCCAGCAGCTCTTTATTTCCTTAAATACCATTGCTTTAAAGATGTTCCTTAGCAGTTCCTGCAAGCACAATTCCATATAGATAAATGAGAATGGCAGAAAGGAATGCTGGGGTGAGGTGACAATGTGTTCTAGGCTCATTTAAATGGTGATGACATTTCATAAATTCCTGGAAGAAAGTTTCAAACTCTTCGTTTTGCTGTAACAATAGAAGGATCATCTCTATCCACTGCCATGTATGCTAATTACCTGGTCTGGACATTTATCATCGTTGCCACATTGAACAGAATTGTCACACCTTATTCCACTTAATATGGCTTTTCTTCTTTGACAGCAAACTGCTGTGTAAATCATCCTGCTGGAATCCTGTTCATGCACAATACAGTTAACACTGATTAGCAGTTATAATGTATCATTATTAATTCAGTGAGAAGACGGGCTTAAACAGAAGATTGATATATGCCTATATTAGAGGTTACATTTTGTAGTTTTTTTTTCAAGCATGATACACACCAGGTATATAACAACTAAGTGTTGATTTTAATCGATTTTGATTTATTTAAAATCAATCATCGATGTTGTGTTTCTCGGGCTAAATCACACATTTACTAATAGACAATTTTTTATTTATTTTTGTAAGTATTAGTAAATGTGTGATTTAGCCCCAAAAAGACAATATCAGTGTTAATCGATTTTCAATGATTTTAAATCAATCAAAACTGATTAAAATTGACATTTAGTAAATATACCCCTAGGATCAGTCATGATATATCCTTTATTCTTAAAATACTTCTGTAGGAGACCTCTTTTCACTCACAGATCTAATTACTAGAGCTATGTACAGACGCCCTTGTTTTGGTTCTAAATCATTGTGTTTTGGTTTTGTCAAAACCACCCTCAATTGTTTTGGTTTTAGTTTCTTTAAACATTGATAAAAACAGCTAAAATCATGTAATTTTTACCTTTTTTTTATTCCTATAGTATTAATAACATCAACAGCATTAATTTCCAGTCAATTTTGACCACCTCACATCACCTGTAGTCACAAGGGAGAGACTTAAATGCAATCCAAAATATGTGAGATCCGGTTTTAGTTCCGAACTTGCCAAGAAGACTCCAGTCGGGACTCGGTTCTACTCTGAACTCCAAAGTGATCTAAGCCTGGACTCTGTTCAACTCGGAACCCCAAAGATCCGGTGTATGCGGTTTTCAGCAAAGCCGAACCACTCATCTCTACTTATTACATACTGGCCTATTCTCCTGAAATTAATTTTATTAAGTTCTCCTGGTCTCCTGGAAGATTAGATCAGTTTTACATATCCCACCTTCTTCCCCAGTGAATTGGGCGGACTGGGATCTCAATGACTTATTTGCTGTGATGCTAGATCAGCTAAAAGGCATTACTAGGATCTCACAATGTGCCATCCGAGAGCTCAAATACAGCAGTTCGATAATTTTTGAAAACATTTAATTTTACTGTAGAAAAGTGTCCACATAAATCTATTCTGTGTGCACTACAAGTCGCATTACACATGTATTTGTTGTATGAAATTGTTGCAGCAAGCATCTTTTCGTGCAACTTTTCCCTTTAAAATTCAACTTATTCATAAAGTGATGCAAGTAGGACACACAACCAGCTTATGTTTATTAAAATGATATGCGGCATGCCTATATTTTGTGTGCGACTGTGGCTGTATCTGCATACGAAATACTATATTACAGTGTCACAATGCTGACAGTGGGACAACAACTGGAAGAACTGAAAACTGGCCTGTGGAGAGGTAATGAAGTAAAAAAAACAGATAGAGAGAGGGGAAGAGAAAGAAACAGAGGAGAGAAACAAAAATGCAGAAACAAGGGAGCAGGTTAATGGGGGGGGGGAGTTCAAGACAGAGGAGAGGTGAAGAGAGAGGAGGAAAGGGAGAGACAGACCGGAGGCGCTGATGTGGACAACGGTACGCCCATTACTCCACTAGACCACCGGGGCATATATATATTACTGGCACAGGGCATATTTTACAGGCCAGGGGACCTGGTGGTTAACGTCAGCAAGGGGAGAAGGTGCCCTCCCTGCAGCCCCTCCCCCAGCTTGGGGCACTATTCCATTGCGGCCTTGCTGTTCCCTGAGCTGCTTCTCTTTTCTGCAAGCAGATCTACAGGAATGCTGGGTCCAGTCCTTTACAATAACATGAAGGCGTTGTGTGTAATTATTCCGTTCACGTGTCATTTTTTTCACTGATACCCCTGTGTTATTCACCCCACTGGGAACATATGGTGTTTGAAGTGGGACTATTGCTGAAAATACAGAGATTTAGGAATGTTTCTTGAAGCGCCAATCTTATTTTGGTGCACCCATGTAGTGCCATGTCTTGGACTTATTGCTTTGTGTAAGTCTGCCTCATTCTAACTGTTATGTAAGGGAGGTATTACACTGTATGTTTCCCTCTGTCTCATTGCTATATGAGAGAGGTTTTGTGATTAGTTGAAAAATCGCAGTGTATAAGTCTAAACAATGTGGAAACAAAATTTAAATTGGATAAGTAGTTCTGCTGTACTTCAGCAGCAATATTTTGGCTGTGTACCAAGAAATACTCAAAGAGATTGGAGGAGATTGATTTTAAGTCCTCAGATGTCATCAAATATATAAGTTATATATTGATGCCTATTGATATTGTAAACACTGATGTTTGTGAGAATGCAGATTACAGAATGAATGTGTCCACTGTGAATTGTCTCCAGGATATTTGGGTGAAGAATTTCAATGTATTTTTGCTTAAACAACATCATTTTGACACTCTTGCATTCAAGTCTGCAATTGTTTACATTCTTTAAATAATTGTGCTCAGGACTGCCATAAAGGAGGTATGAGAGGGTACTAGGATATAGGGCCCAGGATAGCCATGGAACCCGGATTGACCAAACTGTCTGCCTGCAGATGATCCCTGGCCTTGCAGCACAATAGGTAGCAGTCATGCCCCTTGCACCATGAAAAGTGAGTATGACTATTTTCATCTGGGTGGCCAACTCCCCCCACCAGTAAGTACCGGGCCCTGCTTCTGGTAGAGTACAATACTTTTTTTTTCTTTTATACACACATCTAACCATTCACACACTGTCCATCCCTTGTGCTGTCTCTAACTGTATAATTTTAACATGATTATACCTGCTCTGAGAATTTACACAGGTCCTGCCTTGACATACAACTGTTCTCACATGACCTGTACATTTATAACTCTTTGGTTTATGTGTTGTATTCTTTTGGTTTACCTGCCTGTTTGATGCTGTCAGCCTACAGTAACTGACTGATAAATGCACAAAGTGAGCAGTCAATGGTAATAAAAGCTGCCCCTTACAGTGAATCTCTATTACGACTGAAGCATACGAGCAGTAGCCATTTTTTGAGAGACCAACTGCACTGAGACATGCATATCTAATTCAGCCACTATAGCTTCAGCACTGGAGACATATTAGATTTTGACAGCTGATCATAAAGTGGTGAGAATAGGGGTAGAGAAAGCAGAAAAAAGCTGGCATACTGTTGCGTACCAGCTCACTACAACCAGTGTGTGTGTGTGTGTGTGTGTGTGTGTGTGTGTGTATTATAACACAGGCCTGGCACTTGCATTCAGGTAGTGAGAGGGATTCAAAGAACATCCCAAATTTGATACATGGGTGCAAATCCCTTTAAGTAAAATAATACAAACCTTGAAAAGTACATTATATCTCTAACTTAAATTCTCGTCACACCTCTTAACTTTGCAACCTGTAATTTGACTTTAGTATGCTAGGAGTACATCAAGTACTGATTCACATCTTGCATAAATTACAAAGTGTTTCAACACAATTTCACTAAAAGAATACTTTGAGCAGCAGGAAATCAGAGAACAGAACGCAAACTTTATTTACAGGCAATATGTTATAAATATATATTATAATATTTACAATCTACAGTACTTTCTATATTGTACAGTACAATAGATTAAAGGCGGGTATCCACTACCTGATTAAAATGAGCGCACAATGTCGTAATCGTGCAATTTTTTCACAGTCTGCTAGTGGATGTGCCCCTTTAGTCAGAAAAAAGGAAAGCAACAGGACATTAGAAAATGAAATAGGCAAATAAAACCACTGATGCATATAAAAAAACATATTTACCAATATACACTTTTTTAAAGCCCTAGTCTGAATAAAATTATAGCAATGAAAAATCACTTTAAATAATTGTCTCTCTTGACTTCATATATTGCAGTCAATGTCAAAGTTTTCATTGGTACAGATTGCAGTTAAAACAAATGTAGCCATTCATACAGTATTTTAACAAAAGAAGAATACAAATTTTGCCATGGGACGTCTGTATTACATAATATTTATTTGATTTTTGTTTCTTTCAAAATGTGGATACAATGTATTTGATCTTTAATAAAATTATAGTACTGTCTAATAAAACAAATAAACTGTCCTGGTTTTCCATCCTACCTGCCTACCATGAAAGAAAATGAGTGGTGTAGTATGCCAAGCAACAATACACTGGAAAAATACTAAAGAAAGATAAAAGAACAAAAGCTAATCATGAACATAAAAGTGATTATTAAAATAAAGTTATTATTATTACTTCCATCTGTTTTTGCTACTTGTGTACCTTAATTCTTATCTACTGCAAAACATCAACTGCAAAAAGAAATATCAAACTAACAAAAAACAACATGTAATAACGAGATGACTTGATGCAAAGTATACATTTTTCAAATAGAATTAGTTGCATGTCAAATTGGAATAATTAATTGAATGAGACAACACATGATTAATTGGATCATTTACCAAGTGCAATGAGAATGCACGTGTGCTCTTTTATGCACTGCTCCCCTTGTTTAGGTTACTCAGATCATTTCAAGACTGTATTGACTGGTTCTTTCTACATTGTCCTTTCATTTAAACATCTCGGGGTAAATTTACTAAAGGTTGATTTTAATCGGTTAAAAATCTATATAAATCGATCAACATCGATTTTGTGTTTCAGGGGCTAAATCGCACATTTACTAACATTGAAAAATCGTTAGAAATAAATTGTCTGTTAGTAGTTGTGCAAACATCAATGTTGATTGCTTTAGATCGATTTTGAATCGATTAAAAGCAACCTTTAGTAAGACTACCCCTTAGAGTGTAAGGCATAAAGACTATTAGTTATATTTGAGTCTAGTGAGTGTTCAATAATTATACCTTTAAACTATTACAGGATTACTGTATGTCATAGGTGCATTTTGTTTGCAATTCAAAATTTTGCTTGAATGCCATATTAGATGATTTTGCATTATGGATTGGCTATAGTTCAGCAACATAAACTCCTAAAGGAAAGAATGTTTACACATTAATGAATCATTGCCTCTTTTCTACATGCTGTATCTGAATGTTGAAAGCACTCACTGCCACAAAATGTAGAAGGCAGTGTTGTGCATAGTATATGTTTGTTCAGAAAAAGTGCTACTATTTACAAACATGTTATAACCAAAATACGTGACTAATGCCAAATATTTCGATTGTTCTGGATTTATACATTAAGGACAAACTTCTCCCTATTCTTTGTTTGTAGTTACCACTGGAAAAAAAAAATCCAATCATTGCTAGATTTGAGGTGATAAAGGTGTACATATTACTATATAAATAATGTTATTTATGCCAAATGAATATCAAATGAAGATATACACTGGTGGCCAGAATTGCAGACACATTTTGAAATTTGAATGTTTATCAACTTCGAATGCTTCTAAAAACTGTTTCACTTCACGCAGTGCAATGATTCATATATCAAATTAAAGGAAATTTAATGCTAAATTCAACACAATAAACAGAGGTCAAATATTTGCATTACAAGGGTTGTTATGCCGTGAAAACAACACTTAGGGTGAAAATCCCTGTGTACTTATGATGTTACTGTCCTATCAGTATTTCGTTGGGTATCCTTTATTTTTCAAGACCGCAGCACAGCGACGTGATCCAGGATTGTGGTGTTAAGTGAAAATGGTCTTTCGTATGCAGCAATTGCGAGAGAAGTTGGTGGGAATGTGACAACATCAGGAGTACAAAAGTTTTGTTTACGCTATCAGGAAACACAATCTATACAAAACAAAGAAGGAAAAGGCCGGAAAAAGTGCACAACAGCTGTTGATGATAGGAGAATAAAACGAATTTGCATCAGGGACAGATGGATGTCATCGGTGGCCATTAGCAGTAAACTGAGTGCAACTGGTCTTTTTGTCAGTGCAAGAACGGAAGTGAGAAGACTAACGGAGGTTGGCCTAAAAGGTAGGATTCCGCGAAAAAAGCCATTGCTGAATAAAAAGCAGCAGCAAAAACGAATACAGTGGGCAAAAGAACACATTGCATGGACAGAAGGTCAGTGAAAACAAGTGATATGGAGTGACGAAACTAAGATATCGATATTTGGTAGTGATGGGAGAAAATGTGTGTGACGTCGCATCGGGGAAGAGGTACATCCAGATTTTATTCAAGCGACAACAAAGAATCCTACAAGTGTTATGATCTGGGCATGTATGACAGCAGATGCTGTAGGCCGCCTTTATGTCATAGATGGCACACTGAACAGCAGAAAGTACATTGACACCATCCTACAACCAAAACTTCTACCTACTATCAAGGATCTTTTTCCAGATAATGCCCCATTTTTTTTCCAGCAGGATTCAGCTCCCTGCCACACTACACGGACATGCAAAAAGGGGTTCACGGAGAATGACATACAGGTGCTGGGATGGCCAGGAAACAGCCCAGACCTGAACCCCATAGAACATTTGTGATTCTGTTTGAAAAAACTGGTACATCTGAGGCGTCCATCCAATAAAAGACAATTAATTGAGGCACCACATAAAACAGAAGGAAGAGCTCCAAATATTGGTTGTCTCAATGACACATCGCTGTGCTGTTGTCTTGAAGAATAAAGGATACGCAACGAATTACTGATAGGACAGTAACATAATAAGTACACAGGGATCTTTACCCTAAGTGTTGATTTCACTTCATAAATTCCCTTGTAATGTAAATATTTGACCTCTGTTTATTGTGTTGAATTCAGCATTAAATTTCCTTTCATTTGATATATGAATCATTGCACTGCGTGAAGTGTAACAGTTTTTATAAGCATTCAAAGTTGAAAAACATTCAAATTTCAAAAAGTGTCCGCAATTTTGGCCACCACTGTATGTACTATATATAGAGCTATTAGTAAAGCATGATATGCAATACACATTCAGCAGGGTTACATTTCAATCATTTAAATTCATGCTTGCCTAGTAAAAATGTATTTCATGCAGCTGAGAAACTGAAGTGTAAGTATTCTATATTAAATGTGATATTAAATGGCCAATCTGGCAAATCTAGTTGTATGTAAATTAGATGATGGTATTGCTGTAGAGCGCATATACCAAGGTGTGTATGCCTGTTAGTTTATGTTGTAATATTGCTATTAAAATAGCTGGAGACATACTGACACATTATGATATTTATTACAATTGGCCTGGGGGTTTGGCACCAGCTGGCCATGCTAAGCTAAAGGTGCCATCTTGGTATATGATCAACTTACATCCTGCACTGCAGTGTCCTCTATAGCTGGTTAAACTCAGATGTATTATGATAAAGACAGTGCTGGGCATACCTAATGCATAGAAATACATGCCATCTTCCATATCTTTTTTCCTGTAACCTTCAATTTATGACAGAGGTTTCATATGACAGCAATATAGCAAGGAAACACTTCCCCCTCCCCCCACATAACTGCCCCCCATCGGCGCCCACCCTCTTCTCCCGGGGAGAAAAAAAAGCTAAAGTAGGCAAGTATGGGTATATTTATGCAAACAATTATCATCTGTTTTTATTTGACATTAATTAGTAAAAAGCTGAATAGTTTTGTTTTTCTTTTACATATTAAAAATTAAATAATGTTTTGTGATGATCATTTGTAATAATGACAGAGCACCGGTATATTCATATATACAGATGTGTCCTCATAAACTGTTTCTCAAGTTATATCAAATAGCCCCTCTCATCATGCCAGGACCTAGGAGACTCTGCCATGCACGGTGGCTTTTCATTCAAAATGTGCTTCCAATACGCACAGATAAAACTATTGTCAGCGACAAAGCTGTATTGCTAATGTATGCAGACCACTGTGATTTGCGATATTTGTACATCTGTATGTGACTGAGAGGGGTATCCAATTAGCCCCGAACATTGTTCGGTCTCTAATGGATAGCCGCAATCGGCGTAAAACAGGGATTTTTTGCCGATTATCTCCGTTTTTCAACAATTTTTTTTTCATCCTATCCTCTCATTTCCGATGAAATAATAGGATCGTTGTCCCTAAAACACATAGGACCCTCGATAAGCTTGCAGACCTATGTGTTTTTGCCATTTAGGTGATGATAAAAATGCACTTATCGTGGATAAAGTCAATTGATTCAAAGGTTTGACTGTGATTGAGCAACAAACATACAATGTTTCATTTTTATATATTAGTAGGGATTAACAAAAGCTGCAATTTTGAGATAATGCACATGCACTATGAATGGTATTAGAATTTAGCAAGAGGATTTACTATGTCCTCTGATGAGCACTTTCTAAACTCCAAAAGATTTTCATGTATATATAGACATTTAAAACATTAACTAGCAAGGTATGGTGGCATCAAGCAGACAAGTATTTTAAATAAGTTGGATATTGAGCTTCATTTTATAAAAAGGTTTCTTTGACACCACACTATTGGTTCATACATTTGACAGATGTGTCACATTACTACTGTTAGAGGGTCCTGCTTTATGCACTATAAAGACTGAGACTACTTTTACTCCTCCCCTCTCTGCATCACCGTCAAATCAGAACTATCCCTTTCAGAAGCAGTTGCGGCTTCACTTAATCACAATATTGGAAAGGTCACTGTCTCCACCTAGATACCACTGTACATCCTAATTTATTCCATACTGGCTATATATCTGATGATCTGATTTGGTTATAACTATCAATTGTAAAAGTCTGAGAAGCATGCTGGAGCTATATAAATCTATTGCATATAATAATAATAATAATAATAATTATAGGCTGTTCTATCCCTGTCCGTTTTCTGAGCAGGAGATGTTGACAGAAGAACTTGATCTAATCATAAATACATACACCTTAATAATATTGAGCAGTTCAATGTTGCTATTAATAAACCATAGACTATAACCATAGGGGTTCAGTATTCAAATCATTTAATGTTAAAACAATGGAAGGAGCTATGAGCTTGACAGGTTTATTTCAGGTTTGTGAAATAGTATAAATCCAGAAAAGAAACAAAGGCAGTGCAATGTCTCTGTCCAGGGAGTTAAAATTACTGGATGTCATTGTCTAACATATATCCAGATTGAGGGAATGTCAATATATTTAAAAAAAAATAAAAAAAGTTAAAGGGTAAAAAGGCAACTGGAGTACAGATCATTCCTTTATTGCACGACTTAGGGTTTTAAAAGAATAGACAAATAAAGTTCCCTGTCTCATTCTAACAGTATACGTGGCCATTCTGTGGGTTAAGACCATATTCTTCATACCTCAGCACTAGGTTCTAATGAATTGATAGTCTGCATTCTCATAAATATTAGTTAAACCCACATCATCTCTGACACAGGGTAGGTACACTTTAATGCAAGTTAGCTAAGCTATTACACTTGTGTACAATTATCCCTCTACCCAAGGAAAATGTCATATAGTTGTTTCTGCATAAATATCATTACATTTTCCTTTGGTAGCCTGAAATAAAGTGAAATAATAGGGTTTCCCTTGGTAATATTGTTATTTTAAGATATGCACTTCATGTGACATTTTACATACAATACATACATTTGTATTTTACCCAGACATTGCATTATATTTGTATTATACCCTGTAATAGTCTGTATAAAAAGTTTACATTTTGTGCATTTATTAGTTATTCCATCTTTCATAGTAGATGCTATTTGTGGAGCAAAATATATCTTGAAATAATTAACCAGTTTTGGGAAATCATCATATGTGAGTCTGGCTAAACACTTTGTATCAGAAGATGTTCTGATCTCGGTTTACACATTTTCATGTAACCTTTCCATATAGTTTCTGAGTTCTTTGCATTCCCCCATGTCTATGTCTTGGCAAACCCACTTTATATCTTCTTCATTGTTCACTAAAATGGAGTGGATGTTTGGACAGCCATCCTCATTTGGAATATTCGTAAAAGTGGTAAATTTTACACGTTTCCTTTTCGAGGTCGGTGAGGTAGCAGGTTCCCCCCTCTGTTCTTTCCCTTCATTGAAGGCTGTCTCTGCAGATCTGTATGGCTGCCCATTAACAGTTTTAGGAGGGTTTGAACTGATAAGATATTTGCTTTCTGCAACATTCACTCCCCTGTCTATAGCTGTTATGCATTCCTCTTGCTGCAAAGGAAAATTAATGTTGTTTTCCAAAATTTCTGTTCGATTTGTAAGTCCAACCCAGTCATGTGAATGTGTTATGGTCTCTTGCTCATCCACGGGGACATGTTTGTGCCTATACTTTAATGCAAACGTCACACAATTTATAAGGAAGACAAGTATGGCCAGGCAAAAGACCCCTAATAAAGCATACATCCCAATTTCCAAGTCACTTAAACCTCTTGTATTTTGTGCAAGATCATTTTCCTCTGCCTCTCCATTGTTACTTGGTAGGTCAACTTGGGCAGGAAAACTGGTGAAATCCATGGGCATGTTTGGAAGATGACCATCGTCATCTAAAAGACTCTCTCGCTCTCTTTTCTTGCTTAGCTGGGCTTTGTCAGTGGTAACCTTATTCATGATGTGGACATCCCCCTCCATAGACGGAGTACCAAATGAAGCACCATCTGGTCTTACTCTTTCTAGCGGAGTCTTTTGCTTTCTACCAGTGTAATGATTTTCAAAACGATCCCTACTATTTACAAACCTACTCTCGTTTTCATTGTTCTGATTAAATTTTACTTTAATGTGCCCAATGCCGACGGTAAGAATGCTCTTCCGTTTGGACTTCTGACATAACTCGCTTATCATTAGTTCCACCTTGACCAGTGCTCCTTGGCCTTCAGTGATAGCTGAAAAAACTGGCCATTTAGATTTGGAGTCTTGAGAAACAGAAAAAACCTTCTCATCTAAAGATGTCACACTTAATGAGAAGTCTTTAGTATCATAAACATCCAAAGGAGTCACTGTACCATCACTAAACTGGATCCAACAACTGATTTCTACTTCCTGTATGTAAAACAAAAAAGAAATAGAATGCTCAGCAAACAACAACAGATAAAAAGAAGAAAATGTTTCCATAGAGAACATTTTATGCTGTAATAAATTTTAAACTACTAAGAGGTGAAGGGCACAAATTCATTTCTAAGACATAAAAACACTACTCTAAATTTCTTGGCAATAAAATGTGTTTTTTCTCAGTCGTTCTAAAAAGACAATGAGTCCCTGGGGCGATATGGATTCGACTTTAACAGCAGAATAATAAAGTGACTGTCAGAAGACATTATTATATGCTGACTTAAATTATCGCAGTTGTGTATTTAAATGAAAAAGAATTGCATATTTCAAAAATGGATTCATTTAAAGTTTTCTGTGATTATCTATAAGAAATGATAAAGTACCGTATGTAACCTTCACGTAAAGACGATGAATACATTCTTTTTATGCTCTATATAAACCTTTTCCTATTTCACTCTCAAAAACTTTTCTTGTTCAAAAAATGTTCATTCAGAATCGATGAACTTTAGTTCTATTTATTATACAGTATGAGAAAATTGTATATTGATGATTTATCTTTAGGTACATATGCAAAGAAGACTTTTTACAATCAATGGTACGTAGTAATTTCAGATAAACTTTACCAATTTTCATTTTCTTTAAAACATTTAAAATTTGGCTGCAGTAACACTACTTTCCTTAATTTCTATGTAATCACAGTGGTGTGCGGTGTCATATTTGGAGGTACAGTAGAATTGATAAAGGAACAAGATTATCATGGAACAATTATAATAACTATACCGCCATGGGCAAAAGTTTTGAGAATGACACAAGTCTTGATTTTCACAAAGTTTGCTGCTTCAGTGTTTTTAGACCTTTTTGTCAGATGTTACTATGGTATACTGAAATAAAATTACAAGCATTTCATAAGTGTCAAAGGCTTTTATTGACAATTACATTAAGGTTATGCAAAGAGTCAATATTTGCAGTGTTCACTTTTTCAAGACCTCTGCAATTCGCCCTGGCTCGCTGGCAATCAACTTCTGGGCCACATACTGACTGATGGCCACCCATTCTTGTCTAATCAATGCTTGGAGTTTTCCGAATTTGTGGGTTTTTGTTTGTCCACCCGCCTCTTGAGGATTGACCACAAGTTCTCAATGGGATTAAGGTCTGGGGAGTTTCTTGGCCATGGGCCCAAAATTTCGATGTTTTGTTCCCCGAGCTATAGGGTTCTATAGGCAACTGCATTTATTGATGGCGTTGCCTATGGGGAACAATCTACGGAAAGTTTCACTTTCTGAAGTTTGATGCTTACTGGTACATTGCAGTCCCATAGCATTTCTATGGGGACTGCAGTGCCACGGGGTGCAGCATATGGGTTTACATCAACCCTTCCGAAAACTGCAGTTTTTTTAGGTTTGACCGCATTTTTAGGGTTGATACATCCCACCCTCTGGCCAAAATGTAATGGGGTGAAAGTTTTTAATGCAGGACAAACTAACACCTTCTCACACATTTGTGAGGTGCAAGTTTGTCCCTAAACTCACAAATGTAATATGGTGCGAACATGCAAGTTAAAACTGCAGGTAAACCTGAACCTTGTAATGCGACTTTCATTACAATGTGCGAGTAACATAGATGCATGCACAGATTAGTGTGAATTGTGCATGCCTCTGTGTAAAAAAAAAAAAAAGCTAGCAAAGGGTAATAAAAAATTAAAATAAAAAAACTACGTGGGGTTCCCCCTAAAAGCAAAACCAGCACCGGGTTTTTCTGAGCCAGTCCTGGTTGTGAAAGTACTGGGGAATAAAGGCGTAGGGGTCCCCCATATTTTCATCAACCAGCCCCAGGCTCAGTGAGCCAGTCCTGGTTGTGGAAATATGGGGAACAAAATGATTAGGGCCCCCGTATTATCCACAACCAACACCTGACTCTTTCTAGTGGAGGTGTAATGCCACAGCCATGGGAACCACTTCATGAGTCCCCCAACCAATAGCATTATCACCCCATGCTAAACAGCCCAGGCCTTGGATTCCTGGGGAGATGGAGACCTCCAATAAAGGGGTTCCCCCTCTCCAGGGCACCCCAGACCTGGGCTGATAGCCCGGGGCTATTTCTGGCACCATTGGGCGGTGAGTGCCGGGTTAATTGTGTGAAAAAAAAGAATAAATAATATTTTCTTCTTCTTTAGGGTCCACAGGAACTACCTTGGGGTATGTAGTTGGAGTAATCCGTTGCACCAAACAGCTACAGCTTTGAATTGCCCAGCATGCATAGGGCCTCCTCCCTATATACCCCACCCCCAGCCATTCAGTTTTTTGTTTGGTGCGTGGCCAGTATCCAGACGCACCCTTTATAACAGCTGGGACTGCTTATGCAGTCCCCGGCTTTTCTTTTATGATTTAACTTAGTATTGGAAACTACGGAGTTTAGCAGTACTAGGCACTGAATAGGACGCAAGTACCACTACTCCTTCTACCTCCGCCAATGCCGACACGTCAGTATCGCTATATGCCCTGGGGATTTTGGCAGACCACGGTGAGGCTTAACTAGCGGCATTACTGTGGTCCAGACTGCAATTGGATTCACGGGGATGGTAAGTTAAGGTGATTCCTTGTTGCGGGGAGTCATGTGCTGCAGTCCGGGCTTTTGGTGTAGGAGACACATTGGAGGCTATTGCGGGTGAAGGACTCGTCAACATGTCCTCACTAAGGTGACAGGGTCCAAATCGTCTGTCGCCGGGAACGGGTAGTAGACGCACTAGAGCACACTAGTAAGCATCTGCTACTGTAAGGCCAGCGTACCTGTGCCGTCAAAATCACAGTTTAGGGGAGATAGGCGCTCCCCCAGGTGCTCCTCTTCTAACCCAGACGCAACTTCCGGTGTGAAACCCCATGTCTGGTTTGCTATTTCTGACCACCATGTGTGTGAGATGATCACAGTACGCCTTGGGTACACTGCTGAAAGCTGTTGGTCTCAGGGTTTGGTCTGTCTCCCTGTATACCTCTCCCATGGGTCAGGTATATAACGCTCTACATCCTGCCAGTACCCCGGTGGGGCTGGTCAGTTTATTAAGAATCCATTTTTCATTTAGCATTCGAATGTATATATGCATCATATGTGACTTTAATGCTAGCTGCTGTATTTGTACTGCCTTTTGTTTTCCAAACTGTCAATATATCTATCACTGTGTTTCTCCTCATCCCTCTGTAAAGATGTGTGGGGTTTTTCATTGGCTTTTCACACATGTGAAGAGGGTCACATTGCATTTATACCTTATACCTGTTATGCATTTGCTATGTCTAAAGGTAAAGGGGAGAAGATGAGCCTCCAGTGCTGAGGTCATGTAAATCCTGTTTGGTAGGCCTGCCAGAGCAGGATGTTGTTCAAGATGGTTTGTGTAGTGTCTGTTGTAAACAGTCACCTTTTCTATCAGGTACACCTGCACCGGCACAAGAAGCGCCCTGGGTGGCATCTTGGTCTCAGGTTTTGTCAAATTTAGTGGACAGAGCTGCAGCATCATGAGTTCCTGCTACGGTACTGCCTCCTGCTATGGGGTACCCACAGCATTTGCATTCTGCTATGTATATGTCCCCCATGAATCCCTTTTGGTTTGATTCTTTTTCTCACTCTAGTCAGAGTATGCTGCCGTCTATAGCCCCGCAGCAGGTAATGCAAGCAAATAGACCAGAGGTGGTAAAGCAGGGGCATAAGAGAGGTTCCCTTTAGACATTGTCTCAGGATCCAGACTCGGCCTCCTCATCACACTCTGATACTCAGCGATCTGGTTCTTACTCAGTGGAGGAAGACCATCAATCCTCTGTTGATGTCCCCTCTCTGGTGAGAGCAGTTAGATCTGTCCTAAGCATAGAGGAAGAGTAGGTTCCACCGAAATCTAAGACTCCGGACTTTAGGAGTCAGAAGGTGGGTAAAGAATATTTCCCTCAGTCTGAGCAACTGATGACATATCTGAAGCATGGTGTACTCCAAATAAGGATTTCCATGCAACAAGGATTTTAACCTCTCGGTACCCATTTTCACTTGGTGAATGTGACAAATGGGAAGTTCCTCCAAAGGTTGTTGCTCATGTTACTAGGTTGATCAGGAGCTCTACATTACCCATTCCTCCTCATCCTCACTATAGGAGGTTACAGATAGAAAACTTGAAAATTATTTTAAATCAATTTTTTCATTATCTGGAGCTATTACCAGATCAGCTATGGCTGTTGCCTGGGTAGCCAAAGCTATGGAAGAATTGGCAATGTCTCTGGAGGATAGCATGCCTGATGCTACCAGAGAACAGCTGTCTTGTCTCTGTCAGATGTAAGAGGCAGCTGTGTATGTTGGGGAAGCGGTTATTGATGCAGGTATCTTGGATTCTAGGGTGTCGGCAACTGCGGTGGCAGCCTGGAGTACTCTTTGACTAAGAACCTGGAAGGCGAATACAGTGTCCAAGAAGGCTCTGGAATCTTTGCCTTTTTTTGGGAAAGTACTGTTTGGGCCAGAACTGGATGACATAGTGGCTTCTCTGGCAATATCTAAATCTGCTTGTTTGCCATCTACGACTACCCCTACGTATAGGCAGTTGTCAGTTCAGTTCTTTTGCCCACAGAGTAGGGCCAAGGGGCAGTCTTCCTCTAGACAGGGTAATTCCCACAAGAAACCGCAGACCAAGAAATCTTGGTCAACCAGATGTCCAGCTTCTAAGCCAGACAGTAAGCCCACTGCCTGATGGGGCAGGCCTCACCCTGGGGGTTCTCAGGGTTGGAGGCCGACTTCTACAGTTTTCTCAGGCTTGGCATCAGACAACTATGGATGTCTGGGTTCGAGAGGTGGTCTCTCAGGGTTACGCCCTCATGTTCCTGAGGCATCCCCATCAGAGATTCATTGTTAAAACCCTTCCTTCAGACCTGGTCAGGGCCTTGGCCTTCCAGGAGGCTATTGGGGGCCTCCTGAGGTCAAGAGTTATAATCCCTGTTCCTGTGACTCAACAGGGAAGGGGTTATTATTCAAATTTATTTTTGATGCAGAAAGCAAATCGGTCACATCGCCCTATTCTGAACCTGAGGTCTCTCAACAGGTTCATCCATGTGCCCAAGTTCCATATGGAAACCCTACAGGCAATTATGCTGGCGATGGAGTCTGGAGATTTCATGGTTCCCTGGACATACAGGATGCGTATTTGCATGTTCCTATTGCAACGATCCCACCAAGGGTTTCTGAGGTTTGCTGTAGGTCAACAACATTACCAAATTCAGGCTCTACCCTTTGGTCTGTCCACAGTCCCTTGGGTGTTTACCAAGATAATGGCTGTCATGATGGTTCATCTCAGGCAACAAGGAATCAGGATACTGCCATATTTGGATGACCTCCTGATATTGGCACAATCTCAGGGGGTGTTACAACATCATCTCCAAATGACCATTGCCTGTTTACAAGAGCACGGCTGAATAATCAATTGGGAAAAGTCTTCTTTTTCTCCAACTCAGCAGATGGTGCACTTGGGGGTGCTGCTGGATTCCTTGGGGCAAATGATTCTTCTGCCAATGTACTAGATTGCGGCACTACAATCTCATGTGCACAGTCTACTCTGCAAGCCGAAAGTGTCAGTTCACTTGGCAATGCAGGTACTGGGCTCCATGGTATCCAATTTCGACATGGTGGCTTGTGCCCAGTACCACTCCAGGTCCCTGCAACAATGGATTCTGACTCATCAGGATGGTCAGTATCATCAGATAATGATATGGATCTTGCCAGAGGTTTCGCTCTCCCTTGCATGGTGGCTCCAGGCGACCCATTTAGACAAGGGTCCCCCGTTATGGGTCCCAGATTGGGTACTCCTCACCACGTATGCAAGCCTGCAAGGATGGGGAGCAGTGATGGGTCATTACGCCTTTCAGGGAAGGTGGACGGCTCAGGAAAGTCACTTACTGATAAATATTTTGGAGCTTCATGCAGTGCACAAGTGCTCATTCTGGCGCAGGACTTCCTTCAAGGCAGGTCTGTTTAGATTCATTCCAACAACGTGACCACAGTGGCCTATAATCAACCATTAGGGAGGCATACAAAGTCCAGCAGCCATGAAGGAAGTGGCGAACATTCTGCTGTGGGCAGAATGCCATCTTCCAGCATTCTCAGCAATATTCATTCCAGGAGTCCTCAACTGGGAAGTGGACTTCCTAAGTCATCAGGACATGCAAGCCAGAGAATGGGCTCTTCATCCATAGGTCTTTCAACTCATGGTAGACCAGTGGGGACTACCAGATGTTGACCTTATGGCGTCACGTCACAATCACAAGGTCCCCAGGTATGGGTCCAGAACAAGGGACCCCTCAGCCGCCTTTGTGGATGCACTGGCGGTAAGGTGGGACTTCAGGTTGGCATACCTGTTTCCTCCAATATCCCTCCTCCCAAGGGTCATCAAAAAGTTTAAACAGGAAGGCGGCAGCATAATGCTGATAGCTCCTGCTTGGCCCAGGAGACATTGGTTCACCAATCTGACATGTCTATCCATAGTCAGTCTGCTTCCACTGCCTCTGCAACCGGATTTGCTAGTACAGGGTCCCTGCCTATATCCGGATTTACCTTGGCTGGCTTTGTTGGCATGGGTCTTGAGGCTTCCGTCTTAAAGTCCAAAGGTTTCTCTACTTCTGTGATCCAGACGATGTTGAGAGCGAAGAAGCCTGCTTCAGCCCTCATCTATCACGGGATTTAGCATTCATTTTTTCGTTGGTGTTCTGGGTCTCCCGAGTTCTTGCTTTTCTTCAGGCTGGACTAAACTTAAGTCTTCTCTGGCTACTTTAAGAGTTCAGATTTCTGTATTGTCAGTTTGGTTCCAGCGCGGAATTGCCACTGTGCCAGATGTTAGAACATTGTTTTAGGGTGTTCTCCATCTGCAACCTCCGTTTGTCCCTCCGGTGGCACCATGGGATTTATCCTTGGTTCTCAGGGAGCTGCAGGCTCCCCTCTTTGAACCCTTCGACACTGTAGACCTCAAATGGTTGACAGCAAAGATGCGTTTTCTCCTCACTATCTCCTCAGCTCGCAGAGTTTCTGATTTGGCAGCACTTTCATACCGCTCTCCATATTTGATTTTTCATCAGAATAGAGCTGTCCTCCATACAAGGGGGGGGGTACCTTCCAAAGGTGGTATCCCCTTTTCATATAAATGAGGAAATTATAGTCCCAGTCTTTCAGTCTTCTGGACTTTCCATAGGAGAAACTTCACTGGATGTAGTTAGAGCTGGTACGATCCACGTACTGTAGATCCGAAGAGTTCGATCAGAAAATTTGATGCATTGTTTGTGTCATATGGCTTTCATAAGAGTGGCTGGCCAGCTAACAAGCAGACTCTGGCTCGGTGGCTATGCATGACTATTTCTCATGTGTATACTCACGCTGATCTCCCAGTTCTGAACATGGTGACAGCACATTCTACTCGGTTTGTGGGACCGTCGTGGGCGTTTAGACATGGCACCTTTGCAGAACAATTATGCAAAGCGGTGACTTGGTCTTCAGTCCATACATTTATCAAATTCTATGCATTTGATACTTTTGTCTCCCAGGATGCTTCCTTTGGGTGGCTAATTCTCCTTTCTGCTTGGAAGCATCCTCACCCTTAAGGGAACTGCTTTAGGACGTCCCCAAGATAGTTCCTGTGGACCCTATGGACCCTGAAAAAGAAAATAAGAGTTATGGTATAACATACCTTCGTTAACTCTTTTTCTTTGAGGTCCATAGAGTCCACAGGGCACCCACTCTGACACACCTGACCTCAGTTGGGATCTGTTCTTTTCTTTTTGTATCACTGATTCCCTCTTTATTTTTTGAGAGTGTTTCTTGTGTACATTGTACTTCCTTCTCCAATTTCAGTCTCTTGCCATTAGGCTTGTTTACAAACTGAATACCTGTGGCTGGGGGCGGGGTATATAGGGAGGGGGCCCTATGCATGCTGGGAGTTTCAAAGCTGTAGCTGTTTGGTGCAATGGATTACTCCAACTACATACCCCAAAGTTGTTCCTGTGGACCCTATGGACCTCGAAGAAAAAGAGTTAACTAAGGTATGTTATACCATAACTCTTATTTTTGCAGGAGAAATAGAAATCCCAGCAAGCATCCCCTGCATGCTGGTACTTTAAGTATCAGCATTCAGGTCATTAAGGGCCTGCTGGTATCTCTAGATCACCTGCAAAAGAAATATTCAAAAACCACAGGACACAGATGCCAAAGGTTTTATTATTTTATGACACATGCACTCACTCATTCACTCACGTTCAACTGCACTCACACTACATACTTACCTTGTCTCTAGTGCCGGTATGTCCCCTTCTCCATTAGAATCCTGCGATCGGGACCTGTAAAATAAAAATACCATATTCACCTACCCCTTGGTTCCAGTCCTCTTCATTCCAATTAGGCATCCTTGGTCTTCTTTAAATAACAAAAGAAAAAACGCGGACCACCGGACATAAGAACTGTCTTCTAAGAATGGTACTTCGCAAATGACTGTTTAGCCGGTGCATTTCCTATAAAAATGCATTAGCTGAAAGTTCAATGGCTGAGTGAGATGAGCCTCCGTCTCCCTCAGCCAATGAGTGGTTCCCATCATAAACTACAATGGTGGGAACTGCTAGGTTACTAAAATGCACTTTAGTAACCTAGTGGTTCCCACCATTGAAGTCAATGGTAGGAACAGCTCATTGGCTGAGAAAGGTGGAGACTCACCTCTCTCAGCCAATGAACGTTCAGCCAATGCATTTCTATGGGGAATGCAGCTGCAGATCCATCATTCACGAAATACCATCCTAACAGGGCGGTACTTATGTCTGTTGGTCCGTGTTATTTGGTATGCTTTTTTAATAAGACAAAAGTTGCCTACATAGAACGAAGAGAACCGGAACCAAGGGGTAGGCGAGTATGGTGTTTTTTTCAATAAGACCCCGATCACAGGATTCTACTGGAGAAGGGGACACACCGGTGCTAGGGACAAGGTAAGTAGAAAAACAAAAACCTTTGGTGTCTGTGTCCTGTGTTTTTATGTTTAGATTTCTTTTGCAGCTAAACTAGAGGTACCAGCGGGCCCTTAATGTTCTGCATGCTGATACTCGTGGTTCTACAAGTACCAACCATTTTTTCCACAAAATCAATCCGGCAGCCATTGTCCAGGGGTGCTAGAAATAGCCCTGGGCTATAAGCCCAGAAATGGGGTGCCCTGGAGATTGGGAACCCAGGGATCCCCAGCCTGGGCTGCTTAGCATGGAGTGATAATGCTTTGGCCAGTGGACCCCATGAAGTTGGTCCCACGGCTGTGGAATTATACCCCTTGCTAGAAAGAGTACGGTACTGGTTTTGGAAAATACAGGGGACCCCATACATCTTTTTTCCCCCATATTTTCACAACAGGACTGGCTCAGAAAAACCTGGTGCTGGTTGTGCTTTTAGGGGGGACTCCATGTCTTTTTATTATTTTATTTTTACACTTTACTAGGTTTTCACACAGAAGCATGCACATATCTCACTGATCTGTGCATGCCTCTATGTAACTCACACCTGCTCAGGCTACACTTGCTAGCCTGAAGCAGGTCTATTTTTTTGCGAGTATTAAGTAATATTGTGCGAACACATACAACTCACACTCTATTACATTGGCCAAGTTGTATGCTTTCCATGGGAAAACATGTCGATGGAGGTTTCAGCAACTGCGAATTTGCATGTTCTTGCACTCTTTTACATAGGGTGAGTTCTAAAAATGTGCGAGTATAGCGCTATACTTACACATTTTCAAAACTTGGACCCTATTACATTTCATGTTTTTTCTAAGCATCTATAGCAGCCAGTAGTTTCTTACATGTGAAGTTGCTGGCTGTTCCATGCAAGTGATATGCTGTTCCATGCAAGTGTGTGTGGCGCTAGGCGAGAGATGGATTAACAACAGGGCAGCGGGGTGACCACCCCAGGGCCCCATACATAGATACATCACCAATATGGTAGGCACTGTGGAATATCTGAACTGGGGTTTCTGTGTGGCATAATGTGAACTGGCCCCATTAAAGTGTAACACATTTGTGGTGCTGGGAGCATTGTGCCAGGCTATGATGTCACCGCTCAGAACCACTGCTACTCCCAATCTCACACAGTAGCAGGATAAGTAGCCCCCACTGCATCACAAAAGGTAAGAAGTGGTGGATGTAACGTGGACTACGTAGAAGTGCCAGGTGGAGTGTGTGTGTGTGGGGTGGGGGGCATAAGAAGCTTCCTGTGGTCTTGATTAGATGTCCTGCAAAGTGATCTTTAAATCATAGTGTTAAAAGCAGAATTCATTGAAAAAAAAGAAAGAAATAAACATATAGTGCTCGCATGAAATGTAAAGCAGATTCTTTATGAGCACTTTAGGTTGGAGTTTAACTTTGCGCCTTTCCAGATTATACATTGTAAATAGAACACTGATTGGAATGTAGGCACAAAACATATCCCTTAAGCATATTGCAACTATTGGCTGAAACTTTCATAATTGGTGACCAAATATTAAACCATCATGATCAATTACAATTTATTTAAAAGAATTCATACTTATTAAATAACATTTAACGTGATGGAACTAATACCTGTTTGGGGGAATTAAAATGCTCTTGTGCTATGGTAGTTGCAAAGATTGCTCGGTTACTTCCAGGGCTGAGCTGAAGAGAGAGAGACAGACCTGTCACCACCTGAATGCCTAGATCTGTGATGGTCACCTTCTCATCTACAACCATCACTGTCTTCTCCGCTAGGATGGCATCAGAAAGAGGGGATAATATCTACAAAACATCAGAGTAAATGTACACTTATCAACATTTTTCTTCTAAATCAGACAACAAACACCACGTTCAATATTCTAATCTTATACTATCTTTCTACATTTCGTCTGACTTCAGCACACCGTCTGATGCTCGTGCTAAATGTGTAATGCCTGGGGGAGCAATATCGTTATTTCAAGTACAGTACATGTTCGCTGACAGTTGGAAAACAAGAGAGCAGCATCACCCATAAAAAGCAGACACAATTTCCAACAAGAACATTGTTAAATAAAGTTTGATTATTGGATTATTTAGAAATGTATATGACACTAATAGCAATGTCCTAAAAGAAAGCTTTCCAATTGTCAAATTTCATCAGTTAGGCTGCATTCAGTTTATATACTGTAGTCAACTTATATCTATCAATTTGATTGTCCTTTAATGTAAATACAGATGCTCCTCACTTAACGACCGAGTTCAGTTCCTACGACTAGGTTGGAACAAATTGGTCACTAAATGTTGAGCCATATAAACTTAATGCAGGTAATCGCTTTTATTTAATTCTGAATAAAGAAAAAGTCTAAAGGAAACTTATACTGTAACTGTGTATTACTTTGCATAACTCTTAAATACTGTACAGTACATTTAAAGTTATAAAAAAAAAAAATTCAGAGTAACATTTTAGTAATTGTACTATGGGTTGTTAAACAGGTAGATTGTTAAGTGAGGAGCATCTGTATGGTGAATGAGATCAATGATTTATATAATTACCTGTAATGTTGTCATACCAACTTCTTCTCCTATCAGAATCTGGCCTTTGAGACTCACAACGTTTGGTTCATCCATTTTGATAAATTCTCTTATTAAATCCGTGATGTCAACTTGCCAGTCAGATCCAAGCAGGTAGGCAAGCTGGCCAACATACTCAGTAGACTCCGCTATGAACTGTGTGAGGACCCGTAGGATGGCATGTTGATATTGCAGAGTACAACCTCTTCCCTTTTTATCATCGTCATCATCATCATCACCACTGTCCCTAGCTGGTCTAGAAAACAAATTAAGACAATTATGTTTTACACCTTTCAATTATTTAGTAAATTGTTGTAGTTAAAGCAATAACCTTTCTCAAGGAATCTAATGTTAATAAGATATTACTAGACCAAAGAGTCTCAATAGCACTCAATGGATTAAATTCCTAGCCAAACTTTTAATACTGGAAAAAATGGACTTATTACTGAAACTGCCTGATAACAATGCAATTACAGAGTCATGACCTTGACCTGAAGTGCTGAAACACAATTTGTTCAAATCACCATTGTCTCTAGTAAATCAGTTGGCAAAAACAAACACAAGGGGGTATATTTACTATAGTGAGAGTTTTTAGAAGTAGAGATGTTGCCCATAGCAAGCAGATTCTAGCTATTATGTTCTTGAGGCTGCAAGTTAAATGTTAAGTAGAATCAGATTAGTTGCTATGGACAACATTTCCATTTTTAAAAACTCTCACTTTAGTAAATATACTCCAACACTATTGCACATGATGAACAAATATATATATATATATATATATATATATATATATATGTTTCCCTTACAAGTGTTGAAAATGGTAGAGTGGAAAAGGAAACATACACACATCTGTTTTAGAATTATGCAAAGATGGAGAGAACATACAAACACCACACCGAGCCTTGGTTGAAATTGATCCCAAGTCCTTACTGCTATGAGACTGTAGCAGCATGGTAACACAATGGTTACTGTCCCCATTAGACTGTTAAAGAAAAGCTCAAACAGATTTCTTGCTAGAGTCTATCCACTGTATGCTGACCAAGAGGTCTATTTATGCAGCTGAGAAAATCCTTTTCTCCAGAGAAAGGGCTTTTCTCAGATTCTCTAGAGTTATCAAGGTTCTCACTTATTTAGCATTGCTTACCTCTGTGGGAATGGTGGGATCTTGCAATTCATCAAAGTTACCTGGTAAAGTCAAACCAGCAAAGCCTGACAGACTTTGCTGGATCCCTTGCAGTTCAAATCTCTTTACTGTGACCCTTTGAAAAACCTCACAGAAGAGCAGGGTTTGCTTTTTTTTGGTTTGGTAAATACAAGGGCACTGAAAAAAGTGCAGATTCACAGAAGTTAGAACTGATTATTTATAAGTAGAACCCAAATCTTAAACAGAGTTTATGTACATTTTTGGATTTATTATTTTCAATATACTGTAGGAGAACATTTTTTAACATTTATCATCAACTTTTCCCTGAATTCTTACAAGTCCGAACAATTTCTTTTATGGGAAGATTTACTAAAATTTCCAAAAAGAAAAATTGAAGGTGTTGCCCATAGAATGAAACTCTAGCTATAATTTTTTTGATTGAACGAGGAGTGTGTATATAAGTAGACTACTTTATAGTTTCACATAAGTATACTTTGTTGTGTGTTGTAGTACTGTATTTGTATCATGTGTCCAACTTTCATTTAATTTTTTTATGTTATACTAGCTGATGTACCTGGTTTCACCCGGTTAGACCTTAGATATTTAATTTCCTTCATACCATCTTAACTTAACTTATATGTTTCGTTTTCGCTGTGCAAACTTCTTTAAGCTCACCATGCAGCTGGCACCACACAGGGCACTTGGTGTCGGGGGCCTGCAGGTTCCGGTCTCAGGGAGACTGTAAGCTGGAAGCGGCTGTGCAGGATCGTGGGACACAAATGTCTCTCAGGCCACCCTCGTCTCTCCACAACTGGTTACATTCCTCCAGCTAACCAGAGCTCAGCCATGCTAGGCAAGGCACGTTACTTTCCCAACATGGTGTCATAATGTTGCTAGATGCAGGAGCCAATCATTACCATCACCTTGCCTTTCTCAGGGAAGCCTTCAACCCAGGGCTGCTTGGCGTTACAGTTAGCCAATGAGGAAGCAGGATGGAAAGGGCCATCTGGCAGCAGAGAGCGGAGGATAAGAGACACAGCAATAGCTGCTTGGCAGCTGTCACTAACAGTAACGCGGGGCCAAGAGGCTCTGCTCCCACAGATTACAAGAGGAGCTGCTGTTGCTGGAAGGGGAGGGCGGGAGGAGGGGTGTGTGTGTGTATATATCTGAAGGAATATTCCAGTGAAACCTGATCAAAATCGGTTCAGTAGTTCTCAACGTTATCGCAAATATACATACAAATGAACTGGTACTTGTGTTCTTTACGGACTCATTGCAGAGAGAACCCAATGAATGTTTTAAATGGTACTTGTGTACTTTACGTACACAAGTACCGAAAGTTGTCCCCACCTAAAGAAGAAAGTTGTCTCCTAGCGGGCTTGGTGGCTCACCACAAGATTATATTCCCCCTCTATACCCACTTGGATGGAAGGGAATGACGCTGGACACTGACTGATGACGTCAGGGTCCTCTCCGTGAACGGGATTTAGACACTACCATGATTGATAATAATAATGAGTGTAGGACATTTGGATTCTCTCTGCAATGAGCCCGTAAAGAATACAAGTACCAAACTATTTTATATAGATAGATACATATTAGATTTTCAATCCTGGTTTTTACACTTTAATAAGTAGCAACAGTATTGGACACTGCTTCAACTGCAGGTAGACACTCTTAGTCACATTGCTGATTTCTCTTGCAGACTTTACACCGGCCCCCGCAATTATTTTGCTGCACAAATAAGAAGACAGCTTGGAGTCTCGCACTGCAACCACATCCATCTCTGTCACAGATACATAAGTTCAAGGGACATTTGAGGCAGATGTTACAAATTATCAAAGATCTAGGTCATGGAGTTATCACATTTTTATTTTCTGCAATAATAACAGTAATGTGTGAAAGACTAATATTTTACTGCACGCTACCTGTAGTATTGTTACTATACATACTGTACATATTACTTTGCATTTATATAGTTAATATAATTTTAAGACATCAAAATTGTCATTTATGATGCCATGAAAATGCTGACATGTTGCACACATAACTTGTTGTTATGTCATGCAACTACAGTATTTTGTATACATGCCCTTTATATCATGGGATCCACATTTATTACCATATATGGATGGTGTCATTTGCAGGGGGTATGCAATCATTGGTATGTTCTACTTCTTACAGATGTGTCCAAATACATCTAGCCTAGTCAGGGCCGCCATCAGGAGGGGACTTCCGGGCCTCCAGTCCCGGGCCCGGAGAGAGAGGGGGCCCGGGTGGCAGCGGTAAGGAAAGCCATCAGCGGTGCGGTATGTAAACACTGGAGCTGCCGTGAGCTAATCATAGCTTGCAGAACGGCAAGCAATCAGAGCAGCCTCTCCTGATTGGCTGCTGTTCCGCGAGCTGTGATTGGCTCGCAGCCAGCTCCAATTACAGCCGCGGAACGGAAGGCAATCAGAAGCGGCTGCTCTGATTGGCTGCTGTTCTCCGAGCTATGATTGGCTCACGGCCAGCTCCATAGCTCACATGCAGCAGCGGCACACTGATGGTCTCTCTGCCTGTCTGCCACCCAGTGCATTCTTCGCCCCTCTCTCTCAGGACAGGAAGTGCCAAGAAAAGAGCAGGTAGGTTGATCCTGCCTTGTGCACCCCGCTAGTCCAGCCAGCCTTACCTGCACTGCCCCCTTAGTCCAGCCAGCCTGCCCACCCCCTAGTCCAGGCAGTCATTCTGCCTTCCCTGCACTGTCCCCCAAGTCTAGCCAGCCTTCCCTGCACTGCCCCCTAGTCCAGCCAGCCATCCTGCCTTCTCTGCACTGTCCCCCCCAGTCTAGCCAGACTTCCCTGCACCCCCCCCATTCCAGCCAGCCAGCCTTCCCTGTCCGCACCCCCAACCCCCATTCCAGCCAGCCTGCCTTCCTACTTTCTCTGCCCCTCCCCCAGTATAGCCAGCCGTCCCTAAGCCCCCTCCCCAGTCTAGCCAGCCTTCCTTCCCTGCCTACTGCACCCCGGTCCAGCCAGCTCTCTAGTTTAGCCAGCCTACTCTCCCTGCCCCTCCCTCAATCCAGCCAGCCTTCCCTGCACCCCCTACCCCCTCCTAGTCCAGCCAGCTAGCCTGTCTTCCCTGCTCCAGTTCACTCTTGCCAGCCCAGTGCCCCCACTTGTCCAGCCTCCCCTGCCCTGTGTTCCCCAGTAATGTCCATCCTTCCCTGCCCTGTGTTCCCCAGTAATGTCCATCCTTCCATGCCCTTTACCCCCACCCCCACCATGTCTAGCATCTCTGGTTTATGCACCAATTGATGCATCACCGCCGAAGTAGCTCCACAGCGGGGGCCCTACCTATTTTGTCAGTACCGGGCACCACAATTTCTGATGGCAGCCCTGAGCCTAGTCGCTCCAAGCCGTGATGTGACTCTGTAGCGCAGAGCATCTTTTTGTGGGAATTCCCCCATTAAAATGAAATGTATTAGCAAAGTGATGTGAATAGGACGCACAAGCAGCTTCTGCTGATTAAAATGATATGTGGCATGTCAATATTCTGTGTGTGACTGCGGCTGTGTATCTGCCTGTGAAATGCTACATTACAGTGTCACAGCCGCGACCGAATCGCACGGCGCTCACGTGTTATGTGTTGCGCATGGAGGATAAATGTATGTGGACACATCTGTATGTGAGAAGCTAGCTGAAACTGGGTGAATGGGACAATCCCTTGCTCTATGACCACACATGTGTCTCATATTATGCCCACATGCAAAAAAGAGATTTTTTCTTTTAGGACAAGATGTGTAAATGAGCTTTAAAAGGAGGGATGTGCATATTTTGGGAAACATTTAACATTGATTTAAAAATCTGCCCATGCAATGGAACACCTTCTGCAAACACTGCCTATTTGGACCCAGAGGTTCTTTATGCAATAGTCAACATTTATGTTTTTGGGGCATGGTAAAATACATATATCAACATTCACCATTTCAACATCATCTGAATGCTGACATTCAGTATGTCAAAATGGACGGGAGACATTCACAATGTCGACATTACCATAATGTTATAATTGTGCATGTCAACCATGCGGTCTGCCATAGGGCTCCTAATAAACCCTAACCCTAGCCACAGCCTAACTCTAAACTTAACCCTACAATAGTCAAAAACTCGAGTGTCGACATTGTGTCTGTCACATTCACAATGTCAATATTGTCATATGGATGTTGACATTCTGAATGTCGACATTCAGTCTATTCTGAACATATACCATTTTATTCTGTAGTTTGTGCTAAATGTGAGATTTAAAGTTCGATAGAATTATATTATGATCATGTGCAGTGGAAGTATAGATATTTCTGTCCACTAAAAGTATTCATTTGTGACAATGGGAAAATGTGAAATTTATAAAGCTTAATGAATTGTGCTAATTAAGCACACTAAGACAGAACATACCTTTTGTTTGTCATAATCGGAACCCTCCAACCTTTAATTTGGTTCAATTCAGTATCAGACACATCTATCAGCAGAGGGAGCCGTGGGACCCACACTGTCATTTCTAGTGAGGCTTTAAAATGTTGATACGTGAAATTAACAATGGCATTAACCTTTCCTTTCATTTCCTTCCCATTTACAAAGACATAGTCACATCGGTCTGAAATCTGTAAAGAGAAGAAACAAACAAGTTTACTGACTGGTAAACCTTAATAAAAAGAAGAGAAGTAAAGAAGACTCTTTGTTTGGGGGCACTCTTATGCTGGTATATCCAGTTTAAAACGTAACTTTTAATACAAATCTTTCTAAAAGGAATTTATCATAAAGAACATATATTGGACAAGAAAGTCCCAGAGACATACATATAAAATAGATATTAAACAATAAGCACATTCCAGTTCTGTCTGGATCCTATGGATCCCACATAGAATATAATATCCATAAAGAAAAGAAACTGTTATTCCTTAACACACAAGAAATTTGACTGGTAAATGTTGTTAACCAGCTGTATATTGTACACAGTATGCGCTATTTAAATTAACAGATAATTTCTGTATGCTGCACGGAGGCAGACCACATATGTTGAGTTCCTAGATTAATCTCTGTAAAAAGGAAAACATTTTTCATAAACAGATAGGCGAGGGAACATGCAATAATAAGTAATTGATCTTCTTTGAACAGGCTGAAAAATATCAGGACAAGATAGGAAGGTCACGAAAGATTTTTTGTGAATATACCTGTGCACTGACCACCCCCCATATCCTGTATGACTGGTAAACCTGCAGGGATATTTTCTCATAACAATGTCATATTTCTTCTGCATCTTTTCAGACATCTTCCATTCTAACTTGATGTAAACAGCAAAGCGGCACTATGAGCCTGATTCAGAGATGGACACTGGGCATGATTCAGAGCCGCTCGTAAGCGGCCGCTCTTTCGCTCCGAGCGATGTTCGCACAACTGCGCATGCATATGGGTCAGAATGCGCATGCGCCAACCAGTCAGTGTGATCGGAAATCGAGCGATCGCCAAATAGCGAGTGCCTGCTAATTTGAGTGACAGGATGAGGCGTTTGTGGGTGGTAACAGGGGAAGGTGCTTGAAAACGGGGAGTGGAGATCCGAACGCAGGCGTGCCAAACAGTCAAAACGGGCGTTTTAAGGGTGTGCATAATTAACAAAGCAGCGTCATCGACCACGTCACTTGGTTGTCTCTTAGCCTGAACAGTTCGCATGATTGCGGTAGGATAAACCTACCACAAGCACTGCGAGCAGTTCAGATACCTTTCGATGTACTCGATTAATCTAATAAATAGAGGAGATGACGTAGGATGCGAGCGGCCAGGGGGCGTCTTTACAAAATAGCGAACACATGTTTCATTTGCTCGCGCAGACAGAGGCGTCAACAGACCGCAAAGAGCGAACGCTCAATTTAAATAGCTGGCCCCTTTTTTCTGACCGAGCGAGCGCAAATAGCGTGCGGCTCTGAATCAGGCCCACAGTGCACATAGCTACTGTGATAATATGCTAATGCAGCAGGAAATGTCTGAGGAGAAAGTACTCCTCCTGACAGCATCGCAGATCCGAGTGCTGCGTCCTAAGATGCAGCACCGGATCACCATCGGCTCAGAATGGCCGTCTTACCAGTTTAACTGAGGCCAGAAAGTCTGCATCTTCGTCGCAGAGACAGAAAACAGGGGCATTTCCGGGAATGCAGGCCATCACTACCCCCTCCCAGCCTCCAAATAACCACAGCCTGCCAAACAGGCTGCAGCTTGGAGACACTGTGAGAGAACTCACAGATGGAGTCCTGCACAAGCACAGTACACATCCTGAGCAGAGGCGTAACTTCATCCCAGGTGCCCGGAGGCAAGATAAATGTTGGTACCCCCCAAATTAACCATCCCCCCCAGCACCTGTGCTAGCCCCAGCTGCCACCGCCTCTATGCAGTTCCTTTTATACAGTGCCCCCAGTAGTGGTCCCCCTATGCAGTGCCCTCAGTAGAGGTCCCCCTATGCAGTGCCCGCCTATGTAGTGCCCCCCAGAATGGTCTCCCTATGCAGTGCCTCCAGTAGTGGTCGCCCTTATGCAGGCCCCCAGTAGTGATCCCCCTATACAGGCCCCCAGTAGTGCCCCTTCTTATGCAGGCACCCAGTAGTGATCCCGCCCATGCAGTGCCCCTTATATAGTGTCCCCAGGAGTGATCCCCCTATGCAGGCCCCCAGTAGTGCCCCTTCTTATGCAGGCACCCAGTAGTGACCCCCCCTATGCGGTGCCCCTTATACAGTGTCTCAAGTAGTAATCCCCCTATGCAGGCCCCCAGTAGTGCCCCTTCTTATGCAGGCACCTAGTAGTGACCCCCCCAATGCAGTGCCCCTTATACAGTGCCCCCAGTAGTTGTCCCCCTTATGCAGGCCTCCAGTAATGATCCCCCTATGCAGTGCCCCAGGGCCAGCAGTGGTCCCCCCAGTAGTAGTCACCTTTATATAGTGCCCCCAGTAGTAGTCACCCCCCTATGCAGTGCCCCCAGTAGTAGTCCACCCCCAGTAGTAGACCCCAGTAGTAGTCCTCCCTCTGATGCACTGCCCTCAGTAGTAGTCCCCCCCGCATGATGCAGGGCCCCCAGTAGTAGTTCCCACCTGTATTAGTCCCCCCATATGCAGTGCCGCCAGGTGCCCGCACCTTCAATCACCAGGAACCCCAAGTGCACGGCGCCAGCCGCTCGTGATTAGTGGAGCACGCACTTTCAATCCCTGGTAACACCTCCTGCCTGGCACCAGCCGCCCGCGATAAGTGGAACACGGCACCTTCCACGCCTTCAACTAAGCCCACGGAAAATAGAGCACGTGACGCTAAGTACAGCTGCAGTCACGTGGTATGATCACATGGTCTGGCTACACGCGATGTCAGTGGGGTACATTTACGGACGGGGTTCTATCTCATTCCCTCCGTCTTCCGGCTGCTGCTGGCACCTGGGAGGGGAGAGAGCGGAGAGAAGGAGCGCCGATCAGCGGTGTTCCTTCTCCATGCAGCTCCTCCTCAGCAGTGCCCGGAACGGCCGGGTGACAATGGAGCCAGGTGCCCCCTTCAGGGCTGGCACCCGACGGCAAATGACTCCATTGTCTCCGGGAGTACCGCCACTGATCCACATGTGCAGTCCTACCACCATCGGAATTTTAAGCAAACCAATAGGTTTGCATACATCTCTGAATGAGGTCCATTGTTCTTAATCAAATGATAACATACAACTCATCAAGGAGGCTCACGCAATAAGACATGGAGACAAAGGCCCTGATTCAGAGGTGCACGCTATCTGCACCCAAAACACAGATGTTCACGTAGTTGAGCGATTATTTGCTACTGAGCATTTGCTAAATAATCTGGAAACCACCACAATGCACACGTTAACCCATGTATGTGCAAAGGTGCTGTTGTGTACGGGAATGCTGGTATCAGCACTTGTGAGGGAAAACCAGGGGCGTTCTTTGGTGAGGTTTGAGAGGTGGCCTGAAGAGAACACAAATAAATTAGTTGCATGTGCGTATAATGGAAATGTCGAGGGCATGGCAGTGAAAGTTGTTGTGTTCTAATTAGGGGTGTGCACCGGCCACTTTTCGTGTTTTGTGTTTTGGTTTTGGATCTGGATGTTTCTTCGTGTTTTGGATCTGGATTGGTTTTGCCAAAACCACCCTTCGGTGTTTTGGGATCTGGGTTTTGTGTTTTGGATCTGTATTTTTTTTTAAAAAAGCATAAAAACAGCTAAAATCACAGAATGTGTTGATTTTTCTGCTCCTATGCTATTATTAACCTCAAAAACCTTAATTTCCACTCATTTCCAGTCTATTCTGAACACCTCACACCTCACAATAGTGTTTTTATGTCCAAAAGGTTGCACCGAGGTAGATGGATGACTATGCTAAGCGACACAAGTGGGCGGCACAAACACGTGGCCCATCTAGGAGTGACACTGCAGTGGCAGACAGGATGGCAGTTTGAAAAACTAGGCCCCAAACAGTACATAATGCAAAGAAAAAAAAGAGGTGCAAGATGGAATTGTCCTTGGGCCCTCCCACCCACCCTTATGTTGTATAAACAGGACATGCACACTTTAACAAACCAATCATTTTAGCGCCAGGGTCTGCCACACGACTGTGGCTGAAATGATTGGTTCATTTGGGCCCCTACAAAACAAGCTGGCAATTAATCTGTCTCTGCACAAACTGGCTCTACGGAGGCAAGATGTCGTCCTCATCCTCCTCATTCACCGATTCCTCACCCTCTTCAGTGTTGTGTACATCCTCATCCTCACAGAGTATTAATTCGTCCCCGCTGGAATCCACCACCACAGGTCCCTCTGTACGTTCTGGAGGCTGGTCTCCCTGGAAGAGTTAATAATTCATTTTTATGAACATCATCTTCTCCACATTTTGTGGAAGCAACCTCCTACGCCTTTCGCTGACAAGGTTCCCGGCTGCACTAAACATTCTTTCGGAGTACACACTGGAGGGGGAGCAACTCAGGTAAAATAGAGCCAGTTTGTACAGGGGCCTCCAAATTGCCTCTTTTTCCTGCCAGTACATGTACGGACTGCCTGACATGCCTACTTGGATGCTGTCACCGATGTAATCCTTTAATAGACAGATGCACGCTTGTCGCTGCTGCTTTGAGGATGCAGGTGCGGCTACAGCCCACGCAATTCACAGAGACAGAAAAAAAAGAAGAATTATTTATTTTTTGTGGAGCGCACTTTGAGGGTTACACCACCCTTTAACAGACAGATGCACGCTTGTCGCTGCTGCTTTGAGGATGCAGGTGCGGCTACTGCGCATACATTTCACACACAAACACAGAAAAAAAAGATTATTTTATTTTGGTTGGAGCGCACTTTGAGGGTTACACCACCCTTTAACAGACAGACGCATGCTTGTCGCTGCTGCTTTGAGGATGCAGGTGCGGCTACAGCCCACACAATTCACAAAGACAGAAAAATTTTTTTTTTTTTTATTGTTTGTGGAGCGCACTTTGAGGGTTACACCACCCTTTAAAAGACAGATGCACGCTTGTCGCTGCTGCTTTGAGGATGCAGGTGGAATCTAGATGGGATTTGGAACCAGGGACACACTACCTCCATCAATTGTCTAAATCCCACTGCACTAATGGCGGATACCGTACGCACGTCTAACACCAACATAGCAGTCAAGGCCTCAGTTATACCTTATGCTTCAGGATGACTGCTGTCTTACTTCATCCTCCTCGCTAAGGACTGTTGGAGGGTCAATTGTTTAGTAAAAGTAGTGGTGTTCCTACTTCCTCTCTGGGATGATGAACAACTCCCAGCAGCAGCAACAGCACTAGGAGGAAGTGGTTCTTGATCTTTCCATATTTTATTTTTATCGGAGAAAGTTTGGTCCTCCATTTATGTTATATTGATATATACGTGCAGCTAAGGCGCACACAAACACAGAAAATATTTTTTTATTTTTGCTGGAGAGTAGTGCACTTTGTGGGTTACACCACCCTTTAAGAAATGAGCCAGCCGGCCCTTTACTTATGGGACACAGGCGCACGCTTGGTGCTGCTACTTTGTTGATACACGTGCAGCCACAGTGCACACAATTCACAAACACAGAAAATATTTTTTTATTTTGTTTGGCGTGCCCTTTGGGGGTTACAGCACCCTTTAACGGACAAGCCAGCCGGCCCTTTACTTATGACACAGGCGCACGCTTGGCACTACTTTGTTGATGCACGTGCGGCTACTGAGCACACAATTCACGAACACAGAAAAAATATTTATTTTTTTTGCTCTTGGGGGGAGCACCCTGATGGACAGAGCACCCCCTGTACAACACTACAGCACCCCTTTAGGACTGGGACACTGCACAGGACTTTGGAGTGGACACAGCCCCTATGGACAACTGACTGCACAACACAGTCCAGCCAGCCCCTATGGACTTTGGAGGAATGGACACAGCCCCTATGGACAACAGCAGCACAGCACAACACAGCCAGCCCCTATGGACTTTGGAGGAGTGGACACAGCCCCTATGGACAAGAGCAGCACAGCACAACACAGCCAGTCCCTATGGACTTTGGAGGAGTGGACACAGCCCCTATGGACAACAGCAGCACAGCACAACACTACACTGCACTACACTACACTACACAGCCCAGCCAGCCCTAACTCCCACCCTCCCTCTTCACTGTCCACAGCCGAGTGAGAAAATGGCGCAGACGCGGGTACCTTATATAGAATCCAAAACCCGCGAGACCCGGAAGGCGGGATGATGACGTTTTGCCTCGATTTCAGAGCCGAGTCAGGTGGGAAAAGTCGAGCCTGACTCGGATCAGCCTCGGATCAGGGGGGCTCGGATTTCAGAAATCCGAACCCGCTCACCCCTAGTTCTAACACACAGAGGCCATGTTTAGATGGAGACTCTGCAGCTGCCATAGGGCTGGTGCAAGTGCCAATGCTGCACACAATGGTGCGCAGATTGTAGATTGTTCAGAACCACCGGTGGTGTTGCAGCATGCACGGGAACTGAAAGTGGATGTCTCAGGACTTGCACATTCTGGTGCAAGTCTGCTACTCTGGGGGGAGGCTGAAACTATAATTCGCATATTATCGGCACCACAGACATGCTGGGGCTCAGAGCGGAACAGCCTTCATTTGTGTCCTCCCTGATGCCTGAGATGAGTAGACTGGCTGCACCCTGTCTCTGTGTTACACTTCTCCCCACAATGCTGACCAGTGCCACACTTATGCAATTCACCCACAGACACACTTCTCCTTAACCGTTGTACCAACATCACAGCCTGTGCTGACCAATTGCACTATATCCAAAACACTAAGCATTACTATGCATTAAGGCTATTAGCACACAGGATACTCTGGGCAATTGAACAGGCTGCAGAGTATGTCCCCTTAGCGTCCAAAGGATGCACTGCAGCAGTGATACAGGCTGCAGGGTCCCATTCCAGGCACCCTGCTTTCCATATGCAGGGGCCGTGGGGCAATGACAGTGCTGCCCACAGACTTCTGTGTGACGACACTGCTCACACACCCTTAGTTATAGCCCTGCACTACCCCTGACCAGTGCCACTATATACACTGCCTGCCCTGCACTACTAATGACCAGTGCCACTATATACACTGCCTGCCCTGCACTACTACTGAACAGTGCCACTATATACACTGCTTGTCCTGTACTACTAATTACCAGTGCCACTATATACACTGCCTGCCCTGTACTACTACTGAATGACCAGTGCCACTATATACACTGCCTGCCCTGCACTACCCCTGATCAGTGACACTGTATTCACTGCCTGCCTAGCATTATTCCTGACCAGAGCCACTATATCCACTACATACCCATTCCTGCCCTTCGCTGCCCCTGGCCAGTGGCACTATCTCTGCTGTCTGCCCATTACTGCCTTGTACTTCCTAGATTGTTTAAAGCTAGTAATAGGAGCATGAGGGGGCTCTGGTAAGTGCATGAGAGAGTCTGATGCCATAAATCCAGTTAAATTAAAATGACCTGGAATCAGATAATTAAGATGGTGGTAATCCTGCTGTGTTTTTGGACACGCCCCCTGTACGGGAATCTAAAAATAAAAAGGTGGTACAAAAACAAATCTAGTCAGGTCTCTAGCTGACCTCCTAACCAGGAGTGTATTTATAATGGGTGCCAGGTGTGAAGGTGCAGAGGGGCCCCACACACCGCACACCCTGTACCCATTTAAGCTGCAGGAATCACCACTGCGGCCATTTTCTGCTAATTCGCGAAAGCGCAGTAGAGATGCCCAGGGAACGCGCCGTGGGCACCATGTTCCCAGAGACCTGCACATGCGCAGTAGACTCTGGCACATTGCCAGAGTCTACTGCACGGCATGTTAGAACTGACTAACTGAAAATAGTTTTAAGTTTTGCTCAGAACAATCTTCTGTTATAGGGATGATGATGTGGAGGTGGAGGTGGAGACAGCCTCAGATAAAACTACTCAGATAAAACTAAGGGGTAACTTTACTAAAGAGAGAGTTTTTAGAAGAGAGTTTTAAAAGTGATGTTGCCCATAGCAACCAATCAGATTCTACTTAACATTTAACTAGCACCTTCTAGAACATAATAGCTAGAATATGATTGGTTGCTATGGGCACGTAATATGGTGCTAAAAAAGGACAGTATATGGGTGGTCCTCCAAAAGAAAGTGTAACTGGCACTGTTATAGCCATACATTACATTTATTTATTTAAATATAATTCCAAAGCCTTTGCTATCGTATATATTGACTTAACAACTTTTTGTAGCATCTGTAAATTTGCTGGATGAATGCCGTAAATAGATTACAGTTCAATTTGGATTAGGCTGAGAATAAATACATATCATTGCTATTAAATCCAAAATGTGCATGCAGAGAAAAATAAGTTGTAAAAGAAGATATATTTCATCAGGATTCCAGCATGAGGAATTTCCAAAGTAACCCAGCATGTCAAAGATTGTCTTTGGGCTAAGAGTCCAGCTTGGCTCTTGTGATACTTGAAATGACATCAAGTGAAGAGCAATAGCTTAGATTTGGGAGCCTTTGGAAGCAATTCAGAAAGGTTATTTTGCCATTCTGCTAATCAGCTTTACAAAGTGGGTGGAGGGAACACTAAGAAAAGGGGAAGATTTCTTTTATTTTGCTACCACTGTGTTGTGCTGCCAATTATGCTGGCTTCTGATTAGAAATTCAAACTCTGGATTTGATATGATTTCTTTTGTGCTCTGCCAGCAATTTTGATCATAGGAGTGTTGCTTGCTTTCATATTTCAAATATTCCAGCCAATACATTCTGAACGTACACCAATATTAACTCCGTGATTTGGAAGAGTTTCCACCCTCAGGGAATCAATAATTAGTTTCCTAAATATAAGTACATCCTCAGATTGTTGCACCATCCTGCTTAAAGGCATCAGCTGAATCAATATGTAATTGATATCTTGTATGGGTGTGTGTAAAGGGGCCTATCCATTAGCAGACTTTCTGCACGATGCGACCAAAAACAGGAGGTTTTGGTCGGAACATGCAGAAAGCCTGCTAGTGGATAGCCGGCAAAGACCAGCGATGCGCATGCACGCTGGGTCCTTGCCGACCTCGACTATCTCTCCAACATGCCGGTCAACCTGACGACAGTCGTCAGGTTCGGAATGTTAGGAGATAGGAAGCTGGACGTGCAGCAGCACTGAAAAGACGTTCAGTGAACGTCTTTCAATGCCGCTGAGCACCCGGCGACTTGAAGGTCTGAACGCTAGTCGTTCAGACCTTCCAAGTCTATAAATGGATAGGCCCCTTAATACTCGTGGATGATGTGCGGGTAGCCGGGCCCTCCATCTAGAGTAACTAGAGTGTAGCAGCAGAAACTTACATATCCACATTGTGGTGTGAGAAACCACAGGGAAAGAGAAAGTAGAAGACCTTCCTTTCAGTTTAAGGCACATGTGAACCCACTTTGCAGTTGATATATTGGCAAAAAAACAGCTTTGGAAATGGGCCAACTGTAGAAGGGTGAGAGTTTAGAAAATGTGAGAGTCAACTATCACACTTTTTAAACTCGGCCAATGTAATAGCATCTGAGAACAAGCAAACTCGGATGTTTTTTAGGGATGTGCGCTGGACCATATTTGCTGGATTTGGATTTGGTTCTGATTCGTCGTCCAGCTTTGGATTTGCCAAACCTGCCATGACTGGTTTTGGATTTGGATTTTTTTACAAAAATGTACAAAAAAAAGCTAAAATCACATAATTTGGGCTTATTTTTGTTCCTAGAGTATTATTAAACCCAATAACATTAATTTTTCCAGTCATTTACAGTCAAGTTAGACCACCTCACAGCTTACAATATTGTTTCTACCATTATTGTCCAAAGGCTGCAGTGAGCTGGCTGGGTATTAAGTGACAGACACCGCAGTTAAAAGCATATCTGTGAAACATTGCCACTCACTTCTGAGTCACAGTACTTGTGTGTTATGGACACACAGAGGGCTAAGGCCCAAGGAGTCATGGTGCTTATGCACAGAGAGGGCTATTGCCCAAGGAGTCACTGTGCTTGTACACACAGAGGGCTATTGCCCAAGGAGTCACGGTGCTTATACATACAGAGGGCTATTACCCAAGGAGTCACGGTGCTTATACACACAGAGTCCTATTGTTCAATTGAGTCACGGTGCTTGTATACACAGTGGGGTACAGCACCAACATTTTTTTTTTTTTCTCTGTTTAATCTTTTAACTTTCTTGAAAGTTTTTTTTACTTTTTTTTTGTACACACAGCCACTTATGAGTCTTGACACTTTAATCAGCAGAGTATAGCGCAGCATACATCAGTGTGCCCCCTATACACAGTCATTTTGCCAGCACAGCCACTTGTGACGGTGCCTACACACTACGCGATGTGCTCACAATGCGATATCATGAGCAATTTCCCTTGAACTCTCCCCGGCACTCCAGGACACGATGTGCAGCAAAGCTGCATGATGTGTCACAAGATCTATCATGCACGATCTAAAGATTTGCCGTTCTTTAGATCATGCAGGATAGCAGACAGATGCTTGCATGGATCAGGAATATCCGTGATGCATGCATCTGTCTGTAAAATAATAAACACAGATGCATGGACGTGATCAGTGAGTCCTGTCCGTTTGGTGCAGAAAAACATAAAATTGCCAACATGCCATTCACCACACACAGTGGCAAGGAAAGACTCAAGCCTTGGCCTTTATTTATGAGTGGTGGTTGTGCAACCGTCAGTGAGGCATCTTCTGCCTCTCATGACAATGCAAGACCTATTCTCTCAAAGTCTAGAAGAGGTGTAAAAAATTAAAACCACTAGGGCAGTAGAACAAACTGTTGTCCATAGCAACCAATCAGATTCTAGCTATTATATTCTAGAAGGTGCTAGTTAAAACTCTCACTTTAGTAAATGTACCCCTAAGTGTGTCCACAAGTGCTATTTGTGAGCCTGACCTTTTTGATACTGTACTCGCAGAGAAGCCACCTTCCACCATTTTCTCTACATCTGCAAATGTGGGGATGAACATCAGAAGTATAGCTGATGACATAGAAATTTAGGAGGCCATCGTGGAAGTGCAAGAGGATGAGGGGGATATTTGTGTAGCTGATGCCAGCACTAATGAGGATGATGATGTTTTCTGTTTAAGTCAGGCACCAGTGGAAGCAGCTCTTGGCCATGGTAGGAAGAAGGCGATTGTCATGCCTGGGCATAGGACCAACAACCACCTCTTATGTGTGGAATTATTTTTACCCAAATCTTGACAACAATCTGTAGCATTTGTAAAACCACAGTAAGTAGAGGTAGGGACGTTAAACATCTAGGAACCTCCTCTCTGTTAGGTCATTTGCAGCAAGCTCATGAAAGGTTTTTGTCACCATCAGAAACTGGTGCTAAAAATACCAACAAGAAGTCCAGCATCATCTAGCTCCTTTCTGTCAAATAGATCCCAGCACCTGCAATGTTCACTGTCAACACCTTCATCCTCAATATCCTCAGTAATGATTGGAGGTAGTCCTGCATCTAATTTGTTATGGCTAGGTGTCTCCTCCTCTATCTAGGATTTCTCAGAAGAATCCTTCAACACTAGGCCTGATTCTGCTGCTGCTGCTGCTGCTGGGGACAGATCTTCAACCTAGAAGGGTATCAAGAAGACTAGTATTTAAAAAAAAAAATTGACTGTCATACAATACTTTGCAAGGGGAAGCAAGTATGACAGCTTTCATCCAGTGGATCACTGACACCATGACGGCTATGCTAGTATTAGATCTGCATCCAATATCTGCCATTAAAGCAGTGGGTTTACACAGTTAATTGAGGTCCTGTGTCCCCAGTACCAAATTTCATCTTGGTTCCATTGTATCCAAAAACCTATTCCTCAGCTGTACCAGGACGTTAAAATAAATCTAATTATTGGCCTACAAAATGCCATTGTACCCAATGTCCACTTAACCACAGATATGTGGACAAGCGGTAGTGGGCAAACTAAAGATTACTTGACTGTGATGGCCCACTGGGTGTGTGAATCACCTTCAGCAGCAGCAAACAGCAGCAGTATGTAACAAACAATGCCAGCTCATTCCTAGGCTGGCTACTCTGTGTATCACTGGCTTCACTAAAAGGCATACCACTGACAACCTCTTAGAAAAACTAAGGGATGTCATAGCAAAGTGGCTTATCCCAATTGGACTCTCCTTAGGATTTGTGATTTCTGATAATGCTGCAAATATTGTGAGAGCATTACAGCTGTGTGAATTCCAACACGTTCCATGTTTTGCTCACACAATCAACTTGGTGGTACAGAGGGCCTGATTCAGACCCACTCACAAGTGCTATGCACTCGCAAGCGGGTCGATGGTTGTGCATTGCGCACACACGCGGTGTGCACAATGTGCGTGCGCAAGCCTCGTAGCGAGAGTGAAATTCTATCACTCTGGGGCTTGCTACAAACGGAGAAGCTGTCGATGTTGATCGACAGCTCACCCCGTTTTGTAGGTGGGGTGGGGGGGTGGCTGGACAAATGAGGCGTTCCTGAAGGAACACCTGCCATTTGTGGGTGGCCCTACTGACATCACCAGCTTTGTGAATGCTGTATGGCTGCAACAGGAGAGGAACAGAAGATATCTAAAATGGGTAAATTAGCTGGGGGGGAGGGAAAGTGTATAGATTGTGGTATGTAATAGTAAGAAAAAGTGGTTAATGGGGTTAATCTGAAGGTTTTGTTTATGAGAGTGAGGGAGGCATTTAAAGTTAATGTACATAAATGGAATTATTTGAGGTTGTTGGTACTAATTAAAAATGCATAATTATTGTCATTATTATTGTGATTATTTAATTATATTAATTATATTGATGATGCTGAAGTAGTTAGATTTTTGAGAAAGTGTTAAATATTAATGTGGGAAATGATAATGTAAGGTGATCAAAAATACTCTCTGTATTGTATGGAGGTCGAAATCCTCTTTATTATATGGTGGTCACAGATGCTTTATATATTATGGGGCACTGACTGATGCTGCCAGCATTATATGGTGGACACTGATGTTCTCTGCAATTTATGATGGTCACTGATGGTTTCTGTATTATATGACAATCACTTATATGTTCTCTCTATTTTATGGTGATCACTGTGGTGTACTCTGCATTGTATGGTGGTCACTGTGATGTTCTCTGCAATTTATGGTGGTCACTAATGTTTTCTGTATTATATGACAATCACTTATATGTTCTCTCTATTATATGGTGGTCACTGTAGTGTTCTCTACATTGTTTGGTGGTCACTGTCATGTTCTCTGCATAATAAGGCAATCACTTTCATATTATCTGTATTGTATGGTTGTCACTGTGATGTTTTATATATTATATGGTGGTCACTGTAATGTTCTCTGCATTATATTGCGGTCACTTTGATGATCACTGTGATGATCTATGCATTGTACAATGGTCACAGTGATATATCTGTATTATATGGTGGTCACTGTGATGTTCTCTCCATTTTATTGAGGTCACTTCAATGCTCAATGTGATTATCTATGTATTATATGGTGGTCATTGTGATGTTCTCTGGATTATATGGCTGTCATATAGGTAGAAGGTAACTAATATCTGCTGGTGACAAAAAGCCTAGCTTCACTCATGTTTAGAGTTACAAGTATCTTGAACTTGTGGCTCCTTGGACCTTGAAGATAAATAGATAGATAGATAGATAGATCATCCAATCACACGCAAGTAGTGTGGGAAACAGCTAACCACTCCAAGTTACAGATTTTATTTAGCTTTAGTTAAGTGATCCGTACTGTATGCTCAGGATAACCAGGAAAATACCCAGAAATTTCAGCAATAACATGTTGAAAGCTTCTCAGTTTTAAAGGTATATAAATGTTAACACCATGAACATTATCTATCACTTCACACGGACAATAAGCCTCAAACTAGTATATTGATTAATAATGCAACATACCCAGCAATGCTTATTATTTTGCCATTGATGCTTTTCCATCGCTGCTCAAAAGGTCCAAGCTCTGCTATTCTGAGCACTGAGCACAAGCAAGTACAGGTGATGCATTTTGATCATCGTACTTACAATTATGACTTAAGTGGAGGAACTTGACATTCTTACATAGGCAAAGTTCAGTGAAGGCATATCTATGCAAGTTTGGGCTATGTTTGTACATTAGCAAAAATATGCCTGTTTGTACGCAAATAATGATGATGATGATGATGATGACTAGTAACAAAGCAGGCATGCACATATGGGAATTTTGCATATAGACAAATATACTCATTTTTCCCATGCACGTTTCTTTCTAGCAACAAACACTCAATTTACTACCAACTCTGTATCTGGTCTTAGGTTTCTTATCAACCACCAGGCATTTCACATCTTAGCTTATTCACTCGTGCACTAACTGTTGTATAATGAAAGATCTGAATAGGGCTGAACTCTTACTAACCATAATGATTTCCCATAGAACTCAGTCAATAACATGTTCCAGACACTTAGATCTTTAAGTCCCAAGTCAATTAAATAAATAAATTTGCTTAATGCAGTCCTACTGATGTCAAAGCCACTGGCTTGTACAAAATCCTGCACACAGGCATGACTCTACAGGCAAATTGGGGTTTTCCTAACAGGGATTGCATCTGTCTACGAGTAACTTTAAAATTGCTCAAGTTTAGCTTTTTTTTTTTATAAACTAACACTGCATAGCTATGGTTTCTATGTTGATGTTCCAAAACTTGTGAAGGATCTCTCCATTTTGGGGGCCTAGCCTTATTATGTCTTTCCCCACCTTAGCTCTTAACTCCACCTTGCTACAGACTTCCCTGAAAAGAGGACAGAATACAGAAAATAGTAAGCTATACAGATAACGTGGGGAGTGAAATAAGGAGAATATTGCTTATGTACAGAACATAGACTTTTTTGGTAAAAATACTTATGTCTTAATTTAATATTTGTGTACATGTGCCTTGGACACAAATATCAAACTTGCACTCAATGCACTGGCATGTCCAAAAAATCACCATTACCTTCTGGACACAAACACAGCTTGGAAAAAACATAAGTAAAAGTAAGTTAAAAAAATATCTACTTGAGAAAAATATGACTACAATCAGGGACGTAACTAGATTTTTTGGGGCCCCATAGCAAAGGTTCACACAGCTCCCCCCCCCCCCCCCTATGGTGGGTCTCAGCTAACAGTCAGGTGAACAAAAAAATATGTATATAATGTACACATGTATACAGTATATATATATATATATATATATAAATCTCTCTCTCTCTCTCTTTATATATATAATTATGTACATATTCATATAATATACACATGTATTTATATACATATAAACATAAATATATAGATCTATATATCTACTATGTGCATAATATTTATATAGAAATTATAAATCACTTTTCCGCAGCAACTTCTGCTGCACCACAGTGTCACTCACATAGTCTTCCCTCAAACTCCGCTTCAACGACTCAAGCCTTGCCCATGACTGCTGCTGCACTACAGCACATGCTCCCCAGTCCCCGCCCAGAGAAATTATGATGTCATTATCTTGCGAGATCAGTCAGTAGCTCTTCAGCGGCATGGCTGGCAGAAGCACAAATCAATAAATGATCACAGTCCCGGTGACCCACCCCATACCATGCCTGCCTGCCGACCACTTCTATCTGGAAACCATTAAGTTTTAATAAAGGATAACAGAAAATTTTAAAAAATAAATAAATTAAAAGTCTGCAAGGTGCAATGGGTTGGTTGCTGGGCTGATGGGCCCCCTAAGCAACCGGGCCCCATAGCAAGCCCACCCTTTGCACCCTCTATATACAGTCAGGTCCATAAACATTGGGACATTGACAGAATTTTTATATTTTGTCCTCTATTCACCACCACAATGGCTTTGAAATGAAACAAACAAGATGTGATTTAACTGCAGACTTTCAGATTTAATTTGAGGGTAATTACATCCAAATCAGGTGAACGGTGTAGGAATTACAACGGTTTCTATATGTGCCTCCCACTTTTTAAGGAGCCAAAAGTAATGGGACAAACTAAACAATCCTAAATCTAACTTTCACTTTTTAATACTTTGTTGCAAATCCTTTGCAGGCAATTACAGCCTGAAGTCTGGAACGCATAGACATCACCAGATGCTGGGTTTCATCCCTGGTGATGCTCTGCCAGGCCTCCACTGCAAATGTCTTCAGTTCCTGCTTGTTCTTGGGGCATTTTCCCTTCAGTTTTGTCTTCATCAAGTGCGATGCATGCTCAATCGGATTCAGGTCAGGGGATTGACTTGGCCATTGCATAACATTCCACTTTTTAGCCTTAAAAAACTCTTTGGTCGCTTTTGCTGTATGCTTCGGGTCATTATCCATCTGCACTGTGAAGCGCCGTCCAATGAGTTCTGAAGCATTTGACTGAATATGAGCATATAATATTGCCCGAAACACTTCAGAATTCATTCTGCTGCTTTTGTCAGCAGTCACATCATCTATAAATACAAGGGAACCAGTTCCATTGGCAGCCATACATGCCCACGCCACGACACTACCACCACCATGCTTCACTGATGAGGTAGTATGTTTTGGATCATGAGCAGTTCCTTTCCTTCTCTTCCCATCACTCTGGTACAAGTTGATCTTTGTCTCATCTGTCAATAGGATGTTGTTCCAAAACTGTAAAGGCTTTTTTAGATGTTTGGCAAACTCTAATCTGGTCTTCCTGTTTTTGTGGCTCAACAATGGTTTGCATCTTGTGGTGAACCCTCTATATTCACTCTTGTGAAGTATTCTCTTGATTGTTGACTTTGACACATATACATCTACCTCCTGGAGAGTGTTCTTGATTTGGCCAACTGTTTTGAAGAGGTTTTTCTTCACCAGGGAAATAATTCTTCTGTCATCCACCACAGTTGTTTTCCGTGGTCTTCCGGGTCTTTTGGTGTTGCTGAGCTCTTCGGTGCGTTCTTTCTTTTTAAGAATGTTCCAAACAGTTGATTTGGCCACACCTAATGTTTTTGTTATCGCTCTGATGGGTTTGTTTTGATTTTTCAGCCTAATGATGGCTTGCTTTACTGATAGTGACAGCTCTTTGGATCTCATATTGAGAGTTGACAGCAACTGATTCCAAATGCAAATGTCACACCTAGAATCAACTCCAGACCTTTTACCTGCTTCATTTATAATGAAATAACGAGGGAATAGCCCACACCTGTCCATGAAATAGCTTTTGAGTTGATAGTCCCATTACTTTTGGCACCTTAAAAAGTGGGAGGCACATATTGAAACTGTTGTAATTCCTACACCGTTCACCCGATTTGGATGTAATTACCCTCAAATTAAATCTGAAAGTCTGCAGTTAAAGCACATCTTGTTTGTTTCATTTCAAAGCCATTGTGGTGGTGAATAGAGGACAAAATATGAAAATTCTGTCAATGTCCCAATATTTATGGACCTGACTGTAGTTAAGCCAGTGACTACAAAAATTTAGAAAAAAAAAGTCTAAACTTTATTGTGTTCTGCTGGGAGAACACAGTGTCAGAGAAACAGCTGGAGCCTAAGAAGTGACCAGAGTGACGGAGGGAGCCGTCGGAGGACATGCCCAGCTGACAGTAGGTAAGTGTAACCCGCTGTATGCCACCTGAGAGTGGCGTATAGTAACACCATCAAATTCCGAAAATACATAATTTTCGGAATTTGATGAATAGCCTAATTTCTACATCCCCATACTAATGTATGGGGAGTGTGGAAATTAACTAAGGCGGGCTTAACCAGGAGATATCAGTGATATCTCCTGTGTTAAGTGTCTTCATGAATACTAAAATAATGGTAATTAAGGAAAATGTCCTTAAAAACATTATTTTAGTGTTGATGAATAAGCCCCTATGGGGCCTATTCATCATGACTTAATTTTTACAAAAACAGGTGAAAATGAACATTTTCACCTGCAATTGTAAAAATTAAGTTATCGGGCCATTCATCAAGAAGGTAAATTAGAAGATATCACAGATATCTCCTACGTACCTTCCTTTTGCGGAATGGCCCGCTGTCCCCATACACTAGAATGGAGACAGAATTCATCAAGTTCTGAAAATATATTTTCGGAGCTTGAGTACGGTAGTATTCGCCATGTTCTTACTTTGCAGCATTTTTTCCATGCCTGCCTAAAACTTTTGCATATATATAATATGAGATATGGTAAGAACTTACCCTTGTTATCTCTATTTCTACGAAGTCCATAGGGTTCCACAGGATACCTTGGGGTATAGGTGTGACGTCAGTCGCAGGGCACCAAAGAGTTAAGCTTTCAGCCTCCCAGGATGCACTAGGTCCCCCTCCTATACCCCGCCCCCGGGCCAAGGCACCTCAGTTAGTTACCAAGCCATAGGCCGGAGGAGGAGAAGGAAGAGAGAGAACAAAGATCTGGACACATACAAGAATCACATTCTCACCAGAGGGAGACGGAAAACCGGTGACCAGAGCAAAGCCCATCTGCAGCACAGGTGCGACAGGGCGGGAGTCCTGTGGAACCCTATGGACTTCGTAGAAATAGAGATAACAAGGGTAAGTTCTTACCATATCTCATATTTTCTACTTCAGGGTCCATAGGGTATCCACAGGATACCTTGGGGATGTCCCAAAGCAGTATCCTTTAAGGGTGGGGACGCTCCTGTGCAGAAAGGAGAATCCGCCGCCCGAAGGAAGCATCCTGAGAGGCGAAGGTGTCAAACCTGTAATACCTCACGAAGGTATGGACAGAAGACCACGTAGCAGCCTTGCAGATCTGAACTGCCGAGGCACCACGTCGAGCTGCCCACGAAGGACCCACAGACCTAGTGGAATGAGCCTTCAGAGAAGGAGGGACCGGTAGGCCTTCATGAAGATAAGCTTCAGAAATAGCCATACGGATCCAGGCTGCCAAAGTTTGCTTTGAAGCAGGCCAACCCTTTTTACGGAAGCCATAGAGGACAAACAAAGCGTCCGACTTCCTAAACGAAGAAGTGCAGTCAACATAAGTCCTTAAGGCCCGCACAACATCCAAAGAGGCCTCACCCACGGAAAGACCCGGTGAGTTAAAGGCCGGAACAACTATTTCCTCGTTAACATGAAACTGGGAAACAACTTTGGGAAGAAACTCGGGCCGAGTGCGGAGCACTGCCCTGTTCCCATAAAAAACCAAGAAAGGGGGTCTACAAGAAAGAGCCCCTAACTCAGAAACACGTCTGGCCGAAGCAATGGCCAGAAGGAAAACAGTCTTAGCTGTTAGCCATTTAAGATCCACTGAGCCCAGTGGTTCAAACGGCGGTCCTTGTAGAGCCCTCAGGACCACAGCCAAATCCCAAGGCGCCACAGGTGGAACAAAGGGTGGCTGAATGCGGAGAACACCCTGCATAAAGGTGCGCACATCCGGGATTGTAGCAATCCTACGGTGAAACCAGACAGATAGGGCCGAAACCTGTACCTTCAAAGAAGCAAGGCGAAGCCCATGATCTAGTCCCGCTTGCAGGAAGGCGAGAATCCGAGACAGACGAAACTCCCGCGGTGCATAACCTCTCGGTCGACACCACTGGAAGAACGTATGCCACACGCGATGGTATATCCTCGCGGAAGACGGTTTCCGAGCTCGTAACATGGTACGCACCACAGAGCTGGAAAACCCCCGGGACCTCAGCATGGCCGTCTCAACAGCCACGCCGTCAAAGACAGCCGAGTCAGGTCCGGGTGAAGGCAAGGACCCTGAGACAGAAGGTCCGGTCGTAGCGGCAACCGCAGAGGAATGTCCACGGACAGACCCTGAAGGTCTGAGAACCAGTGCCGTCTGGGCCACGCGGGAGCTATCAACAGGAGCGTCCCTCCTTCCTGTTTGAATTTCCGGATTACCCGTGGAAGAAGGGAGACCGGAGGGAACAGGTATGCGAACCGGAACGTCCACCGGACGGACAGAGCATCCACCAGAGACGCCCCTTCGTCTCTTGTGCGAGACCCGTACACCGGCAACTTGTTGTTGTGCCGGGACGCCATGAGGTCGATTTCTGGAAGACCCCACCTGTCCACCAGTAGTTGAAAAACGTCCGGGTGCAGGGACCATTCCCCCGGATGAACGTCCTGGCGACTTAGAAAGTCCGCCTCCCAATTTAGCACTCCCGGGATGAAGACCGCTGATATGGCCGGAAGATTGCGCTCCGCCCAAACCAGGATCCGAGAGACCTCTACGAGAGCCGCCCGACTGCGAGTTCCTCCTTGCCTGTTTATGTAGGCAAACGGTGGTAGCGTTGTCCGACTGGACCTGCACCGGGCGACCCTGGAGAAACCGCTGTGCCTGCTGGAGAGCATTGAAGACCGCACGGAGTTCCAAGATATTTATTGGAAGCTCCGCTTCTGTCGGCGTCCACCTGCCCTGGAACAAGTGTGGACCCGAAACTGCTCCCCAGCCCCGAAGACTGGCGTCCGTTGTCAACAGGACCCAATTTGGAACCCAGAACGGACGTCCCTTGTTGAGGTGGGTCGTCAGTAACCACCACGCAAGGGACAGGCGAACCTCCTGGGTGAGCACAATCATCTGGGACTTCAAAGACTGAGTCAGCCTGTTCCACTTGGACAGGATCAGGTGCTGCAGAGGTCTGGAGTGAAACTGGGCGTATTCCACCATGTCGAACACCGACACCATGGAGCCCAGTAACCTCATCGCCGAGTGTAAGGACACCCGGCGGCTGTGCAGGCAACTGCGCACCCTTGACTGTAAAGCAGAGATCTTGTCCTCCGTCACGAAGATCCTTTGCTGTCCCGAGTCCAATAAGGCTCCAAGATGCAGAATCCTCCGAGACGGGATTAGAGTGGACTTCTGCCAGTTGATTAGCCAGCCGTGCCGTTGCAGCAGTGCAATGGTCAGGTCCAAGTGGCGTAACAGGAGCTCTGGAGATCCTGCCACCAATAACAGGTCGTCCAAATACGGCAACATGCGGACTCCCTGCAGCCGCAGAGAAGCCGCCATGACCGCCATCACCTTGGTGAAAACACGTGGTGCTGTTGCCAGGCCAAAAGGTAACGCCCGAAACTGGAAGTGGTCGCTGCGGATTGCAAACCTGAGGAACTGTTGATGGCGCCAAAGAATAGGGACATGCAGGTAAGCGTCCTGTATGTCCAATGACACCAAGTAGTCCCCAGGTTCCAGCGCCAGAATGATGGACCGTAGGGTCTCCATCCGAAACTTCGGGACCCGCAAAGACTTGTTGAGTGCTTTGAGGTTGAGAATCGGACGATATGACCCATTGGGTTTCTGTACCAAAAATAGATTTGAATAGAAACCCTGGCCCCTCTGGGAGAATGGAACCGCCACTATAACTCCAGCCTGGAGCATAGTGTGCAATACCTTCCGCAGCTCCGTAGCCTTGTTCCGGTCTGATGGGAGACCCGTGGTGAAGAAGCGAGCCGGGGGTCTGTGCCGGAAGGAGAGGGCGTATCCGTGGGAAACCACCTCTAGAACCCAAGTGTCTGTCGTAGTGGTCGACCAACACTGGGCGAACTGTAGCAGGCGGCCTCCCACCCTGGGATCCCCCAAAGGGAGGCCTGGACCGTCAGGCCGCAGGCTTGTCATCTGGCTTGGGGGCCGGACGTCTGGTACTCCATGCCTGCTTCCGGGGCTTGACCGATTTCTTAGGGCCAGCCTGTCGAGGAAACGACTGTGGTTTGGGCCTGCCCTGGGCCCTAGATGACCGAAAGGACGATGGTCCCGAACCAGAAGGAGCAGCGGCCGACGGGAGACAAGCAGATTTGGCTGCCGCCAGCGTGGCCACAATCTTATCCAGATCCGGACCGAAGAGAACTTCTCCGGTAAACGGCAACGCTTCCAGACCTTTCTTGGAATCTGCGTCCGCCTTCCAGGATCGCAGCCACAAGGTGCGACGAGCAGCTACCGCTGCTGAAGAAATTCTAGACACCAGAGTACTAATGTCTAGAGACGCCTCGTTGATGTAGGTGGCCGAATCACGGAGATTGCCAATCAACTCCGCCTGTTCGGCCGGACAGTCGGATTCAAAAGAAGCCTCTAATGAATCCGCCCAGCGCTCCATCGCTCTGGCAACCCAGCAAATGGCCATAGCCGGCCGTGCTGCCCCCCCTGCAAGGGAATAAGCGGACTTCAGGCAGATTTCTACCTTGCGGTCCGTAGCATCCTTTAAGGGAGGACATGGATGGCATCGGCAATGTGGCACTACGGACAAGACGGGTCACGTGAGAATCCACCTGTGGAGGGGATTCCCACTTAGCAAAATAATTATCCGCGAACGGATAAGCCACCGCCAGGCGTCTCTGCGGCTGGTATCTTTTGCCAGGTTGTTTCCACGCCTCCTCTAAATGGTCCACCAACTGACCCGAAAGAGGAAAGACTGTGGCATCGCCCTTCACATCTTTGAAAAAGGCATACTTAGATTTAGCCGCTGGGGGAACTTCGTCCTCAATCACCAAGGCTGTGCGGACCGCCCGAATAAGTCCAGGAATATATACTTTGGACTTAGCATCAGCGTCCTTAGTATGGAGAGGTTCCTGATCGTAAGGATCAAGAATCTCCCCATCATCAGACGTCCCTTCGTCATCCTCATAAGGAGCGGACAGAGACGACACCGGCCTTTTATGAGGCCGCATCACAGACTCCCCTTGCAACACATCCGACAAGTGCTGTACAGAACTCGTCAGGGAGTTAACCCACGCTGGCTCCTGAGAACCCGGGAGCGGGGAAATAGGGAGACTGTGGGGTACCACCAATTGTCGTGGGAACCCCTGCATGGGTGACGACACCACAGACTGCTGGGACAAACCCCTCGGAGTAAACGCGGGCTGCGGAGCTAACTGGCCCACTAAAGCTGTTAACGCCTGAGCGAAACAAGCCCAGGGCGGCTCCTGTACCGGTGCTGTAACCGTAATAGGCCGCGCCATGGACAAACACTGCCGGCAAAGGCCCTCCGCGCTACCCTCCCCCTCCGCTAACGGTACTTTGCACGTGGTACACTGTAGCCGGAGGGGAAAATCACTTTCAGACATGATGGCACCACGTATGTGACCTCTCTCACCAATTAAGTATTAAATAGGCGAGAGACCACCCTGCAGCACCGCACCGCAAGGGCTTTAGCAGAAGAACAGGGACAGTAATAAAGCTGACAGTTTAGAGAAGAAAAGTTACAGGCAGCAGCGCTAGCACAGTCACATACAATGCAGAGAAATAACAATTCCTGCACTAACAGCGCTGATCACTCAACTACACAGACACAGGGCCTGGTAGGACACAGCGCTGCATACACAGACCTGACCACAGCGGAGGAGAGGTATGCGGGGGGACCCAGACCACGATGCTTCCGTCCAGCGCTTCCAGCAGCGTTCACCATGCGTTCTGGAGAAGATGGCCGCCGAGGAGCAGAGAGGAGGCTGGCCTGGGGGAGGAGCGCTGCCACAGGACCAGTCGGCAGCATGCAGAGAGGGCTGTGTGCAGCGGGGGAGGCGCCGGCTGTGAGACAGGGAAGGCGCGCTCCCCTGGCATGCATTTAACCCCTGGGACGCCGCAGCGCTACCGCTCTGCTGCGGTCCGCTGTCCCAGGGGGTAGTGGAAGCGCAGGTTGGTCGCCTGGCTCCACGCTGCAGCCAGTCCCCAGGGAGCCCCCTGCCTGGGGACTTAGGACCATGTGATCAGCGGGGACCCACCGCGGGACCCCGCTGCTTACCTCTGTCCCCGTTGAATCCGGCCATGGTCCGGAGCATCTGGGGTCACCGCTAGCTGTGACCCCAGACGCCCACCAGCATCCCCGGATCAGTACCGGCGTTCTGGTACCGGCGGGGTGTAGGGAAGACAGCATGGACGTCAGGACTGACTGTCCATGCTGTTCATCCAGATGTGCAGCCACAGCTGCATGAAGAATAAGCTTCAGGGGCTCTTCTAGCCCCCACTCCAACAGGTGCACCCGACTCCGGCCGGGCACCAAACTAAACTGAGGTGCCTTGGCCCGGGGGCGGGGTATAGGAGGGGGACCTAGTGCATCCTGGGAGGCTGAAAGCTTAACTCTTTGGTGCCCTGCGACTGACGTCACACCTATACCCCAAGGTATCCTGTGGATACCCTATGGACCCTGAAGTAGAAATACACACACACAGGTTGAGTCTCCCATATCCAAATATTCCGAAATACGGATTATTTTTCACATGACTGAGATAGTGAAACCTTTGCTTTTGAGTTGATAGTCCCATTACTTTTGGCCCCTTAAAAAGTGGGAGGCACATATAGAAACCGTTGTAATTCCTACACCGTTCACCTGATTTGGATGTAATTACCCTCAAATTAAATCTGAAAGTCTGAAATTCTGTCAACGTCCCAATATTTATGCACCTGACTGTATATATATATATATATATACACGGTACACATCATTATATACTATATATACATACACATATGTATATACACATCCCGACAGCAGATGCCCGACGGATGAAGAGCCCGACTGGGGCAGGTAAGTACCCTAACCCTCCCCTGTCCCCCCCCTAACCCTAACTTTCCCCCCTAGTGCCTAACCCTAAACTTTCCCCGGGGGTGCCTAACCCTAAACCCCTCTTTCACCGCTCTCTAAACCTAACCCTCCTTGGGGGATACCTAACCCTAATCTCTCCCTGGGGGTGCCTAACCCCGCTAGACTCCCTAATCCTAAATCCCCCCCAGCGGCTAACACTAAGGGCACCCTGGGCTTACCTTTGTTTGGGCTGGAGTCCTTTGCGTTCCGGCATCAGGATTAACATAGGCGTCGGTATTTCGACACCTATGTTAAATCCTTTGCCGGGATTCTGCTGCCAGGATAGAGACCGGTGGTCTCATAACTACATCCCTATCATGTATATCATGTACTCATGTATATGCGCATTAGCAAAAGGATTAGTATAAAAGCAAATCTAAGATACACATTGCATGTTCTGAATATTTCAACCACAATAATAGCGATGAGCAATATTGATAAAATTATTCAGCAAAATATTCACCTCATTTTACATTTGGCTATAAAATGTCATGCTACCAGAATTTGGGCTTAAGTGTTGCCAATAATTCCCCCACCACAACACTGTAGAATGAATTGAGTAGGAATATTACTGTCCCAATATTTTACATACACAGGCCCTGATTCAGAGACGGACGCTCGTTCTGAATCTGGGCATTTTTTTTTTGTGTGCGGCCTTATGGCCGTTCGCATAGCTGTGGGTGACCACCCACAGCAATTGCGAGCGGCCAGGATGATGGTCACGATGGTCAAGACCATCGGGCTTGTGACGAGACCCTTGTGGTAGGGTCTCATGGCCTCAAGCCCCAGAGAGCTTCTGGCTCTAATAGAGCCGGAAGCTCTCTCACTGACATCACTGGTGATGTCAGTGGGGCTGCCCACAAACGGCAGGCGTTTGCTTGGGAACGTCTCCGTTTGTGAAGCCACCCCCGCCACGCCTACAAAACGGGGCGAGCTGTCGATCAACATCAACAGCTGCCCCTTGTGTAGTGAGCCATGAAACGAGAGATTTTCTCTCTCGCTCCGGGGCTTGCGCACGCGCAGTGCGGCCGCTGCGCATGCGCAGAGCACACCATCGACCCGCTTATGAGCGGGTCTGAATCAGACCCACAGTTATCACACAGGTTCCATCACTCACATTTACATCATTTGAAGAACATACTATTAGGACTTTCATCCCTTTCTCTCTGCGCATTCCTGCTATCTATCGCCCACCTGGACCACCCAATCAATTTCTGGAACATTTTTCTGCCTGGCTCCCTCACTTCCTATCCTTTGACATCTCTACCATCATCATGGTTGATTTCAATATCCCGATTGACAGTCCACAATCTCCTCATGCCTCCAAGCTTCTCTCTTTAACATCCTCCCTTGGCCTCTCCCAATGGACTGACTCCTCTACTCACCAGGACGTCCACAGCCTTGATCTTGTATTTACCAGACTATGCTCAGTTTCTGATTTCACTAATTCTCCTTTCCCTCTCTCAGATCATAACCTTATAATCTGCACACTCTCCTCAATTATGTCAACCTCAATGTCAATCAAATCAACCAAGCCTCCTCAAACCTGCAGAGGTATTAAAGCTATTAATTTTCAACAACTAGCCACACCTGAACCAGACCCTAGAATTAGCCCTTGATGAAGTAGCTCCAGCTCTCCATCACACTGATCGTAGACTTATATGTCAACCATGGCATTCCAAATTGACAAGACACTTACATAAACTCTCACGTAAAGTAGAACGTCAGTGGCGTAAAAATATCATACTCTAAGTGACTTCCTCACATATAAGACTGTCTACCACTCTTATCGTAAAGCACTGGATATTGTCAAACAAACATATTTCCAATCTGTCATCTCTGCCCAAGCCTCTAACCCCAAGCGGCTTTTTAATACATTTTAATCACTATTTACCCCTCCGTCACCCAACCCACCTGCTACTATCAGTGCACAAGATATTGCTTCCTATTTCAAGGACAAGATTGATAATATCCAAAATGAAATGGTACGCTCTTCCGCAACCAGAGACCTGCTCAATTCCCTACCTGAACCCGGTCTATTGTTCTCATCATTTGACCCCACTAATGAAGATGAATTATCTACACTCTTCTCATCCACCTACTCTACTACCTCTCCCCTTGATCCTATACCCTCACAAATCAGTAAAGCTCTGTCTGAACTAAAATCTGTAATCTCTCTTTCTCTACTGGTATCTTTCCATCACTGTTCAAGCTTGCAGTGATTACTACCATTTGGAAAAAACAAAATTCTGACCCTAATGCTCTCTCAAATTACCGTCCTATCTCCCAACTCCCTTGCCCCTCCAAGCTACTGGAGAGACTTGCCTACACTCGCCTCACACACCTTAACACCCACAACTTATTGGACCCACTTCAATCAGGCTTTCATTCCCAACATTCCACAAAGTCATCACTGACTAAGGTAGTAAATGATCTGGTCACTGCCAAGGCTAAAAGACATTACTCACTTCTAATTCTTCTAGATCTCTCTGCTGCCTTTGACACTGTTGACCACTCTCTTCTCATACAAACACTACAATCCCTGGGTCATCAAGACACAGCCCTTTCTTGGTTCTCATCCTACCTATCTAATCGTTCTTTCACTGTTCACTTTTCTGATTCTACCTCCACTTCGCTACCTCTATCAGTTGGAGTACCGCAAGGCTCAGTCTTGGGTCCTCTGCTTTTCTCAATCTATACCACCTCTCTTAGCAAACAAATCAGCTCTTTTGGTTTTTCAGTATCATCTGTACGCAGACGATACCTAAATCTACCTATACTCCCCAGATTTGTCACCATATGTGCTGGTCCATATCACTGAATGTCTCTCTGCCATTTCATCTTAGATGGCATCTCGCTACCTCAAACTTAATATATCCAAAACAGAATTAATTATATTTCCACCGACCAATAGTAGTTACCAACCTGATAGCTCTATTACTGTTAACAACTCGGCAATCAACTCCACCCCACAAGCTCGCTGCCTAGGTGTCATCCTTGACTCTGACCTGTCTTTTGTTCCCCACATTCAATCTGTCTCTAAATCCTGTTACATACATCTAAAAAACATAAAATTCAACCATATCTTACACTAGACACTGCAAAAACACTAATACATGTACTCATTATTCCCGCATTGACTATTGCAATAGTCTCCTTACTTGTCTTCCCAAAAACAGACTCTTGCCGCTACAATACATTTTGAATACAGCTGCAAGGCTGATCTTTCTCACCAAACGTTCAGTGTCTGCTGATCCTCTCTGTCATTCCCTTCATTGGCTGCCCGTCTTCTACTGTATTCAATATATAATACTCGCACATAAAGCTATTAACCAAACCACACCAACATACATCTCTTCACTTATCTCAAAATATCTTCCAACCCCATATCTCCGCTCTTCACAAGACCTGCGTCTCTACTCCTTATGCATTACTTGTTCCCATGCAAGGTTACAGGACTTTTTTCAGGCAGCACCCACCCTGTGGAATGCCCTCCCATGCACAATAAGACTTTGCACTAGTCTCCAAACATTTAAGTGTTCTCTGAAAACTCACCTCTTCAGACAAGCTTATAAGATTCCAGAACTGCCCACATAACCTTTATAGCTTCCCTATCTAACTCCCTTCTTATAGTTTACACATTTAACATTTTCTCTCTCTTCAATTTCACATCCTCCTGACCCTAGACCAACTTTCCAGTGTGACTGGATCATACAGCTCACCAAGAACCTCTGCAATCGGGCTGGACCAATTTGCAATATGTAGCACCTATCATTATGTATCAACACCTAATTCCCTATAGATTGTAAGCTTGCAAGCAGGGCCCTCTTACCTTTATGTCTGTCATTTACAACCCAGTCTTGTTCTATTAATGTTGATTCAAATTGTAAAGCGCAACGGAATATGCTGAGCTATATAAGAAACTGATAATAATAATAATAATAATAATAATTGCCCATCACCTTCCCATCCATAAATTTTGTGGCATACAAATACAGCGCAGAATGGCATTCAGGAGAACAGAAAAGCTGCATCATTAGTGCTTTTCACGGTTCCCACCTCAGCGAATCGGCCTGTTGCGCCATGAAATTTGATTTAGCTGAACATTTTCTAATCTCTACTCAAAAAGTATAGATATGCATACCTTGCTGCTAAGCTTGACTGCTGCTGTTTCAGTCTGGAGCAATTAGCACAGTAGCTCTTGTTTTCCTTATGTGATAAGCAGAGTAGGTGGTATCAATACAACAGTTTGTCTAGAATTTAAGAATGCTCTGCATGTCGCAGACAAGACGGGCTTGCCCCTTGTCATTAATCAGGCCAAGCACATGCCCAGCCTTCTCATTACAGAGACCGTGCTCTGGAGCTGATTAACAATCTTTACAGGAAGAAAATGTTTATCACTCAGTAAATCTGCTGGCAGCCTCACAGATAGATACTTAATAATTGTCTGGTAGTAAAATGTGCATTCATCTGTTGGGAGGACTTAGGATTTACTAGGCCTTGAGGGATGTCTGCTTATGAAAAAAAAAAAAACTTCACACTGTTTCGCTTGATAGCTTGTGTTCCAGAAGATTTTATGTTTGGTATTTTAATCTTAATGCATGGACTGTAGGGCAGTAATCCGCTTCCATACAAGCTTTATTCATAATGTATATTTCAAACATGCCTCACAGTACTGGCAGGCTTACAAGATATTTGTCAGGTTTCATAATTTTGAGGCAAATGCATCGCTTAGCTTTTTACATAGGCATGTTACTTAGCACAATACGTTCCCTTAATAAAGCAGCCTATAACACATTAGGGAGGAACAGTAAAGGAGTATATTTTTACAGTGTTTTTCAGATCAGTAAGACTTGTGTTAATGAGAGAATAACAGAATGTAGGGCATTGTTTCGCTTAAGATGCATTTACATGATCAGAACTTTCCAAAATTTGTCTAAATTAAATCCAGCCCGTTACTTGAAATGGATGTGTTGATGGATTTTATTCTTTTCCTTTTCCTACAGAAATGAAGCTATCCATATTTGTCAACTCTACGTGAGAAAATTGTAGCAATTGTAAATGTATTTAGTAGCCTGTGGATTTATAGGTTGATATTTTCCAGGTTCTTCTGGCTGAAAATGGAAGGAGTTGAAAGCATATAGCCAGCTGTCGGTGAGCATGTATGTATAAAAATAATTGACATATTTATTTTCTCAGTTTATTAGGCGGTTCTAGTAATGCAGCGCCAGAATTTTTGGTGCATTCGCATTTATTCCCTTTACTTTTTTTTTCCTTTATTGGAGAATACAGTAAATAGTCTAGGCTAGCACACTGACATTTAATTTGATCTACAAAACATATAAACTGATTACTATCAGAGCTTAGGCAAGTCAACTATAAACTTATTAGCTGAGAATAATCTATAGTGTTTCCTTCTTCCTTAATAGTTAAACTTGTGGCTATCATTTTTGAAATGTAGAACTTAGTTATGGGGGTGTCCTGTACTTAGGGGGGTCAAGGCCATGGTGTAGCAGAATAATCAGATCCAATTGTGAATATCGCAACAAAGTGTATATGCCGCTGAAGAGGGCACAGCCACACCAGCATTGGTTGTGACTGTGCCGTCCAGTCAGTCCTGGGTACTTTATACCCACCTTCCTCTCCCTCTTGGTGCTCCTGCTATACATGCAAGGTGTATTCCTTTCATAGAATACACAGAAGAGAAGATTGAGAAAAGTCGCAGTGGCACAAATTAAACCAGTGATAAACAAACTAACCTCTGTATCTAGGACCTCCTAGTGCGCTGCGATAATCTATTTCTGGCATTGACTAATTGTCAACTTTACAACACATTTTATTGTGAACCACCTGCTGTGGGGCCTAGAACAATGGCACATTGACTCTCGAGGTCCCAATTACAAAAATGGTAAAGCACCAGTGCTATACAGCATCTGCTGCATCTTCAATACTTTGCAAATTAGTAAGACACAGCAGTGTTATATGGTGTGTGAGCAAAGATGAACACGGTTTTCCTGTTCATTCTAGTTATTCTGCCCTGATAGGTTGCCTTATACTGTAATAGCGCAAGAAGTTCAAGTGGAACCTCCTTGCTAATTGAATTGCCTACTAATTGTCTTCAAATATAAATCTAAAGATGTTGTTCTACAGACTATTTCACTTGTTAAGGACAGCTGATTAAAAAATAATACATCAAATAAATCAAATTATTCAATTATGAATGATCTACACTGACATGCTTCTCCCCTGTAACTGGAGAGGAAGTCATGGCTCTTATCTAGTCTTCCCCCTCCCCCTTCCACCTCCCCTCTTGACCCTATCCCTTCACGTCTCCTCCGCTACCTCTCTCCCTGTGCCTGTTCCCAACTTGCCCACCTCCTCAATCTCTCCTTCTCATCTGGCACTGTCCCTTCTGCATTCAAACTTGCCCTTGTCTCCCCCATTCTTAAAAAATCTACTCTTGATCCTAACACTCTCGCCAACTACTGACAAATCTCTTTCCTCCCTTTTGCATCCAAACTCCTTGAGCATATTGTTTACAACCGCCTTACCACCTTTCTTTCCTCCCACTCCCTCCTTGACCCTTTATCAGTCTGAGTTCCATTCTCTCCAATCCACAGAAACTGCCCTCACTAAAGTCAGCAACGACCTCCTTGCTGCCAGATCCAAAGGCCACTACTCTCTGCTCATTCTCCTTTCTGCTGCTTTTGACACTGTGGACCACCCTCTCCTGCTGCAAATCCTTCACTCCCTTGGTCTATGTAACACTGCCCTCTCCTGGCCTTCCTCCTACCTTTTTGATCGATCCTTCTCTGTCTCCTCTCTTGGCTTATCTCCCCCCCCCATCTTCTCACAGTAGGTGTTCCCCAAGATTCTGTTCTTGGACAACTCCTTTTCTCCCTCTATACGTCTTTTCTAGGTGAACTCATCAGCTCTTTTGACCTCCATTATCATCTCTATGCTGATGATACTCAGATCTACCTTTCCACCACTGACAGCTCTCCCTCTCTCCTCACTCGTATCTCCAACTGTCTCTCTGCTATATCTTTCTGGATGTCCCAGCGATGATCATCTTCCCACCCTCCCACATAACCTCACTTCTCACTAATTCTTTATCAATTGATGGCACAACTATCTCCTCTAGCCCCAAAGTGCGCTGTCTTGGAGTTATCCTGGACTCTTCCCTCTCCTTCAAACCACATATCCAGAACCTCTCACAGTCCTGTCGTATCAATCTTAAAATTATTTCCAGGATCAGACCCTTTCTCACCCAGGATACTACTAAGACCCTAATACACTCACTGGTCATCTCCAGATTGGATTACTGTAACCTTCTCATATCTGTTCTCAATGCTGCCGCTTGACCCATATTTCTCTCCAAATGCTCTACATCTGCCTCCCCTCTCTTACAAGCCCTCCACTGCCTCCCCTTTCCCTTAAGAACCCAATTCAAGGTTTTCACACAAAGCCCTCACACACTCCTCTCCCATTTACATCTCTGACCTCATCTCCCTTCACTCTCCTGTCCATCCTCTTCGTTCAACAAATGCACGCCGCCTCTCATGCCAACTGATTACTTCCTCCCTTTCCCGCCTCCAAGACTTTGCACGTGCTGCTCCCCACCTTTGGAACTCTCTCCCTCTCCCCATCAGACTCTCCACCTCTCTACAATCCTTCAAATGGGCTCTCAAGATCCACTACTTCATCAATGCTTTCCAGCTCTCATCCTAACTTGCTACTACATGCTCCCTCCTCCCTGTCTTCCCCATCTGTATCATGCCCATCCCCTTGAGAATGTAAGCTCTTGCGAGCAGGGCCCTCTACCTTCTTGTGCTTCTCCTTACTTTATTTTTATCTACTTCTTATTCACCACTAGGATACCTAACACTTGGTGCTTATGCTCTGTTGCTGAATTGGGTGTTATGGCCACCAATGTATCAATGTATATTATCCATTTCCCTGTCCTTCATTGTATTGTATTTTACTGTAAGTCACTTTTTTGGTTATGTACCTTGTAAGGCGCTGCGGAACAATTGTGGCACCATATAAATAAACGATAATTATAATAATAATAATCTAAGCATATAAACTGACATATGTCAAATCAAAGCAATTTCATAGTGTAGAACAGTTTTAAAGCTTAAATACAAAGATTAATAAACTATAAAATACAATTTCCGCTGTGTGGGTGTATTTGCATATTTTTTTGTTTTTGTATGCATTTTGTAATGGAGTATACAATATATTGAATAAGAGTGTATAAAATATTCTTCTTTGGTGCCTATATCAAATGTATGTATAATGTATGGGTTTTATTGTTCTATACAGTAGAAAGATGATGCAGTAATTATACTATTGGCTTCTCTTTTGTATATTAGTGGTAAGAGCCAGCACTTACGTACATTGGGTACACACTAGACAATGTGTGTACTCAGCGACGGCAGATGTGATGACATGATATATCGGGTAGTCCATACACAATACATAATCTGGTGTACGACCGCCCTATATATCATTCCCCAACCGCATTGAGAAGCATGGTGTTGTCCGTCGAATCTTCAGTCAGATCTGAAGATACAACAAACAAAGATTGGGAGTGCGCAATAGTGCATACACAGTGGACATTGTGGACGATTTGTCATTCTGTTTCACCTCAAAACAACAAATAGTCCAATATATCATCTAATGTGCACCTAGCTTAACACTTAAACACATTAGGAAGGTTGTATTCCACCTGTGGAACCTCACATGTCCATATGTATGTACAGGCATAACTGCCTACTCTCCTTAAATCTTCAAAGACTCCAAAATTTTAGGAAGTTTTGCTCGGCTTTCGGCTTCTGGAAGTGAAGGCCACTCTTTAGTATCCTGTCCACTTCCCCAGTGAAGTGGGTGGGGCTTGATGACATGGTAGAGGGACATGGCATGGTCCGAAGCTGCATCGGGCAGGGCTACTGCCAAGGTCCCTGAATTTGTCCCCTTGACCTCACTTCCATGATCTCCCAGAGGGGAGGTTAAAACTTGGAAGCAAGTGCACAACTACTGCTTAGTGCACCAATCCCTCTAGAAATTGAATGATAACTAACAATCATCAATTGTGTATACCCTGTGTACAGCAAAAGTACACTACATGCAAAGGGTAATGTGCTGTCTACACATCCAGAGTTCTGCAATGTATTCCTTCAGTTTGTTTATCTGCTTTTCTGTAGCCTTTGTTCCTTAGCAGACAAACCTAGTGATGCTGCATTAAACATTATATCAACACACACACACACACACACACACACACACACACACACACACACACACACTAGCTTAAACATGCTGACAAAAGTATAATCTGTGCTAGAGCTTTGAAGAAAGCATCAAATAGTACTAGTGGACCCAGTGGCATCATTAGGGGTGTGCGAAGGGTGTGGGCTGCACTGGGTGACACCAATATAGCAGCGCTGTTCCCTTTGGATGGTGTCACCAAGCAGCACTGCAGCAGTGGTGATGGATGGTGCGCACCTCATCTACACCCCCCATGTGTCTGGAGAGGCTGGGGGCTGCCTAGCATCTCCTAGAGCGCCTGGCAATCCCCCAGCATGATGAGATTGGTGGCATGACACATGATCACGCCCCCAAAATGGCACACATCAAGGAACATGGCCTTGCGAACACGTGGTTATGCCCCCTTTAGGTATGTATGCCTTCAGATTGAGCGAGGATTAACTAAGTGCAGCGCATGTTGTCACCGCCCATAGTGGTGACACCACCATAGTGTTGACAGCCAATCACAAATGGTTTGTTAGCTTAGGTGGCCATCATCATCTGCTTTTTACACCTGCTTATGCCCACGCAAATTGTACTGCTTTCCAATGCGTACTTATGTCTTTTACCAGTCTGCATATATTTGGAATAGCATAAACATGCCCTCACGGTACTTGGCCTAGATTAGGACTTCCCTGTACCTTTTGCCCAACTGGATGCAGGTCTTAGAGCAGAATTACCCAAATCTAAATATGTGTTAGGTCACTGTTCTGGGCATGTGCAAAGTGAATTCACCAGCGTGTTACTCACACAGCATCAGTCCCACTGTAGTATGGCACAACGAAATATGAAGAAATGAGGCATATTCAGAATATGGAATACAGGAGAACATACTGTATTATTGTCTGCTCTCTTATTGGATATCAGGACTTGGCAGTACTCTTCTGCAATCGTGTGTAGAGGTATACTCTATAAGCTAAGACTTCTGACGTGTCTTCATTACTGACTACAAGAATCATGTACAGTATCTTTGGCTTACAGTAGGCTTCCTGGTGAGAACATTTTGATTAGGAAAACACTACTTCCCATTAATTTCACAGGGAATTTGCAGCTCAGTAGCAATGTCAATATGTTACTTTCTGAATAAAATATGAAGCACATCGTTCTAAAAGGACTTCCGGTACTTGGCACACAACCATTGACAGCTAAATGCTTCATCGGAATGAAAAATGTGTCTAGCACAGAGGTTGAAGGTTTACCAAAATGAAGAAAAACTTAATTTTTTAGAAGTATAATTTTAAATTTGGGTAGCTTTCATTCACTTTATTATTTGGCATATGTCTTGATTTATGTCCCTTCTATAACAGTGTGGATGAGGAACTTATGACATTACACACATTGAAATGAGTACACACAGCCTGTTCAATATCTGACCCATCCTGTTTGGTGTCCTAGAATAGCCTTTGCATACATCAGCTCTCTGTCTGCCACTCCCCCCTCCCTATGTCATGGGCACTTGGAGGACTAATGATTTTGAATCATGTGTTTGGGGAGAGAGCAGAGCAGTGAGCTTAGTTTAGAGCATTGAAGTAATGGAAACTGGAAATATAATTTATAATTAATCATCATGGGCACAGGCAATTCTTATGGTGCATACACACGGTCAGATTTTTCCTTCAGATATGAACGATAACGATTTAAAAATCGTTCAGTCGTTCATATCTGAAGGAAAATCGTTCATATCTGACATGCCTGAACGATGGACGATCAACGATGCGCGTTCCCGATGGTCAGATAACGATTTCTGACATCTGATGTGTTTGCAGTCAGACTTGGACGATTCCATTCATTTTAATGCAGTCAAAAATCGTTCAATCGTTCAAATCGTTCAAAACTTTGGTAAAATCGTTCAATCGTTCATCTGACAAATCTGACAAGTCTGACAAATCTGACCGTGTGTATGCTCCATTAGTTGTACTTTTAACCCTTTGAAGGCTATCAAGCCTGAATCAATATTACCATTAATCTTTCTTGTTGCATCAGAGGCCATGTAAGGTTTTTACAGTCACTGGAACAAAGGATCACATTTCCGGACTGTCCCTAGCAGCAGACAACTGCACAATGTACTGTTGCTGTGGTCAGGGGTTTACATAGATTGGAGCCCTTGAGCTTTTATCTGCACGGATTGCTGGATTACATATAATAGACAAAGCAGGGGGAAGATACAAAAGCTGTTCCATAAAGCAGCTTATTTTCACAGAGACAGATGCAGACAAATAATGATGATTTAGATTAATACTAGTAATAGTATTTCCTACCAAATACAAATATCTGAAAACAGTTTACCCCAAGAGGGCAGAACAGTGTAAGAATAACAACTCAGCAAAGGGTTGCTAGCTGCTGTGTCTGCATTAATATATCAGTTTATTTATTTTAGATTAAGACATAGACTGGGTTCATGGGGGTGAAGTCATGGGGCCACCAGAGTCACTGTATCTATTTATTTATTATATATGCCTTGGGCTGGACTACTTTTACCCTCTGTGTGGGCTATTCCATCAGTCACTTTGCCTTGCACCATCAGTACGTGTCCCACAATGTGCAGTAAGTGTCCCACAATGTACAGTAAGTGGTAAACCCCATCAGCCCTTGTGGCAGAGGTGCATCTATAATGGGTGCAGGGTGTGCGGTGCACCCATGTTTTCCAGAGTCCCACGTTGGCAGAGGAAGTGCTGCTCAAATCATTAGATAAATGGTGTGGCGCCCATTTAACCAGCATGTGCAGTAGAAAAATTGCCAAGAAAATGGGCACCGAGTTATTTTCCCGGGGCCCTGTGCACAGTACCAGAATCTACTCCCTGCACCGTTGGCTAGAGAGGAGGGACAAAGACTGCACAAGGGCCCCCTGCTCTCTTAATATGCCCCTGATACAGAGGCAGATACAATGCTGATATTTACACAGTTGAGAAATTAATTGCTACTGTGCATGCATGAAAAGTCCTGAAAACCCATATGGCTCATGTGTTCCCCTGAGTGTATACAGCAACCGCTGTTGTGTACAGAGTTACTGGCATTAGAACTGTTGACACAAAATATGGGCATCCCTGGGCGTTGACTTTGAGGTGGCATGAAGTGTATACAAAAAACTGCTGTCTCATGGCCGTGTTATGGAAGTGCTATGGGTGTATCAGTGAAACCTGCATTCTCAGATGCACCGTCACAGAGGCATGTTTAGAGTAGACACTGCGCCAACCACAGGCTAGAGGAAGTGTTGATTTTGAATATGATGGTGCACCGATGGTGGAACCACCAGCAGAGCTACATTGTCCACGGACATTGAAAAAGGGCGTCTCATGGCTTGCACTGTCCAGCACACGCTAGTACACAAGAGGGAGGCACATGCCAGTACACTAGGGGTAGGCTGAAACTAGCATTTGTATATTATCGTGGCTTCAACTTCGCAAAAGAGTCCACCTCTAAATTATGCTCTTTTAGTGGGCTCTATTTATTAACATTATTTTTACTAAAATAATGTGAAAAAGGGTGTTTTCACACCCGTTTCACATTATTTTAGTATCACCTACAGTTACTAAAGGGCAATTGGAGAAGAATTCGTAAAATTCTACTCCAACCCCTAAGTATCACTTATTTTTAGTAAGCAGATCGCATTTCCCATTCCAATTGTAATGGGAAATGTGATCTGACCAAAGTTACTAAAAATAAAATGTGAAAAAATACTGGAGAAAGCCCTGTGATAATAATGCCACCTGGAGGTGGTGTTATCCAAGGTCTCCCCAGGTTACCGGACTCCTGCTCCACTATAACGGGCAGAGCAGAGCCCGGAGCCGGCCCCAGTGATCAGCCGCGGGGGGTCTGTGATTGCGGGGGCGGAGCCTGGCGATGGGGGCACGGGGCTTGGCGACAGGGGGGGTAGCAGTGGTGGCTGGTCGGCACATGCGCGGGGCACTTGTCAAGGTATTTTTTGCGAAAATACCGTGATAAGGCTCCTGAGAGGATTCGCAGGGACAGAGCTTTATCGCAAGCTCTGTCCTTGCAAGGGATTTGTAGTAAAGCCCTGTGATATTGCCTGAATTCGCAATGCAAAATCAGTCGGTAATATCACACTAAAATCTGCATTACAAATGTGGTTTGTAGTAAATAGAGCCCTATGCGTGGGCCTAATTCAGTAAAATCTTCCTTTGTTAAAAAAAAAAAAGTCATATGTATAATAATTCAATGGATTACATAATTCTGTAAAAAAAAAATCAGCAAAATTGAAGCAATATAAGAAAAAAAATAATAGAAGCATAATTTCCACCTTTCTTTGTTGTTTACCCTTGGAACAAAACAATGAAACAAACAAGCAGGATATAAACACACTTCAAACTTGTTTTGTATTTATTATTAATCAATCTGTAATTAGTAGAGATTCTTGTTAACGGCTCAAATCACACATTTCCAATTCAGGTTAAATGTTTTTTCTTTCAAGTCAGAGCTTTACTTTGTGATTAATACACCTTTTATATGGCTATTGCATTTGAAGGAAAAAGCAAAACCCTCTGTCAATTGTCTATAGTTTGTAATATAAATCTTTGTAAGGTCACACAGTCAAATTCTGCATTTATGATATAAAAACTGAATTTCCATTAAATCATAAGTTTGTAGCATTGTTTGCGATATTAATGAACTCTTCATAGAAGAAAGGAACAATAACAGATATTAAGTTTAATTCCAATGTACATATTACTCATCCTGCAATGCCCTACAAGAGAGTTGTCATTTGGTTTCAGGACCATTGGGTGGCTTTATAGGGCCTGATTCAGAGATGGACGGTAATGCAAATGCAACTGCATACTCTCATGGATGGCCGTTGCTAAAATATGCTATTGCCTTCCAAAGCATACTCGGGCATAGGGATGCCCACCGCTGCCTTCTCATATCCTTACGATGAAGTGCAGCATAAACATCGGTACCATCAACGCACATCGGGCGGTGAGGCAGCATGTACTGTAAGCCAGGTCTGACCAGCCGCAAACACTGCAGCTCTCCTGACACACAGACAGCTCTCATGCTGCACAGGAGATCGCAATTACTAATTTATGCACGCCCACGAAAAGGCGTTAAAACAGTCAGACACGTCTGTGTTTTTCTAACCATCCCCCTGTTACCACCCTCAAATGCTGACTACCTGTCACTCACTTTGTGAGTGGATCCTCTGTGTTTGCCTGATTGCATTGCAATCACTGTGCTTACATAGTGTGGCGTTCGCACATGCGCATTACCAAACAATCATTCGATCTGCATATACAGATATGCTCAGTTATATTGTTGCTGCTGGCGTGGTAAATTGCATCACGAATAGCGCGACACACGCCCGTGAGCAGAAACGCGCACTGCGTACACGACTGCACCCAGATGAGTAGCGTAGAACCATGGCGCCCGGAGAAAGTGCATGTCATACCGCGCCTTCCCCCCCTCCTCCCTGTAGTGAACTGTGCCAGTGGGGTATGGCCAGCCTGTGAGGGAATACTGAAATGAAGAGAAAAAGAGCAAACCGTGGCAGTATGACACTTGGCATTGAAGTACCATTGGGGGAATGGATGCTTTGATGAGGCACTGTCTGACATCAAGGAGTAGCTCCTTTGGCAGTGCTTTATTTATGTATAGCACCTATGATCTGACTTTTATCTCATTTGAATCATTGTTATTAGTCAATAGAGGACATTGTATTATATATTCTTATCATTTAACTTAAATTGAGAAAATATATGTGCAAGAGTGAAAAGCCACAGGGTGCACATCTTATTACTGCCCCAAGCAGCTATCACAGGAGTGGGGACCCCTATGGGAAGCTCCATTCTCAGCTATGCTCCTGCTTTGCAAATTTACATTGCACCTATATTAATGTGAGTACTACTAATCATGTTCTGTCTACCAACATTATTATTATTATTATTATTTCAGGTCTCCTAATATTTTTTAAAATACATTTCAAATAACACTTTGTGGTCATGTCTGGGAACACCTCATTACTTTAAATTATAAAAGCAGTGACTTTGTTTAATATAATACCTTATAATTGAAGTTTAGGACTTTACCTCAGATGTGTAACTTTTAAGTCCATTGCAGCACAATGAGGAGAGAAGGAAGGAGGGAATCAAAAAGGATAGGGGAGAGGAAGTGCCGATCAGAGAGGAGTGGTGACAGAAGCCAATAAGAAAGGAATGGACAGGGGCAAAGAGCCAAACACAAGGTAGAGAGGGGAGGGAATTAAAGAGGTGAGAAGTGAATGTAATCAATCTGACAGGAAACGGGAGGTGACAGAAGATGATCACAGAGGACGGAGGGACGGATAGGAGGCAATCTGGGCAGTTTGAGGGAGCTTGAAATGTAGAAACAGATCTTAGATCTGTAACTTATTTAGATACTGATACTGTTTGCATCTCTGTATCTGGAATCTTGTTTTGTCAGACTACAAATATTTTTTTTCCAGCTCTCACTGATTATCTTCTCCAACCTTTGGATCTCTGGCTTGTCTGACTGTCTGACTCTGTACTCTGTTTGAACCATTTGAACCATTTGGTTAAAAATCTATTCCATTTCTCACTTACCTTATACTGCCACCTTACCCTGTAGACATTTAATTTGTTGTATTACAATCCTTTTCCAGCACATCTCCTTACCTTGTTAAGTGCAACAGCCTACTTTCCCTCCACCACCAACATCATTTTACCGTTCAGTAAATAATTTTGTTTTAAAAAGTTGATGCACACCACCCTAACTTTTGCTCCATGTGCAATATACACATTGGAACCCAAATTCTCTACAGTAAAAGAAGATGCTATATCTTATACACTAAGGCAAAAACCTGGGACATGCATGAGGGATCTCCACAATTCCAGATACAGTATGTGGTATTATGTTTATACCTTATACAGTTTACCATGGCTACTATCATTCAATTTAAGCTTCTTCTTCAATCCTCTCTTTCACATGACTAGTCACGACCTGGTTTGAAACTGAAATCTCCATCTGACATTATTATTTTATTGATATCCACAGAGCTTAATACAGGAATTGACAGGGGGAAAAAAATAATTTCCCATCACATCTAAAAATATTACACAGATTCCCACCTGCGTTACAGCAGTAGACAGGCCCTCTAGTGTCTTTCCTCGTACCCTACCGAGATTATGTGACCCTGTTCTCAAGAAACACAACAAAAATAAAAGTTCTTCTCAACCCATGGGTTGTCATTTTAGAGGTCTTACCTTCTGTGGAACATCTTGCAAAAGAAGCTAAAGCCTGTTGCACAGATTAATGCAAATCGGTCATAATTGCTCCGATATGGCGTGCATTGAACTAAATGTGTATAATTGATTGTGGGCAGAGTTGCGCTCCTGTCTACTAACTTTATGCTGTATGCTTGGTTTGGCAGTCATTATCATCAGGACGCGCTGGCAGCAGCCTATACTCAGTGCAAAAGATCCATCTCAATACAGGCATATTTACGCTTCCATACAACTTTGCATAAGCCGCATTTCTGCCAACATGCTGCTCTGAATTTTGATCATCACGTGAGAATACCCCATTAAAACCTAGATCCTACTTGCCTACCCTCCCGTTTTGGCCAGGAGCGTCACGAAAATCGGGTGCCACTCCCAGCCCCACAGAAAGGCAAGTAAGCCTCCTGGCAGCCGCCGACCCCTCCTTTCCCCCCGTGATTGTATGAGAATCAACAATCGGTGGCAATGACGCGATTCACGCCGAATCGCATAATTTTAGACGCGCCCCCTGCTGCACAATGCCGGAAATCTCGGCATTGTGTAGCGGGGGCGGGGGCAGGGGCCAAAATTATGCAACTAGGTGGCCACGCCCCCACTCCACCCACACCCCCGATTTTGCCGATCTGGCTCCCCCCTCCCGGGCAGCCAGAATGCTGGCATCTATGGCCTAGATATGCCCCTACTTGCATGTTCTCACGGTTCTGGAGCATGTGCGGTGTGAAAACACATGACCTTTATTTTTTACATCATTACTGCACATAGATATAAAGAGCTTCATCTTTCCTGTTTATTCAATCAAATAGTTACTGTAATAGTCTGCAATGCTGCCTGTCAGTGGGCTGTGTATCACATTGTTGATTACAATGATTGCAGTGGTTTTACATTACTGCCTTGGTCACTTAGAATGTTGTTAAATATCATTTATCATGTTACTATTGCCATAGTGGAGCAGAAGTAATTATGTATGCATTTAGACTGAACATTTTTATTTCAATTCATATTTAAATCAGATTAGCTAAAGAAAACATTTGGCTTTCTGAGCTCTGCAAAAAACTGCACTTAAAATAGTAGTTATACAAATCACAATTGCTGCTAAAGAGGCTTGCCTGAGATAAAACATTTACATGTAATAGCGGATATTATACAGCTATCCATGCTGGCAGAATAAAAACATTTTTACATTGTTCCTCTAAGAGTAGAGCCAAGTGTTGGCAGTACATGGCCTCTAGCATTATCCATACCAACTGTGGCTCTAAGGACAGCTGGTTTTGAGAAATGGAGGAACAACAGAAACAGGAAAATCCGGAAAGAAATATCTACTATAATCTTAAATCAACATGAGCAGCCGTGTGAAGGTCTATGGCAAATCCAGAGAAAATGAATATGATTAAGATTAACACCTGGCAGGTCTGAGGTATAAATAATAGAAGGTTTTGAAAAGGTATGCAAGTGTCCAAATATTAAAATGAAATAAGCAAAATATATAATTAGCTAGAGAGTCAATGACACGTCTAACCCTTTGTGTTATCACAATGGTCTTCGTTCATTTTTTTTCTGCAGCAAAACTCTCATTCAAGCTGAAGGTTTTTGGTATTTTTTAATGGGCACATTACCTGTTCCTGTAATCATCTAATACTTAGGGCCTGATTCAGCAAGGATCGCTGATGCGATCGCGGCAGCAAGCGTGAAAGCAGTTCTGCTGCGAAATCATGCAAATGACTGCGATCGCAATGCCGCCGCAGCACGACATAAAGACGCCCACTTCCCTTTACTCACATCCGTAATACCTTGCAAGTCTGCGAAAACATCAGTATCATCGGAGCCTCACAGATATCTCCTGCTTGCTGGAATGGCCCGCTGTCACCCTACACTAGTATGGGGACAGAATTCATCAAGCTCCGAAAATACAATCATTTTGGAGCTTGATTGTGGGAGCATTCGCCATGTTCAAATGGCGAGTGCTCCCGCAACCCGCTCCTTCCATATGTTAAAGAGTCCCAGGTCAAGAAAAGGGATCCTCTCAGATCCCTCCTCCCATCTGGCTCCTTCCACCGGACCTTGGGGCTCTTGTGTGCATGCATGACCTGTAGGTTACGCATGCGCACTAGTTTCCCTGCAAGTAACATGTTCAATAGAGCCCTTAGACATGACATAGCTCTCTTTCCTCTTTGTCTTTTAGTTACTACCCCATGTTGGTTATTGTAACATACTTTGAAGGATGCTGGTGCTAGTAAAAAAAATTGTATTTTTTTTTTTTTTTTATAAAATTGTGTTGGATAAGTTTTAAATAGATTTTCTTGACCTAATTCAATAAAAAAAAAGATGACAATTTCTGGGCAGCTTTGGAAAAAAATATTAGCAAGGTAAGTGGTTAACTAACATAAGACAATGCATTCATTCATGGTTCATGGCAAATATATTGTAAAGTTTAAAGATATATTTTTGAAAAGTTGGGGCTTTAATGTTACAGATGGAGCATGATGGTTTGAGGTGAACAGAATGATCAAGTAACCATGAGTGGGATGTGTTAACTCACTGTGAGTTCTGTTGGTGCCAGAATAGTGCTGTTTGTCAAAAACAAACATACTCCATCTGTATATTGATAAAAAAACATCCTAATATGTATTCTTCGTCTAATCATCACTCTCAGATGTGCTGCCAATAGTCTTTCCATAGCAGATTAAAACACATGGGGCTATGCCTAGCACTGTATGGATTTTTTTTTTTTATAAATAAATCTTTAATAAATATATTATTTATTAAATATAAATTCTGGAAGATAGGTTCACTAGCAAATAAATAGTTAATGTTGCACTAGAAAACTCTTGGAACAAACAGTGATTTATCAAGAGTTTTATAGCTAAGGGTCTATGAGCATTTATGACAAAACCAAGTGAGTGTAGCATTCTTCTCCCTTCCCAAGGCCAGCATCGCTGAAGCATGAAAGAGGCCTGATACGTACAGATTCTGTCAGCGGCTGAGCAGTGAAGTACACTCAGCTGTAGGAAACAAGGTTATGACAAGTTGCTCCCCTTATGATTTATTATTCTGAATTTTGAATACCAGCAGAACATGCATCATCATACATATCATTTGAAAGCATCACAAGTATACAGTTACAAAGTAAACCAAAGTCATAAAATTATGCTTAAAAGAGACTATGAGGTTGGAGGTCTGATTATCAAGGTGAAACATAAGCAGCTTTGAAAAACATATTGCCTATTAATAATCATCAGGAAACAATAAACGACAGCTGCATCTCTGACTCTGATAAATATTTTTTCCTTGACATCACCTAAATAGTATTGTAGAAAAATAACTGATGCACATAATAGGGCTGCTTCAGACTTGGGAGCAAGCTAAAATAAAAAGAAATAGCAAGTACTGTAAGTTTGCACCTTGGTAAAACCATGCTGCACTGCAAGTGGGGCAGATATGTGCAGAGATTTAGGGGTCTATTTACTAAGCAGTGTTAGGAGACAGAGTGAAAAGTGATAAGAAAGTGATAAGGTGCCAGCCAATCAGCACCCAACTGTCATTTTTCAAACACAGCCTGTGAGATGACTGTTGAGAGCTTATTGGTTGAACCCTTATCACAGACTTATCACATTTCACTCTGTCTCCTAACACTGCTTAGTAAATAGATCCCTTAGATTTGATAGAGAGGTGTCAAAACACAAATCTAAAATCTACAGTGCAAAAATAAAGCTGTCCAGCATCTGTGGCATACTTACCTACTCGCCCGAAATGGTCGGAAGCCTCCAGAAAATCGAGTGGCGCTCCCAACCACCCGGAAGACTAGGTAAGTCTCCCAAAACCGGCTGGCGCCGGCCCACACCCCCCGTTGTCGAGCGCGGAGACAGCTGATCCGAAAACCAGCTGTCCCTGCGAGCGGCTTCACTGCTCCTTACGGAGCAGTGAATCTTTTCACTGCTCCTTTTGGAGCAGTGACACCTGTGCACATGTGTGGCCTACAGGTCACGCATGCACATGTGAGCCCCGATGTTCAGTGGAGGGATCCGAAAGTATCCCTCTTCACAACCCGGGACTCCTTCCCATAGGGAAGGAACGGGAGCAAACGCCAACTGAAGATGAATTCTGTCCCCATACAAGTGTATGGGGACAGTGGGCATTTCCGCGAGAGGAAGATGAGCAGGATATATCTGTGGTATCTCCTGTTTTACCTCCTTGATGAATGGCCCGATAACTTAATTTCTACAATTGCAGGTGAAAATGTTCATTTTCACCTGCTTTTGTAGAAATTTAGTGATGATGAATAGAGCCCTGTGTGGCCATATTTTATAGTTTTTTTGAATACGCAATCTAATCTGCTTGAAGAGGGTCAAACCATGTTCAAATCATAATTAAACACATATAATTGCTCTGTAAAACCGAACAGAATGGAATGCTTGCACACTGTGGTTGTAATGGGACTTTAGCATTTATCACATCTAAAGTTGGACGAAACTGTGCAACAAACATACATATGACACGACACAAAAAAAGTTTCACAGTGTTAGTAGTGAATAGCACATCTGCTTTATTCTATTTATACGTAATATAATAATATAAGTATTGTATGCACAAGACATGATTGTGAACACTTATCTATCCATTTTTATTCCATTTAAAAAGAAAATGGGAATCTTCTTACCTGCACTAGTACAGATGGAAATATTAACAGTGTCATATGGATAGATGTCCATGACTATAAATAATGTAGCCAACATGCTGATGAGTTCAGTAATACGAGTTTGAGAGGTCAATGTGCAATCTGCAAATCAGAGACAGCTAAATAGTGCTGCTGATAGTCATCATCATCATTGTATAGCGTTGCATCAGACCGTCAGTACCAACAAGAGAAACACCTAAACTGTATCTGTCCATGGCTAACCAGTAATTACGTTATTTTGTGAACACGCCCTTATTGTTGTCAGCCTATGCTTGCTCACCCTTGCTCAGGTGTAAGGCTCCACAAATAAACAATATGCAAAAATCTGCATAAAGATTTATGCAGGCACATTTTGTGTGAATATGTGTATTACACATAGGCATATTTTCAGCATAAAACATTGACATATAACTAACTCCAAGAAACGCATGTGTTTATATAATTACTTGTATTTTTTATCCGTCATTTGCCTCTTCCGTCTGTGCAGCACTTACCATGTATGCAACCTCCAGCTATGACTCTAAAGACCAGGCATTGTCCCAAGGCTTCTTACAACGGACTGCTGTGGCATCTTCTGCTTCATGTTATTCCAACGTATCAGTGGGAGCCGTTAGCATGGGGACTGTGCATGCTGTAGGTTCCCACTTATTATAATTTATATTTTATCACAAGGTTGGCTGGTGAGGATTTGAAACAGTAATCACTGTGAGCAATGAATAGGGCATGGATGAGGGTGTTAGTGGCTTCCAGGATAAAAAAAGTATGCTGAAAATGTTGTAGAAATGGAAGTATCAGGATTGTGAGAAACAATGGGTGTGAGGAGAGAAAGAGAGGGCAGAGCTTTATATTACATAGTACAAAACATGGGTTGGGCAGTGGTATATTTGCCGTCATTCATCATGTTTACATTCATGATGTTGATATGAGAATGTTGACATGTTCATAATGTCGACATGGAGGGCTTAGCATATCGACATTGACCACATAGACCAGAGGTTCCCAAACTGTCTCAGTTCGAGGCACCCTTAGGGTCTCCATCATTTTTTTAAGGCACCCCTAAGCCAAAATAATTACCAAAAAGTCCTGTTTTAAGTAGTATGGCCAAAATAATGTAAACATTTTAAAAAGAAGGAAAAAAACTGTGCTATTCTTACCAATTGCCCCTCCGTCTCTCTCCCTTTGCCCCTCAGTCTCTCTCCCTTTGCCCCCTCCATGTCTCTCCCTCAGCCCCCTCCATATCACTCCTTTTCCCAACTCCATGTCTCTTCATTTGCAAGACACCCCAATGACTGGAACAAAGGAGGGTCCCCACACAATACCAACTGGTAATGGGTGACAGCTGACGTTAAGCAGAGGCCACACTGAAGGGGTAAAGAAAAAGAGTGACAAGGGAGTGTGAGAAGAACACTAGGGCAGGATACATGAAGTGCACCAGATGTCTCACCCCCAAGCTGTTGAGCTTCTGCCTCCAATGATATCGACACAGCCCGGGATGCAAAACACCACACTGGGCTGCTCTCAGAGCAATTATGATCCAGCTACTTGTCCACTGCTACTCTCTCCCTCCCCTCTGGTGCTGTCTCCATCAGGCGCAACAGAGGAAATCCTCCACTCTTGGGACTCTATACCCTCCCAGTGCCCTGCTTGTCTCCAGGGGTCCTCATTGGGCAGGAGCTGTTTGGGTCTGTCAAATACACTGCCAGGGTTCTCCGGGTCCATAGGTCTTTTCATCAGTTGTAGATGGGCTTCTCCACAAGACAGGGTCCAGTTGTTGGTGGCAGTCCTCAGCGATGTCTCTGGGATTCCCCCTATCTGGCAGTCAGCTGCTCTTCCTTGTTCTTCTTAGGGGTCCTCCTCTTGGGCAGGCAGCTCTCCAGTCCCCCGTCCAGCAGCCCTGTTAGGTGGCAATGGGTCCTCAACAGCGTCGGGTCCTAGGGGGGTCTTCTCCCTTCAGGATGCATTCCTGAATCCGGCTCTCCATCTATCAGGCTGCGGCTTAGGGCACTCGAGGTCCATCACAGTACCTTTCTTTCCAGCAATGGGTCCCTCGTTGATCTGACCGCGCTCTGGTCTCCCTCTTTCACAGCGGGGTAGCAGCAGCCTTTTGCTCCTCTGGGCGCCAACTTATATTAAGAGCTCCCCCTTCCACCTGTGCAAAAAAATAAATGATACAAAAAAATTTACACTGGCCGGCCACCGCGCTCCCCAGTGACAGTGCTACGGCACCCCAGGGAGCCACGGTGCACAGTTTGGGAACCACTGATGTAGACATTCATCCTGTCAACACTGATGAAATATTGACATGTCGACAAAACATTCCTGGTGATCTAATAGTGATTTAGGCAGTGAAATTGGTCACTGAGGGCATACAGGAGCATAGTCATCAGGGATAGTTTAGAACTAGGAGGGCAATGCGGTACCAGGGGGCAAGCAGAATTAGGTCAAAGGAATAGCTGAAGTTAAACCAGGAAATCACTAGGAACAGTAACAGAGGAGTAAGCAAGGAGAATCATCAGATGAACCAGATCAGAACACGGATAAGTTGCAATGGAAGTTCAAAGGGAACAGACGCTGGAGCAAAGGTATAATGCCTAATACTCTGGCACTTGAAAAGTGAGCCGAGACTCCCTTGTATAGGGAAGAGATTTGAATTTGCCTTTACGTTTTAAACAGAGCGACACGCACGATCCTATGGCAGCCACAGTCACTCTGTAACAGCCACTAGGCACAGAGAGAGATGCCGGCAGCGGCTGCAACAGCTGGAAAGGGAGCACCAGCAGGAGGAACAAAATGGAAATGGGTGCCAGCCAGTAGCAGACCAACACATATCTGCCACTGCCCTGCAGCCACCCGGAGAGACCCGGCACTATCAGATCCAGTAAGAGGGATCCTGGCTCTGGCAAGCTGTGACACACATCCCTGATGAAGTTGCAGATTGGTCCAGAACATCTTGGAAGGGATTGATAATATTCATTGTGTTGGTCGACTTATCTATTAGCGAATGCTATACCCTACTGCAGATGGTGTTGTGGTTCACATAAGCCTTTTTATTCTGATATAATTTCAGCAGCCAAGTTTTATATTTACTATTTTATAATAAATCATTGTTGAAAACTATACTGTAATAGCCCATTTACAGGTTCCATAGAGCTGATGGTTCATTATTAAGTGACTGTGTGGAGTTTTACATGACACAAGAATTTTGATATGCCTTTTTTAATTTGCTTGATGCATGAGCATTACCAATAAGGTCACATTCTGTGTTTTAACTTTATTACACTATGTATGCCCTTCTTGGTGTGTTTTTACTATTTTTTTTATACAGACACACACAAACAGTTGTGTAACCCATGCAAACATGAAGAGAACATATCAAGCTAATCATGGATAGTGGGTAGGAGCCTCCTTTGCAAGAGAACCGTCTGAATTAATTGTGGAATAGATTCAAGGTGCTGGGAGTGCACAAAGATACTGGGTCATATTGGCATGATACCATCAAACATTTGCTGCATATTTGTGAATGCACATTCCTGCTGCCCTGGATTGGCTATTGAATTGATATCAGGTGATCTTGGAGGCCATTGAATTTGAACATATTCATGAAACCATATAAAGATGACATATTTGTGACATGGGGCTGATTCAGAGTTGTACCAATATTTTCATTACAGTGCGTGCATCTAAGAGGCACGGCGCATGTGTGCCAGTGCCTCTGTGATGTCACTCGCAGAAAGGAATTAGACACAAAGCGATTGACAATTATGGACCATTTTTGGGTGGTAAGAGGAGGAAATGGAGGGGTGGTTAAAAAAACGTGGTCGCAACCATTACATAGGTGTGTTGGATAAAGTGACTGCATCTTTGCATGCAGTATCGCTGGTGCTGGCGTCTTAGTTGGGTCGTCCATTGTAAGTAGCCATAGGTTTACTCAGAAGGCTGATGATTGAATGACCTGCGACCGATGCTGCAACATTTTACACAGATGCTGCAAATTTTTACACAGATTCTTGGATTTACAAAGCCACAGGTAGGCATCTCAATACATCTACCGGCGGTTGCGCTATTTGTCTATTTTCGCATAGCAGCTGCATTAAAAGTCGCAGTCAAGACGGGATTAGCATACATCTCTATATCAGACCCATGGTGCAGCCATTAAAAATTGGGTAGATTGTGGCCATGCATTCAGTATGGTCACCAATAGTGCTCAGGAAGGCCAACCTTTTTGCATTTTTGCAAACTGAACTGAATCTCAATGGATGTTTTATTGTTTTGTCAACCATTCTTTGTAATCTAAAGACAGGCACACATGAAAATCCCTGGAAATCATCAGTTTCTGAAATCCTTAAAATCTTGCACCAATAATCATTCCATGGTTGAAGTAAATTAGATTGCATTTCAGGATAACCATGCAATCTCAAAATGTGTCTGATTAAGAGATGAAAAGTCTATGGAGATGTGGATGTTCCATGTGTACTTGGAACCTGTGTTACTTTTGGTTGAGCCACAGCAGTGACTCTGCAGACTACTGTTTTAGGCATACTTGAACTTTGTGAGCTGTTGCCGCTTTCTGCCCACTTTCTGGTCACAGACAATCTTCTGCAGGCTTTGGGTATAAAAGTCTGTATTTGTGACTTGTTCCTTAACCTACTGTTCTATGCCTGAACCTTGTTTCCGGACCTGGATTGAATGAAGACTGCTCTGACCTTTCCAACCATGACCTCAGTTTGATAACTGGACTCCAATTTGATATCAACATACCTTGAACCAGGATGGTCTTTCGAATATTCTGCCAAACCTATACCTTGAACTTTGACAACTCTTGTCTGCAAACTAACCAAACCTTGCCTGGCTTGGCTTTTTTTTCCATTTCCACAGTAAACTGGTGTTCTGCTCAACTCTATCATTCACTATCAATAATAAACTTTTAAAATTTTGCTGTTCTAAAACACGGTGCTTCCGATTGTATGTATGCCCAAACTTTAAAAGGGCAATGCTTATACTAGTTATGTTTCACTAGTATAAGCATTGCCCTTTTAAATTTGAGGCATAAACATTTTTAGGAAGTACCGGGTTCTAGAACCCAATGCTTAGTAACCCCCATGAGTCCTTAACTGTTCTAATACTCTCCTAAAACAGTTATGGTGTTTCACTGGATTTTTATGAATAAATGAGGAAATCATCTACTGTAGGTAAATGATGATTGATTTAAAATGTCTCTTAAAACATCAGTCACAAAGTGCTGAAAGGCTGCTTGAGCATTCTTCAGCCATTTTCCATTCATTGCTGGAACAAATTCTGATGAAATTATAAGTACTTTTCAGATCCATTTGGGAAATAACTTAGGTGCATGTAGCCTTTCAAATAATTCATGGATTTCTCATGCTGTCTGCAATAACTCATGGATGCTCTCCACCATTATTCTTTCCTATGAAGAAATTGGTTGACACAGCTGATAAAGTAGATGGAGGAATGCCAAGACCATATGCCAAGTTGTCATCAATATACTCCTTCAGTCTGGAGTTGAGGATTGAACAAGGTGTAAATGTATCCAAAAGGAATCTGAGTGCAATAGAGCAAATCAATTGGACAATCAGAAATGTAATGTGGTAAAAGAGTTTCAGCTTGTTTTTGTTTGTTAAAAACAAATGTTGGTATAATCTTGGTACTAATGTAGTATAGAAGTACTTGGTGATACTGATAACATACATTTAGGTGACTTGATGCATATTTCAGGGCACAATTCAGTGGTGAAAGACAATTTTCTGGTCAACCACTCAATAGCTAGATTGTGTTTGCTAAGCCAAGGCATCTCAAGAACTATTGGAAATTTGAGAGAATGTACCATGTTGAGATCTTCAGTATGCTCTTGAACAGTCTTGATTATTTTTTCAAAGATTTTAAAAGTAGAACAGGCATATCACAAGGTAAATAAACCCAAAATATGGAACAACAAATGTCATGTAATAGACAATTGAAATGAACCATGTCAGCTAAAATAGAAGATAAAAGAGTAAAACAAAAGGAAGAAGTACAAAATGAGTATTAGAAGGGACAGGTACTGGACATTGTTGAGATTTTATTATCAGAGACAATAGGAGAACCATAAATTATTTGTTATGGTGAACTGATGTAGGAATTTGATGCTTTTGAATCATCCCATTATCAATATAATTGTCCATAGGCCTAGAGTCTAGCAATGTACTGTATATATTATTTTATATGGTAATTAATTTTTATTTGCAATAATATATAACACCATAGCACACACATGACTGTATTATCTTGAATTGATGTCCTGGCATTTCTTGTCATCATGAAGTACATTCAGCTAACAAGTGAACAGATCTGGCGCTAACAAGTGAGCAGGTCTGGCACAACCAAGTCCTGGTTGAAGCTCTCTGCAAAGTAATCTTCCTTAAGGAGATAGGGGACCTCTTACTTCCCAAAACTGCATAGGCTTTGATCCTGATTTCATGAAGTCCAGACATAGCAGCATAATTTAACAAGGTAGAAGAATGCGGCATTTTGTGCCTTTTCTTTCACCAAATATTAAGACATGAGTCTATGGCAATGCAGTGGTCAATGATTTCTTCAATGCATGAATGAGGGTCCATGCACTCCTATATATGCTTACATTTTTTCATTAAGGCCTTTTGAAACCAATGCCTCTTAACAACCGTATTCCATTCGATATCTCCCATCCATTGTCTTAAATCAATTTTGTACTCTAGCATAGAGCGAGCACAATGGATCTGATTCATCACGGATTGCTATTGCGATCGCGGCTGCGATTACATACGCAGGTCTGCTGCGTACACTGTTGCTGTTGCGATCCGTGATGAATCAGGCCCTATGTCAAAGAATAGTAAGCTTATCCTCTACTGTAGTTTGAAGAGCATCAAAAGCTTTTCCAAAAGTTTGCAATTCCATGTAGGGTGTTGCATGGGCTATGGCTATCCCCTTTAATGATGTGAGAATAAGACCCACCTTCAGAGAGTTAATTGAATAAGTTCTGAGAACACATTTGAAATCGTAGTTAGCACTGAGCAATAAATTGACACCATCATATGTCTCAGGGAGCTTAGTCATTCATTCAGGGTCTTCATTCTAAGCAGGCATTGCAGTATCATCCATTGCTATCATCACTGGAGCCAGCATTACATGATCTGCTTGCAATGTATCCATCCAAGTGTAGATGCCAATTGTCCTTAAAATGTTGAGTTAGCGTGTAACAAAGTAGCTTCAATGTACTGAATAAGGGCAAGGTGATTATGTGATGTCAGTATTTTAGAGAAGCTACCAACGAGGACCTTAATGACAGAAGATTAGATCTGATATGGCAGGAGCAAGGAGGCAACTTGGACAGATGATATGCGTGAGAAAAGGTTGCTTTAATACGGATACTGTTGGTTCAAGTGGTAAGCAGAGATAGACTAATTGGCATGCAGAGTGATATGGAATAAACAGTAAGTATGGTCTAATACAGTTCCAGTTTTGGTACATATACAGAATAAGGAATAATCTTATTTCAATACATGTTCAGCTTGACCCCTACACTCACAATGTATATGTCTCTCATCCACGCTCATTCATGAGTACAGGAGTTTTTCAGTCTGCACCCACTCTGTGGAATGCCCCCCCATGCACAATAAGACTTTCCTCTAGTCTTCCAATCTTCAAGCTATCCCTCAAAACTCACCTCTTCAGACAGCTTATCAAATCCTAGGACCACCAATATAATCTCCATAAGATATCCTATCCCATTACCTAGCCTCTACACAGTTCACACATAACTTTACATATGTGCCCTTTCTACACTCACACATCCCACTGAAACAAGACCAACCTTGCTGTGTGACTGGATCATGTAGAAGAACCTCTGCAATAAGTACTAATTTGCAATACAGTATGTAGCACTACTCCTAATGTATACTTTTCCTTGTAGTATATAAGCTGTTAGCAGGGTCTTTTACCTCTTTGTCTGTTATTACCCAGTCTTATTTTATGTTTTGTACCTATTTGTAAAGTGCCAGGATATGCTGGCACTATATAAAAGTTAGATAAAATAAATAAATGGCAGAGAATAAGCAGAAGTGTGGTCTGACACAGTTCTAGGGGATGATGGACAGAGCGGGCAAACAGAAGCAAATGGTCAGGCAGAGGCAGGACACTAACTAGGAGTGTGTGACTGGTGTCGCCACACAGAGTGCAACGCCAGCCAGTATCACTGCAGCAGCACCACCCATAGCGTCCTTTGGATGCTACAGACAGGCACTCTACCGTGTGTACAGCTGCCCGGAGCATCTTCAAGATGCTCCAGTCACTGCTGCACTTCCAGATGCTGGTGGCTCTGCCCCCTTTAAGCATGACGTCATGATGTCCTGTGCAAAAGTGGGCTGTGCTGGCACATGGCACTGTTCAACCCTGTTACGGCCCTGGGCAGAAGAGTAGTGTATAAGTACAGTATATGCTATTGGAGCACCCAGGACACAAAGTTGTGGGAACCTATGTACTGTACACCATGCCTCCTACTTCTATGGAGAGATAGAAAAGGAGCAGGGAGACAGCTGGATCGCTTTAAGAAATAGAGATATTCTACTAGTTTTTACTAATGCTGTTTGAAGTCAAAATAGGAGTTATTGATAGACCTCTGGTAATGTACAAGCTGTAACAGCAGTAGGGTGGTATTCATGCGCTGAATTACAGCATGATTTGAAATCATTAGGACAAAAGGTTTTGTGAGAGGGAATGCATACAGCACATCTATTAGGCAGCATGAAGATTAGATGTATTTTTCTCTGCACTGTATAATCACAATGGACATTCTCTCAGCATTGCATTCCCTGAATATTTCTTGCTGTGCTTCTTGGTAATGAAACTAGATGCAACATAAGCATCTAAAGAGCCCATTAAAGAGTACTTTTGAGCACCAAACAGCAATGGTCATAGATGCATTAAGACATATCACTGAATATTGACTTGTTTGCAACTTGCAAGATAATTGTTAGTTATATTGAATTTCTCATCCATCTGTTGAAAATCTCTTATGCACTTGCTATGTCAGAAATCTGAGAAATCCAAAGATCATCAAAGTTTAGTGGCAGTGAAGTACAATGAAGAGATTCATGGAGTAGTCATAATCTTAAAATGAATATTGAATTTTGCTAAGCTATATTTGTTTTCCTGTAATAAAATGTATGTGTTTAGGCTTTCCAGTGAAAGAGATATACTTTAACCAACTTTGTTTTCTCTGCTGGGTCCCACTAAGTGTTGCCTTCTCCCATTACTTGAAATGTTCCATAAAATCTATGGATATGTAACTGCCTCCATAATTTTGCAGCGACTTTAACATGATGTTTAAAGAATTGCATTTAACAAAATATGATTCCCAGCTGGGAAATGCTGGTGTAAGTAGACATCAAAAACACACAAGCCACCAGCCCCGGGGACAAGCAATGCAGTTTAGACTCATTCCCTGCAATAAATAACATTCTCTTATGCATTATTCAATCCATGTTCACTAAAAAGAATAATCATTTTACAGGCTTGTAAGACATATGCCGCTCTTTGAATAAAGCTGTGCTCAAGGTTTTTCGAAAATAAGCCCCAGCTGCAAAATATGCATATCAGAAGTATTGTATAACTGTATTGTTTCTTTTCTTATACATGTACAGTAGGTCTAATGTTAGGGGCATATTAAACAGAAGGCGAAAGATATTCATCAAGGTGCCACTGTCAGGTTTCATCAGAGATAAAGTTCCCCATGGGTAATTCTATTTAACTATTACTGTGTATATACCTAAAGTTTTTTATAGCCAATTTTTTTAGGGATGTGCGCCGACCCCCGTGTTCTGGTTTTGGATCTGGAATTTTTTTGCCAAATCTCACCTCCATGTATTGTTTTTGGGTTTGGTTTGGATCTGGATTTTTTTTTTAAAAAACAGCTAAAATCACATAAAATTGGCCTTATTTTGTTCCTACAGTATTAATAACCTCAATAACATTTATTTCCAGTCATTTCCAATCAATTTTGACCACCTCTCAATATAATTTTTTTCATCTAGTTAAGGCCAAAAGGTTGCATCCAACTAGCTGGCCGACTAAGCTAAGTGACACAGTGGGCAATACTAACATGTGGCAGTTCAGCTTCCAATTTTCAACACAGATACAGTGTGTTATACAGTGTGGGTTGGATACACCAATAGTGCACTCACTGTGACAGCCGTGTTGGCAGAGCGGGATTGCTGACGGTGTCCTCAGTACATGGAATGGCAGTGCTGCGGTACTGGCAGTATCCTCAGGGCAGGGTATCGGCAGTGTCAGCAGAGCAGGGGTGACAGTGGTGTCTTCAGTGCAGGTTTGCTGGCTGTGTCGGCAGTGCAGGGGTTGCTGACGGTGTCCTCAGTACATGGAATGGCAGTGCTATGGTGCTGGCAGTGTCCTCAATGAAGGGTACCGGCGATGTCAGCAGTACCAGTGGTGTCTTTAGTGCAGGTTTGCTGACTGTGTCGGCAGTGCAGGGGTGTTCTCAATGCAGGGTTCCCGGCGGTGTCGGCAGAGCAGGGGTGCCAGCGGTGTCCTCAGTGCATGTGTGCTGACAGTGACGGCAGTGCAGGGGTGCTGGTGGTGTCCTCAGTGTGGGAGTGCCAGCAGTGTCGGCAGTGTGGGGGTCGCTGACGGTGTCCTCAGCACATGGGGCAGTAGTGCAGGGGTGCCGGCTGCTGTGGTGTCGGCAGCAGGGAATGCTGCCAGTGGGGGTGCCGGCGGTGTCAGGCAGCGGGGGATGGCGGGCACCATCTTCTTTTGCTTCCTGACTGTGTGCATAATGGGCTTAACGCTGATTGGCTGAGAGCCGTGACAGACGGCACTCTCAGCCAATCAGCGTTAAGCCCGCTCAATACAAAACCTCGCGACCTGACAGCGAGATTGCAAGGTTTTGCCTCTGGTGAGGGATCCGGGGCAGGGAGCTTGGCTTGGATCGCCCCGGATCCCCGAAATTCGGGTGGGTTTGGTTCTTTGAGAACCGAACCCGCTCATCCCTAATTTTTTTATTGTTAGTATTATTTTTTTTTTTAAACAGTTTATACGTTTTTAAATATGTTTAACGGGAACGCATAGCCTGGCTTTTGATTCCAATTGTCTCTTACTGATCTGTGCCAGTATTGTCCAACTATATTTTACATCATAAATTGTATCAATCGGTTATTTTCATGTTATATATCTTTTTTATATAATATTAATTAAGAGACTTCTCAGTTATGTATGGACAGATTACTACAATGACTTACAACTGTTATGTTGCCCAGCATCAAAATAAGCCTCAGTACAAGAAAATAACATATGCCTCCTATTCTGACTGCATATTGATTTAGGTATTGAAATTGACAGCTAAAGAGAATAAAATAAATATAAATAGTTCATGTTAGTAAATAGGATATTGCAATGTACAGTAGGATATGTATTGGGGTATAGAAGGTGAGTAAATATTGACTAAGTTAATATACTGCAGTCATTTTCTAAATATGTATTGTATTTAGTTAATTGCAAACAATATATGGACTGATGTAGTGTTGAACATAAGTGTCTTTTTTTTTTGCTAGTTCCGTTATTTGCATTCAGTCTGCAACCGGAAAGCTTGTTTGATTTTTTTTAATGGGAAGACAACACATGTTTGTACTTATTTGAACTTTATTAGTACTTTTACTTAGTATTCGGATTAGTAAATAATTGTATTTACAGTACGTGGCAAATGTGCCTTTAGTAATTATACAATAACACAGACATATTGTCTTATGTATATGATACTTATATGGTATGATACTACATTAAGGGACTTGTGCACACATTGAGTAATGTAACATTAGCAGTTACTACTAATACTAATGTTATCAAGCCACAACTACTGTCATAAACCAGGTGCATATATGGTGTTATTGTTTTATCCGAGTGTTAAAGTGGCTTATGCACTACTGTTTTCTCCTGGGGTAAACCGGGCATACTTGCTATCCATGCAAAGCTAGCCACAATCTTGCGAAAAAGCCTAAAGCCTAAATTTGTCTATTTTAAGCAGGTAAACATGTATCTATCTCTACAAGACACTGTAGTTGTGAGTTATCACTTAAACTTTGTCCCAATTGAGCTGTGGTTATTGAAGGCATGGGAGCAGTCGCTGTCTGAGATTGCGCACGCCATGATGCTCTACAGAGAGAAGGGCACACGTGCAGTGTATGTTAAGAGACAGAAGAAAGCCCATAATAAGAGAAAAGGATACATTAGTCATGGAATAGTGAGCAAACAGCAGGTCGCATAACTCGGACATACTTACCTACTCTCCCGGAATGGCCAAGAGGCTCACAAATATCGGGTGGCGCTCCCGGCTGCCCAGAAAAGTGGGCAAGTCTCTCAGCCAGCTCCACCTGTACCAACCCCGCACCCCTCTGTACCCCCTGCACCCTTCTGTACGAACTCCACACCCCCTGTACCTTCTCTGCAGCCATCCACTTGAGGGCAGTCCTGGGGTGTCAATGAGGTGATTTGCACTGAATCACGTCATTGTGACCCTGTCCCTTCTTCTCAATGCTGGTAATCTAGGCATTGTGTAGCTGGGGACAGGGCCATGATGATGCATTTGCAAGGTCACGCCCCCACTCCACCCCCAATGCCACATCTCATCCCAGTGCACACCACGCCAGGGGAATATCCAGGAGAGGGGAAGCACGATCAGTGTGATCGCTCCCCCCTCCACCCTGCACAGCCAGAAGAGAAACTGCTGTTGCTGATTGACACTTAGCCCAGCACACAACAGTGTGTTCTGGGCTGAGGAGACACTGACGTTGACAGGTAAGGCAGAGGCTGTGGGTAATTAATACCTGCTCCCCCCCTCACTGCGCTACTTCTCATGGTTAGAATGTTAAATATCGGGGTCCTTCTGGCCCCAGAAAATTAAAATAAGAAATAGGCACCTTGGTGGGAGAAACCCATTTATTACAATTAGTTGGTGTGATAAACATTGCTACTATTAATCTTGATAACAGTACTGCAACATACAGTTTTACAGCAAAGGCCCCAACTGTGTACACAGAGACCCAGCTGCAGCCCGTATTGCCACACAAAACCCTGAGAGAGTGCCTATAACTTTCAGAGTGTACTGGACATTTCAGTTAGGTTAAGTGGACCATTATTTATTCCAGAATAGTCGTTGAACACGATATACTACATAGGACTGTAGGAATTATTTGTATTACTGAGAAGCCTGTAAGATCTTGCAGACATAGAATTGTAGGAATATTGTTAGATTGTATTTGTTAGTGAATGTGAATAAACAGTTAGGGGTATATTTACTAAAGTGAGAGTTTTTAGAAATGGAGATGTTGCCCATAGCAACCAATCAGATTCTACTTAACATTTCACTTTCACCTTCTAGAAGACAATAGCTAAAATCTGATTGGTTGCTATGGGCAACATCTCCACTTCTAAAACATAGTAAATATACCCATAATCCTTATTTCTGGTACAGTTAGTAAGATTAGTGTTATTTATCCAAATGTAATATTGTGTTATTCAATCCAGTATTGCTGTTTTATATAGATTTTGCAGAAACAAACTACTGTACTCTTATAGTGTATAATGTTGTGTGTCCTGAATATTGCATTAGAGATCTTAGTTACTGCTTCTATTTAACCTGTATTACAATGTGAATCCAAAAAAAACCCACTTTTACTACCACTTTAAGTAAATTGACCCATTCTATCGTACCTCTAGGGTCATTATTAATAAAAATATAAAAATACTTGCTGCTCTCATTGGTTGCTTTTGGATGAGTAACTCTTGCCTCTGCTGTAGTGTGGTCAAAAAAGCCATGTGAGCCTAAAGTTGCTGCTGAAGGAGCAAGTGAGAAGGTGGCTCCACTACAGATGGGACTCCAGCCAGTGGCATCTTAATAGAGGAGGGGGGGGGTGTGTGCACTCCCCGTGCGGGGCTGCCTCCTCTCTCCCCGGTGGCCGGCAGCCGACTGACGTGGCTGGTCAGCCACCGCAGCATTAGTAGACTCTGGGCACTAGAGTGTGCCCAGAGTCTACTGCGCATGCACAGAACACAGGGAAAATGGCCACGGCGGCCACTTTCCAGTGTTCTGAGCAACGTTGACACCCAACGCGGGACCACGGAAAGATAAGTTTAAACTAATATGGGTGCAGGGTGTGCGGTGCGGGGCCCCCCTCGACCCGGGGACCTGTGTGCCCCGCACACACTGCACCCATTATAGATACGCCACTGACTCCAGCTTACACATGCACTGCACCATCTGTAGCCTCACTAAGTACGGGGAATCACATTTATATATGCTTATGCTTGGGTAATGGAATTACGAGTAAAATAAATTAATATATTAACTTCTAATTGTAAAGTGAGTATTGCTTGCAACATTTGTATCAGTACTAAAATAGTTTAGGTTTGTCATAGAAACTAAAGCTGGGTACACATTAGACGATATATTAGATTTTGTAAATTTCCAACGAATTGGAATGACAAATCATCCACATCGTCCAGTGTGTACGCACTATTGCACGCTCCTGTGCATTATTCGTTGCATCTTCAGATCGGTCTGCAGTGCATGCCAATCTGAAGATTCGAGGAAAGACATCATGCTTCTGTATGCGGCGGGGGAACGATATATCGTGCGGTCGTACACCAGATCGTGCAGTGTGTACAGATTGCCCAATACAGTGTCCAGTCGCATCTGCAGTTGCTGGGTACACACATCGTGTGTACCCAGCTTTAGATTTGTATTTAGATGGCTAATATAAACCTTAGAGATTGCAAGTTTTCATAATGGAAAAACCCATTGGCTCAGGCTAGAGGTTATATTTACTAAAGTGCGAGTTTTTAGAAGTGGAGGTTTTGCCCATAGCAACAAATCAGATTCTAGCTATTATCTTGTAGAATGTTAAGTAGATTCTGATTGGTTGCTATGGCAACATCTCCACTTCTAAAAAACCAGCACTTAAATTTACCCCTAGGTTTCCCAATGTAGGCAGAAGTTGTGTGACTGATATATTTTGTAATTTCTAGTTGCATTACTCTTTTAATTCAGTTTTAGCTTTGTCTGCAGTAAATTGTAGTATTTTCCATATTAGTAAATGCAGAGTTTTATATGTTTTATATTCTATATATATCACCTATTAGCTATGTAATTCTATAGAAGTTGAAAGCTTTTGGGATTCAAGCTTGGTTTGAAAATGTGAGCTGAATTCATGTACTAGTTGCGCCAAGTTATCCCTGACAAAAACAGTAATCTTTGGTTGCCTAGTTACCAATGAACTACAGCTGCCATCGTCTCCTACTAACTGCGCAATAGCAAATCATTTTGTCAATTATAGCTCAACGACTGCATACTGTAGGAGCACTATTCTATATTATTGTTCTTCTTAATAATTTTTTTGTTGAAAAAAAAAAAAAAAACAACCTAAGAAAAACAACAGACCTGTGCTTGCTGCAGGCTTTATGATAACAAAATGTTTAGAGACAAAACAGGAAATAGCAGCCATTCTAAAAGAATGATCTAAGATAGAAGTGTAAATATAAATTATTAAGCACCTTATTCTTTAGCTGTCAAAATATATCCCTCAGCACAATTGCATACCCAGGAATTTATTTAATTAATACCACGTATACATTTGCAGAATGTCTCTGCCTTTTACTGTTGTTTTCCTAGTGGGGAATTAAACATTCTGGATTGGAAGCTTTCAATGTGATGTCTGTGCATATGAATGCAGAACTGTTGGCTTTTGGATTTAATTCTTGATACTATTCACTTCTGTGTATAATCTGCCATTTGAAAGCATTGTGCAGAAGGAGACATAATATAGCATGCTGTTTGAAAGCAATGGTTATGAGATGTTACAAGGTGATAACAAAAGTCTGTATTCAGAGGAATACCTTGGGAATATGCCACATGACAAGTGCTAAAAATGAAAATGCAATGCAAACAGTGCTTGCCCTCTATAACTGTATACAGTGCATTGCTAAAGTAACACAATTCCTGACCAATTATTTTATTGTACAGAATAATAAATTCTACACTGAAATTTTATTATCTGTAATTTATTTATTTGAAAGTAGTGAAGCTCAAATGTAGTTTTACTTACATTACATTGTTTTACAAAAAACATATTTCTGAAAAGAAAACAAATAGGATACAGGGGTCTATTTATTAAGCACTGTTAGGAGACAGAGTGAAAAGTGATAAGAAAGTAATCAGGTGCTAGCCAATCAGCTCCCAACTGCCATCTCACAGGCTGTGTTTGCAAAATGACAGTTGGGAGCTGATTGGCTGGCACCTTATCACTTTCTTATCACTTTTCACTATGTCTCCTAACACTGCTAAGTAAATAGACCCCACAGTATATTAAGTAACAAATCCTGTGTAGTGAAAACTCTAATGACATCGTAATCGTGCAATCGCTCAGTAATCGAGCACAAATCGCGCACATTAATTTCGGAAACGACCAGCGAAGCCCGCTCCCGCTGATCGCTTCCGACATCAATCATCGCCCGAACATGCTGGTCAACCTGACGATAACGTCAGGTTGAGCATGTTAGGGGATGATTGATGTGCCTACACTGAACGACTGCTCGTTCAGTGTTGGCACAGCACAGACTGTGAAACGACTGCACGATTACAATGTCGTAATCGTGCAGTAGTTTCAAAGCCTGCTAGTGGATGTGCCCCTTAATGGTCGTCCTTCAAAACTCTCTTTGCAAACACAAAGGAAACTTGTAAGAGAAGCCACAAAGAGGACAGCAATCTCATGAAGGACCTATTCAGTTCAGTAGTTGAGGCAGGCATAAAGGTGCCATACCAAAAGTTCTACATAACGATGGTCTGGATGATCACTATGCAAAATAAATCACCTGGAGTTTGCTAAAAATAAGTCATCCAGTTACACTGTAGGAAAAGGCTCTGAGATCAAGATTGACCTTCCAAGCTAAAATGCGAAGTAATTTGTGTTGCACAAATTAGAGTATGGTGGTGGTAGCATTATGTTGTGGGGCTGGTTTTCAGCAACGAGGAAACGGCGTCTTGTTCAAATAGATGCAAAATTCAGAATGAACAAAATTCACAATGAACAAAATTTCAAAGTAGGTTTTTTCATTCAGTAAAATAAAAAAATTGGTCAAGATTCAGAATACTTTTGCAAGGCGCTGTCTCCTAGCATCTAAAAGAGAAAAGCATTGTTCATTCCAATTAAGATCAAGATGAAGAATCTGGCATAAGCTTCTTTTAATTAGGCAATTTATTAATGAATCAAATAATATTGTGAGATGTAGTTTTGCAGAAATATTTCAATATGTTTATTTTTTTTCTGCTCTGACTATTCAGCCTCCAGTATCTACTAAACAGAGGGCCTGATGCAGAGCCGGACGCTATTTGCGCTCGCTCGTTCAGAAAAAGGGGCCGGCTATTTAAATTGAGCGCTCGCTCTTTGAGGTCTGTTGACGCCTCTATGTCTGAGCGAGCGCACGAAACATGCACTCGCTATTTTGTAAAGACGCCCCCTGGCCGCTCGCATTCTACGTCATCTCCGCTATTTATTTGATTAATCGAGTACATCGAAAGGCATCTGAACTGCTCGCTGTGCTTGTGGTACGATTTTCCTACCGCAATCATGCGAACAGTTCAGGCTAAGAAACAACCAAGTGACGTGGCCGATGACGCTGCTTTGTTAATTATGCACACACTTAAAACGCCCGTTTTGACCTTATGGCACGCCTGCGTTCGGATCTCCACTCCCCGTTTTCAAGCACCTTCCCCTGTTACCACCCACAAACGTCTCATCCTGTCACTCAAATTAGCAGGCACTCGCTATTTTGCGAGCGCTCGATTTCCGACCGCACTGACTGGTTGGCGCATGTGCATTACGACCCATACGCATGCGCAGATGTGCGAACATCGCTCGGAGCGAACGAGCGCCCGCTTACGAGCGGCTCTGAATCAGGCCCAGACAACGCTGATGATTTCACGTTATGTGTCTGGGAAGACCTTCTGCATTCAATACCCCAAGGCTCTTCATCACTTTATGCTGTTGATTTCAAAGGGAAATTAAACAAAAAGCTCACTAGGGCTTTGTGGGTTTAGCTGGCCATGAAGTATCAGTAGAAGGAGGCAGACAAACAAATAAGCAAACACTTTCATTGAAATATATCTAAATAATATTATTGTGTTCTTGCTATGATCAATCACATACTGAATAATTAATAATATAATATATTAAAACAGAAGAGACAAAGAGTCTTACCATGGCAGTTTTGATTGGATGACAATTTCACCCATACTATACTCTATACTCAGTTGCTGTTTGGAGTGCTGTAGATTTAGTGTTGTTTTAATAAATAACTATGTAATCCTGTTGAGTTACAGATACATATTTGTATTCACCTCTGTTGCCCCCCACAGTTATAAGCCGGTGTCTTCCCAGGCATTCATCGATTTTAAGGAAAATATGTTTGTGTTTAAAAAAACAAACAGAAGCGCACAGACGATAACCAGCTTTTTCTCCGGACTGTAGGAGAGCCGCGGTAAGTGCTTTTATGCAGAGGCAATACAGATTGACTAGTGATCTTGGCATAGTCCTTTGAATATAATAGAGTACTGAATAGCTGCAGGCGGGTTATATCCATTTCAAATCTTGCTTCAAAGTTTCTTACACACACACTTATAAATACAAGCACTCACAAGCCAGTGAAATGTACCTAAATATCCAATATAGTGTCTTAACAGTAGAGAAAGCAGTTTGCAGTTGTAAGTTCATCTGAGGTACCAGGCACAGGTTCTTTCACAATTTTTTATAAAAGCTCCCGTAACATGAAGAAGAAAGGCTAACGGGTCATGCATTCTTTTGTCCCTGCTGAAGAGAAATCTGAAATGTTCAGACACAAGCTTGTTTGGTGCTGGAGCTTGATCACATGACAACACTCCCAGGACAAGGTGGTAAAGAGTTGATGTGAGTCAATCCATTAAGGTTTGCAATCCCACCAGCTTTTGCTACAGTAGATAGCATGCCTACCATAGACCATAGAACAAATGCTGTGCTCTTTAGTAAATGTAAACCTCAAAATTGGCAAAGTTTGTACACTAGTTTAGAACAAATTAATGTAATTCCATAATCTTACAAATTACCACATGTAACAAACTAATAATATGTCCCTCCCACAACAAGACTTTCCTCTAGGCTCCAAACCTTCAAGGATTCCCTCAAAACTCAACTGTTCGGGCAAGTTTGTTATAGCATTGAACCACCCACTTAACCTCCATAAGCTATTCTACCCAATTACCTCCCTTTTACACAGTCCATGGTATAAGGAGGGCGGTGTGGTCAGTGCCATCGCACAGGGCGGGATGTCCTGGGGATGGTATTAGCAGTACTGCAACCAACGCCCTATTCTGGCTCACGGCTTCCTCACTATGTTGGGAGAGACTTCCTGGGCGGGATGTACTAACTGTGAGGAGTACATCCCACCAGTCACATCATCCTTACTGATCACATATGTATTAACATATGCGATCAGTACCACAAAGGACAGCTCTTCTGATAAGAGCTGTCCTTTGCGGTCAGCGCTGTGCCATGGACTTCTGGGTTTATGAAGAGTGACGCGGCGGCCGGGATGCATGTTGGGAGGGATCCGATCAGATACCTCATACCAGCACGATGCGGTAGAAGCCCATGGGCTTCTATAGGGTAACGCCAGCAAAAGCTGGTGTTACCCTCCACGTCGGAGATCCGGCGGCCACCCAATAGTGCATATGGAAATGCATTAAAACCCTGAAAACAGGGTTTTTATCACATTTTCCATTTAGTACCATAGGCAAATGCAGGGGGGGTTTCCATCTGCCTGGAAACCCCCCTCCCCAGCCCACACCATAACTACAATAGAAATAGTAATATAATAGAATTTTACAAGTACTGCATGTTCTTCTCACTATCACAAATGAAATAATTAGCACCACCTGTGGATCTTTTGATATGTATCAGCTAGTAATAAATAACCTGTGCATCAACTTGGAGATCTGCAAAACATGCACTGTTAGGGATGCACTGCTATAGAGCCCAATATGCACATATATGTCCAGGGCAGTGCTAGGTTGCTCCCAGGCTCCCGGACTTGCTCTAATACTCTGGAATGGTGCCCACATCTAAAATAAAAACATTCAGCTCTTGCAGGATGGACCTACTGCCACATCTAATGGCTTACTGTGATCACTGGTCCGGTATATACTGGAATACACACAATACACTTTGTATGACGCATATTAAAGCTGGATAAGTGGTAATTAAGCCCTCTTCATGGACTGGCCACACTCACTACATCCAGCCCCATGTCTTTTCCCAAAGTGCTGTGGGATTTGTTCTGCTGCATGGAGTGTCTATAGGATGTTCTGAGCAGCATGCTAGTGTGCTGAAGAGGGTGCTACCCCCTACCCACACCCCAGGGTGCTTAGTCATGACAGCTTGAGAGCCTCTTAGGGGGCAGGTGTAGCAAAGGGTGCAGTAGCAGCCCTGTCACAGGGCTGGCACTGTTCATTCATAGCTTACTTCTGTGCTCTTTCTAGACTGACTCTACCCACTGACTCCACTTTGCTATATGCCCACCAAGAACTTGTTAGCCTTGCAATCTGGCTGGATCAGTATTAATTATGTAGCACTTAACCTCATTTATTAAACTCCAATACTATTATCGTATAGGTGGTAAGCTTATGAGCAGGGACCTGTTACCTTCTGCCTGTTAATACCTAGACTCATTTTATAACAGTATTTGTTTCTAATTATAATGTTGGAGGTGGTACTCAGTGGGTGGCAGGCCAATCAGGGAAGAGGGTGAAGCAATGTGTGTCGCATCATGTGTGTGTCTGGGGGAGCTATGCACTGTGCAGTGGGGGGGGGGGGGGGGAGCATCATTGCACTCTCTGCCATCAATGGCACAGAACTATTAAACCTCTGCCATTGATGGCAAAACCATTCTCCATCAGTGGTAAACCATCAACGGCTGCTATCCATCAATGGTCAATGGCCAGACCTATGACATTGGAGAACTTTAATCATACAGTAATTGCCAGTAACTTAAAGTAGTTTCCAGGACATTTAGCTAATGGGCAGATGCATGTACTCATCTCAGACATTTCTTTCTAGGTAGACCTTTTAGCACTGCTACTGTATGTCCATAACAACTTCACTGAGTTTGATTATAACATACTTTTTGCATTTAATTAGTTCTCAATAAACATTATATAAAGTTCAGAAAATAGGAATGAAGTGTAATAATTGCATCCAGTTGGCAGAAAAAGTGGAATTTTATTATCAAATTGGTTATGTTGAAAACCAGGGGCATTTGCAGGGACAACATCTTATAACCTGGGACAGTCTCTGGAAAATAGGGACAGTTGGAAAGTTCTGAATAATATAGTGTACATCATTGATCTGTGTATGTTTATGTAAAATTGAACATTTGAGTAGAAAAACAAACAATTATGGTATACAAAGTCATATAGCTGGATAAGCACTGCATAGCTTTGCCCCATGAGCCAACGTATATGAATTCAAGGATTGGAAAAGAAATATAATGAGATTACATCCCTAATAAATGACTCATTTAATAAACATGAGACAATCATTTGATATAGTCTGTAGAATCATGAACCTGCTGTGTATAATGAACTTATTATAAGACTTGTCATTATACAGATTTACCAGGTGTTTATTCTGGAAAGCAAGGAATTTTATAACCGATAATGACATTGTAGAGTAATGTACCATAAAACACTGCTTTTCTATATACATCTTGGTCTCAAGATCAATTGCATCATTATGCTGCAAATTCAATATGGTCATTTGTACAGAATTGTCATTGGTGCCTCTGGTACGTCTAAATTTATCGTACACAGCAAAATGCATACTACATTCTGAAAATTAACAATTAACAAAACACAACATTAACAGTAATGAGATGGTGCTTTTGTATGGAAAATTCAGACCAAAGTAGTCTTTCCATAAGAAGGAAGAATTAGAAAATTGATAAAGGATTTTTTTATATATAATTCTTTTTACAAATGGTTAACCATGCATCCGCCACATTGGCAAGCTTGTGATGCTTGGCATGTCACAGCAAGTATATTTTACCCAATTCTTAATGAATTGAGCTAGATTTACATGCTTAATATCACCTAAATCCATGAATGATTCTACTATTCTACTCTAACCTAGATTATTTGTAAATGCCTTCTAATAATGTTAATTAATAAAAAGGTTACAAAACTTGCCTTATATAATTCCTTATAATAAAACTATCCTGCAAACCACTATACAAGTCTTTCTGGTATAAAATACCGGTGGGAGTGTTTATTATGGTTTCTATTACAGATCTTAAACTTAAAAGAACACTATCTCAATACAGTTTGGAGTTTCCTGAACAGAGGGCATGACTACTCCTGTATTGACATGCCTAGCACTTCAAAAGTGCTACTCCCTCCTCCTTCCTCTACAAACATCCATCCATTATGATGTGCACTAATGGCAGGTGGGGACGTGGTACCTGTTCCAACTGCTTTGCACAAGAGACTTGGATTTGGAGTTGCATGGGGGAAAGAGGGGGTATATAGAAGCTGAGGAAGTTTGTTTTCAAACAAAATGCATTGGATGACCCTGTTTTGGTCACCAAGGAAGACTCTACACCATGGTTCCTGTCGTCTAACGGTCATTCACAGTAAGGACTTCAGTGAACCATTTTATCTTATTTATATGCTTTGTGTCAAGTTTTTTTAATTACTGTTCCTGTAATGGTAAATTGGATTCCTGAGAGAGGAACACACTATAAGCTTAATTTGATTCAGATATGTGTAATGTCCAAATGTGACTAAGGACCAGGGAGCTCATTCAGACCCACTCGCTAGATGCTTTCATTCGCTCCCAGCGCATGCAAATCTAACGCACGTCCAGCAAGGCAGGCAATCATATGGCAAGGCATTAGCGCACCCACTATGTCTTGGCGTGCGATCACTTTGTGTATGGAGACGCCCACCAGCCTTTTATAAGACGCTCACTTGCGCACGTGATCTCCTGGAAGTGCATGAAAACATTGGTACATTGAGCACCATCGGATGTGCTCGCAGCGCTTGACAAGTCGCAACGCAATTGCAACTTTTTAAAGCAACTAGTTTCAGAAAAGATACTTCACTGGGTTATAACAAATACCGTGCAGTATTAGAGAGAAAATATGGATTAGCATACAGTTTTTCGGCTTAGCAAACACAGCCCAGTATTCGAGAGAAAATATGCATTTGCATACACTCTTGTGGCTTTAGCTTTAAATAAACATAGTCAATTTGCATATACACTTTTGTGGCTTTAGCTTTAAGCACAGTCCAGCATTAGAGAGAAAATAGGGATTTGCATAAACTTTTGTGGCTTTAGCTTTCAAACAAAGTCCAGCATAAAAGAGAAAAATGTGATTTACTGTACTCTTTTGCAGCTTTTATCACAGTCCAGTATTAGAGAGAAAATAGGGATTTGCACACACTTTTGCAGCTTTTATCACAGTCCAGTATTAGAGAGATAATAGGGATTTGCATACACTTTTGCGGCTTTAGCAAATACAGTTTAGCATTGGAGAGAAAATAGGGATTTTCATGCACTTTTGCAGCCTTAGCAAATAGTCCAGCATTAGAGAGAAAATAGGGATTAGCATACACTTTTGCAGCCTTATCTTAAAGCAACACAGTCCAGAATTAGAGAGAAAATAAGGATTTGCATACACTTTTGCAGCTTTAGCAAACAGTCCAGCTTTAGAGAGAAAATAGGAATTTTCATATACTTTTGCCGCTTTAGCTTTAATCACAGTCCAGCATTAGAGAGAAAATAGGGATTTGCATACACTTTTGCAGCTTTTCAAATACAGTCCAGCATTGGAGAGAAAATAGGGATTTGCATACACTTTTGCAGATTTATCAAATAGTCCAGCATTGGAAAGAAAATAGGGATTTGCATACACTTTTGCAGCTTTAGCAAATACAGTCCAGCATTGGAGAGAAAATAGGGATTTGCGTACACTTTTGCAGCTTTAGCAAATACAGTCCAGCATTAGAGAGAAAATAGGGATTTGCATACACGTTTGCAGCTTTAGCAAAATACAGTCCAGCATTAGAGAGAAAATAGGGATTTGCGTACACTTTTGCAGCCTTATCTTAAAGCAACACAGTCCAGAATTAGAGAGAAAATAAGGATTTGCATACACTTTTGCAGCTTTAGCAAACAGTCCAGCTTTAGAGAGAAAATAGGAATTTTCATATACTTTTGCCGCTTTAGCTTTAATCACAGTCCAGCATTAGAGAGAAAATAGGGATTTGCATACACTTTTGCAGCTTTTCAAATACAGTCCAGCATTGGAGAGAAAATAGGGATTTGCATACACTTTTGCAGATTTATCAAATAGTCCAGCATTGGAAAGAAAATAGGGATTTGCATACACTTTTGCAGCTTTAGCAAATACAGTCCAGCATTGGAGAGAAAATAGGGATTTGCGTACACTTTTGCAGCTTTAGCAAATACAGTCCAGCATTAGAGAGAAAATAGGGATTTGCATACACGTTTGCAGCTTTAGCAAAATACAGTCCAGCATTGGAGAGAAAATAGGGATTTGCGTACACTTTTGCAGATTTATCAAATAGTCCAGCATTGGAAAGAAAATAGGGATTTGCATACACTTTTGCAGCTTTAGCAGACAGTCCAGTATTAGAGAGAAAATAGTGATTAGCATACACTTTTGCAGTCTTAGGGCCTGATTCAGACCCGGACGCAAGTGGCCGTTCGTACGTTAGGCGAACGTAAAGAAATATTTAAATTCAGGCACACGCTCGTATTTTCGTTCGCATCAAAACATCCTCCCCAAACTCAGGCGACCCCTCCTCTAACTAACGAGCGTGCCAAATAGCGAGCGTACATCCCCGAAGTGGCTTGAAGGGAACGCACGCACTAGTAGTACCCGGAAGTTGGCCTGAGACATTTCGATTAACTGCTCGTTTATTCTGCCTACCTCCCTCAATCGTAACATGCCAATCAATATATCAATTAGCTTAATTGGTGTTTTTTTTTTTTGTACACAATGCAATAAACTTTATTTATGTCCGTGTTTGTGTTTACCCGCAGAATACGTACGGCTTAAACATTCGCTTTTATTAGTCAAAATACATGTTAACCCCTATTAAATAATTGGTATATTTGTTTTTAGACCCGCATATTTCATGGAGTTCATTTTTTAATGTAAATTAGCTTACGCATGTCACTGCATTAAGCCTATCATAAGTCTCCTCAGATTTCTGGCCCTGTCGAACACATGACTCATACACTAACCAATAGAATTGCTCCTGTTAATATCCTAAATACATTAGCCAATCAGAAAATTTTTGAGCACTTTATCAAAAATTATTTTTTGCCAAAACTCCATTGCCATCATGAGAGCCTCCGCATTCACCAGGCGCGAGCTGCTGGTGCTTACGGAGGTGATGGATCGGCGGATAACCAGCCAGCCTCCACCCATCACCAACCGGGAGAAGCGATCCGCATATGCGGAGGTTCAGGCCCGCCTGCGCTCCTTCGGCTCACGCCGCCATATCGGGCAGCTGGAGCGCAGGTGGTCGGACCTGCAACGGCGGACGCCCCGCTTGCTGGCATGCTTTCGCATGCAGATCGCTGCGAGTAAGTTTAATGGATTGTGGTTTTCATGTTTGTCTTTGTGGCCCTAACTGCATGGCCATGTTTTCCGTGTCTTTCATCTTTATTCATTCTCCTCATATCTGCATGGCCATGTTTTCCCTGTCTTTCATCTTTATTCATTCTCCTCATATCTGCATGGCCATGTTTTCCCTGTTTTTCATCTTTATTCATTCTCCTCATATCTGCATGGCCATGTTTTCCCTGTCTTTCATATTTATTCATTCTTTTTTTTTAATTTTTTTTTTGGTTTGGGGGTGCATTTGAAATTGATTTTGTTTGTGGATTTGTGTTGGATCTAACCACAATTTGTTTACCATCTTTTAGGGGCCCAGCGAAGACTACGCCATCAGCGTCCCGCCAGACGGCGAGCACGGCCACTCTCCCCCACCCCCAGCCAACACTCCAACTCCACTCCTTCCCCTATTCCCCCCTCCTCCCCAACCTTCCTACACCCTCAGCCAGATTGTTTTGGTCTCCTTCCCCTCCGTCCCAATTCCCCCTCTCCTCCAACCACCCCTCTTCGAATGACCCCCTCCCCGGAGTCGGTCATTACACCGCCCCGATCTTTGGGGAATGGACCCACCTCCGTGAAGGACGATGGAGGGCCTTCTGTAGCTGGCGTTGGGTCTTCCGGTATGTTTTTTTGTGCTGTTTTATTTCGACACAAACTGTTTTTTTTTTGGTTTTAATTTTAGGTTTTTTGTTTGTTTAACACAAAAAAAAGTGGTTTTGGTCATTTGCCGTAACCTGTTACTGCTGTTTTCAACATACACATAGCACACCTGTCTGAATTTGGACATAGGCCTTGTATTTTTGCCCGACCCCATTTTAGTGTGATGATTTTTATTGGCTATTTTTTTTTTTGTTTTAAATTGTTTTTTTATGTGGTTTCACTATTGTTGTATTAATCCCCAATTTTTTCTCACCCACAGAGGAACAGAGGCTTCGGGCAAATTTAGCCGGATGTGTGGCCCAGATGCACAGCCAAATCATCGGGGTGCTGGTGGTCCTTGACCGTATGTCGGTAGGGAGTAGTTTTTTTTTTGTTCTACATTCTGTAAATAAATTGTTTTGTTTGAAGTTACGTTCTGGCTCATTCGTTTGGTCCCAACCACATATTGTTTACCCTGACATAAGTATAATGTTCCTGCAAGGATTTCACATTTGGGCCAATAAGAGTGTGTGTTGTATTTTTGGGTCAAACAGCCACAAGAAACACCTAACAGTACAAATCTGATTTCCCTTTTTTGGTGTAGTCACAATTAGATATTTAACCATTTTCCAGGTTCCTAGTTGGTGTGCAAGCAGCTTAGGGCAATATTACAAAGCAAAAGGATTGTACAGGCTTCCTTTTGGTGTTGGTTTGGAGCCAGAATAAAGGAATCATTTTTGCACAAATGGCGTCAGTACTGGATTACCCCTTAGTCAAATGTTACATGTGTGAACCTGGTTACACTTGGTGGTAACGTTACCAAAAAGGGTCAACATTTCACTCTAAAAAAATTTATTACCAACAAAACAGAAAATGCAAAGTGGTCACTCACAAACAAAACACACAGTGATAATCTCAAATACAACACATACCAAAAAACAAACACCCAAAAAAACCAATCAAGAACTGGTTGACGAAGGACCATGCCAACATGATTCCACATATATGGCGTGGCAAGAAGTGTTCCCGAATATAGCCACAAAATATCCACATACAGGTTTTGTAAGGGTAGCAGGAAGTAGTCATCGTTGGAGTGCCAAAGATTATGTCAAAAAACAGAAGAGGGAGAAACAAATTAGCAAAAAATTAGATGCTCTCAAACAAAACCAACCACATTAGGTATCAACACTGGTTTTTTGCAAACAATTACCTAAAAAATCTGGCCACCACATCATCGCGTATGGCCCCCCCACATACTGACCTCCGACCAACCTCGGGGGGGCCATCCTCAGGTAAGGCATCCTCTGACTGCATTGGAACACCACTCCTTATGGCGATGTTGTGAAAGATCCCACACAGGACCACAATTTTTGAAACCATATCCGGCAAATACATGAGTTCGCCACCAGAGCGTTGGAGGCATCTGAATCGGCCATTTAAAAGGCCGATACAGCGCTCCACCACTTGCCTGGTGGCAGTAAGTGCGGAATTATACTCACTTTGTGGCCCTGGTGTGGGAGCCAAATAAGGAGTGAGCAGCCAGGGCGTGCAAGGGTAGCCACTGTCTCCTGTGAAAATGAAAAGACAACATCAGGCTCACTCTGTATGAAGCTTAACATTGTTATGTACTAAAGGTCTCCACTTACCCAGAAGCCACGCATCACCAGCTTGTAGGTTGGTTAATTTGTGCCATATCCCTGATTGCCGGATGAGGAAGGAGTCATGTGCACTTCCTGGTAATTTTGCATTCAGGGACAGGATCTGGAGGGAGGCATCACATACCACCATTACATTGAGGGAGTGATAGTGTTTACGGTTTCTAAATATTGCCTCCAGCCGTGCTGGAGGCTGAAGTGGTATGTGAGTACCATCCACAACCCCTATGATGTGTGGGAAGCCAGCTATTTGGTAAAAATTGGCCTTGGCCACACTAAGGGCACCCATATCCAAAGGCATTTGAATAAAATGATGGAGGTGCTTGAAAAGTGCCTCCATCACTGCCCTCAGGATCCGGGAAAAGGAGGATTGGGAGATGCCCGCCACTATTCCCACCGTTGTTTGGAACGATCCTGAGGCACAGAAATGTAACACCGCCATTAATTGCGTAAGTGGTGGAATTGCTGTAGGACTGTCAATTTGCCGCTCAAGATCACTCTCTATTAATGAGAGAGTATCTATGATGATTTTTGGAGGAAGACGGTATCGTCTTAAAACCTCATCATCTGGCATTCCAAAAAGGGTGACACGTGTTCGAAATATCTGGGGCCTTGCATGCCTACGATGCCTATGCCTGGGACGAGATTGAGGTTGGTCGGCTTCCGGGAGCAGGGCCAGAACAATCCGACCCAAATCTACCTGAAATGACAACATTGGAAGGTCAGCCTTTTTACAACACCCAATAAAAATACATGTAACTTTGCTTTCAAAGACCATCCAGTGATGCTTACATGCCGGGGTATTGTCATGATATGTTGTAACTGCAAATAATAACATCAAAAATATACATCATTTTATGCTGGCCATGTCATTATCACAAATTTAAGCAACACAAAACATAAAAGGGGACACACACACATTTGGGCCAAAAGCAAAATGACGTTACGCACACTACGCCAAATAGAGGCCAAATGTAATCAACCAATGCTCCAGGCGACAAAAAACTTTATTAAGGGATGAATACACATTTCAAAATGCGCAAATTACTTCGCAAATACAGGGCACAATAGCAAGTAGTAAAAATGCGCTAAGTAGATCGCAAATACAGGGCACAATAGCAAGTAGTAAAAATGCGCAAATTACTTCGCAAATACAGAGCACAATAGCAAGTAGTAAAAATGCGCTAAGTAGATCGCAAATACAGGGCACAATAGCAAGTAGTAAAAATGCGCTAAGTAGATCGCAAATACAGGGCACAATAACGGCGGTCAAAAATTTTAACAAAAAACACAGAGTTCGATTTGGCAAAAAACAACGTCACATGTGGAAGGCCAATCAAAGTTGAGTACACACAAACAAGAACATTCCCTAAACAATTTAACACATGAACTTACCAAGAGCTAATATGTAAGAAACCGGACAAAAATGTCTTTGGGGCAGAGCCAAAAAAAAACCTAAGAGAGATGAAATGAGTGAAAATAAAAAATTTGAAAAATAGACACCACAATGAGAGACAAATTGCCCCGAACTTATACTTCCCCAAACTTACCAAAACTGGAAAATATCCAAAAAAACAAAAGTGAAAAAAAAGGAACTGAAAACCAAGAAAAACCGCTAACACAAAAAAAAAAACAATAAACGCAATCTCCTAAACCAGCCAACAATCAACTCCAACCAACGTAACCTCCAACATTCAATAAACGCCATCTCGAGTCGAAACGCCACAACCCATAAATAGTGTTTAGTTTCCCGCCCAAATTAAGGAAGGATCAGAGGAACGCACAATCAATGATGCGGCCGCAAAATAAGGACGCATGTATAAATACGTCACAAGACAAAAACACAATTCTGGTGTATTTCGAGTTGGAACAACACACATGGATACAGACCAGGAAAACAATGGACAACAGTCCCGCGGTAAGTATTTCATGCATTTTTGACTCAATGATGAATTCTAAACATATTATTGTGCAAGTTGGGAAGTTGACATTTCTTCAAATTACCCCAAATAGGTGAGGAGGATGACATGGAAGAGGCTGCTGGGCCCAGTAATCCGGGCAAAGCTGCCAAAAAGAAAAGGCAGCCACAATTCACAAGAAAGGAGATGGAGGTTTTGATTCAGAAGTGTGTAGACATCCTGTGACAGGCAGATAGGAATATGAGTGCAAGCCAGAAGTGGAGAATGTGGGAAGAGGTAGCCGTGGAGGTCAATAGGGTGGGGGATTATGTCCGTCTAGCCCGGGATGTCAAACGGCGGTAAGTAAACACTTGACCACCCTAAAACCAACAACCCAATCAAATAAAAATTAATGGTTACAATTTAACCCACAGATGGCAAGACTTCAAATATCGGCTGAAACAAAAAATGGCACACAGGGCTAGGCATGCAAGGGGGACAGGTGGAGGTCCCACCCCTGTGTCATTGGAGTTTACAGATTTAGAAGAGCTGGCACAGGGGTGTGTGCAGCCTGTGGAGGTGTTTGGCATGTCCAACATGGATACGGACATTCCAGACTTTGCGGCTCCTCATGTTGTCCCAGGTAAATGTTGTGATGTCACCAACTGTGAAATGTTATTGTGCCAATATGTAGATTCTAATGTGACTCTTTTCTAATTTTTCCAACAGAGACACAGGCGGATGAGTCTGCTCCAGAGGGGAGCCTTGGCCGCAGAATTTCTGCTGGCTCTGCAGGGGAGGAACCAGTACATCTGGCTGAGGACCCTGCAGAAGCCAGTCCAGGGCAATCCCCCTCGCAGGCAGTGGCCCTCCTCACAGAACTCAATTTCAAATCGGATTTCCATACGGAGATTCTGCAGAGGATGGACGCCAGTCTGCTACGGGTGGCTGAGGCCCTGGAGCAAAATGCTGCGGCCAACGTGACCATTGGTCAGGCCCTGACGGAAAATACCAGGGCCAACATCCGCATCGCCACTGCCCTGGAGCAGCTCGCTCGCCAGCACATGGTGGAGCCGACCTCCCTTCCTGCCGGAACATCAGGATCCTCCACCTCTGGCACAACATCAGCCAATCCTCCAAATGTGCCTAGCCCTGTGCCTAGTCCAGAGGCCACAACATCTGCCTCTGGACAGGCCAGCCCGATGACATCCCGGACCCGGTCTGGCGCCCTCCCTCCCCCAGCCAAACGGGCGAAAAAACGGTGACACCATTGGCTACTTTTCCCACACTCCTTCTGTGCTTGCCTCATATTCCTTTCTGGCCAAAACTTCCCTCTCCTTTCTTGTGAATTGTTTTTAATTTTTACATTTACGTTTATTCAAAAATTATTGTTTGCACAATTAATAAATATTGTGGAACACTGCCCAAAATGTTGTAGTTCAATATGTTTTTTTTTAATGGGTGGATACAAATAAATTTTGCAGAAATGTACGACTTTGTATTCTGACATTCTTTACAAAATGGGTTACTTTTAATCCTGGCCCACAAGCCAACAACGTTCAAAAACAAAAATTACACATTGTAAAAAAAGTGCTCGTTAAGGGACGTTTTAAACATTACCTAAGGAGTAAAAAACACCTTGAAAACACAAAATGAAGGACCAAACCTAAACATGATGACATTATTGTTACAATAGTCCAAAAACGAACACATTGCGGCCAAAATACACCCCCGCAAATGTACGCTAATTGATTGTGTAATCCTGACATTAGCAGCTAGGATTTCCACCTGCGTTCGGTTTTGTGCTATCCAAAAAAACAGCTTTCCAAACACATACCAAGCCGGTTTTCAATCCAACACTAATTGAGTTTCTGACAAGCCGTGATTAATCGATGCAACATCGTGGAGTGCCGGGACGGAGGAGAAGGCCATCGCCACTGTGGTCGAGTTATCCAGCCCCTAAGCTGTGCGAGCATTTTGAAGGGAAAGAGGATCATCCAGTGACGTATGAGTCTGTACGAACACATTTGACGTTCGCATTTGTTAATGTATGTACGCCCCAAAAACACCTCGCCATGCCTGCGTTTTTCCATCTCCACCCCCGTCAACGCCCAAAAACGGCCGGTTCTGTCAATCACATTTGACATGTCACTTCCTGTACGCTATTTGACGAACGAGACAAAAAAAACTCGCAATCAGCCATACGCACATGCGTAGTGTAACACCGGCGCATGCGCGGTTAGTCAACATCGGAATGCAACGAGCGTACTGCCTCTAATGAACGGCTCTGAATCAGGGCCTTAGTTTAAACCAACACAATCCAGCATTAGAGAGAAAATAGGGATTTGCACACACTTTTGCAGCTTTAGCTTCAAACACATGGCCTGATTCAGACCCGGTCGCAAGTACTGAGCGCTCGCAAACAGGTCAATGTTTGCCCACTGGGCATGCGCACGATGGAGCCGGCTCCGTCGTGCGCATGCGCGAGACCCGGCTAGCGACAGGTGCTCCGTTTCTCCGGGTCTCGCACCAAAGGGGGCGAGCTGTCGATGGTGATTGATAGCTCGCCCCATTTGGTAGGCGGGCATGGGGGGGTGGCTGGCCAAACGGAGGCGTTCCCGAAGGAACGCCTGCCATTTGGGGGCGGCTCCACTGATATCACCAGTGATTTCAGTGGGAGAGCTTTCGGCTCTATTAGAGCCAGAAGCTCTCTGGGGTTTACGGCCACGAGTCCCTACCACAAGGGTCTCGTCGCAAGCCCGATGGTCACGATGGTCTTGACCATCGCAACCATCATCCTGGCCTATGCGAGTGGCAAGGAGGCTGCACAAAAAAAAAAACGCCCAGATTCAGAGCGAACGCTCTTTCAGAGCGTCTGTCTCTGAATCAGGGCTACAGTCCAGCAATAGTCATCCTGATATTGACGAATTACAAAACAGTGCATTTAAATAAAATATCAGTTGTCTCTTTAAGCAAACATAAACAGGTTTCTTTTGAATTGCAACAAGAGTTTCTTACAATTTCTCAAAATCCAATAGCAAAATCCTACAGAGGTACCAACAACCGAATTTAGGGTGCAAGAAACAATAGCCTAACCTGCACTTGTGACAGGAAACCTGAGCCCAGAATTGTATTCTACTGTAGATAACGACTAGCAAGTAAATACAGCATAAAATAAGCAGTAATAAACAAAATGAAGTGGCGCTTTTTGATGAACTTGACACAAACACTAAAATCAATGTAGACTATGGAAAAAGCTGTTAGCTGATACAGCGAAACGCGTTAGGTGACCACCAAGGAGACCACTGAATTATCTCCTTATTTGCCAAGTGTCTACACACATACAACGATTGGATTGCACGACTTGGATCCATCTTCCTGGAACATTTTGCATGCCTGGGGACATTTTCTGCACCTTTGTCCAGCTTCAAAGATCGGGATTTCTCAACAGACCCTGCTGTACATTTTGGAGAACTCCAAGTGCAGCATACCATTGTATGTCAATAGGAGCATCCTCCTATCGGTTATAGGATCTGGTAACTATACCCTGGACACCCGAATACACACTAATTTGGTGTGGCACGATTTCACCCAGTGTCCTTGCTTTTGGACTTTATACATTCCCTAATCATCCAAGTGACATTATTGTGCATTTTCCCCTAATATTTGGCATTATTAACAGGAAGTGTGTTGATGTGGTCTGTATCTCATGTATACATTGGCTTTTTCCATAGTCTACATTGATTTTAGTGTATAACTTTTTTATTAAAGTGACCTATATGGTCTCTATAATTTTATATCAATTGTGACAGTGTTTGTGTCAAGTTCATCAAAAAGCGCCACTTCATTTTGTTTATTGCTTGTTTCTTATTGGGCCTGACTAGCCCTTCTCAGTGGCAGCTAGAAATAACCACTCATTACAGCGCCTGTATCCAATCTTTTGGTATTTCTCTTTAAAATAAGCAGTAGGAAGAATGCCTATAAAAAAATGGTACTCAACAAAATAGCCAAATACATACAATTACCCAGAATAAGCAACGGGGTGGGGGTGAACCTCCTGCATTATGCTAGTGCTTAATAACATAATTTTGGCAAGCGGCAGCCTGTACCACCAAGATATGGATACCAGAGATAAGAGGGCCCTCAAGGATCACTACCTCCAAAGTAGGGACGGATACCAAACTTCCAACAAGCCAGTTTAGAGAAATTTAACCAGGGGCTCTCACTACCGCTGCTCCTCGGCTCCTCCCTGATCAGCACAGCTTCTTCTGTGTTGTATGATCATTATCGCTGTCCAGGATTATCCACTACGCAGGGTTGTTTCTCTGCATTCCATGGCATTATGCTGCCATGAAGATGGGGCTCTAATTGTGGTCAGTCAGGGTGGGTTTCTAGGTACTCAGAACTCCACCCCCCATATGTGCCACTGGCAATAAGCCCTTAAATTGGGACTGTCTTGCCTAAATAGGGACAGTTGGAAGATATGTTTAAGATATAGTTTTTGTGTAAAGCATAAATAAAATGCAACTCGGATTACATTTCTGAATCTATCCAGATCTCACCATCCACTTAACTGACGATTTTTTTCATGGCACAACCAGTCAGAAATTATCCGTTTTTTTTTATTTTATATAGTTTATAAAGTATTTTTAAAAATATATTTAAATATTTAATTAAAAAAAATATATATATGCCTAGGTTGTGTCTCACACCACCCTGTGTCCATAGGCCCCCATTATAAAATCACTTCCCACCCCTCAGTTGGCAACAGACCCCCAGAGTGGTCATAAATCTTACAGTACCCCTCCCCCCCCCACATCCCCTGTGAATCTCTGTTTTATAAACCAACCCCCCCCCCTGTAAAAAGCACTGTTTTTTGCACTCATCCCTCCTTCTCCCCTGTGACAAATGTCATTTTTTTATTATTATTTTGCCCCCCAGAGTAATATTACTTTACTTTATATTGTCATTTTACTTCTAAACCAGATTCCTGCAGTGTACTTTTGCTGAGTACAGTCTTGCTTGACTTTTGTTTGTAATTTTACTGTTGTTCTTTGACAACATGCTTTGTTTGCCATAATGGATATTTACAGCCTTTCTTTAGTACTTGGTTGAATTTGTGCACTGTTAGGACCTTGAAATCTATTTTCATAATCCACGGAATATATGGCAAGTTTCAGATCCAGTGTAATCCTTTCTAAAGACACACAAACACACACACACGCACTTTAACTTACATACAGTATGCACTATTACACTTAAAACAATATTTCTTTCCCTATGCTACCAAAAAGCATACCTGCCTACTTTTGAAAAAGCATTTCAGGGAGATTGTGAAAGTAACACCTATGAGTGATCATTCAAGTGTATGTGTACTGCTACATCTGAGAGGTGTGTAATAAAATTGATTTACATTAAAATATAAATGTGCCCCAAAGCAGTTAATAAGATCTACTTGTTGATGAAAATACACTGATACTTTTCAGAAAATACGTGTAGCCATAGGGACCATTGTGCGTTAGAACCAATGCAGAAAAATTATACTAATGATCCTATTTGAATGTATATATATATATATATATACGTTGTTTTTCTAATATATAACAGCTTCATAATGGGGTTAAGGTGCAATCAGGGAGATTTCTAGACCCTTCAGGGAGTCAGGGAGAGTGCAATTATTTCAGAGTGTCTCTCTGACAATCAGGAAGGGTTGGCAAGTATGCCAAAAAGTCACATCTATCCCAGAAAAAAAATCATTGAGAATTGTACTAGATTACTCAAAATAGTATACTGTGCTTCCATACCAATGAAGTCTGATCACAAATGTATGAAATAACGGTCATGAAAAGGTTAATTATGTTCTTTGTTTTTGAGACAATAAAATCTGTTCTTTGCACTGATTTGTTTATATTTGATGAGTTACTTTTGATAAACCTGAGCTGTATAATCTAGGATAATAAATTGTAGGAAAGGGATAAAGCAAAGCATCCGTCATTATTCTAAAAGTGTATAAATAAATGTGAGATAAATTTTGGTAGTCACTTTCTGGACAGAGTAATGCAAAGACATCTATTGACAGTGACAATAAAGCTTCACAATAGCTTATACAAGCATTCACACCATTGGCACAATGTTATCAAAAGTGTTAGTTTAAGACCTCAACTACACAACTACACTCATACACAACTACACAACTCAGCCCATTGTGCATGTAGCGGAGACTTTGCTTGATCCCCTCCAGGTCAAATTTCCATTGTACATGCAACAAATACTGGAACCCTTTGCCACCAGTACTAGGCAGCCAGTGAGGGGCAAAATTCATTTGCTTAGGATCTTCCAGGCTTCAGGAGGAGACACAGATAGTTTAATAGGAGACAAAGTGCATTGTGTATTGCTTTTATATGCAGCAATACAGAACAAATCCACTGAACTACCAATAATAGAGCCCTAAATTATTTTACGGTCATATGTTAATTATTGTGTGGCTAGGTCATACTCCCAATACACCTACGCTACTCCCCAAACTGATAGGCCACCCACATCTCCAACTCATATCACTTCCCTTTTCGCTAAAGTAAAACAGAAATGTCCTAAAAATAAAAAAAAACATATGGGAGCATTTTGTGGCATAGCCCATACTTCGATGGGTCACATTCTCCTTGTTTGGAAATCTGAAATGTCCGTTAAAAATATGGGGTAGAGAGATACAACTGAAACTATCCATCTGTGGCCGATAACAGCAATATAAGCATGAATGTTTTAATATTCTCTCTGGGAGATTCTGAACGGTGACATTAAGGTGGGATAAACAGGAGGGAGTCAAATTCTCTGTTTCTACGAGTGATGCTCCGATGATAGAATTTGCTGCATATTTGTCAGCAAGGGGCATGATGCCTCATGAAGCCCCCCGACAATTACTTTATTAGGGAGGTTGGTAGGAAACGAAAGGCTAGTCTACTCTCCTGAGAGTCCGGGAGTTCTTCCCAAATTTATTAGTCTCCAGGACATTCTAGTAGATTATACAAGTGATTTATTTTTGTTTCTCCAAGTGTTTCTCAGCAATCTGTAGTTGAAATAACTGCCCTGAATAACCATGCCACCATATTTTATATATAATTTGGTATTAGAATCATATGTATTATTTAATATTTTGCCAGAACCTTTATAACAAATATATTTATTATTAATCTGTTTCAAGCATTGGTATGACATGATCATACAACACCTCTCGGACTTATAATATATTTATAATATACATTACAGGATATAATAATATATGTCTCTAAACACCTCAGTGTCATGAATTATCATCTTCTCTTCCCATTTTATAGGCTCAATAATATAATTTTCTTAGGAAAGCCATAAACTGTCAGTTCACATTTCTGAGGTAAAAAATGAGCATTACGGCTACAGTTTTATGAAAATTTGAGAAGAAGCATCATGTTATTATTCTGTTCTGTGCTGCTTCAAGTCACCAGGCAGAAGTAAATTAATTCAATAAAAACAGAAAGGGCATACCCTCCTACCAAAGCTCTTTATCAGTGCATGGAAGAACTATAATAATCTCCTCACATTCCAATATACAGTGTACAGTATGTGAATCTATACATTTTACTAAATTATAACAATGTACTTCTTTATCAAAATTATAGTATATTTTACACTTTTGTGTTAATTGTGTACCTGCGAATATAAGTAGTGTATTTAACTTGAAGGCATTAATATGATAATATTATATATAACCTTGTGTTATGAGAAATGCATATTACTGGTTAATACATTTTCTGTTACAGTACAAATTGTACTCAATACAGTACAGTGGCACAAGCTGGTACCACCCATTATAATGCAAAACAATGTGCCACATACCTTAACCCTGACCCCCACCTGATTCACAGTTGCACTGATTGTGGTATCATTAAAGATAATCAATGCTGGAGTTCAATTAAAAACTCAATGCTAAACTGTGATTAGGAAAAGCTTTTTTCTTTTGTTTGGCATTGTACCCAAATTTCTAGTCAAATACAGAATATCTTAAATGTAGAACACACTTACTTTAGTCAATTCTTTCGATTGAATACATTTTCAGGAGTTGTGACTGAAATTATACTTCAGAAGATGCTCACATATTTTTCTGGGGAGACTGTATATCTTATTGCGGTTTTAACATAATTCAGGGGCTCAGCACATGGGTTTTAGGTAATTATGCCTCCCCTCAGTTCCACTGAGACACCTGTGCATACGCCTGTTTCTCTAAGTAGACAGAGCAAGCAGGGGAGAGAATACAGCAAGCTCTGCATTCTGCCATCCCTGTTTTATCCTCTGCTTTACAATGACAGTAATCTACTAGGGAACTAGGGTTGTATTGAGGATTGTGTGGCCGGTGCCATTGCGCAAAGCCCAATGTGAGCGGGGTCATCAGTGTAGGGCCTAATCCGGCCCGAAATCCAGTGACCACTGGACAAACAGGCGTCGGCGGTTCGGGCAGCGCGGTGCGGCGGCGGGAGACGGGGCTGGAGGAGCTTGCATCTGAAAAGATTCAAGCTCGTCCAACCACCAGTGCGGATTTTGAATTTGGCGCCGCTGGCGAGCCAGTAATGGCTCGCGGGCAGACAGCCAATCCGAGTCTGGCACGGCGAGCCAATTGTGGCTCGCCGCGTCATGGCTCCGCCCCCTCGCGGCTCCATTTATTAGGCGCTGCTGAGCGGGGCGAGTCAGTCCGTCGGCGGAGAGCAAGCCAGGAAGACCGTCCGCGGAGGAGAAGAGTTCCAGAGGCGCCGGAAAATGCCGGAAGACGCCGTGCTCAACCCCTGAAGACGGAAGCGCTGTTGCTGGAGCAGGAAGACGGCGGCGGGCGGCGGTCAGCGGAGCCGAAAATGAGGACCGGAGAGCTCTGCAGTGGAGGAAAGTTAAAGAGCTTATCGAAGTTCCCCACTGCAGGCTCTCCCAACGGACAGGGTAGGCGGCCGTGGGCCACCTTTACTTATATTTAAGATCAAATAAACCATTTGTTGTCGGGTTTAAGGCCCGTGGGTATAATCAGGCACTAGGCCTGTGGCCACGTAGGAGGGGCACAAGGTCCCGGGGATAGCAGGGGGCATTAGGCCCTGTAGGGGGATTCTTAGGCTCTACAGTCAGCAACCTGGGCACTAGGCCCAGGTTGTTCGGGCTCAAGTAGGTGGCAGGCCTGTATGTAAAGTGGTCTGGGCATTAGACCCAGGTCACTGCACGACCCTCATGTAGCCCCGCATATAAGGTGGTCTGGGCATTAGGCCCAGATCACTAAACAATTTTCAGAGGTAGGCCTGCATATAAAGTGGTCTGGGCGTTAGGCCCAGGTCACTAAATGACTCTCAGAGGCAGCCCTGCATATAAGGTGGTCTGGGCATTAGGCCCAGTTCACTAAAATACCACTAGATTCACCAGAGGTGGCCCAGCTTCAAAGTGATCTGGGCGTTAGGCCTAGATCCCTAGGGATCGGCCGAAGGAAGGTAGGTCTAAAGTGAAAGGCGTCCTGGCAAGAACCGAAGCGATCATTCACAGGTCGGCGGTCCTGTGCAGCAGAGTGACCGGCGCTGGAGGTCTGTACCACTGGGTACAGAGTGCTGATAGGTGGTTCGAGGAATAAAGTAATCCGAGTAATAGACTCGGATCACCCGCTTTAGCCCCAGCTGAGTGAGGTTGAGTACTGGGCATAGGATATTGAGTAAGCCCTCTCGGGAGTCAGTGCAAGGGGCTGTGCGGCTCCGGTGCTGAACCCCTGCAGGGGGAACTCTGAAGATTCAGCCTAGTAGATCAAGGCAACGGTGTGTTCATAGAAGGGCACAGACAGGGCCGGCCGGCCGGGAAGAGAAAGAGAGGGACAGCTGAAACGAGAGTGTTTCCGCTAGAGGTATATTGTTCCCAAGCCTAGTTAATATAGTGTGTAAGAAGACATTTATTTGTTGTTTGCCCTGAATCTTCTCGTTGTTATAGCAGAGAGTTTACGGAGGAAGTTTCTGGAAGTGAAGTTCAAGCTTCCAGGCATACAAAGAGGTAACCCAGTTGGTACAGCATTGTTTGCATGTTTGTCCGTGAAGGAAGGGGGATTGTTTTGTTTGATTCTCAGGGGCGGCGGATGACTCGTCAAGGTGACAAGGGGTCTAGTGTGAGTATCTCTCAGTGTCTGTCTGTCTTTCATTGGAGCGTCCGATAGGGGATCTCTCACAACGGTGAGAGATCCAAACATTCTATACTTTCTCTTCCTCTGTCTGTTCTTCCCTTGAACACCGGTTAGGGGATCTCACACCGTTGAGTGTGTGAGCACTGTATAGGTGAAAACTGGGTAGCTGAGGCCCCGTGCCAATGATGACCATTCACCCAACCGGTGAAGGTCGCGTTCATCCCTAGCGGTTATTGTGTCACCAAGCATAGGAGGATTGTTATTGAATACCCCATTCTCTTACAGCTTCAGGCTGGTTTGAACCTGATACTAAAACGGTGAAGAGGATCCGGATCGTAGATCAGTTGACAATTTGGGAACGAAGGCTCTAGGACTCTGCCACGGAAAAGTGGTGAGTGTTGGCTAACGAGTTATCGCTACTTTTCACACCAGCATGACTGCTGCCCATCCCAGCCAAGCCTGGCTGCTGTTGTCTATGTGATTAAGGGGCATTCTTATCACATCTGACTTTAGGCAAATGCCATAACAGTGCCACAACAGTGTAATTTCTGCACAAATTTTAAGCAGTAACTCTCTGTATATATATATATATATATATATATATATATACTTACACACACTCACATATATACATACTATATGGACAAAAGTATTGGCAACACCCATTAATTATTGAATTGAGGTGTTCAATCAGACCCGTTGCCACAGGTGTATAAAATTAAGTACCTAGCCATGCAGTCTCCATTTGCAAACATTTGTGATACAAAATGGGTCATTCTGAAGAGCTCAGTGGCTTGAACCGTGGTACTGTGATAGGATGCCACCTCTGCAATAAGACGGTTCGTGAAATTTCATTCCTGCTAGATATTCCACGGTCAACTGTAAGTGATATTATTAGAAAGTGTAAGCGTTTAGGAACAACAGCAACTCAGCCATGAAGCAGGAGACCATGTAAAATCACAAAGTGGGGTCAACGACTGCTAAGGCACATGGTGCACAAAAGTCGCTACCGCTCTGCTGATTCCATAGCTGAAGAGTTCCAAACTTCCACTGGCATTAATGTAAGCACAAAAACTGTGTAGCCGGATGCTTACTGGAATGGATTTCCATGGCCGAGCAGCTGCATGCAAGTACAATGCCAAGCGTCGGATGGAGTGGTGTAGCACACCAACACTGGACTGTGGAGCAGTGGAAAGGTGGAGGAGGGATAATGGTATGGGGTTGTTTCTTAAGGTGCGTATCCACTACTCGATAACACAGAGCGATTGAAAGATAATTACATTGTTATCATTCAATCGCTCGTTAATCGGGCACAAATCGGGCAGCAAAATGTCGGCAGTGACCAGCGATGCGCCTTCACGCTGGTCGTTGCCGGCATCGCTCATCGCCAGAACATGCTGGTCAACCTATATTGTCAGGTTGACCATGTTTGGGGATAAGGGAGGGTGCCTACACTGAACGATATATCGTTCAGTGTGAGTACTGTGCAGTGTAGTGAATGACTGAATGATAACGATATCGTTATCGTTCAGTCTTTTCACTGTCGGGTAGTGGATACCTGCCTTCAGGGTCTGGGCTAGGCCCTTTATCCCCAGTGAAGGGCAATCTTAATGCTTCAGCATAACAAGACATTTTGGACAGCTTCCAACTATGTGGCAACGGTTTGGGAAAGGCCTTTTTCTATTCCAACATGACTGTGCCCCAGTACACAAAGCAAGGACTATAAAGGCATGGTTTGATGAGTTTGGTGTGGAAGAAATTGACCACCCTGCACAGAGCTCTGACCTCAACCCCATCGAGCACCTTTGGAATGAACTGGCATGGAGATTGCGAGCCAGGCCTTCTCGTCCAACATCAGTGCCTGACCTCCTAAATACTCTACAGAATGAATGGGAATAAATACCCATGGAAACGTTCCAAAATCTTGTAGAAAGCCTTCCAAGGAAAGTGGAGGCTGTTATAGCAGCAAAACTCTATATTAAAGTATATGTGTATATATATATATATATATATATATATATTGTGATAGGATCACTGGTAAAGTGGTCTGTGGCAGGTACATTTGTCCCAGATTCCTGTCTTTTGTGTTTTAAACCCCCAGGAGAAAGTCTGCAGTGTAGCAGGCTTGAGTTTCGGCTTTTTGAAAAGCCGGTTTGGGACCTGGGGGTTGTGGGTGAGAGGAGAGGGAGGGCTCCACCCACGGCCACTCCAGGTTTTGGTTCTCGCAGCCTGGTAACAGGATTGTTAGTTTTCCACCTGAGAGTGGCCAATATAAGCCTAGTTTGTTTAGGGCTGATTGTCTCACCTGGGAGAGCAGGCAGGGAGTTTGCTCAGAGACACTTGGAAACCTAACCGTGAGTGTTGTGCTGTGCTTGTGTGTGTGTAAGGAAGGAGTCCTCTACCCAGGAGAGGGACCCCCTTACCTAACTGTGTCACAATATGGTGGAGAATGCGGGCAACCACACACACTAAAGTTGCAGCAAGAGGAAAACTTTCCATTTAAAAATTAAAGGGACAGACACCCAATTTGTGAGTGTGGAAATAACACTGTGTCCTTGGAGTCCCACAGAGGAGGCATCAGCCAATGCTCAGAGAGGCAAGGTTCAGCTTCCAACCTACACCCCTGGACAAAATGGAGGACATTATTAAGGCCTTGCTCCAAGCTACAGCAGCTCAGCAGGAATCTACCAGAGCTCAGCAGGAGACGAACAAACTTCAGCAGGAATATACCAGGGCGCAGCAGGAATCCACCAGGGTGCAACTGTTGGCCTTGGAGACAGCCCAGAGGCAGCAACAGGTCGCCATCGAGAAAACCTGCCAGGCCATAAAAGAGGTGTTACAGCACCTGGTCGCCCGGCCCAGAGGTGTTACTACTGGTCCTCCCACCACCACTCACTCCGTACGAGCCAGTCACTTCCTCCAAAAGATGACTTCGGGCGATGATGTGGAGGCCTATCTCGCCGCATTTGAAAGAACGGCCGAAAGGGAGAGTTGACCCCAGGAGCAGTGGGCAAGTCTGGTGGCACCTTTTTTGTCTGGGGAGCCACAAAAGGCCTATTTCGACTTATGCCTGGCTGATGCCAAGGACTATAAAAAACTAAAACAGGAGATCCTAACTCGCTTGGGAGTCACCACCTTTGTTCGTGCCCAACGGGTCCACCGCTGGGAGTTCCATAAGGACAAGCCTCCACGTTCACAGATGCATGACCTCGTCCATCTGTCCTCAAAATGGCTACAGCCCGAGACGCTGACGGGACCACAGATCGTGGAAAGGGTCGTGATGGACCGGTACCTGCGATCATTACCTGTGACTCTGCGCAAGTGGGTGAGTCATGCAGACCCTAAGTCCACGGACCAGTTGGTCGAGCTGGTGGAGAGGTACGTGGCGGCTGAGGAGCTGATGAGTATGCCCCACCGAGCCCCGATGGTGCACCGGCGAACTCCCACAGACACTGGTAAGACTGTTCCAGGGGAGAAGGGTGCTGGGCGGTGGAATGTACCTAAGACTGAGGGTGTAGACCCTGGAGACAGGCCCGCCAGGCCGGGAAGGTTCTTGCCCCGTAAACGACTAGACATTAATATGACTCAGTGTTTCCGATGTGGTGGCTTCGGCCATATTGCCGCTAATTGTGCACTTACAACTGAACCTATGCAATGTGATACTGCTCATGTCTACCGCAGGGGGTCTTTCTTTGCACAGATAGTCTGTATGGCTGACCGGCAGGCTGAGACTGATAAGCACATGTGTGTACTCACTGTAGATGGCAACCGAGTAGAGGCACTGTTAGACTCGGGTAGCTTGGTGACACTTATAAAAGCTGAGCTGGTGAACCCCTTGAGGCATACAGGGAAAACTGTTGGTGTGACCTGCATACATGGGGATACTCAATATTATGTTATGGCCGAGGTGAACATCGAGACACCATGTGGCTCTGCTATAGTTTCTGTGGGTTTGGTGCATGGTCTGGTGTACGATGCAATATTGGGGAGAGACTTCGCTCACTTCTGGAAGTTGTGGGAAAGCCGTTTTGTTCCAGAGGTGAACAACCCCGATCCATTTGAGAAGGTTGTCGATGTAGTGGAGGAGGGAGTTTCTTCTGAGTCAGAGTTATTCCCTTTTTCTACTATGGTTGGCGAACTAGAGAATGCGGAACGTGACGGTGGCCCGCCAACTGATGTGCCTCCCATTGAGGTGGGAAGTGTTGTTGGGCCAGGTGATAGTCTGCCTGATTTAGAGGTCAGAAGAGAGGTCTTTGCCGTCGAGCAGTTGAATGACCCTACTTTGGTAAAAGCCAGGGAGAATGTAAAAGTAGTTGATGGTAAACCCGTAGACCCTGATAGTCCTTTGTCCTATCCCCACATGGCAATGTGTCAGGATTTGTTATATCAGGTGACTAAGAAGGGGGAAGATGTTGTGGAACAACTAATAGTTCCCAAAGCCTACAGAAGAACAGTGTTGGATCTGGCCCATGGTCATATAACGGTAGGCCATCTAGGGGTAGAGAAAACCACTGAGCGAATAATGCAGAGGTTTTTCTGGCCCGGGCTTCATAAAGAGGTTTTCTGACTTTTGCGCATCCTGCCCTGAGTGTCAGTATCATGCTCCCAGGCCACATTTTAAGGGTCCACTAGTTCCATTGCCTATCATAGAGGTGCCGTTTGAAAGAATAGCGATGGATTTGGTTGGACCCTTAATGAAGTCTGCCAGGGGACACCAGTATATTCTGGTCATAATGGATTACGCTACCAGGTACCCGGAAGCGATCCCGTTGCACAATACGTCAACCAAGACCATTGCCAGAGAGCTAGTTCATGTCTTTAGCAGGCTGGGTATACCTAAGGAGATACTAACTGACCAGGGTACACCGTTTATGTGCAAAGTCATGAAAGAGTTATGCCGCCTGTTCAAAATCGAACAGTTAAGAACTTCGGTTTATCACCCCCAAACCGATGGGCTGGTCGAGAGGTTTAACAAGACGTTAAAACACATGCTTTGGAAAGTGGTCGACATGGATGGTAGGGATTGGGACTACTTATTGCCGTATTTATTGTTGGCCATAAGAGAAGTTCCCCAGTCCTCCACCGGGTTTTCACCCTTCGACTTGTTGTATGGGAGACACCCAAGGGGGTTACTAGACATTGCCAAAGAGACATGGGAGGGGCAGTCTAGTCCTTACAAAACGGTGATTGAGTATGTTTCTCAAATGCAGGAGAGAATTGCTGCGGTAGTGCCGATAGTGAGAGAGCACCTGGAACAGGCTCAACAGGCACAGCAGAGGGTATACAACCGCAATGCTCGGTTACGCAGCTTTGCTCCTGGGGACAGAGTGTTAGTATTGGTTCCCACTGTGGAAAATAAACTTTTGGCTAAATGGCAAGGGCCCTTTGAAATCATAGAAAGAGTGGGGCAGGTCAATTACAAAGTTTACCAGCCGGGGAAAAGAAAGCCGGAACAGATATACCATATAAATTTGTTAAAGCCCTAGAAAGATAGAACGGTACTGTCGGCCGTCCGAGACCCTCCAGTAAGTCCAGGGCCCTTAGTTCCCGAAGTGACAGTGGCAAAAACCCTGTCGGCAATTCAACAACAAGAGGTCAAGGAGTTTCTGATTAGAAATAGGGTGCTGTTCTCTGACGTGCCAGGGAAAACCTCGGTCATTAAACATGACATCATCACTGACCCAGGGGTTAAAGTTAATCTAAAGCCCTATAGGTTACCAGAAGCACAAAGAGAATCGGTGTCGAAATAAATTAAAAATATGCTAGAGTTAGGGGTTATTGAAGAATAACATAGTGAATGGTCAAGTCCCATTGTGTTGATTCCAAAGCCCGACGGGAGTGTGCGTTTCTGCAATGACTTCCGAAAGTTGAACAGTGTTTCAAAATTCGATGCCTACCCGATGCCAAGAGTGGATGAACTGATTGAGAGACTAGGGACGGCAAGGTATTTAACCACTCTTGACCTAACCAAAGGGTATTGGCAAGTACCGTTAACCGAGAGCGCCAAACAAAAGACAGCTTTTTCAGCGCCAGAGGGCTTGTTTCAGTACAAGATGTTGCCCTTCGGGCTACATGGGGCACCTGCTACCTTCCAAAGAATGATGGACAGGATTCTAAGGCCCCATAGATGGTATGCGGCTGCTTATCTGGATGACGTGGTCGTTCATAGTCCTGATTGGCAGTCTCACTTACCCAGGGTGCAAGCAGTGTTGGACTCCATCTATAAGGCAGGTTTGACAGCCAACCCAAAAAAGTGTTGTCTAGGCATGGAGGAAGTGAAATATCTGGGATACACCATTGGCAGAGGCCTGATAAAGCCTCAGCTCAATAAAGTTGATGCCATACAAAACTGGCCACGGCCTCTGAATAAGAAGCAGGTGAGAGCCTTCTTGGGAATTACGGGGTACTACAGGAGGTTTATACCCAACTTTGCCACCATGGCAGTCCCACTGACTGACCTGACCAAAGGCAAACAAAAAGTCATGGTAGAATGGAGTCATGAGGCAGAGAAAGCTTTTCAGGAGTTGAAAGTAGCGTTGTGTTCCCAACCAGTCCTGATGACTCCTAATTTTGAAAGGGAATTCATGGTACAAACCGATGCATCAGAAGTACGTATAGGAGCGGTCCTGTCCCAGAACAAGGAGGGTGAGGAACACCCTATTTTCTATCTTAGCAGAAAGTTGAATGTACATGAGAGAAACTATGCCACAATGGAGAAGGAGGCGTTGGCCATAAAGTGGGCGTTAGAGGCTCTCAGGTACTACTTGGTCAGAAGAAAGTTCAAATTGATCACTGACCATGCCCCTCTGAAGTGGATGTCTGAAAATAAGGACAGTAACGCGAGAATTACAAGATGGTTCTTGGCGTTACAAACTTTTAAATTTTCAGTGGAATACAGGCCAGGAAGCCAGCTGGCCAATGCTGACGCGTTGTCACGCGTTCATTGTTTGGGGGCTTCAGTTGTTCCGCCCCACAGGTCGAAACAAAGGGGGGGGATATGTGATAGGATCACTGGTAAAGTGGTCTGTGGCAGGTACATTTGTCCAGATTCCTGTCTTTTGTGTTTTAAACCCCCAGGAGAAAGTCTGCAGTGTAGCAGGCTTGAGTTTCGGCTTTTTGAAAAGCCGGTTTGGGACCTGGGGTTGAGGGTGAGAGGAGAGGGAGGGCTCCAACCACGGCCACTCCAGGTTTTGGTTCTCGCAGCCTGGTAACAGGATTGTTAGTTTTCCACCTGAGAGTGGCCAATATAAGCCTAGTTTGTTTAGGGCTGATTGTCTCACCTGGGAGAGCAGGCAGGGAGTTTGCTCAGAGACACTTGGAAACCTAACCGTGAGTGTTGTGCTGTGCTTTTGTTGCTGGCGAGGGCATTAGGCCCTGCCAGGTTCTGGTAGTGAGGGAACTACCTGTGAAGTTAGTGCCCTGACAGGGCTAGGATTTATATTTATGTTTTCTTTATGTTTCTGACATTGTACAATAAAGACTGGCGCCGACCAGCTTGTACTTGCATCCAGACTGGTGTGCTGCTTCCCTGCTGCTGTGTGTGTGTGTAAGGAAGGAGTCCTCTACCCAGGAGAGGGACCCCCTTACCTAACTGTGTCACAATATATATATATATATATATATATATATAAAAAGCACTAATCCACGGCACTCACCATTCCTAGTTTTGGGGTGCAACATGGTATGTGACCACATTGTTTAAATAGAAATCACAGGGGCTCTGCTCTCACCATAATAACTAATAATAATAATAATAAATATAATAAACAGTGGGGTTTTGGTTCATGAATTGATCAATGCATTTAAGCTTGCAGCCCATCATCATGGGACCCCACTTTACTGCAAGTCCCTACTCTATAGCTCAGAATTATAACATGGACATAGCCATCACATTAGTGTTAAACTCAGGGTATGCTATCAAGGTTTAAAGCTCACAGCAACTTTGCTTTTAAATGTGAGACAGTTACCAAGCACACCTGTTGCAAAGCACCTAGGAAAACAGCTGACACAAGTTAGATAACTAGTTAAAAGGGGTGCATGAGAAAATGTGATCACAAAAATGATTAATTATAAAAATTAATCATAATAAACAAAAAGCACTAATCCATGGCACTCACCATTCCTAGTTTTGGGGTGCAACATGGTATGTGACCACATTTATTTAAATAGAAATGACAGGGGCTCTGCACTCACCATAATAACTAATAATAAACATAATAAACGTGACGATGATGATGGGCTGCAAGCTTAAATACATTGATCAATTCATGAACCAAAACCCCAATGTTTATTATGTTTATTATTATTGTTAGTTATTATGGTGAGTGCAGAGCCCCTGTGATTTCTATTTAAACAATGTGGTCACATACCATGTTGCACCCCAAAACTAGGAATGGTGAGTGCCGTGGATTAGTGCTTTTTGTTTACTATGATTCATTTTTATAATTACTCATTTTCTCATGCACCCCTTTTAACTAGTTATCTAACTTGTGTCAACTGTTTTCCTAGGTGCTTTGCAACAGGAGTGCTTGGTAACTGTCTCACATTTAAAAGCAAAGTTGCTGTGAGCTTTAAACCTTGATAGCATACCCTGAGTTTAACACTAATGTGATGGCTATGTCCATGTTATAATTCTGAGCAATAGAGTAGGGACTTGCAGTAAAGTGGGGTCCCGTGACGATGGGCTGCAAGCTTAAATGCATTGATCAATTCATGAACCAAAACCCCACAGTTTATTATGTTTATTATTATTAGTTATTATGGTGAGTGCATAGCCCCTGTGATTTATAATATATATATATATATATATATATATATATATAAATTTCCATGTCCATTGCCAAGGCGAAGAAGAGGTGGCACTCCATGGACTTCATATAAAGTTATTATATTAAATACAACAAAGTGTACAAATCATAGGCCGACATTTCAAGACCTATGGGGTCTTTTCATAAGGGTGCATGCACCCTGATCCCTGATGAAACGACCCCAGAGGTCTTGAAACATCGGCCTATGACATAACAATATTTAGGCTACTCTTTTGCACTTTAAAAATGAGCTGTTTTTGAAAATCACTAAATGGATGTACAGTAATATGCAGCTCTGACCATTTTGTGTACTGTTATTTATTTATTTTCAATTTCAATATGTACAGGAAAAATACATACTAAGGTTACTGTATCCTGGACATTGTAGCTGAACAAAAGTTTTAAAGGCACATACAGAAATGCTTACTCCAATATTTGGGGCTTCTCCTATTAGTAGTGTGGTATGAGCATGGGCGCCGAGGGAGGGGGGAGCGGGTACAGTTTACCCGGGCCCAGGCTTGATAGAGGGGCTCGGCGGGGCCGGGGTCTGACGTTGTCCCCCCCCTCCATCCCAGTTGCTCAGCACACAGCTTGTGCTGGGCTGCAGTGCGAGACTGCTCGCAGCTGCTGCAGCAGATGCAGCAGTCTCCTATGGCTATGCTTAGCGCCAGCCTGGGGGGCTTACAGCGCCCCCCTCCCCAGCGTGCAAAAGTGATTTATTCTAAAAAAATTTGGTCAAGGGGGCGTGGCCACGCCTACCATGATTAGGCCATGCCCCCTCCTTTACCTGGCCCCGGCCGGGCTCTCTACGGTCCTGGGTATGAGTTATGTTGCAAAATACTTGCCAACTCGCCCTGATTGTCAGAGAGACTCCCTGGAATAGTAGCAATCTCCCTGACTCCCTGAAGAGTCTAGTAATTTCCCTGATTGCACCTTACCCCCATTATGTAGCTGCTATATAAAAAAACCTGAGATATATACATGCAAATGGGATCATTAGTATCGTTTCCCTGCATTGGTTATAAGGCACAATGATCCCTATGGCTACATGCATTTTATGAAAAGTATTAGTGTGTTTTCATCAACAAGTAGATCTTACTAACTGCTTTGGGGATCATTTATATTTGTATGTAATGCAATTTTATGACACGCCTCTCAGATTTAGCAGTATACGTCCTCTTTACCGCCGCGCTCATGGATGCTGCTTTCACAATCTCCCTGAAATGTTTTTTCAAATGTAAGCAAAAATGTGCTACAATGGTGGTAAACTGTGTACCAGAAGGAAGTAGGAACACAAACATATTTTGAATTGTAACAAAGCCTTAATATAATAAAATGTTTTATAAGACTGGAAATGGCTTGTGGAAAGTATCTTGTTGGAGAGGAAGCTGTGAGAGGCAGTGTTGTGTGCACATGTTTCAGAACTGTAAAAGAACAAATTGTTTTATAGAGTCTCTTGAGTTCAGATAATAAAAGTCTTTAGATCACCTCAAATAAAGTCTTAGGGGCTGATTCAGCAGAGGATGCAGTTGCTATTGCAGCTGCTAACACGTTAGCAGCTGTGATAGCTGTAATATGGGAATGCATGCATTACTAATCCAAGAATCCAAGCTGTGTCCAAGGACACAGCATCGGATCATCTGCATGTCCATTGGCCGACTAAGTGACCCATGGGGTCGCGCAAGTCGGCTGTTGCAGACGAGTAGAAGAGGACAGGAAATCTTGGACACTCCACCCCAACAGCGGCAACACACCTCTGTTTTGGGAAATGGAAGCCATCGGGGGCCCCCTCCCCACCCAGAAATAGCAGCAGGTTGTCAATGACTGACAGTCTGCTGCCGGACTGCGTACGGGATCACAGACCTTGTACTGCACATGGGCAGTACTGGTCAGGTACATGTGCAGATTCCTGATAATTGGGAATATGTGTGAATCCTAGCACCACGTCCGCAGCTGAATCAACCCCTTAGTCTATAGCTGATGGTGAGTTTCTTCAGCACACCGACCTCTAAACCTAGAGACCAATTCACAGTACTCTACATCACACAATGGGGAATAGACTGAAACAATCCATCATATTACACTTGAGCACTACAATTATCCCTGAAGAAAGCTACTTGCAAAAACATAGTGAATATCACACACATGCACACTTGAGATACAGTATATGATTACTGATTCCAACATTATTTCACTATAGGAAGGAACAATCCAATAAGCTAAATGTAATCAACTAGTTTGGATAGAACCAACTGAACGCTGATCCTGCAACTAACAATCATTGTATGTCATACAGCGTGACTCCTTGGGTCAGGGCTGCCATCATAAATTCTGGAGCCCGGTACTAACAAAATAGGCAGGTCCCCGCCCCCCCTGGGTATAGGGCAGAGTTGGTTGGAGTTGTGGATAACATGGGTGAAGCTATATCAGGGCTGCTGCCTAAATTGGTGTGTAAAACAGGGATGGCTAGGCATGGTGGTGGGGGGTGGCACAGGGCAGGGAAGACTGGACAAGGGGGGACACTGCGCTGGGAATGGTGGACTGGGGTACAAAGGTAGCAAAGGGCAGGGAAGGTTGGTTGGATTAGGGGGGCAAAGGGCAGTAGGGGAGGGGCAGAGAAGGCTGGACATGGTGGGGGGGTACGCAGGGACTGGGAAGACAGGCTGGCTGACTGGACTATGAGGGGGTGCAGGAAAGACTGGCTGGACTGAGGGAGGGGCATGGCAGGGAAGGCAGACTGGCTGGACTTGGCTGGGATGTAGGGAAGGCTGGCTGGACTGGGGGGGCAGGGAAGGCTGGCTGGACTGGGGGGGCGTAGGGAAGGCTGGCTGGACTGGGGGGGGCAGGGAAGGCTGGCTGGACTGGGGGGGGCAGGGAAGGCTGGCTGGCTGGACTGGGGGGGCATAGGGAAGGCAGGCTGGACTAGGGGGGGCAGGGAAGGCAGGCTGGCTGAACTGGGGGGGAGCAGGAAAGGCTGGCTGGCTGAACTGGGGGGAACAGTGCAGGGAAGGCTGGCTGGACAAGAGAGGCCACGGCAGGATCAGCATACCTGCTTACCTGTTCTTCTGTCCTGAGAGAAGGGGGCCCAGCTGGCAGCGACGAGGAATGCACCGGGCGGCGGCAGGCAGGGAGAAAGATCATCATCGCTGTGTCATATCAACCATGGACTGGAGCCGGAAGCGAGCTGTGATTATCTCGCGGAACGGCAGCCAATCAGCAGCTTCTGATCTGCCATTCTGTGAGCCAATCACAGCTCTCGGGACAGCAGTCAATCAGGAACGGCCGCTCCTGATTGGCTGATCAGGAGCTGCTGCTCCTGATTTGCTGCCGTTCTGCGAGCTATCTCGCGGCCGGTTCAAGTCCATAGTTGACTTGATATGTCACAGCGCAGATGAGATGATCTTTCTCCCTGCCTGCCGCCGCCCGGTGCATTTCTCGTCGCTCTCTGCCGGGCCCGGTACAAGAGTTGGCAGTCCCCCCTTGATGGCGGCCCTGCCTAGGATGATGTTAGGATTTGTACTACATGGTAGTTGCTTGCAACTGCTTTAGAACCTATGGTGCAGGATATTCTTCACCAATAGCAACCGCCTTTCCTGGAATTACACTAGTATTTAGATTCCTCCAGGACTTGTCCCAAGTAGTATAGCAATGCTAACAGCACCAGTGCAGACATTAGCAGGAGACTGAGCACAAATGGAAAAAGACAGACCAATGAGACAGAACAAACCACAATGAGAATAGTCAGGGACAGGTCAAAGTCAAAAGAAAACTAGAATGGAAAATGGTCAAATGACAGGCACAGGTCTGGGCAAGTTGAAGACTTGAGTAATGTTCAAAAATACAGGCAATTTTCAAATGACAATGTAGTATTTTAAAAGAGTGCTTGAGAATGGTATAATGAAAGATTATTAAGTGTGAATAAATGTGTAGCGCAAAACCCTGTAAAAAAATTGGATTAGTTAAGCATAAATGTTTATTTAGCTACTTTTGCATATGTGAACAGTCCGTGTGTGCTTCACTGTGGGTTCCGATGTTGCCAGTGGTAAGGCTGTTAATAGGTTGCTGCATGTAAAGCTATCTGCCTTTCCCTATTGCTGCCTACCGTATCTGCAGCACTTCACTGCCGCTGGCTGGTTCCCTCTGTGCTCGTCCGCTCCGTTTGCTTCTGTATGAGACAAGTAGATGCGGCTCCTGTGTGTAGGATCACGGTGTTCATAAAAAAGTTTCCAATAGCTTCCAACACGTTTCAGGCAGTGTGCCCTTTATCAAGGATAGCTCAAATGGTATAACATTTCTTTATATAGGAAAACACTTTATTTGTTAAAACGGAAATCAGTCTCGATCTCCCTGTGATAAAAGCGACTGCCATGTGGGTTTTTTTCCCTTATGGTGCCTCGAAAGCTATTGTCTTTCTATATGTAATAAAATAATATGGTATGTTCATAAATTAAGAATAAATATTTAGATTTGTTTTTTTTCTTTAAACTTCTTAGTAAGGGTATGCCATAAAAACAGAGAAAAGCACCAAAGATAAAATATATGGGTATTATTCTTGTAAAAAAGCAGTAAATTCAATATCAATATTTTAGCCATAAGGATATAAGGTGTGCATGTCGTAAATCCATTCTGTTTCTTTCTTCCTCAAGGTTTGGGAAAAATCTCCTCCTCTCCAATGTTTTCAGTTTTTCTGAATCCCTATAAAGTTTAGTTGTGTGGGGTCTTTATTATTATACTCTGAAAAATGTTTGGAGACACTGTGTGACTGTAGACCCTTTTTTATATTAAATATGTGTTCAGCAATTCTGGTTTTCAAATTCCATTTTGTCTGTCCTACATATTGGTGGCCACATTGATATTCCAATAGGTATATAAGTCCTTCAGTCATACATGTGATTTTCTGTTTCACTTTGTATTCTTTTTTTGTTACTTTTGTCTTAAACAATCTAACAGACTGTGTGGAGGTTTTCTTTGTAGTTTTGTATACCAGACAGTTAAGGCAATAGAAGAAGCCTCCCTTTTCCATATTTCTTAGCAAAATCTACTGTTTAAGTGAAACTCTTTATCAATTTTTCCTTTAAATTTAAATTGCCTTCCTATATATAATATATGGTTTGTCATGTATGAAAGGTATGATTATCCAGTTGTAAAATGTGCCAGTGTTTTTAAGTATTTTCTTAAGTAGGTAATGTTGACTGTTATTTGTGTAATAAAAGCAGTGTGAAAATCTTCCTGTGTTGTTTTTTGTTTGTATTGAATCATCTCTCCCCTCACCATGTTTGCTGTTTTTCTGTATTTATTTCTCCAATTGTGATTCATCATATCATTTTGTGCACATTTTATCTTCATCGCTTTACTTTGTTGTAGGAAGGTTTCATGTTGGGTACAATTAAACCTCCTGAGTTGGCCCCCGGGGATATTTTGGATCCAATGTTTGTGGATTGCTGGCCTGTGAGAGCATATTATTTCCACTAACTTCTTTAGTATGGGTCCTTGTGTGTATTTTATTATTGGAGATGAACATTTCTAGGTGCAGGTAGATGACTATTTATCTGCTTGATGTAAAGGTGAATTCAAGTCCAAAAGTGTTTTCTCCAATATATTTTAAAAAATCCTTCAAAACATGTTCAGGCCCATCCCATACAAATAACAAGTCATCTACTGTATGTATTGTTTCCAAAAAACAATATTATGTGCGTATGGGTTATTGTTCCATATTTTTTCTTCCTCCCACCTAGCCACAAACAAGTTTGCATAGCTGGGTGCAAAAGAACTACACAGTCCCTTTGACTTGTTTATAAAAACATCCTTGGTTCCAAAAATAGTTTCTATGAGGATATATAAAGCTCATAATAAAATGTTTTTGAGCATTTGTTAAAGGTGTGAGATTAAAAAAACTGGTTGCCTCACAGCCAATGTCGTATATATATATGTATAGAGAGAACAGACATCACTTGTACATAAAATGAGTCCATCTCTCCATTCAATATTTTCCAGATTTTGAAGGATGCGTAGAGTATCTTTCAAGTAGCTTTTTTGTTGTTGTATCAACTCTTGTAGATATGAGTCTATGTAATTGTATAAGTTAGAGGATAATGAACCTATACCCGAAACTTTGGGGTGGCCACGAGGATTTATTGGATTTTTATGTAATTTTGGGAGTTGATAAATAATAGGTATCTCGGGATGTTTGATATATAGAAAATTGTATTCTTTTTGTGTCAGAATACCTATCTCCAGCCCTTCTTCCAGGAGATCTTGTAGTTCTTTTTGATATTGTGTGGTAGGGACCCTTTGTAGTAATTCATATGTTTGACTGTCTGACAAAAGATTTGTTATTTCTGCTTCATAGTGACTTTTCTCCAAGATGACCAATCCTCCCCCTTTATCTGCAGGCTTCAGCACTATTGTCTTGTCAATCTTCAATTCTTCCAATGCCTGTTTTTCACCTTTTGTTAAATTGTAATAATTTTTTTCTTTACTCGTAATTAGGGATGTGCAGGTTTGGATAGGTTCGAATCTGCACGACGAGTTTAGATTTTTCCCTCCAAAAATCGGGTCTCAGAAAGAGGCAAAATGTCATCTTTCATGGACAAACATCATCATTCCTGGACAAAAGACCATGGAAGATGATGTTTGTCCATGAAAGATGACGTTTTGCCTCGTTCTGAGACCCGATTTTTGGAGGGAAAAATCCGAACTCGGCGTGCAGATTCAAACCTATCCAAGCCTGCACATTCCTACTCGTAATAGCTCTTATGTTTTGTTCCACAAGTTTCTGAAAGGTTTCAATGTGGAGGCCTTTAACGTGCGATGGGAAAAATGTAGATGCAGGTTTCAAACTGCTATGTACATACGGGGCAGGGGCGTTTTAAGAAAGGAGTGGGCCCATGTGCAGACTCAGTGCGGCCCCCTCCTCTACAGAGCAGCACTAGGGACAGTAAAGCTGTGCTCAATGTGGGAGGTAAGCGGTGGGGTTATGGTATGGAAATTAAATCCCCTCCTCCCCAGCACAATACACCCCCTTCCTGACCTGAGGACTGTCCTTCAGGGTCTCCTCGATGGGCACAGCAGCGCCTGCGTTATTCTGCATCCCAGAATTGGTTCAGGTGCAGAGCTGTCATACAAGGATCCGCAACGCCGGTAGAATGGTGGGGAACGCCAGCAGCTTTTGGTGAAGGGGCAGCTTCTTAATTCTGGTGCCGGTCGCAAGCTAATGAGAAATTGCCACTTGGCAGCTTCTCATTGGCTGGCGCGCTTCGAGCCATGATTGTCTCGCGGCCGCCACTAGATTCAGAAGACCGTCCCTTTACTTGATAGGCAGCCGGGACGCGATGCTCCTGGCTCCATCCCAGCACTGCCGCCAATTGAGATGCGTCCCCAGCGGGAGACATCTCAACACAATGCAGCTGCTGTTCCAGCGTTGGGATCCCATACTTGATCCCAGTGCTGGTACATGCTTTACTGCAGCAAAATGGGTGTGCACCCATCGTAGATACTCCCCTACATAGGGGTCATCTGTAAATGTCTTTGTGTTTTCAATATTGGAGGAAAATTCTTTATGCAGAGTTTTCTCATAAATTTGTGAGTATCTAACTAGATCAAACTGTCTCACGTTTGAGTCTGGTGAAAACATCAGGCCTTTAGTAAGTGAAGGGTTTTGTTGTTTTGTTAGTATTTTCTTGCTAAGGTTATGTATTCCTTCTTCTTTATTCTCTCTTATATTATTTATTTTTTTCTTGTTTTTCCCACCCCTGACACCCATCCTCCTGGTGAGAATGTCTTTCTTTTCTTCTTTTTTGTTTCTGAGAGGTATATTCTTGTTCTGGGGGCTTCTCTTTTCCCATAAGGTATTCCAAAAACTCTTCCTCATTTTCATGTTTATCTTCATCTATCGAGTATGTATGTTTTTCTGGTCTTATAGTACTTTCAGATTTTTTTGCTGTTTCTCTTGCTTCTATATTTTTCATTAATGTTTGATATTCTAGTTTTCCTTCATTGTTTGCTGTAGCTCTTCCCAGGTTGAAGGAATTTCTAATAAGTTGTTGAGGAGTATCGCCTCCATATTGAAAGTTATTTGGGTTATATGGATGGTATAAATTTTATACTATTTGCGCTATCCTTGATAAAGGGCACACTGCCTGAAATGCGTTGGAAGCTATTGAAAACTTTTTTTATGAACACCGTGATCCAGCACACAGGAGCTGCATCTACCTGTCTCATACAGAAGCGGACAGAGCGGGCAAGCACAGAGGGAACCAGCCAGCGGCAGTGAAGTGCTGCACATAAAGTAGGCAGCAATAGGGAAAGGCAGATAGCTTTACATGCAGCCACCTACTGTATTAACAGCCTTACCACTGGCAACATTGGAACCCACAGTGAAGCACACACGGACTGTTCACATATGCAAAAGAAGCTAAATAAACATTTATGCTTAACTATTCCAATTTTTTTTTACATGGTTTTGCGCTACACATTTATTCACACTTAATTATCTTCTTTAATTATACCATTCTCAAGCGCTCTTTTAAAATATTACATTATCACTAATTAAGAATTGAGCAGATTTTATGTTATACATCATTCATTAGCGCAGTTACATACATTTTTCTAAATGTTCAAATGACAGGCAGCAGTCAAAGTGTTAATCCAAAACACAAGCAGAAGTCATACATAGATGGTCCAATAACAAATTCCAAAATGCAGGCACAAGCACAAGACTGATTAGGCAGAGTCCAACACCAGCAAGGTGAGAATGGACTGAGGGCCTGATTCAGTACAGATCGCAACTGCAATTGCAATGGCGCATACGCACGCAGTCTCACTGTGAGCATATGCTTATCCTTTGTGATTGCTATGCCGTTGCAGCACAACATAAGAACGCCCACCTTACCTTACACACATCCGTAATACTTAGCGAGACTGCAAAACCATCGGTAACATCAAGCACCATCGCAGCCTCACACACACTTGCACAAGGTCTGACCTTACTCAGGAATTGCTAACCTTCCAGTATGTAGTGATACCTCGGCTGCATATGGCATTGCAGTGGATAATTTATGCACGCCCCTGCAACGGCGTTCAAACGCACTGACACGCCTGCGTTTCGCTGACCACCCCCCATTACCACCCCCAAACGGTACTTCCTGTCAGTCACTCTGCGATGAGTCTGCGTAGTCTCTGCGATCACAGACCCAATCACAGTGGCTGGTTCCAGTACACGCACTGCAATGCATACGCATGTACAGAGCATAAGAAATGGCTGATAGCGTGTGTAATCGCAGATACGATCATTGCTGAATCAGGCCCTGAATGTATTTATGTGACTCATGGCCAATCTGCTCCTGGGTGGAAATCATGCGAGTAACACATGACTGCAAGTGCTGCTAACTAGCTGTGATAAAAGAGCAGTAATGAACCTAGCAAGGCTAATGAATCAGCTGCAGAATTCCTGTTAGACTTAGGTAGGCAAGGTGATTATGACTGTCTAGCAAGCTCAGTACACAAAAGCAAAACTACTGAGATGTACTACAGTATACAGTATGCTACCGATAACTAAGAAGGTGGTTTCACAGTAGAAGGTCTTTTTTCGAAAAGATCTTGATTTAAAGATTGGCAACCAACTAACTATGCAACACTCTAGGATCGGATAATGGTAAATTTAGCTTATATGCCACCAGTTAAATTTTTTTGACAATCGAAAATGACCCAATGTACCTAGGATCACATTTGTGAGAAGAGTGTCTTCATCTAAATGCTTCAAACTTAAATGGATTATTTGTTCCTATAGTAATCTGAAAAACATGTGGCCTTTTCCATGGGCGGTTTCTATGGCAGAGTTGACTGATTGGCTGAGAGCGGACGCTGCCATAAAAACTGCCGTTTCTCAGTCAATAAGCCCTTCCCTATTGACTCCAATGGAAGTGACCACGGGTGGCCCAATCATTTTGCGTTAGGCACTATACCATGTACAGTGTGTGTCCAGCTGGGATTGAGTTGGATTTTTTAATGTTCCGAAAACCAGGGCACTTCTACATGGAACAAAGAGGATCCAGTCCAATAATGTCGGCATGTCAACACAGTCATAATGTCTACATGCAGCACTGATAAACTGTCAATATGATTAGAATGTTGACAAAACTTCCCTAGTGGTCTAATGGTGGCCTACCTAATACGGTGGGTTTGGCGACTCCGGAGGTGTCTTCCAGGTGCTGTGGTGATATCAAAATTACTTCCCTGTAGATCCTTGTGTTTCTTCCACCAGTCTGCCTAACTCCAACCCTCCCCCTAGTGCCTTACCCTAACCTCCCCTCCTGTAGCCTAACCCTCCACCTATCACTTAACATTTGGACAGCAACAACTATTGAGGCACAACTCTGTCTTTCAAAGACACCCAAATACCGCTGCTGAGCTTTGTTCCTTTATCTTTTCTATATTTGGTTTCAGAGGTATACAAAAACTAAGTGAACCTTATAAACCAGTCAGAGATCTCTGCCTGTCATCTTGTTATTTTAAGGAGGAATGGAAGAGATTTATCCATTGAGATCTGCAGAAATAAAATAAAAACTTGTAAACACTATGGATACAGTATATTTCTGCTTGGAATTATCTGGTGGAGGAGCCACAGCAGCGTCCTGCAGCACAAACCTTGGATTAGCATAGCAAATAGGTAGAGCTTAGGATTCGTTTTTAAAGATACAGAAATATATATACATCTTTACAGAGATACAGAAAGATATAGATTGTTTACTGGATACCCATGCTTCACTTCAATCCAAAGTCCTGGAATTGAACCAAATAGTTTATAACAGCTGCTTGCCAGCAGACACAAGCAGTGGCGGATTGGCCACAGGTCTCACCGGGAAGAATCCCAGTCGTTTGACATAACTGTGGGGCCGCCTGTTGGCCGGATGACCTTTTTTTTTTTTTAAAGTACGTTTTTATTATTATTTTTTTTGACATAGCAGCTGGTCCACTCCTACACTCTATTGTGTCCCTACTGCTGCAGTGCTGAATGTAGTACCCGGCCCACCAAGCCCTAGGTTTCGGAATTGTAGCCTCCACCAGGTCCCTCTTGCAGACAGTGAAGAGTGATCAAGGTGGGGATTGGAGCTGAAAGTGAGTGAAGGAAGTGATAGAGGGGGCGGAAGTGATAGAGGGGGAGGAAGTGATAGAGAGTGGAAGTGCAGTTATACGGGGGCTGGGGATTTAGGGCTGCAGTAAGATGGGTGCAGGGTGATATGAGGTATAGTAAGATTAGAACTGGTGATGTAGGGGTGCAGTAAAATGGGTGCAGGGTGACTTGGGAGTTTAGGGTGACATCGGGTGTCATAAGATGGGGCTGATGATGTTTGGCTACAGGATGGTTTGGTGTGGAGTGACATGGGGGTGCAGTAAGGGTGGGTGTGGGGTGACATTGGAGTGCAGTAAGGGTGGGGGTGGGGTGACATTGGGGTGCAGTAAGGCTAGGTGAAGGGTGACATGAATGTGCAGTAAGGCAGGGTGACATGAAGGTACAGTAGGCTGGGTGCATGCTGACATGGGGGCAGTATGGCTGGGTGCTGGGTGACATGGGGTGCAGTAAAGCTAGGTTCGTGGTGATATGGGTATAGTACGATGGGGCTGGTCATGTTTGTACTGTAAGATTGGGTGCATGGTAAAATGGGGTTGTAGTAAAAGGGGGCTGGTGATATGGGGTACAGTAATGTAATATTAGGTGCATGGTTAGATGGTAGTGCAGTAAGCTGGGGGTTGGTGATGTAGGCAGGGGTGGGCTGGGGACGGCTGGTTCCCAGATGCCCCACATGCTGGTCCCACTGGCACCTGCAGACAGCGTTACAGAAAACAGGTAAGTATTGCATGAGACACAGGGGAATTGGGCCGAATAGACACAGAGGACATGGAGTTGGGGACACAGAAGATGGCGCTGGGGGAGAAGAGATAATGCTGGGGACACCAGCTATAGTGCTGGGGGCACAGAGGAGATGGTGCTGGCTGTGATCTCATAGGAGATGGCACTAAAGAGACACAAGTGGGAGGGGTGGCTGGTGTTGGAGACACACAGGTAGGACCACTGGTCGGATTAGAAGAAAAGGCCGGGGACAGTAATCTTCAGTAAGACACCAATTCTGAAGAAACCATATTACTGATACAATGGTAACAAATTAGCAACTATAGTTTATTAATATAAAATAGTTTGACCAGGGAAACTCACATTTTTCCCTGCACCAAAACTCCTGTTCCTATGTATTATCTGGTTGAACCTCTGTTTCATGTTCCTGACATTGGTTTTATTCCTATGCAAACAGGCAGCTTCCAGACCATATGATCTCCTGCATGAATAGTGAATACTGACTCAAGACGATGCCTGTCTAGTAAGGATCAATTTCTTCAGAGGTACCTCGTTGCAGAGAGATTATATAGGTAACAAAATATTCATTCACATGCTCGCTGTGTTTATTCACTGGAGAAAAGGGTCTGGGGGCATGGCTATCAGCTCTCGGAGTGGTGGGCATGCCCCCAGCATGATAAAAAGAAGGGGAGTGGATTGCAAGCATGGCATTTCACACATGGCCACATCACCTGCCACAAGACCACACCCACATTTTAGGGGGCATGCCTTGGGCACGCGCACATACAGTAAGGATATTTTTGCAGGGCCACTTTAAATTCCCAATCCGTACCTGGGCACAAGGTATATAATGTCTCATGTGCTTCTGTGCCCTTATCCTCTACCCTCCACACTCCTGATCATTACCAGAGGTGACTATAATTTATACTTTTACCCCATTTTCAAAAACCTAAAGCTAAATGTCACCTTTCCAGCTGAAAACGAAGCAATCCCGTGCCAGCCAAATCCCAATTTACACCCTTTCCATAACCATACCCTCTGTATGCCTACTCATATAGCAAAAAAGCAGTAATCAGGAGTGGGCAGGTGGAGAGAGGGAATGGGACTGCAGCTGAGAGGACATGACAATATGCCTGATTCAGAGATGGACGCAAATCTTGTTGTGAATGTGATTCCATATGGAGCGGACTTGCAAATATATGCTAATGACTTAGCTGATGTCTTGTGCATCTGCTGCTTACATACAAAAGCGGAAACATTGGTCGACCATTAAACTTCGGAGTATGACTATCTTTCTCAGACAGAGCGGATCTCCTAAGACACCGGGGCCTCTCCAGCTGCAAACTAATTAGCAGAGGTTCACTAGAGCCAGAAAATGGTCCCGAGAAACCTGCATTTCCCCATTACCTCCCCCAAACGATAAATACCTGTCACTTACTTTGTTGTGTATGTACAGTGCGCTCCGCTGTGTCCAACAATGACATTGCGTCCTTCTCTCAATCAGGATCAATGTGCAATTCAACAATTACGCCACCAGAAATGAATATGGTAAGAGCTATAAGGGGTATGCTACATTTATTTATGAAGTATTAGTAATATGTATTTCTCCACCCCCATTACACGCACAAGCAATTGTCTAATGTTTCTATGACATTATTTTAGAGCCTGTCTTGATCCTAAATTCAACACATTAATTTCCAGTACCTTGTAGTTATACAGTATATCTTTTTATTTAATGTGGGTGTGCTGACACTGCAGATAAGTGAATTGACTTTAAGTTATACGATAATGTTCTGCAATATACCATCTAACCTATCTCTGTTATTAAGCTTTAGAAATTGTTATGATGTAATAGATCAGTTTTATTTTTTGCCATCTTTTACGATGCAGATTTGGAGCTTTTGGTCTTTCTGTATTATTTCTTTTAAAGTCAGCAGTAGGTAAAAGCATTTTCCATATTTACTGTGATATGCACCATACAGTGCATATGATTTTGACTTGTGCTGAGCAAATCTTTATCCTGAAAAGTCACATATATATGATGGCTGCTCAAGCCAATCAAATCAATTTACTGAAAGCAAAGCTAACAAAAACCATAAGCCCATACACAAGGTACATAGACAAAAAACTGCAGTCAGTCAAAACAAATATTTTTACATTTTTGATAGTCCTCTTAGAGAAATAGCATAGATAATAAGTATTATTATAAATAACACTGATAAAATGTTTGTATAATTTGTATTTATTTTATAAAAATTTATGGTTCAGATGGATTGACCTGGTTCCATGCTATGGCCCAGCCCGTATGGAGTATGTGATGTCATTTAGTTGATCTAACCCTAAGTAAAAGGCAACTTGCCTAAAGCTGTTTAACATTTTCTAGCCAGTCATTTATATAGCATTCAAAGTTGTTGTCCACCTAAAAATAAAATAGGGTAATATAAATGTATATGCTGAAGGGGATGCAGTCAGGAAGCAGACGGTCGAAATGCCGACCGCCGGCTTCCCGACTGTGTAATCATTTCCGGCGGTCATTCACAATGATCCCTGCTGAAGTACCAAGTCAAATTGCATGGTGCCTTTGGAATATTCATCTAGACTGAGAGTCTCCACATAGGTATTGTGTCTAGCAGTGCTCCAACACACGTTGTGTCTAAGGCAGGGTTAAAAATGCATGTGTCAGAACCCGAACTGTATCCCTGTTTAAAGATAAACTACACTTGCCAAGGTTCCGTTGTGGTCGCTGGAGTATCCTTCCGGGCTGCTGGCGTGTATCGCATGGAGTATTCAGAGAGTTAAAGTGATCCTCTCTTCCTTGGGCATCGTCTGCTTGCTGGGGTCTGTGATTACTTGGTTTTCTAAACCTGGTTCTGTCTGGGTCACATGCTTTAACACTTCCAATGGATTTCATGCATATGGTATAAAAGTCTGTTACTAACTGAGCATTGTTGTCTGTGCAACGTTACCTTCAGGTTCTTCCTTGGACTCCTGACAGATCCTTGCTGTACTTGATATATGCTGTGGACTCTCTTTGCCCAGTTCTGCTACAGATGCTTGACGGCGCTACAGATCCCAGCACTGCTACTGAACTTTCTGCTGCAATACTAAACCTAACTCTGTTGGTAGTCTCTGCTGTACTTCTAGCTTAGCTTTGCTGCCGTTTCATGGTCTCTTCATGTTTACCTTCATCTAACAGTTGTCAACTGCATCATAAAAGTATCTTCACTCCGGACCTCTGCCTCATCTCAGGGCTCAACCCTGCACCTCTTCACACCGGACCTCCATCACGTCTTGGGGCTCAACCCCACACCGGATCTTCACTGCACTTCAGGGCTCAACCCTGCACCTTTCCACACCAGACCTCCATCACGTTTTGGGGCTCAACCCCAGCACCTCCTCATACAGGATCTCCTTTGCACCTTAGGGCTCAACTCCATACTGGATTTCAGTCATGTCCTGGGGCTCAACCCCGCACCACTCCATACCGGATTTTCAGTTACATCTCGGGGCTCAATCCCGCACCACTTCATACCGGATCTTTGTCACGTCTTGGGGCTCAGCCCCATACCGGATCTTCGTCACCTCATGGAGTTCAACTCCACACCTGTTAGTTGGTATGATATGAACTTTGTGCTATATGAACTTTAGTTCTTGCGTGGCTATCCTGACACCTGCTTGTTGTGATAATCTGAACTTTGCTTTATGGAGACTTTATGCTTAAGTATCTAGAACTTTTCAACACAGTCTTGTCTTTGAATAAATCTTGTTTACTTTTAACATTGCGTGCCGATGCTATTTTATGAGAAGGTCATTCCTTAAACCCCCTCGGTTTGTACCACCTGTTAAGCCTGTTTCTCCTCAGGAGTCTCAAGAGTCTGTAGCCGTGACATCATGGACATAGTTTTACACAAATAATGAAAAATATGAAAGATGTATATTTCAAAGAGTAATACTAAAATGCAGCAGAGCACTTTCTGACAAATAGTCAATGGAAAGACTACTCTAGTGACCAATATGCAATTTCAGAGAGCAATCTAATGACTCATATACAAAGAGAGATTGTCCTAATTGATTAATAAGGTATGGTTATTGAAAGTGGGTGTCTCAGGGCTAGCAGTCTCCAGCAGTAGCAATTACAGAAGGGCAAGCTGAAACTAGCATCTGCATATTATTGCAGCTATGAATCCGAAAGAATTGCAGTCATGCATGCATTAGGGTCCACCTCTGAATCAGGCCCAATGTGAGGATATCCTACCAATATACAGATGACATGGGGCAGTGTACTTCTTTCTGGATTTTTGTTGGGTTGGAGGAGACCTTCTTTGTGAGTTCACCACCCATCATAAAGGGAGGTTACCACTGGGAGACTCCACATCCACACTTTTTCTCTAAGCACTAAAAACTGGAACATGTGAGGATGCTTCTTGTTTTGTTTGCCTGTTTATCAACTTCAGCTTCATCCCTCACATTTCTACATTTTCCAACACAATGCCTTCAGCTTTGCCAAAGAACAAAGCAATTTGACCAGTAGTGGTGGGTTCGTGATAGTTACCCCTGCCAAATGGTTCTCTCCTGGGAGCAATCAGCACCATCACATTTACATCTGTAGCCGTTACATCTGTAGTCTGATATTTCCTTCTACATGACCAAGATGACTTCTTAGTAGTAGTAGTATAAACTCAACAAATATTGTTAAAAGTTCAAGCTGTAGAGTAATGAAACTATATCTATATCCAAACTGTGGAAAATGTATTTAATGTTCATATCCCCTACTCTTTATGTGTCCATTCATGATTGATCTTCAACCTCTCTATCTGCTTCATCAATGTCTCTTCCGCTGACTCCCCCACTCTGTTGATAATGCCATTCTCATGTGTGTCCTCCAAGCATGGTGCCTGAGCATCATGTTTGACTTGCTTGAGCATCATCCTCCCCTCCTACCTCTAGTTCCCCACATCCAGTCTATCTGACACTGTTGCTGCTTTCACCTCATTTCCCCCCTGAAATACTGCAACCTTTTTCTTTTCTCATTCATCTTACCTTTCTCTTCCCTATTAAATCCTTATCCTAAATGCTACTGTACATATAATGTATCTCTCCTGCCTATCTGTGTTGTTTTTACCCTGCTATACTGGCTCCACATCCACCACAGGGTACAGTTCAGACTCATCTGCCTCACATATAAGGCTATCACTCAATCCTACTTCTCCAATCTCATGTTTTTCCACACTCCTTCCTTGTCTGCTCCTCTTTTGACTGATGCCTAACCTATTCTCACTCCCATATCCAAGATTTCTCTTGTGCTGCCCAACTGCTCTGATACTTCCTCAACATATCAGACTTCTTAAGACTCACCTCTTCATAAAATCCTATCAATCCTCCCCATAACTCAATACCCAACCCTTCTGGCAACCCATCTACTTTCCATTCTAATTCACCCTCATGTTTACGCCCCTCCATCTTAGATTGTAAGCTTTTATGGGCAGTGACCTCTTCCCTTATCCCACACTGGCGACTCAGTCACCACCAGCGAGTCTAAATATATAGGTTTGTTAATAGCTATCCTATGTTAAAATGTTGTTTAATCCCTCTACAGTACTGTAGACACTTGGTGGAGAAGGAGAAGGAGAAGAAGAAGAAGAAGAAGGAGAAGGAGAAGGAGAAGGAGAAGAAGAAGAAGAACTTATTCATCATTCTGTAAAATAGGTAGAAAGATTATTTTTCACTTGCTTTTGAAGGAATAAAGTATTCATTAATCTTATATCCCAGATGTGGCTCCCCATCCCCATACACTACTATAGAGTCCTTCTTCAAATTACGTTAATTCCTGGAGCCCAGATTCTTCCTATAGAAAAGTGTCAGGGTTGTGAAGAAGGTTCCATTTATGCATGCACAGAAACACTGCTGGGAAAAGATTCAGTAGTAGGGCAGTGAAAGTGTTAGTGGTAGGGCTTGCGGATACAGCTGCTTTTCAGAGCTGTGTTTGCAATGGAGCAATATTACATTTTATCCGCCACCAGATACATAATTATCTTGGTGCTTTATGTGCTCAAAGTGCCCAGTGATGAATATTCCCCCAATCTGTATTCTGTATTGCTCACTACAGAGAGAGATAGAGACAGTTCTCTGTAAAGTGAATCTGCTGGAACATAGAGATTAATTTGCCGTGGAGATCATATGGCAAAATTAATTTCCAATTATCAACCATTCTGCTGTTCTGAATACTGCTAATCACTCCATTCTGATTTATATTTGTCATTCAATGGACACTCACAATAAAGTGGTTACATAACGTCATTTTTAAAGATGACTCCGTTTCCGTTACTAAAATCTGATTTTCATCTATTTTTATATTTGTAGGAGATCCCACAATGGATACATACCAAAATATTACAGAAGCCTGGTAGAAAATGTGATATTTTCCATATGTGAGCTGCCTGAGATGACAAGTAAAATTGTTCCCTTCTCAGTAAGTAGCGTAAACTATTATAAAAGAAAAAAACTTAATGTAAACTTCATCAACAACAAAAATGTCCTTTCTTAAAACAAAAATAAAAACATATATATATATATATATATATATATAATATATATATATATATATGTATACACACACACAGTGTATATATATATATATATATATATTTTGTTGATTCAAGACAATTGCTTGCATCAATTGGTTGAATTTGAGACAATTGCCCTCATTAGACACCTCCCTGCCTGCAGAAAGCACCAAAGTACAGTAGCATCTCCCTATTACCGATAAGACTACAAGTAATATTATATCTGTTACAAAGGTTTTTCTGTGGGCCCAAATGTGGCCACATATTGCCTCTGATGTATTTAATGGCTTTTGCAATTGCCGTAAATTGATTCCAGCGCTTACATAAGGGTCTTGGTCTGATGTTAATGTGAAATAACACATCTCTGGGAAGGTGGGAGGAATTGACTAATAAATCAAATCAGATTAAAATGACATATGGTGAATCATTTTTTTTAATGCAAAATATTCATAGAAATGCACCCTGGGATTTCATAGCATTGGAAATTGAAAATAAAGCTGATGTTCATTTACATATTTTTATTACATCTACATAAAGTTACAAAGGCACCATCAAGTTAGTTTGTGTTCAATTCCATGGGCACAGTCCCAAAAAGATTACACTGTGATTTAATCTATATTGTGATTTGATTCTGCATTAATGTGTCAGGATTGGAGCCCAGGAGAGCTAAATATATGGCAATTTAAAAGCAACTTAATAAAATGGTTTCCTGCCACCAGTGTTCTCTGTTATATATTTAATAAAATTGGCGGGGAAGGAGTATAGGTTTCTATCACCAAACTTCACTAAGTTCAGCACAAAAAGAGTTACAAATAAAGTGACAATGGAGCTGATTCTAAATCGGGCGGAGCGTCACCCATGTCTGTGTCTTTTGCCGGTTGCACATCTGTGATTTTATGTAAATGCCACTGCTAAACCCTTCCTTTGTGTACATCCATGCATATGAATGTGCAAGGACTAAGATGTCCAGTATCAGCATCTGTAGATGCTCAAATATCAAATGGCACGTCTTTAGATGCACCATCGGTTGCACCATCAGAACGTGCACCAGCCCAATACATTTTCAAAACTTTTTGGATAAATCACAACGCCTGATTTAGAGATGTAACTTAATCCGATGTTCCATGTCCATCTTCGATGGTTAGGGATCTGCGCAGGACCTGTTCTGTGCATGTGCAGAACTTGTCCTGTGATCTCACTCGCAGACCCCCCCCAAACCGCAGCATGTTGCGGCATTTGAGGGGCGTGCTTGGCCACATTTCCTGTAAACGGGGGCATGTCATCCCCGTTTTCTGGGATGGATGAGGCTAGGGTCTGTATCGGTGGATGCAGATTCCTGGCCTCTTAAGTGACCAGCACATGATCAGGCTGCGGGAAGCTTCAGCTACCGCAGCCAGACCAGAGCAGCAACCATTGCGACCAACGGTTGTGATGCTGATCCCAGTCTGCGACGTTAGTCGCAGTGCTGGGATCACAAATGCAGCAAGGAGGTGTCTGACACCTGCTTCTACATTTGCATCTGAGATGGACGGATTTGCTCAGCAGCTTGTGTGTAGCTCTGCAAATCTGTCCATCTCTTAATCAGGCCCCATTGTTTGCACGATATCTGGGCGTATGCACAGTGCAAAAAAATCGTTCCACTGAGTCCGACATCACCGCTGCCTCAGAATCAGGCCCAATATGTGAAGTTTACTATAATAAAATAACTACAACATTTGCTTTCTAACACAATTGCATAGAAAAACAGGAGCTCAGGTAGCCAACTCCCTGGTAGAGTTACTTGGAAAATGCAAACTGGTTTGAAATTTGACTGAAAGTGGTTGGTCTGCGGGTCCCAAACTACATAACAACTGACCCATTTGCTCTGCCATAGCCATTTGCCATGGAGTATATAGCTTCAAACTCTCATTTGCACTTTAAAATTAGGTTTTTGGTTGTGGTTCTGTAAGCAGAGAATTCAACTATAATATATTGCCTGATCAAACATATACTGTAGGTCTATATTTTATAGTGGTTTTACATGTTTTTACATTAACCAGTAAACATTACTGTGTTTTAATTTGATGTTCGGGTTAAAACCCATTGAAAAGCTCGGACAACGTGTTCAAATTGGAATGTAGCTGTACATTTTTAGCCTAATGTTTAAGAAATAATTGGAACATCGTCATTTTTAAAACTAGTTCAACAAAACAATTATGATCATCTGTGCTTCCAGATCACATAAATTGTATTCTATTTATTATATTTATTTTATGGAATAAATCATATAACTTAGTACATATATCTATATTGTGAGGACATAAATATTCCTGGTAACTTTCCACATAGAGACTTTTGCCCCTAATCATCTAGGGCGATTCCTTTGGTGTGGGTTGAGGTATACTCATAATCATGACTTGTAGATCAATGTAGCCTTGATAGAAAATGTTAAATTACCGAATAGATGAGGCTGCCAATTACTTGTGCTTCAAAAACCTGTCTCATCTTTATCCCAATTTTAAAAAGCCATAGTTTAGGGTCCTTTTGGCAAAAATTGGGTTATATGCATTAACGCTGGATAGTTATTGAGTAAAAAGGGTAGTAAAAAAATAATTTTCTGCCAGGGAACCTATCAGTTTTGCTACCTATTGATTTAAAATGTAATCGCTTTTGCAAATGTATTTGGAAGAAATGTTACTTTTTGCCAAAGATTCCTTCAAGTTGCGTAACCTTTTAAAGTTATAATATTATTAAAGATAGCAGTGCGACAGTTCACATCTTAAACTTCAAACAGATTCTTATCAGTTAATACTACAACTCCAGATCTCAAGGAATTGACAACTATGTAACTATAAAGTTTCGCAATGACACAGTGTAGAATGTAATGTCCTGATTCAGGACTAGTTACACATATTCCAGTTTTTGGAACTATCCTTGTAAAAACAGGATTTGGGGATTAATTCTGTTTGGTTGGCAACGTGCTGATATAACGATGCTACTGTCAAGGGTTTATTCCCAAACTAGGGACTTGACTAGAGCAGTATTGAGAATGGGATAGAATAGAAATAGGTTTATGCTCATTTTATTTATAGATTAATAGATTTTTTTCTTTAATTGACCTTTTCATAGTATGACTATTTATGGGAAAGGGGTGGTTCATTAAAGGACACTTTTATGTTGGAGTACAATCACCTAGAGAAGCAGCAACTCTAAATACGAACCTGGAAACAGCAATGCTTTTACTATGTGCCCAGCCTCAGTGCTGGCATATTTATGTGTGATGAGACTATAGCGCAGGGACACAGGGCTGGCATTACCAATACTCCTCTAGTTAAAACAAGGGCTCCATTGTTTATCTAAGTTACCAGGGCCTGAAATACAAGCTCTCTTTTATTCTCTGATATCCATAATTAGTGAGTCTGTTTGATGGTTCTGAATATTTATGACTGGGGTGATGGTCAGCAGTGAGCACTGGTACACTAATTGGGATCATATTTGGCAGGCACAATACTTGTATAATTATGGGCGATATAAAGGCTGTATCCCCAATGAATAGTTAAATAGTAAAACAATTGCTTGTACTCCCACTATCCTTCATGAAGATTTTTGTACTGAAACAAAGGTATACAGATGGACTGAACAGACACACACACACTGAAAACCAAATAGGATAAACAGTCATGGAGAAGACAGACTGACACACAGGAAAAATAAACACACACATATATATGTTGAAGATAGATGTGTGTAACTTGAAATACAGTGTAGTTAACAGCTGTAATGAATTTATGCCATATATCATTATTAATTTGTTGAAGATTAATTCTTTTTTATTAAAAATCTTAAATAAATAAGTCCCCTCCAAAATAATTACCAGTTTTTATGTCTGTGCTGACTATTGTTAATATAAAGGGATAAAAAGCATTGGTGCCCCCTTTCCCCCACAAAAAATGGCAACCAGCACCAGGTTACACTAGGCTGGGCTGGGCACCCTACAACAGAAAGACACTTGGTCATACAATGTTCCAGCAGCAACCTGGGGAACAAGGGGAATCAGAACAGCAAAGAAAACATACGAAAAACAGAAACATTTGTGCTTACAGTAGCTACAATTTGGTTGTCCTTTGTCCCTTCCACCTATCCCAATACTTTATATGGCAGCTTTAGTGGGAGTTCATTGCCAGTTATTATGATTCACACCTGTTATGCCTTACCTGCCCTACTTCTGTGGTCCTGCTTTTTTCTCACTGCAGCCTGAATCAACTGCTGTCTGCTTATTGTCTATTGTACTGCTGTCTGTGTGCTCCAACCCTGCTTATTGTCTGCCGCTTGGATCAACCACTGCCTCTGTGAACCTACTCTTCTGAATCATTGCCACCCTGATAGACCCCTGCTTTTGTACCTTGCCCTGTTGCTCCTTGCTGTATGTACTTTGCTCGTTGGTTATTGCTAGAATTGCATGTTGTACAGTACATGACTATTTAGTAAACTGTTGCTGTAACATCAGACCAGTCATCTGAAATTTCATAGGGCCCTATTTACTACAATCCGCATTGCAAATGCGGTTGTAGTGTGATATTTTCACCTAAATTCGCATTGCGAATTTAGGAAATATCACAGGAATTTATTTATAAAATCCCTTGCTGCGACAGAGCTTGCAATAAAGCTCTGTCCCCGCGAATCCCCTCCGCAGTCTTCTCACTGTATTTTCTGCAAACAAAAACAGTCAGGTATACACGCATGGACCGCCAACTCACCAACCCCCCCGCAAGACCACCCCTGTGTTCCCCCCCTCACTTACACTTACCTCGTTTATTGATGCTCCGGTGAATTTCTTCCTCTTGGACTCCAGTCCGCTGGTCTTCAGGCTCCTGCACTGTGACCCCTGTCAGCTGCTCTATGTAGCAGCTGACCAGGGTCACAGAGCAGGAACCCAAGAGACCAGCTGACTGGAGCCCCAGAGGACCTCACTGGAGCACTGATCTCTAGTCCCAGATGTTTTTTTTTTAAACTATTTTTTTCCCAATGATCAGCTTATGGTCTATATAGACCACACAGCTGATCACAGGGGCCGACTCCCAGGAGTCAGGGGACTGGGGGGAAAGCCCTGATGCCATCTGAAGATGGTAGTATTAATACAGGGCTTTACTGTCACGACCCTGTCAAGTTGTCACCTTTTTGCCTTGGGACTTACCCCTGTCAGCTCCCCCATGGATCTGTGTGTGTAATTTGCCTGGAGGATTTGCTCTGATTATTGCACCTGGCCTCTCCTCTGTCTGTGAGCACTGCTAGCCCTGATTGGAATCACAGGTGTGGTTCTGATTCTCAGAGCTGCAGAGATGAATACTCCCTCTGCATGTTATGCCTTCCACCACTCAGAATGCTACTACCAGACCACCTGTCCGTATCCACCAATTGCTGCCAGACCCATGGTATATATATCCTCTCCTGATAGCATTCTGGGCCTGAACATCTCGTCTTCCCGTGGTGTATGGTTCATGCTGTTTCTGTGTTCTAGTATATCCCTGAAACCTGCTACAGCAATCCCTGGCCTTATCCAGAAAACCTGTTTCAGCTGTACCTGGCAATCCAGTAAATCTGCTGGCAGCAACCCCCGGTGCTTCCAGAAACCCTGTTACAGCCAAACCTGGCAATCCAGTAAGCCTGCTGACAGCAACCCCTGGTGCATCCCGAAAACCTGCTACAGTAATACCTGGCATCCAGACGTCCTGTTACAGCAATACCTGGCCTGTGCTTTGCTGCTAGTCCTACTCCTGGTCGGTCCCTGGCACTCTGTAAACCTGCATCGTGTTACCCTGCCTTGCTTCCTGCTGTGGATCAACTCCTGCCCCTTTTACCTACCTACTCCCTCCCTGAACCTAAAATTCCCAAACCTACCCATTCCTTCCTGAAACCTGTTATTCCCAGTTATCCTATCCAGCCTGCACCTGAGTTCCAACCTTGTCACAGCATTTCCAGATTACCCTGTTTAGCCCTCATCTCAGCATTACCTGACTTCCCTTCAGCCATTGTCACATTCCAGTCCAGAGTCAAGTTCCAAGCTCATCAGTTCAGTCCACGTTGTTCCAGCCCTGAGTCAAGTTCCAAGCTCATCAGTTCAGTCCACGTTGTTCCAGTCCAGAGTCAAGTTCTTAGTTCATCAGTTCAATTCAACAAGCCTTCCTGCCGGTCCCAGTCCGGTCCCTTCAGTTCCTGTCATTTATCATCAAAGGCAGTTTTCACTGCTACACAAGTCTTATAAATAGAGCCATCTACATTATCTGTGATTCCAGTCATGCCGGCCTCCGTTGAAACCCGATCACCACCTGAGACAGGTAACTCGCAGACACCAATCATGACAGAATGTTCAGGCCCAACGATGGTGACGGATCAAGCATCTATTAAGGGAATAGATGCTTTCCATAACCTGGTCACCCGTTTGGATTCACAGGAGGCCGTACAGTATCAAGTGCTACAGCTTTTGCAAATCCTGAATAACCGGCTAGAAGTTACCCAAACCTTACCTGAACCCCTAACTACCTTCCATCGACTGCTGGAACAGCTTCAGGCTCTACTCAGCAAAATTTTTCAAATCATTCCTGAATTTCTTAGAGCTGCCTCTGTCTCGACTAAAACCTCTGCCTTGGAATCCCTAAGAAACAAGGATTCTTCCGAACCAGTAATGTCAGACATCGTAGTTACCCACGCCCCAAGCTCTCTGTGGCCGAACGCCAGCGGCGCAAAGATTTACAGCTCTGCCTTTATTGTGGGAGTTCTGACCACTTCATTAAAGACTGTTTCCTTTGCAACTCCAGCAGTGGTTCCAAGTGTCAACGTCTCAGAGCCCGCTCCGGCTCCAGCCCGGATTCTGCCCGTTCCGGCCCCAGCCCGGATTCTGCCCGTTCCGGCCCCAGCCCGGATTCTGCCCGTTCCGGCCCCAGCCCGGATTCTGCCCGTTCCGGTCCCAGCCCGAATTCTGCCCGTCCCGGCAGGGGACTCCAGTCAGCAGCCCCAGGAGGGGGTTTCAAGTCTCGTACCCCAGGAGGGGGTTTCAAGTCTCGTACCCCAGGAGGGGGTTTCAAGTCTCGTACCCCAGGAGGGAGTCTCAAGTTTCACACCCCAGGAGGGGGTCTCAAGTCCCGTACCCCAGGAAGGGGCTTCAAGTCTCGTACCCCAGGAGGGGGTTTCAAGTCTCGTACCCCAGCAAGGGGTCTCAAGTCCCATTCCCCAGAAGGGGATCTCAAGTCTCGCGCCCCAGGAGGGGATCTCAAGTCTCGCGCCCCAGGAGGGGGTCTCAAGTCTTGCGCCCCAGGAGGGGGTCTCAAGTCTCGCGCCCCAGGAGGGGGTCTCAAGTCTCGCGCCCCAGGAGGGGGTCTCAAGTCTCGCGCCCCAGGAGGGGGTCTCAAGTCTCACGCCCCAGGAGGGCGTCTCAAGTCTCGCGCCCCAGGAGGGGGTCTCAAGTCTCATGCCTCAGGAGGGGGTCTCAAGTTCCTGTTATCAGGGAGAAGTGTCTTGTGTTACAAATCTGATTATGGTTCCTGTTCACCGTCTCCTGCATATATTGTTCCAGAAGATGACTATCTCTGTAGTCTGTTCTCAGCTTTGATTGTTGATGCTACTGTCTCTAGCTCCCTAGGACTCCTTCCAGTTCCATCAATTGGTCCAAATTCTGAACATCGGTCAGCTTCAGTTATTTCGACTCCTCATCAATTGGAGCATCCTCAAATTTCCTCCTGCCAGGCACCTGAAAGTGCTCCACAATCCTTGAACACACAGGATTCGTCAGATACTTCACCATGCATTTATTTTGATGGGAACTTAACTCAATACTATGCTTTATTGAAACAATTCTTCGGTATGATGAATTCTTCTCTGCCATGTGGAGTCAAGTCTACTAATATTGTAGAGTTTGTTATCTCATCTTTTCAAGGTAAAGCTTGGGACTGGGTTGCCCCTATTTACAACTCCATAGATCCAATGCTTCAAAATATAAAGACTTTCAGTGAAGCTGTTGTCAAAGAATTTGGTCCTTACCCTGTAAACCAAAATTCTAGCGAAGTTCTCAGTTCCAAAATATTGTCCAAGCACTCTGTTTGTGCTACCAAGAATTCGTCCTCCACTCCTCTGAAATCTGAACAAGGTAAAGTTTTCAAGGGCCAGCGTGCCGAATTCCAGGCATCCCAAGAGAGCAGTACTTTTGAATCTGTAACCCAGAACATGACTTGTGCACACACCTCCTTGTCCCCTGTCTGCTACTGTTCCTCCCAAAATTCTGATCCTGTCCTTCCCAGCCACATATTTCCTCAGGAGTTGCCAAAGATTCCTGGTCCGTTGGTTGGCACAAAACGTTCTCGCAGCAAAAAGAAGAATCGGCAAAGGTCTTGAACTATCTCTTTTGTAGACTTTCCACTCCAAGTATCCCAAGAAATTGAGAATTGGGAGGATGTCTGAAGAAAGTTTTTGTTTTGGTGTCCGGAGTCCACTCATAAAGAGGGGGGTACTGTCACGACCCTGTCTAGTTGTCACCTTTTTGCCTTGGAATTAACCCCTGTCAGCTCCCCCATGGATCTGTGTGTGTAATTTGCCTGGAGGATTTGCTCTGATTATTGCACCTGGCCTCTCCTCTGTCTGTGAGCACTGCTAGCCCTGATTGGAATCACAGGTGTGGTTCTGATTCTCAGAGCTGCAGAGATGAATACTCCCTCTGCATGTTGTGCCTTCCACCACTCAGAATGCTACTACCAGACCACCTGTCCGTATCCACCAATTGCTGCCAGACCCATGGTATATATATCCTCTCCTGATAGCATTCTGGGCCTGAACATCTCGTCTTCCCGTGGTGTATGGTTCATGCTGTTTCTGTGTTCTAGTATATCCCTGAAACCTGTTACAGCAATCCCTGGCGCTATCCAGAAAACCTGTTTCAGCTGTACCTGGCAATCCAGTAAATCTGCTGGCAGCAACCCCTGGTGCTTCCAGAAACCCTGTTACAGCCAAACCTGGCAATCCAGTAAGCCTGCTGACAGCAACCCCTGGTGCATCCCGAAAACCTGCTACAGTAATACCTGGCATCCAGACGTCCTGTTACAGCAATACCTGGCCTGTGCTTTGCTGCTAGTCCTACTCCTGGTCGGTCCCTGGCACTCTGTAAACCTGCATCGTGTTACCCTGCCTTGCTTCCTGCTGTGGATCAACTCCTGCCCCTTTTACCTACCTACTCCCTCCCTGAACCTAAAATTCCCAAACCTACCCATTCCTTCCTGAAACCTGTTATTCCCAGTTATCCTATCCAGCCTGCACCTGAGTTCCAACCTTGTCACAGCATTTCCAGATTACCCTGTTTAGCCCTCATCTCAGCATTACCTGACTTCCCTTCAGCCATTGTCACATTCCAGTCCAGAGTCAAGTTCCAAGCTCATCAGTTCAGTCCACGTTGCTCCAATCCAGAGTCAAGTTCCAAGCTCATCAGTTCTATCCACATTGTTCCAGTCCAGAGTCAAGTTCCAAGCTCATCAGTTCAGTCCACGTTGTTCCAGTCCAGAGTCAAGTTCCAAGCTCATCAGTTCAGTCCACGTTGTTCCAGTCCAGAGTCAAGTTCCAAGCTCATCAGTTCAGTCCACGTTGTTCCAGTCCAGAGTCAAGTTCTTAGTTCATCAGTTCAATTCAACAAGCCTTCCTGCCGGTCCCAGTCCGGTCCCTTCAGTTCCTGTCATTTATCATCAAAGGCAGTTTTCACTGCTACACAAGTCTTATAAATAGAGCTATCTACATTATCTGTGATTCCAGTCATGCCGGCCTCCGTTGAAACCCGACCACCACCTGAGACAGGTAACTCGCAGACACCAATCATGACATTTACCACTTATTTTTTTTACAATTTATTTTTAGTAAATCTCAGGCAGATTACATTTCCCATTACAACTATTGGAAATGCGATCTGCATACTAAAAATATGTGAATTAAAGGGAATAGAATATGTTTTACTACTCTAATTACCCTTAAATACATGTATGTGATACTAAAATAATGTGAAAAGGGTGTGAAAACACTTTTTCTATTTTTATAGTAAATATAAAATATTGATAAATAGGCTCCATAGTCTCCTACTTCTATTTGAATCAACACTTGATTAGTTACTACTGTGTTAACTCAAGCACTCGTGACAGCATCTAGCATTCTATGTGACTGAGGGTTGCTACCAGTGATGACCCAGTCAATACTAGTTCTAGTGCCTTATCAAATGGTAGTTTGTGGCTACAGTTTGAGCAAGAGAATTCTTGCGATTAAGACATCCTTTTAAGGCAGCATTAGCTTTGGGCATCTCTTTCGAGACTCAAAGAGTACTGTCCCCAGTGGCGTCCCTCCCCACGGTGACACCCGGTGCGGGGAGGGACGCCATGCGCGCGGCACCTGCCGAAATCGGGGCGTGGTCTTCGTGAGGGGGTGTGTTGGGGGCGTGGCCTCGCATGGCGGGCCTTCGGGAGGGGCGTGGCCTCGCGACGCGAACCCGGCCCGTGGTTAACAAAATGATACATTAGGTATCAATGGGGTGGTGCCGGCGGGGGGTGCAGGAGGTGCGGGCATGGGCAGTGCCGGCTCCCTCACTGACAGGAGCCGAGTGCTGCACTTAATGCTATAGTGCAGCACCCGGCTCCTGTCACTGAGGGGGATCCTGCACCTTGGTGTCACCCCTCGGCGGGTTACACCCGGGTGCGGGCCGCACCCCCCGCACCCGCCTTGTGACGCCACTGACTGTCCCCACTCACCATCAATGTGAATCGCGATCGATATGAATGATCACTGGACCTATGTCCAGCAGTTTTAATCCCGATGCCGGAGGACCGGCAGCAGTGAAGGTCCCGACAGGTAAGTACACTAACTAACCTAACCCTCACCCCCCCCTAACCCTCCCTTATGGGTGCCTAACCCTGACCTTCCCCCTTAGTGCCTAACCCTAACCCCCCCGTAAGTGCCTAAACCTAAGCCCCCCGTCCCCGCAGCCTAAACCTAATCTTGACCTCACCCCGGGGGTGCCTAACCCTAACCCCCCTTTCCCCTAGCCTTTCCTTAACCCTTCTGGGGGGTGTCTAACCCTAAGTCCCCCCAGGAGTCCTTAACCTAACCATCCCCCTCCGCAGATGTCCGCACCCGCGCCCGGCTTACCTTCGTTCGGTATGCTGGGTGTTGGACTCCCCGCGTAGGGATAATGATAGGCATCGGGATTTCGACGCCTATCATTAGTCCCCTGTTGAGATTGCACAGTCGGGAAGCCGGCGGTCTACATTTTAACCGTCGGCTTCCTGACTGCATACCATGTGAATCTTATTATAATTCATATCCTTTTTCCAGTCAGAATCAGAGTCATTACTAGAAGAAGCTGAAGGAGCAGTCATTCCATGTACAACTTTTTTAACGAGGATCTGTTTGTATTTTATTTTATACATCTGTCTGTTGAAAACAAAGATATTACTTAAACCTGGCATCAAATATGAAGTTTTGATCAAATTTCAATAAGTCGCCAACCATCGGGTTCTGGTGAAGCATGTAATAAGACCTTGATCCACAAGGTCAAGACACTTAACAGAATCTCTTGTTTATATGATCCTTCTGCTTCTCTAGGTGACTTCCTACTACTTTTATGAGTGGTACGGATTGAACAGACTGACACTATTTGAACTCACTTTCTTTCTTACTATTTTAAAAGGTTTGAGCACAGTAGGTTGAATAAAACCAAAATGATTATGAAATATGCTGGGGTAAGGTAACATATTTCTCATAGTTTTTGATGGCCTTTTTCTATCGCCAAATAATGTAAAGATTGAATGTTTCCTTATTAGTTTTCTTGCTTCAGTCAATGGAATAGCAGATTAATTATGATTGTTTGTATTAAGTTTGATAAATTAACAATACAAGGTATAACAGATAAACATAGAAAACTCATGTCTCTAAAAAAGTCACATAACACTAAATATATATTCATTGCATTACCTGTACATGTCATCTAAGTCTCATTTTAATCACTTACATTACAAAATACAAATTGCAATCATATATTGCAGTATGTACCACATAAGTTCAAAGGTAACCATTCAAATACAATGATTCTTATAGATCACAGGTTCTCAACCTCAGTCCTCAGGACCCCACAGTGCATGTTTTCCAAGTCTCCTCACAATCACAAGTAAAATAATAAGCTTCACCTGTGGATCTTTCAAAATGTGTCAGTGAGTAACGAATACACCTGAGCACCTGCTGGGTGACCTGGAAAACGTGACCTGTGTGGGGCCTGTGGACAGAGTTTGAGAACCTCTGTTATAGATGAACTTAGAGCTTGTGTATATATTAAACTGTTTCTTGACAGCTTGTGTCTGTGGGTGGGCTCTGACTTGCTAACTCTGGTGTCTTCCCCAGGGATGCACAGCTCTTCCCTAGCCTTAAAGGCTAAGGCGTGTGTAACCGTGATGTCACATTGGCATCAAATTAGAATTAGCAGCCTATATGAGGAAAACTCTGAGCACTGTTCAGTGCCAGAGTATAAGGCCACTTTACTTGCTTAAACATTGCTTGTGATTCCTGCTTGTGTATCAGACCTGCTTCTGTTGATTACGATTCTCTGCCTGTATCCCTGACCTTAACTTGTTATATTGTTATAATAATCTGTTACCTAGTAACTGGAATAATGGAGCGTTTATCAAATTGCCATACACTGATAAAATAATTCAAGTTTTAATAAGATTTATAGAACACTCATAAAATACACATAAAAAGCACAAAATACAGATGGTGATTCCTAACTATTATAAACATAACCATCAAAGTGACTTCACATTTGAATTAGTTTCTCAATAGAGTCTAAAAAACTCTGTAATTGATCATAAAAGATATGCAACGTGTTAGCAATAAAAGTAAGTATTTCATTCAGCATTAATAAAAGTTAATAGTAGCAGAGTTAATATTCCTTCTTTAGGCACACTTCAGCAGACAAGGAGTTAAACCCTACTGATCAGTGGAAAAGGGTTAAGCAGCTGGATCCTTATTGAGTGGGAAGCAGTGAAAGTCCTTTGCATATTATCACAATCTAGTTTCCCAGCACATCCAAAAGTTATGTGTAATGCACACATTATCACACTGTGGCGGGAATTCAATTAGATGCGATAAAGTGAAAACTTAACGTCGGAGAACTTTTCGCACACTTTGCATGTTTTGGTGCAATATTTTTGCGTCTTTTGTCTCTGCGCGCTCCAGTTTTTCACACTATCCTACTACAAAAGATGCGAAAACACAGACTGTTCCTCGAATAACTTGTGAAAAGTACAGCACATTTTAGGGAAATCTGTCTGTACCCCATAAAAAGGCTTATTGACATAGGAAATCAAGAAGTGTATTAGTGGCCCTACTAAAAGTGTTTGAGGTTCTGAAATTGTGTCAAATGGCTTTTATATGCATATTTATATAAGTGCGGAAAAATGATAAAAAGCCATTTGTTTTTGAGAAAGTAAATGCTGCAGTTAAATTAGGGGTACATTAAAATGGGTGCAAGTATATTTTGGAGTCTTAAAAGTGCACTTTAAAAAAAATACACCTGATGCAGCCACCTGCAATGTTTTAAACACATGTCCCATCCATACAGCCCCCCAAAATACTTGACCCACTATTTTAAACCCATTTTCCAACACTTTTGACGTAATTATTGGCCAAATTAAGCTATTTAAAAAAATATTTTTGCCTTATTTGTCATTGGGGGGTGTCAAAAGAGTTCAGAACCAAGTCTCCATATTTTATGCAAAAATAGGTATTTTGTAATTTAGTACAACTTTTCTCCAGCTCTGAGATGGTGAAAACATTTCACTGTTTTTTGTCTATGGAGAATTTGCGCGTGAGAAAACTTTGGCAATAGGATTGCATGATAAGCCTTTTTGTGCAAAAAGTTCGCACCGTGAAAACTTTTTGCAAAACTGTGGCTTTTCATGGCTAATTGAATCCAGCCCTGTATGTTATACCATCAGCATATGAGTTGACCTGGAACACATGTCATCGTCTGGTTCAGGGTCAACAAGTATGATACAGAAACATTTTTAGAGACGGAGAGGTCGATCAAACCAACAGCGATCTCCACGGTTAGTAGGAGAGAGAGTATAGGATGTAGACAGGTACAGAAAAAGAGGAAGGGAAGAAGAAATAAAGGAAATAGGGGAGGGTACACGAAAAACAAATCCCAGCAAGAAACTGAGATGGAGATAGAGTCAAAGGGAATATTTAACCTATCTGATAAGTCCCTCTCTACGGACAAATTATGACTCCTTAATAAGGGGCTCAAATTTGCCCCATCAGTGATACCTAACCTTTTTGAGTTGTTTGCAGACCTTAACAGGTTTGTATGCACATTAGGTTACAAAAGATTTTTTGCAATGAAGCCACTAGAAAAGAATGGCATAGAATGAACTCCAATTGTGCTGGACTCGGAAAACCAGTTGTCTCTGGACATCCTGGAGTCACTTGTAACTGAAAATGGGACAAATGTGTCTTTGAAACCTGTTAGGATTCTAGATGCTCCACCTAAGAAAGAAACTTTCATACTACTTTTTACACAACAACAATGGAGGATTTTAGGTCCCGAAACAGACAATAAGAAATTTAAAGATAAATTTAAAGATAAACTGACAAAAAAAGAGAGGCCCTACGTAAATTGACAGATGACCTTGATCTGGTAATAAAACAAGCAGACAAGGGAGGGGGCCTTGTCATACAGAATATACAGGATTATTTAAAAGAGGCTTCCAGATAGCTGAATAATCAGAAAATTTATAGAAAGCTAACTTCTAATCCGACATTGGGATTCCAGAGTGATCTCAATGATCTGCTATATTGAGCATTAACAGATGGTGTAGTGTCCAAAGAGACTTGACAATTTTTGTTTATACAGTATCCTGTAGTTCCAATATACTACCATCTTCCCAAAATACATAAGACAGTCACTTGTCCATGAAGCCGTCCAATTATATCCAGTGTTGGGTCTATAGCCTCAAATCTATCGGCATATGTGGATTTCCATCTACAAAGTCACGTGACCTCTTTACAGTCTTATATCAAAGCTACAGGCCACCTCTTGGAGAAAATTAATAACATTGAGTGGAAAGAGACCTGTACATTTCTGACATGTGATGCAGAATCACTATATTCCAATATTCCTCACCATGCTGGCATATTAGCTACAGAATATTACCTTTTACAACATGAGACTATGAGTAAGGAGTCACATGACTTTGTTTTATCTTCCATCCTATTTATTTTGGAAAATAATTATTTTGCTTTTTAGTCACATTATTATTTACAAACCGACGTATGGCAATGGGAACCATATTTATGGGGTGGTTTGAGGAGCTCCACATCTGGGGAGGCAAGTTTAGGGTGAACCTGGTTCTATATGGGAGATATATTGACGGACTGTTTTTCTGGAATGGGGACTATCAATACATACTCTAATGAATTTGGCTTGAGATTTACCAGCACATTTTACCAGTTTACCATTAACTTACACTATCAATAGAGCAGAATCAAATCCAGGCTTCTAATTATCTAAAATAAGCTGATTGCAAAAAAATACAAGTTTGCTGAGTCTGACCGCCACGGCACACTCAACAACTGGCACAGCAGTGTTTCTGTGGCCAGACAAGGTGTGCGAGTGGAGGTGGAAAGCAGTTTTGGCCTGTTGCGGCCCACTTTAACCCCTGATGGTAACGGCTACTGACTGACTGACTGATCCTATATAGGTGGTATTCAAATATTGCAGTATGAATGCTGCTTCTGTGTGTCATTCACTTCTGCATTCATTACAGTGGGGGGCTTAGTTTAACCAGTTTCTCAGCTCTCTGACTGTTTCCTCAGAAACCATAACAGCCCCTGTCTCTTCACTCGTATTTATTTAGCTGTGTGTGTGTGTGTCAGTGGTTTCATTCAGTGTACTACCTGGTGGTGATGTGTTTGTTTTAGCAGCCAATGAGAATCAGACAAGACTCTCATTGGCTGCTGCACCCAGGGGCTGGAGCTCACTCATGAGCTCCGTCTTCCGACTCCTGCAGTGGGCTAAGGGAGAGACATTATGCCGTCTCTCCCATAGTGCCGAGTGGGAGGACGGAGGAGCGGATGGAGGTGGGCGCAGGAGCGGTGATTCAGGTAAGTATTGTGTATTGTTTTGCGTGTGTCTGTGTTATATATGTAAGGGGCACTACTGGCTGGGGGCACTGTATAAGGGACACTACTGGTTGGGGGCACTGTATAAGGGACACTACTGGTCGGGTACTGTATAAAGGGTACTACTGGCTGGGGGCACTCTATAAGGAGCACTGCATAGGGGGGACCACTACTGGGGGCACTGTATAAGTGGCACTACTGGGGGCACTGCATAAGGAGCACTACTGGGGCACTGCATAAGGAGCACTGTATAAGGGGCACTGCATAAGGGGCTCTACTGGGGGCACTGCATAAGGGGCTCTACTGGGGGCACTGTATAAGGGGCACTACTGGAGGCACTGTATAAGAGTGCACTACTGTGGCACTGTATAAGGGTGCACTACTGGGGGCACTGTATAAGGGGGAACTGCATAAGGGGCACTACTGAAGGCACTGCATAATGGGCACTACTGGGGGAACTGTATAAGGGGGCCGGGGGCACTGTATAAGGGGCACTATTGGCTGGGAGAACTGTATAAGAGTCACTACTGGCTGGGGGCATTGTATAAGAGGCACTACTGGGGGCACTGCATAGGGGGGGCCACTACTGGGGGCACTGTATAAGGGGAACTGTATAAATGGCTCTACTGGGGGCACTGCATAAGGGACACTACTGGGGGCACTGTATATAGGGCACTACTGGGGGCACTGTATAAGGGTGCCCAACTGGGGGCACTGTATAAGGGGCACTACTGGGGGAACTGTATAAGGGGCAGTGCATAATGTGTACTACAACAGGGGGCATTGCACAAGGGGCACTACTATTGGGGCACTACATAAGCAGCACTACTACATGGGGCATTGCATAAGGGCCACTGCTACTGGGGACATTGCATAAGGGGCATTACTACAGTACACATTGCAAGAGGGGCACTACTACTAGGGTCATTTCATAAGAGGAACTACAATTGGGGGTATCAAGTTGCATATGGAATGGAAAGGAGTGTTCCCAGAGTGATTAGAAATGGTGGTGTCATGTTGACATGCCCCCATTTTTCAGTGGCCTTGCCCACTTTTTCAGCATGCGCACATACTTGGGAGGGGGGGGCTCTGTTTTCAACTTGCCCTGTGCTCCAAATTTCCTAGTTATGCCACTAATCTTCCCACTCCCACACTGATAACATTGCCCCCTATGTGTGATCACCCTACTCCCACTGCATGTGATCACACTGCTTCTACTGCCCCCACCTCCCCACTGTGTGTGATCCCCCTACTCATAAGAGTCCCACCCTCCCCTCACTGTATGCAAATAAAGTTCTACAGTAAAACTGACCATTGTGCAGGTTGCAACAATCCCCTTGCACACGGGCAGGCTGAGGTGACCCAGCATATGCTGTTTCATATATATATATATATATATATATTGTGCAAACGTATAAACAGAAATCGTTTGATATTGAAGTCGATTTATATAAATTTCAGCATCAATTAAAATTTAGACTTTTTTTGGGAATAAAGAAAATAATATTGAAAATTTGGGACGATTTAGACCCAAAAGTACCTTTGAACCTAATATTAATGTCCCCTTTCTCTACACATTTACCTCGCTAGTGAAAAAGATGTAATGCCATTAATTGTCAAACAAAAAACTTCTTTTCTCTAACCTCACTTCAAATCAGAGACAGTCAGTTACTGCTCTGAAAAACAACAGGGAAATCATGATACGCCCCGCCGATAAAGGAGGGGGTATCGTGATTTTAGACAGAATGGATTATATAAATGAGATCTCCAGACAGTTGTTGGATGAATCTAATTATGTTAAATTACGAATGGGTCCTACTCCAGTATATAAAAAGGAAATTGACAATGTGATTGATCTGGGGTTGAATAATCGCTGGTTGGATGAACCAACCGCCAGATTCCTTAAGTAGGATTTTCCAGTGATACCATTAATTTATGCTCTTCCAAAAGTACATAAGACACTGCACAATCCCTCGGGAAGGCCGATAATTTCCTCCCGGGGGTCATTGTGTCACAGTCTCTCCCAGTATGTAGCCTTTTGGCTTCAGCCTGTGGTTCAGCAGACAGACTTTAATTTAAAGGATACAACTCATTTTTTGAACAAGTTGGATACATTACCTATATCCTCCAATGGCATCTTATTGGTTACATTCGATATTGTAAATTTATACTCAAACATCCCGCATGATGAAGGGATGGAGGCTGTGAGGGAAGCGATTACCTCCAGTCCACACTACAAGGGTCCACCTGTTGATTTTTTGATGCTTTTGATTCATATTATTTTGCATAAAAACTATTTTTGTTTAAAAATGAGTATTTTTTGCAATGCCGGGGGACCGTGATGGGTTCAAATATGGCCCCGGCGTATGCTAATTTACATATGCAAAGTTCTGAGATGAAACATATATTGGCACATTCATTATCCTAATACATTTTGTTTTATGTTCGCTTTATTGATGACCTGTTTGTGGTGTGGACTGGAGATGAAGCAGATCTCCTTAAGTTTTTTAATGATTTGAATTCTATTGATAGTACCATTAGATTAACCCTGAATTTTAGTTCAACAATGATACATTATTTGGATGTGATGATTAAGATTGAAGATGGTCATTTTGATACCTTGGTTTGTAATAAAGCCACAGACAAAAATACCTTACTTGCAGCAGACAATTTTCACCCCCTCCCATTAAAGAAAGGACTTCCTTATTCGCAACTTGTACGGGTAGCCAGAATAACATTGGATCAAACTAAATTGTCAGATGAACTGAGAAAAATGGGTGATAAATTTATCCAGCGGGGATATGCCTTGTCAGAGGTAGAAGAGGTGATTAAGAGATGCATGGAGGTAGATCGAACTACGTTACTGAGATCAGACGTTAGCGTAAAATCTGAACACATCAAATTCCCTACCACATATTCAATCAGTTCCACTATTTTAAAACGTAGAATATTACGACATTGGCACATAATACAAGCTGACCCAATCCTGGGGTACTTATGTAAAGAACCTTTCATGTTTTGTTACAGACTGAGCAATAATTTGAAGGATATAATCACTAGATCTGATGTGAGCTTGAAGAATCCTACAAACTGGTTGACAACTAGGAATGGAGTGTTTCACTGTCCGGTGTGTATCAACTGTAGGTTCCTGATCACAGCTGGGTTTTTTTTAGATCCTGTGACAAAAAGATTATATAAGATCAAGCACCGTCTTACATGCAAGAGGAAATTCATTGTGTATGCGATCAAATGTCCATGCGATCGCATATACATTGGCAAGACCATCAGAATGCTAAAAGAGCGGATGGCACTACATCGCTCTTCAATTAAGAAAGCCTTCATAAATCTAGATGGTAATACTCCCCCAGTTGTGAGACACTTTGTTGATATGAAACATAACCCGTTGGATTTCAATGTCATGCCTATAGATCATATTCCACAAATGAAAATATGGGGTGATCGTAATAGGAATCTGCTGCAATCTGAAAGTCGATCGGTTTATAATCTAAAATTGATATGTCCTATTAGTTTATATGAGGAGCTTAGTTTGTCCTGTTTTTGTATAAACAGTGATTATTCATATATGTGTTTTTCTTTTTTCTGTTGTTTCTTTTTATTAGTGTACAGTTTGTATATGTGATACAATGCCTGTTCATCTGATTGCCCCCCTTGTTCCTATGACATCATGCACTCTGACTGCATTGTTTTCCAGCAGAACGATAGTATTAGCACCATTAGCAATGTAAGATTTGGCTTGCATTTACTAGCCTGATGTTGCTTTGCAATGCTAGCTTTAGCTTGCGTTCCAGCTCAGAGGAAGTCCAGTAGTGCCTCACTTCTGGTTTCGGAGTGGACACGATGTAGCCTGGATCAGGCTCCCAATGCTTGATAGACAGAAAATAACCTGAGCACCAATGATGGTGTATTGCTATCTCCCCTACTTGTGTAAATTGCTGCACACCTACAGGAAGCTTTGCCAAACTTCCAACAATAACAAAATTACACACAAAAGAGTGGGCGGCGCCTACTAAACACACAGCGGGGAGTGTTATATATTCTTTATTAAAATATCATAAATCTGAATATAAATATGACCAAGAACATTTAATAAACTCCCGCGAGTGGGGATATAAGTGCAACTTATGATTACAATGGATCAAAATAAAATAACCAAATATGCAGAATATGTAATAAAAAGTCCTCTAATAGATCTCAGCTGATAGATATACAGCTGGTACCAATATGTTTGCATAACATGTAGCTGACAAAGTCAAATGGGACCCGATTTGATGACAATGTGTCTGATCCCTTTTAATAAGCAGACTCCAAATGCACAAGCAACAATTGTAGCAATGAATGGAAATGGAGATGAATGGCCCAGTGAAACTGAATAGCTTCCAGTGTTCCACAATAACTCGAGTATATATATTCTCAATGATTGACGGGTGCTAATGTGGGGTATGGATCACTCAGTCCTCCACAATACTCACTGTCCTCCTGCAAATAATCTCGCTCCAGCAGCTCCCACGTGTTGTCTGCTCCAGCAGCGTGGAACAGTCTCCCGCCACAGTGACATGCCGTCCCTCTCCGTGGATTCTCCGTTCGCAGCCCTCTGAGTCTCTTGCTCCCAGGAAGCTGCATGGGTCACATGGGGTGACAGCTGTTGTAAGTGAATAAACCGGGTGAGCCTGTGTGTTATAATCCCAGGGGGTGAGCTACAATAGTAGCTGGGCTCAATTTCTCAGCCGATACTCCGTGTCCTCAACGCGTTTCTCCACACACTGGAGCAGACAAGCCCCTTACAGACCCCTTCAATAGACAAAATATGGCAGCACTCCGTGGACAGAAAAAAAACAACAGTACATCGACCTTGAAAAAAGATGTAGAAAATATCTGAAATGTTGGTGATACCAGACAATGTACTGTGATTTTTTTTCCAAGTCCACATATTGCTGCCATATTTTCTCTCTCTCTCTCTCTATCTCTCTCTATATATATATATATATATATATATATGTGTGTGTGTATGTACTGGGGTTCTTTGCAAAATAACAGTGTAGATAATGGAAGGGGTAAAAAATTAGTCCAAAATTATTGAAATATCACTCTTGAAACATTTTCTGTACCATAAATTACTGAAAAGGTTTTAATGTGCTGAAAAAAACTACTTTCTGACTGTAATTGATGTCATTAAGATAGGCAAGAAGGGGAGTGGCTAGTGGTGTGGCACCGGGGGAGTGGGGGTGTGGTTGGTTTTTCGGCAGATAAAAGGAGGAGTTCCACCACATATCTAGGACCACTTTAAGCACTGGTTACCATCATGATTCTCTGTAGCTCAGATAGACTACCAGTGCTTATAGTCAGCTGCTGACAGGAAAGGTCAGAGTGTGCTGGTAAACAGCTCAGTATAAACATCTTTCTCTACAGCCGACAACTGCCTGCCATTCATCCCTGATCTGACTGGTCACGGGCATCCTACCTGGGGCCAGTAGTTTCAAGTGAGCAACACAGACTACTGTGATTCCCTGAACAAAGGCAGCTTATTGTACAGAGCATTTCTTCTGCCATAACTGAGAGAAATAGACTGTGGCTTTTGACCTGTGCTGTCTGATTGTTTAAGGAGATTCATATACTGATGGTATAAGATACAGGAGGAGATGTATAATAGCAGCACGCTGCTATTAACTTTTATTAATGCCGAATAACTGATTTGTATTGCTAACACATTGCATATCCTTTATGGTCTGTGCATGATCAGAGATTTTTAGACTCTATAGAGAAACTAATTCAAATGTGAAGTCACTTTCGTGGTTATGATTATAGTAGATAGGACTCACCATTTGTATTTTGTGCTTACTATGAATATTTGTCATGTGTATTTCATGAGTGTTCTATAAATCTTATTAAAACTTGAATTATTTTATCAATGTATAGCAGTTTGGTAAGCGCTCTATTATTCCAGTTGTTGTGTATATTTGAGGGTCATATCCTCTTTTTTTGGTAGCGAGTGTCACTATCACTACACAACTACATTATTGATCTACACATGAGTGGTTTCTATCAGCATCTTTTAGATATTGTATGGTTTATTCTGGTACCTGCCTGTGCCTCAGACTTCGACTTGTCTCACTGTACTGTTACTTTGCCTATGACCCTGACCTTGAATTCCCTGACTATGCTCTTGGCTGCTGCCTTCCAGGATGCTTTTAAAAAAGGTATTTGATTAACCTGACAGAGTAGTTTCCGCTGTGACTAGTTTTCTACAGCTTTGCCAGGGAGCTTCTACCATGGGTCAGCATGCAGTTTTGTACCTTTCTTGGAATAATCGCCAGCTTGTGACAGGGCATTTCGAAATAATTAAGGATGATTTTGGTCTCTAGAGATCTACCTATAGTAACTCTATAGTTGATTTGATCTCACTGTTCAATAAAGTGTATATTCGCTTCAGAGAGCAAGCTCTTTAAAAACAGCCTACCCGTCGCATAGCAGTGAAGTTGTCACCATGCTTTCAAAATCCTGTTGGGCAATCTCTCCCTTCTCCAGCAGTTACTGTGGAGGAACCAATGCAAAATGGTTGTTGTACATTTTCTCACTTGATGAATAAATTAATGAATAAATGAATAAATATAATAATTTGTGCCTTTATTATGAGAAATCAGGGAACATGGTTGTTGACTGACTCAACAAACTGGGAAACTCCATAACCTAGACTATAAAAGGGCCATCCTAGGCTCTCTTTGTGTCTCTCCATCCTAAGAAAATCTTTTCTACACACGTGTCAATCAAAATTAGAAACAAACTTTAAGAAATCTCTTCTTTTCAAAGCAGCCAGAATTCATTAGTGCTTCCTTGGTCTCGGAATTAGGCCTCTTGTTCCACATTGGTATTTTGTGGGCATTGATGGAAATAAGCTCCATTGTTATGCATGTTGGGACTTTTCAATTAGAAAAGAAAAGTGTTGTGGTAATTCCTCAGGCCATTGCCCCTAGTGCCTATTCTGGGTGCAGAGTTACTCTCCACAAGTGCACTGGATGTAAAAGTTTTGCATAGGGTTCTTCATGCCATTTTTATTGGCTGCTAAAGGTATTTCTCACTTAACTCATATCTGCTTAGGCCAACCTGATCTTTCCTTACCTCCTCCAGTATTTCACTGGTGTGTACCGCAAACAATGAGCTGAAAAGCTCCCAACCCATAGGCCTTGGGATTGCTCTATTGAATTAGTACCTGGAAATACACCTTCTAGGGGTCATGTGCATCCTTTATCAACACCAGAAACTCAGGCCATGCCTGAAAATCTTTAACATGGTTTTATCCACAAAACCTTTTCTCCAGCACTCCAGTAGTGGATGTTTTTCCTTATAAGAAAAGAAAAACAGAGACCTTCATCCCTGCATTGATTTCCGAGGGCTCAATGCATTTATCTTTAAGAATAGTTACCCTCTCACCCTAATTTCTAATTTATTTGGAGTGGTGTCACTTGTTGGAGGATGTAGTACATCCTGTGACCATATTGACAACAAAAACTTACTTGCAAAATGCTCAGCAACTAAATCCTAAGCAGGCACAGTGGTCACTCTTCTTTGCTTGTTTTTATCTTATCTTATGTCATGGAGAGAAAAAAAAAGCTGATGATATCTCTCATTCCTTTGATTCTACAGATAAAGAGGACACCGTGGAGTTAAAACTCATAGTGAAGCCCATAAAGTGTTATATTGGTCTGTACTACTGTACCTTAGATCATTGAATATTTCCTCCAGGAAAATCATTTGTGCCAAACTTTTAACTTGGGCCAATTAACCCTGAATTCCAATTCAGAAAAAGCTAGTATCCAGACATTTTTTGTGGCTCTCTCTTCAACAAGAGGTAGAGGATTTTGTGTCCGCATGCACCATCTGTGCATAAAATAAATCTCCTACCCATAAGCCCTACAGTACACTTTTGCCTCTTACAGTACCAAACAAATGTGGACTCATCTCTCCATGGATCTCATCTGTGAAACTTCACGTTTGGAAGGATACAATACTATTTCGGTAATTGTGGACTGCTTTTCAAATATGGCTCACTTTATTCCTTGAAAGGGTCCCCTAAACTGGTTTCACTTTTCATTCAGCATGTTTTCCATCTCCATGGTTGTCCACAAGAAATTGTTTCTGACCGTGAAACTCAAGTTACGTCCCTGTTGCGCTTCTTGTGCCTCTAGGACAGTCATAATGACAAACACCATTATGATGTGAAAGACTGGCCAGCAAGATCTGAACACATCATTGGTAAATACAATGTTCTCCACAAGTCCCTACTAGATCCTCATAAAGTTTATCTTCCACCACTCCACATAATGAAAAACTTTAATGAAAAACTTTGTGAAGGCTATGGATCATAATTGAAGTGGCTTCCTCTATCTGAAGAAATTTGGAGCAGTGCTATCTGATGCTAAGATAAAAGTAGGAATATTTATTTGACCACATATTCATGAAGTGATTTGAGATACAGAGTTCAGATCGAAGTTGGCAGCTTGGGATGACTTTGTGTTAGTGGTGAAGACCTTTTTTGGAAATAACAGATCTGATCAGTGTGTTGAGCAAGTAGACAACTGGGCTGCAGAATGTCCCCGTTACCTCAACTTCTTCCCATCCAACCTAGGTGCAGCTAGCGATGAACATGGTGAGATATTTCATCAATAAATTTCTTTAATGGAAACAAGATACCAAGGTCGCTTTGACCTCAATATGATGGGTGACTTTTGCTGGTTTCTGTACAGGTAAACAAATACAACACATAAGCGCAAGAGTAAGTCCTCAAAGCATTTTTGAATATATTCCTTTAATATGTAAACATGTTTTATATGTAACCCAAGCAGTGTTTTTGATAATTTTTAATGTTTAAGTAAAATAATGCTGCTTAAGTTTCATTTGTGTAAAATAGCAAACACTATATAAAACATGTCCAAAGTAAACGGTAATGTCTATACCTTGAAAACCTGATGTGATAGGTACATTTTGATCTGAGATTTGTAATCAGCACACTCAAACTAGCCTAGAACACCAAGAGTTTTACTAGTAGCAAAAATGTTATTTTCCAGTGTTATGGGTAGGGTTAGGGATCAGAGAACTGTACTCGCCAGAACGCTGGCACAGCAGATGACTCCAGCAGAACTGCTTCTCACGTGACCACCGGGCCCCAGAAGCTGCAGCTGAAGACACTGCTACCGTCAGGACCGCATAGGACACTGCTAGACTACCAGGGACGGTTTCTCGATTCATGATGAATATCGACATGGTCAATACTATTTTGACATTATGAATGTAGGCCTAGTTCACCACGCACCCCAGTGCTTATTGCTTTATCAAATATACAAAGTTTACAATGTAAGTTTTTTTTGCCAAACAATGGCTTCACCTGTACTGTAAAGCTGGGTACACACCTGAATGATATATCTGCAGATCAACCAATCTGCAGATATATCTGCAGATGGTGGTTGTTCATACACACTGAACAACCGTCACTGCCATCTAAAGATATATCTGTTGTGAGGAAGTTGGCCAATTAATCTTTTACTCCGTACTCACTGGCAGATCGTCTTTGTGAAATGCGCCAACTCTTCCAGTAATTTACATAGTGGACCTGCCTGTTGAAAAGCACACATGGAAAGGAAATAGGCCCTCTATTCTGTTATCCTTTGCTGCCGTATCAGCATTTGTGTCATAGGGCCTGATTCATTATGGATTGCAACTGCAATTACGCACACAGACAGCTGATTGCTACGTACTGCGCAAGCATCGCAGTGCGCGGGGGCTCCAACGCGATCGCAGTGAACACACAGACCTATCGCAGAGTGATTGACAGGAAGTGACCGTTTGGGGGTGTTGACGAGGAAAGGTGGTCTGAGAAACGCAGGCGAGTCAGTGCATTTGAATGCCATTACCGGGGTGTGCATGAATTAGCCACTGCGGTGACATACGCAGCCTGAGCTTTCATTGCATGTGATGAGGTCAGCAAATTCTGAGTAAGGTCAGATCTGTTGTAATTGAGCGTAAGGCTCCGATGGTACTCGATGTTACCTATGATTTCGCAGACTTGCAAAGTATTATGTATGTGAGTAAAGGGAAGTGGGCGTCCTTATTTTGGGTTGCGATGGCATTGCGATTGCAAACATTAGCATAGTTTCGCAGTGGGTCTGCATGCGTAATCGCAGCTGTGGGCCTGATTCAGAGCCGCTCGTAAGAGGCCGCTCGTTCATTCCGGGCGATGTTTGCCCAACTGCGCATGCGTACGGATCGTAATACGCATATGCGAACCAGTCAGTGCGGCCGAAAATCGTTTGTTCGCTAAATAGCGAATGCCTGCTATTTTGAGTGACAGGAGGATGCATATGTGGGTGGTAACAGGGGAAGGTGCTTGAAAACGGGGAGTGGAGATCAGAACGCAGGCGTGCTTAAAGGTCAAAACGGCGTTTTATGGGTGTGCTTAATTAATACAGCAGCGTCACTGACCACGTCACTGGGTTATTTTATTTGTGGTAGGAAAATCCAACCACAAGAATAGCGAGCAGTTCATACGCTGGTCAATGTACTCGATTAATCTAATAAATAGCGGACATGACGTAAGATGCGAGCGGCCAGGGGGCGTTTTTATAAAAAAAACGACCGCATGTTTTGTTCTCTCGTTCAGACATAGAGGCGGCAACAGACCGCAAAGAGCGAACGGTTCATTTGAATAGCCACCCCCTTTTTCTGAACGAGCGAGCACTAATACTTTAAAAGATGATCGTATGGGTCAGGAGTGTGACTTTGGAAACCTAAGATGGTGGCCAAATTAGTTCAGCTTTACGTCACAATTTTTAAACTGTAATTTTCTGCTTCCTACTTCAAGGTGCAAACAATATAGTAATAGTGTAAAGTATAAGTAGTGTATGCACAGGGCCGGATTATAGGTGGGAAGGACAGCATGGGGCTCCTAGACATTGGGGGCCCCCACATTGCCGCAGCATTCAGGGCCACTCTGGACAGTCACTGATGGGCCATAGCTGATGATGGAAGCCCTGCTCCTTGCTAACATAATGCCGCTATTCACGGGTGTATGTGTAGGGGGCAGAGCCTAATGAAATGTATTGCCTGTCCCAATCCGAAGCATGATACCACAACAGGTAGCAGTGTGTAACTGTGTGTGCACTCTCTGTCCCTTCCCTCTCTCCCTCCCTTTCTCTTCCCCATTCCGCTCAATCTCCCTCCCTCCCTCCCTCTCTTCTTCCCTCCACCCTCTCTCCCCCTCTGTCTCACTCACCAGTCTCTCCCTTCCCCCTCCCTCTTTCCCCCCCATCTCTGTTTCTCTCTCCCTCTCTTTCTCTCCCCCCTCACTCCTTTTCTCTGTCTCTAACCCCCCATTCAAAATCCTGCATTTGCTCCTGGCAGTGTACTAGATCATGTCCACTATGCTGTTGGAGTCTATTCCCAGCAGTGTAGCAAACATGATGTAGTATGCCACAACCTTGACAATCAGTGGAGTGTCCGGAGACAAGGTAAGGGGCATAGTAGTCCATTCGTGGGGCCGTGGAAATTTCTACTGATGGGCCCCCCAAAATTTAGTGGCCCCCACAAACCTTAATCTGTCCCTGTGTATGCATCTGGATTACACCAGGAAAGAACAGTAGTATATGAGGCTGGGTTACATCAGGAGAGAATAGTAATATATGCCCATGGGTTACACTAGGAAAGAGCAATAGTATATGTGCCTGGGTTACACCAGGAGAGAGCAATATTATATGTGCCTGGGTTACACCAGGAGAGAGCAGTAGTATATGTGCCTGGATTACACCAGGAGAGAATAGTAGTATACACACCTGGGCTACACCAGTAGATAACAGTAGTATTTGCCCATGGGTTACACCAGGAGAGAACAGTAGTGTATGTGACTGGGCTACACCAGGAGAGAACAGTGGGTGATAGGAAAGGGTGATGGGGAGAGGCAGTGGGTGACAGGAAAGGGTGACAGAGAGAGGCAATGGGGAGACAGGTAACGGGGAGAGATAGTGGGAGATGGAGAGGCAGTGGGTGACAGAAAAGGGTGATGGGGAGAGGCAGTGGGTGACAGGGAGGAGAAGGTGATGGAGAGAGACAGTGGGTGACAGGGAGAAGGTGACAGGGAGAGGCAGTGGGTGATATATAGGGTGGCACTGGGCTGCATGGGAAGGGGCAGTGAAATGGTGGTGGGAGGGGGGGGAATTGGCTGGAGAAGAGGGTACACTGGTCTGAATGAGGGGGACACTGGGGGGTCTTGCTGGGGGGTCTTGCTCAGGGGCAGTGGGCTGGTTGGGGGAGGGAAGGGGGAGAAACTGGGCTGGCAGGGTGGAAGACACTGGGATAGGGGGCCAGGAAGAGGGCACTGAGAAAGTGAGTGGGAAAGTGAGAAAGGGGTGGAAGATGGGCACAGTGAGGTGGTGGGGTACACTGGGCTGGACAGTGGAGCAGTCAGTGGCATAGGGTCAGGAGCAGTCAGAGGAATGTCAGAGACATAGGTGCGGCCTCCTGTGTCCCATGCTGTGGCACCTCTAACTTCATTTCCTCGAGGATATCACTGCACAGTATGGAACCCCCCAATGATGCTGGGATTAGAGAATCTCTTGCAGAGGTGGACGCTGGTCTATAGGGAGTGGCCAGCCACCCGTAAGAGCACATGTAAGCTCAGGCTGGCCCGACAATGTGGAGCTGGCTCTTCTGGCTGGCGGAATGATGTTTTAATATATACATATAACTATAAACTCAGCAGCCCCCTAAGACATCAGCCTCTCCCCCCTTCCCAGCACCGCTAACAGGGCTGCTGGCTCCCTCTGACCATGCCTCCCAATGATTATATTCCCCACTACAACCCCAGAGGTCACAGTTCCCTCTAAACTGGTTTTCTGACATCTGCCTCCCCTCCATCAGTGTCCCGGCCCCCCCTGTCTGTAATCTACTCACCTCCAGTGGGATTCTGTCTGTGCACGCTGAACCTCCTGTCCCACGACGATGAGCGCTCAGCTGCACTGCAGAAGCTGCTACAACATGGACTCCAAAAAAGATAATTTTAATAACCTGACCCATCCAGGTGACACGCTGAATGACCAACCTATCTTTGGTCAGCGGGTCGGTCATACACACAGCACGATGCCACAATATATCTGGCCATGGCCATCGGCTGTGCAGCACAGCCAATGCGATATGTCTGTGAACAACATCGTTCACAAACATATCGTTTGTACACACTGGCAGACATCACACAATATATTGGCCGATCAATTGATCGGCCAATATATCTGCCAGTGTGTACCCACCATAACATATACTTGTTTTTCTGTATCATTAAATGATAATTACATACAATGCAATTTTTTTTTATTATTGTTGAAATCTTTGCTTTATTTGTATACCCTATCTGGCTCTGCCACTGCTTTCCATTTGCAAACATACATTGATGAACATCCTTTTAATGATTAATGTTACCATTTGTAGTGATCATTCTCGCCTGTCCTGAAATACTCACATGATAATTACATTCATTTGATTATTCAATAACATTTATTGATTCATTCAAGTTAAGAAATATATTGCTACATTTTTTCTGTCTTTTGTCTCCCTGTGTGCCCTGTCCTCATACCCGTCTCATCCATGGAACTATTAATCACCACAGTAGTTCGTCAAATAATGTTTTTCTGATTAATGAACAATTTGTATTTGTGCTCTACTCTCTATGCTCCCATTTTTTTTCACACACTTCTGAAGACAAAATGATGTCTATCTATAAACAGACAGATTCTATTGCTCGTCTAAGTCATTTGAAAATAACTTGCTGCACAGGCAATAATGAGACGATCAGAGGCTCAACTCAGATATGTAAAACTGGTGGCATGTGTTAGGTTAACCCAAATCCAAACTGCTTATCTCTAAATATTATAAAGCATTTATGCTAAAGAATGGGATTTTAGGGACATGTAATCCCCCTGTGCGGTTTACTATGTCAAAGGCAAAACAAAACATAGACAAAGACAGGGACACATGAATATTTTTTAGGTTAAAATGTCTTTAAAATGTTGATCTTGACTTTCCTTATATTCTCTTAAATTCATATATGCACAGTACCTTTTCCTGTTTCAGATGAATTTCTTATTCTGCCATCTGCATAATATGACTGTACAGTACCACTTATCTTATTTAGTCAAATTTACATTTTTCTCAGTATCTCTTCTTATTTCCTTATGCTGTGCAATGTTAGGTTTATTATTGGCATGTCGCTAGTGGTAACAAATATAGCCTTAAAGGTATTCTAAAACACCTAATGTTTACGATGATAGCCAACTTGTGCAATATAATAGAGGCATTATAAACAGTGGTATAAATACTGTATGCCGCATATAACCTAAAGAACTGGTAGCTCTGTCATCACTGGTACACCTTCTCTACTGTAACCAATGGCCTCAGTGTGCAGACTGAGGGCCAAATGTAATATGGTGAGAGTTTAGAAAATGTGAGAGTTTAGCAGTAAACTCTCACATTGGTCGAGATTTATCTTCAAAATGGGAAAACATCTGGATGAGATTTTAAATCGTGAGAGTTTTCTAAGTCTAAAAAAACATGCAAGTTCGCTCTGTTACTTTGTTTTTGGACTCTATTACATTGGCAAAGTTTAAAAAGTGTCAGAAACTCTCACTTTTCTGAACTCTCACCCTATTACATTTGGCCCTGAATGTTTTATGCCAAATGCAGAAAAACTGAAGACTGTCTGGTCCTAAAATGTCATATGCTGACATACTCAGGACACCTGGTAATAGGTATAATCTGGATCTAATAGTTGTCGCAAATGTAGATATAGGGGATCTACATATCAATACCCTCTATTTCCTCCATTTCCTCCATTAAGTATCATCTCTTATCGCCACAGTCCCCTCTTTCAAACGATGTGCCCATTTAGTAGTTATTGTCTGGGGCTCACTGGACAATAACACCCTACACTACAGAAAACATTGAGAAGTCATGAGATGGTGGGGTTCTAATGCCCAGATCTTCGCCATCCGTTTATCAATAAACACGTGATGCCTCATGTTGTTTATTTTTCAAAATGGTATGCCTTGTTGGACTACTATCTAATTCCTACACATTTTATGCATTTCATTTACAATTTATTGTGAATCCTAATTTGTGCTATTTTGAAAAGGTGGATTAATGCTGAAGCAAGAGTCACAAAGTCATTTCTTGGTGGTGGTTAAAAAAGTTAAACACACACATTTGCTTTTAAACACTTTCTTGCAAATTCAATTTTAAAAATACAACAACACTTTTTCGGCCATCTTAGTCTGATCTTCTTTATCATTAGATGATTTTTGTGGGTACTGTACAAATAAATTACTGATATTAATGTTGTAATGCAACTGTCACAAAAAATGACAATATAGGCTCAGCACAGGGGTGAGAAAAGCCATATAAGCAAAGGGTTAAATATGTCTAAATGCCTACTTCCACTTGGTAAACAAGCTGCATAATCTGCTGGGGTCAGCAATAGTCTAGAACTACTGGAGTCTCAGTGGCAAACGCAGGATTTTGAAAGGGGGGTTTTCAAATAATTGGTTACAGACCCAATGACATAAACGTCTAACCAGAATAAGCCCGCACCTGTCTTGATTCTGGAGCTGGGATTCTGATTCTTGACGAGATTCCAGTGCCAGGATTTTGAACGCCGCCATTGTGTGTGCCGGAATGCAGACTATGTCCCTCTATATGGACAGAACAAGGACCACGGTATCACATAATCCCTGACATCAGTCTGCAGCATTTTAGCCATGGCTTACTTGTGATGCATCTTGGAATATGGCTTAAATCATTTCTTGAAAATAAAAAAAAAATATCAGGGCTACTCCAAGCAGATTTTCAATAGAAAAAAACCCAAAAATAATTAATTCTGTGTTTAGAATTTTTCATATAAAATATAATATATTAATGTTTGCTACCATGTTTTTCATGGTAGCATACATGGTAGCAAGAGAATACTAGAACAAACTATGATGTCACATATTGGGGAACGGAGTTAAAACTTGATTTTAGTGCAGTTTAGAAAAATAATGTAATGTCTGGTTCCTCTGAGTTAAAAACCAAATACTATATGAAGAATTTAAAGCAGTATTATGAGTATATGTATTATGTAGTAGTAGCTATAGAGTGGTAATATACATAGTAGATAAAGCAGTACTCTCTGAGTATATGTAATATGTAGTAGTAGCTATAGAGTGGTAATATACATAGTAGATAAAGCAGTACTCTGAGTATATGTAGTAGTAGTTATAGAGTGGTAATAGACATAGTCGATAAAGCAGTACTCTCTGAGTATTTGTAATAGTAGCTATATAGTTTTATTTTAATAGACATAGTAGATAAAGCAGTACTCTCTGCGTATATGTAGTTGTAGCTATAGAGTGGTAATAGACATAGTAGATAAAGCAGTACTCTGAGTATATGTAATAGTAGCTATAGAATGGTAATAGACATAGTAGATAAAGCAGTACTCTGAGTATACTGTCTGTAGTAGTAGCTATAGAATGGTAATAGACATAGTAGATAAAGCAGTACTCTGACTATACTGTCTGTAGTAGTAGCTATAGAGTGGTAATAGACATAGTAGATAAAGCAGTACTCTCTGAGTATATGTAGTAGTAGCTGTAGAGTGGTAATAGACATAGTAGATAAAGCAGTACTCTCTAAGTATATGTAGTAGTAGCTATACAGTGGTAATAGACATTGTAGATAAAGCAGTACTCTGAGTATACTGTCTGTAGTAGTAGATATAGAGTGGCAATAGGCATAGTAGATAAAGCAGTACTCTCTGAGTATATGTAGTAGTAGCTATAGAGTGGTAATAGACATAGTAGATAAAGCAATACTCTCTGAGTATATGTAGTAGTAGCTATAGAGTGGTAATAGACATAGTAGATAAAGCAATACTCTCTGAGTATATGTAGTAGTAGCTATAGAGTGGTAATAGACATAGTAGATAAAGCAGTACTCTCTGAGTATATGTAGTAGTAGCTGTAGAGTGGTAATAGACATAGTAGATAAAGCAGTACTCTCTGAATATATGTAGTAGTAGCTATAGAGTGGTAATAGACATAGTAGATAAAGCAATACTCTCTGAGTATATGTAGTAGTAGCTATAGAGTGGTAATAGACATAGTAGATAAAGCAATACTCTCTGAGTATATGTAGTAGTAGCTATAGAGTGGTAATAGACATAGTAGATAAAGCAGTACTCTCTGAGTATATGTAGTAGTAGCTATAGAGTGGTAATAGACATAGTAGATAAAGCAGTACTCTCTGAGTATATGTAGTAGTAGCTATAGAGTGGTAATAGACATAGTAGATAAAGCAGTACTCTGAGTATACTGTCTGTAGAAGTAGCTATAGAATGGTAATAGACATAGTAGATAAAGCAGTACTCACTGAGTATATGTAGTAGTAGCTATACAGTGGTAATAGACATAGTAGATAAAGCAATACTCTCTAAGTATATGTAGTAGTAGCTATAGAGTGGTAATAGACATAGTAGATAAAGCAGTACTCTCTGAGTATATGTAGTAGTAGCTATAGAGTGGTAATAGACATAGTAGATAAAGCAGTACTCTCTGAGTATATGTAGTAGTAGCTATAGAGTGGTAATAGACATAGCAGATAAAGCAGTACTCTCTGAGTATATGTAGTAGTAGCTATAGAGTGGTAATAGACATAGTAGATAAAGCAATACTCTGAGTATATGTAATAGTAGCTATAGAGTGGTAATAGATATAGTAGAAAATGCCCTTGCTTTGGAGGTTTTAGAGGCTGGCAATAAAAGAGGAGCCTGGGGTGATGCATATCCATTCACACTCTAGGCCCCTGCTCTTCTTCAGAATTAGAATAATCTCAGTGAAACAGAAGTCTCAAAATTTATGTTGAACGCACGACCCCTGTGCATGCTCAGATAGCAGACCAGGAGTACTGGAGTAGTGAGTAGGTGTACATTGCCCCTGCCTGTGGAGATTATTTCATTGCCTTGATTCAAATCAACATAGAATTTTTTGTTATGCTTACAGTCCATAAATTTATGCTTGTGGCATGAGCTAAAATGTGCTACATCCGTAGGTCTCCTACGTAAAAAGATGCCCATTGCCAACTCCTGTTATCCAACAGCTGCATCCAAAGATGCAGTATTGGGTCCTCAACGTAAACATAGGATATCTCAGTAACCCTCAGATTACTCAGGATTACGCATGTGCAGATCAATAAACATCGAAGATTTGCATAAATATCGTATTTCGAAAGTCCTTCAATCAGGCCCATTATATCTCTGAATCTTCACATAGAAATAGAGGGTAGTGAAAACTGCATCTTTCCAGTGGTGTGATGTATTTAACAAATACAATAATTTAATCCTCTAGAAAACAAAAAGTATTTGTTTAAATTGCACAAGAGCTATGAGGGAATTTCACCTCAAGGCCTAATATGAGTCTATACGGATCATTTATGTAAAGCAAAAATGACACAATGCAATGCATTAAGACTTGCCAAGCCATGTGGTCCCGCCATGTGACACACTACTTTAGACCATGATACATGATCTCATGGTGACCCAAAGTTCATCACTGACGGCATTGTTTCTTTTACGTGAGAAACCAGCAATACCTTTTGGCCTTCATGATGCTCAGTTCTCTGGTTTTAAATAAGAAGGATGAGAACAGAGTGGCATCAAGAGAATCCATGATACTTCTTGCGCCCAAGGACCCATAAAGAAAACAACATGAAGGCATGACACAATGTCATATTATTTTATGTGACTTCATTCTGTATGATCACTGGTTTTGTATATCACACACACACACACACACACACACACACACACACACACACACACACACACACACACACACACACACACACACACACACACACACACAAAGAACTGCTTATGATGACTAAAAGACAGATGGAACAAAATGTTGGCATTGACCATGTCCTTTCTCCGACTTGCTGTTTCTTATTGCTCTTATCTTTGTGAGCATGACACGGCATGGGAATCTCTATGCTAAGCCAACTCTTAACCTTTCCTTTCAAGCTCTTCAACAATGCAGAACACCATTGTTTGGTGCATGCAGCTCCCACTTCCAGAGCAGAGCTGTGTGAAATTAGTACTTGGGATACATTTCTGATAATACAGTAGAATATTCCAGTGAACTCAGGGCTTTCCAGTTAAATAAGGGCTTTTCCATCAGAAACAGAACACTTGGCAGACTGAGCCACTCCCTTATACCAGTTTCTGCAGCATTGCGTACCTGATGCTGCTACCGGTATATCAAGAGTAGTTGCTACTTGACTAAATACCAAAATCTTTGGTCTAGGGAAAAAGGATTGGTATAATTATTATCGTGGAAAGCCAAATAATGTGTGAAAACTCTAGGCCTATCTCGCTACAAACAGCCTTATATTAAATCAATAGCACCCACACTTAATAAGTCCTCCAATTTTTATTTTTTATTTTTTTTTTAGCCCTAATCTTCACCCTAACTCTAACCCTCCCCTTGGTGCCTAACCCTAACCGTCTGGGTAAGTGCCTAACCCTAACCCTCCAGTAAGTGCCTAACCCTAATCCTAAAAAAAAAAAAAAAAAAAAAAATGTGTTGACCATTTTTGTGTCGATCTTTTTCATGTCGAACTTTTGACCCTGTCGACCTTTTGTACTGTATCTGTCGAACTTTTTACATGTCTAACTTTAGTGTGTCTGACTTTTGTCTATGTCGAACTTTAATACTTGTCTAACTATTAACTGTCTAACATCTGGTGTCTATCTAGACCAGGGACGGGGATAAGGCCCCCAGAATTATTAGGTCTGGCCCTCTGAGCTGTTTTCTGCTAGCCTCATTTGGCTAGTAGAGTGCCTATAATGGCACCCTGCAGCCAGAATCTATGCAGCAGTGCCACCTGGAGAGTCCTTAGGACGCTTCAGACGGTCACACCACTGCCCTTACAGCTCCCCGGAGCATCCTGAGTATGCTCCAGGCATTGCTGTAATCACCGCAGACTGTGACCTCACGCGGAGGGGGCATGGCCTGCACCGGGCCGGCGAATAATTTTATATATATCAAAATGGCCCTCAGCAGAAAAAAGGTTCCCCACCCTTGATCTAGACATTGCCTAACTAATTACTATCTGTCTATAGTCCGGAACCTGGCCCTGTCTATGTGCTACAGCAAAGAAAGGAAAGAGTGGTGTATCCCTTCCTGCTCAGATGTTTCACCCCAATGTTCCTCTCTGGAATTTTATGTGTCTGACTGCCATTAACAATTTTATAAACAAATAGCAGCGCTTTGAGAGTGTTTAGGCAATATATTAAATATTTTATTTAGAATCGACTAGTACAAATAAATGCTTTAAAATATCCTAGAGTGCAGTTTATCACACAATGCTAAAATGAGAATAAAAAATGTTTCACTTATACATATAAAATCCTGATTTCAGTGAAATATTAACCCTGAGGGCTAAAACAAACATTTACCGCAAAATCTGCATGTATCAGTCAAAAGAAGGGTCTCCAATTAGAGATATGTGGTTGGCTGATGGCTCTAGATATGTCCATCCACACTGCTCCTTTAGACTATCTGATCCTAAGGTTACTGTCTAATGGAGATCACTCCGTGTAATGTCCTGATGTAGGAAAATTTACCAGCAAGCATGCCCGAATATACTGTTGAAGCCCCAGAGTAATGGCCTGGGCTGGCCCCCTTGTGTAACAGGTAGCTTTGTTGAAAGTATCGTACCTGTACTTCCCTGGTTCATTCACCGGGTGGAGGAGGTGTAGATATTACTCCAGGGGGAATAGGCCGGGTGCACGGGTCTGAGAAGTTGAAATTGACTCCCGTCAGCCGATATGTCTGGCTGTTGCTGTGTGGCAGGTGTTAACAGCATATGTCCATACTACCAGTGTAGATACACCGCAGTAGCTGGATCCCAGATGATGCTAGATATGCTTCAAATATACGCAGGTCGGCTGGTACAAGTGTAGCCGGAAATGTACAGTAGGTGAATGGCTCGAGATGGCCACAAATGCTGTGCTGGTGTGCTCTTGTCTCCATAAGCGCAGGGACTCCGTTCCTTTACGGGCTCACCTATGTCAGACCAGCTTTGCGTGTAGGGGTCTTCTCAATGTCGGCCAAATCGCCAGTGCATGCAGCAAGTCAGGTGCAAAACTGTATACACCAAAGTACCCCTCAGGTATAAAGGCTAACGTGTTTCCCTGTATAACACAGCTTTGTCAGAGGCACTATGAAAGGATCTCTCCAGGGAGTACAAATATATACACCTGTTGTAATTAGCATCTATTCAGTCCCTCTGGAAAGCTCCTTAATTAGTAAGAAATCCTTCACATTGATTTTGATGGCATATTTAGATTCAGATAAAAGAATATGTATGCATTCATTAACTCTTAATAAACATTGTTAAACAACACCTATAAAATCATAAACATAAATCTTTGTTGTAATACGCTCCAGTCAGAGAAAGTACAAATTAGACCCACAGAGGCTATGAATATCAGCATGGTTATTAAAAATATAATGGACACATATAAGTGAAACCACATATATACATAAATTAGAAACCCTTTCCCCCTCCCCCCCTACCTTCCCTCACTCCCTACACCAAGCATATTATTTCTAGGCAGAGAATAGTTAGCACTTTATGAATAGTGCTATTAATCATTTTGTATTTCAGTCAATCATGTTATTTCGTAAAGGAGAGTACATTGTGTTTTCAATGCCCAGAGATCAATAGTGCTTTTCACCGATTTTTGTCCCCATGTTATTCCATAATAACAAAGATTGTTTGAAATACACCAACATTCCCATTATATATTATATATGCACTCCAAGCAACAAATTAGCTATGTTTAGAATTCAAAGAAATATGTATAAAGAAGGGAAAATACGCATTCTCAGGGAAATAATAAAGACATTAGCTGCAGAGTATATATGACTATAGAATAGATATGTACTAATATAACCGGAAATTAACGTGGTTATATACCCATAGTCAGTTATGAGTCTGTGTATATGGTGAGGATGGTGGGACCGGACAGTCCTTAGAATCCCACATTTATTGTACTCTGCTCTCTTCTACAGGACACAGTTTAATTCCACAGCTTCATTGAGGCCCTCAGGTGAGATGGTATTAAGCTTAAACATCCAATATAATTCTTGTTGGCAAAGTCGTGGCTATTGATCTCCCCCATGGTCTGTGTTTCTAATATGTTCCAAACCCACAATTTTGAGGCAATCTATATTATTTTTGTGACATTCTAGAAAGTGTCTAGAGACACTGTGGTTCGTTTTGCCATTAATAGCATTCCGCCGTTCTAGCAACATATTTTTTAGGGGCCGTGTGGTCCGCCCCTCATAGAAACATGGGCAATTACAAAATAACACATACACCACACACTTTGTATCACAATTTATTAATTGTTTTATGTTAATCTGGTCCCCCCTAGAAAAGAATATAATAAATGGAGGAACACATTTGTTCAACAAAAACAAAAACTACCTGAAAGATTCACCCAGATATATACAAATAAGGGACATGGGGGCTAGACCAAAAGAAAATCATTACATTAGGGTACCCATTAAGTATAGTAAGCCCATTGAAGCCCATTTTTTATCCAGGAGGAGGGATTTGGATTGGAGGGAACAATCTCAGCAGAGATTACAACAATTTGGAAGCCCACACAAAAGAATAAGAACAGAAAACTCAGAGGAGGGAGAGGAGGAAGATACGTTCAGCAAAAGAGAAAAAACAAAATCCTATTAGAAAAATGTAAAACAGGAATTTTTAATTTATCAAAAAAACAACTAAGTGCAGATTCAATTTTGGTTCTTACCAAAGGACTGAAATTTTCACCTACAGCTGAGTCTATTTAGCTCAACCTCTTTGTTGAGCTAAATAGACTCACTAGGACACTGTGGGTCATATTCAATTAGCGGCGAAAACGGCCGTTCTTTTCGCCATTGGCGAAAACGGAAGTTTTTTGCCAAATAACTGCGATATTTTTGCCAAACACTGGAGATAAGTTTTCTCCATCCCAGACCAGGCGAATAAAAAAGCAAAATCCCTATTTTTGGCTAAAAATGTGGGGATTTCTTTCAGAACCTCCCCTAATAATAAATTATCCCCAAAAAATGTTGTAAGTTGCGCACTTTGGTGAAAAACAACTGCGCAATTTTTGGCAAAAAAAAAAATATGGGGGGGTGTCCAAAGGGTTCTGAAAGAAATCCCCACATTTTTAGCCAAAAATAGGGATTTTGCATGTTTTTCCGCCTGGTCTGAGATGGACAAAACTTATCTCCAGTGTTTGGCAAAAATATCGCCGTTATTTGGCAAAAAAACATCCGTTTTCGCCAATGGTAAAAAAACAGCCATTTTTGCCGCTAATTGAATATGACCCTGTGTCGCAAGAAATACTTTTGCAATAAAAATATTAGAAAAAATGAGGATGAGGCTTTCCCTATTCTATTAGATCAACAGGATACCCCAGCACTCAACATACTAACTGAATTACTTGGGGAATCTGGCACACAGGCAGGTGAGAATAAAAGTCCACCCTTACAGGACTCTATAATACCTCTATTTACGGCCAATAACGTGAATAAATTCAGAACAAGATTGAAATTTTACCCATGTCATATAAGACCAAATATATTGACCAATTCTATAAAACTACATTGGAGGAATGTAGGAAATTGTGTAGTAAGAAAAGCAACAGGGCTAGATCTAATCTAAACAAAAAGGAGAAAATTGCACTAAGGAGATGAGAAATTCTATCAGGTACTTCCCTCTAATCTGACTTCCCAATTCCAGGATGAACTATTGGGGATATTGGATAGAGCACTGAGTAAGGGAATTATTACTAAGGAGGAGAACAACTTTCTATTTATCCCTTTTCCAGTTACACCAACATTTTATTATCTTCCCAAACTCCATAAATCTACAACTACGCCCCAGGGCGCCCAATAGTCTAATTCCTTGGTTCAAACATTTCATTTTACATAGATTATTACTTACAACCTCAGGTCATTACGTTAAAATCATATATCAGGGACACCATGCACTGTCTCAATATAATAGAGAATATCCAATGGCAGGATTCATATGCTTTCTTGACACTGGATGTGTCAGCACTGTATATGAACTTCCCACATGATCTTGGGGTATCTATAATTAAATCTAGATTGTACAAAGATGATGACCTTATGAAGGACCACAAGACTTTATAATAGAATGTAAATTTCACCCTTTGCCATAATTATTTTTGAATCAAAATAAATATTATTTACAGACAATGGGGACCGCTATGGGCGCCAGGTTTGTGCCCAGTTATGCAACCTCTACATGGGTGACTTTGAGTCGACCCATGTGGAGGGGGACCCTGGCTGTGAACCTAGTGCACTACGGCCGATATAGAGACAATATATTTGTAATATGGAATGGTCCCATAGAAACAGCTACTGTCTTTGTAGAATATTTAAATTCAAATGTATATAATTTGAAATGTACATATACTTACAAAACATCTACCATCAAATTTTTGGATATCAAACTAGAGATCCAAGATAATAAAATAGTCAAATCTACATTCTGTAAACCGACAGATGCTAATAACTACTTAGTTTTTCATGCTTTGTGATGACTGCTAAAAAAATGTAACATCTCAAGGGGACAACTAATGAGAGTGAGAAGAAACTGTTTGAACCAAGAGAGGTTTAATATACAAGCAGAAAATATGATTAACCACTTCAGAGAGAGGTTCTATCTTGAATCGTTATTACAAAAGGCACTAGAGGACACAAGAAATCTGAGCCAATTAGATTTAATATGTAAAGAAGGAAAGGAGTAAGTGGTGCCAAGGATGACAGGGGAGGATACACTGGTATATATTTCAAAATGTAACCAAAATTCATCTGATGTTAAAAATATAATTCTGAAAAACTATTCAATACTAAAATGTGACCCTTTCTTAAGAAATAATATTCCAACCAAACCCACCATAGTTTACAAAAATAATAAAAACCTCAAAAATATGCTATTACCGAGCTTTCTCAGGAGTACCCCCCTTTAAATGTGGAAAAAAGCAGTGCATTACAGGTAAACATGTACATGGGGTCCGCAAGATCTTCACCCTGCCCACTAGGGGGGACCAGATAAACATAAAACAATTAATAAATTGTAATACAAAGTTTGTGGCATTTTGTAATTGCACATGTTTCTATGTGGGGCGGATCACATGGCTGCTAAAAAATAGGTTCCTAGAACAGCACCGGAACGCTACTAATGCCAAAATGAACCACAGTGTCTCTAAACACTTTCTAGAATGCCACAAAAATATAGATTGCCTCAAAATTGTGGGTTTGGAACATATTAGAAACACAGACCATGGGGGAGATCAATATCGACGACTTTGCCAACAAGAATTATATTGGATGTTTAAGCTTAATACCATCTCACCTGAGGGCCTCAATGAAGCTGTGGAATTAAACTGTGTCCTGTAGAGGAGAGCCGGATACAATATATGTAGGATTCTAGGGACTGTCCGGTCCCACCATCCTCACCATATATACCGACTCATAACTGACTATGGGTATATAACCATATTAATTTCCAGTTATTTTACTACACATCTATTCTATATTCATATATACTCTGCAGCTAATGTCTTTATTATTTCCCTGAGAATGCGTATTTTCCCTTCTTTATACATATTTCTTAAAATGCAAAATATAGATAATTTGTTGCTTGGAGTGCATATATAATATGCAATGGGAATGTTCGTGTATTTCAAACGATCTTTGTTATTATGGAATAACATGGGGACAAAAATCGGTGAACAGCACTATTGATCTCTGGGCATTGAAAACACAATGTACTCTCCTTTACGAAATAACATGATTGACTAAAATACAAAATGATTAATAGCACTATTTATAAAGTGCTAACTATTCTCTGCCTAGAAATAATATACTTGGTGTAGGGAGTGAGGGAAGGTGGGGGGTGGAGGGGGAAAGGGTTTCTAATTTATATATACTTTATAGTTTTAACCATGCTGATATTCATAGTCTCTATGGGACTAATATATACTTTCTCCGACTGTTTCTGGAGCGTATTACAACAAAGATTTATGTTTATGATTTTATAGGTGTTGTTTAACAATGTTTATTAAGAGTTAATGAATGCATATATATTCTTTTATCTGAATATAAATATACCATCAAATTCAATGTGAAGGATTTCTTACTAATTAAGGAGCTTTCCAGAGGGACTGAATAAATGCTAATTACAACAGGTGTATATATTTGTACTCCCTGGAGAGATCCTTTCATAGTGCCTCTGACAAAGCTGTGTTATACAGGGAAACGCGTTAGACTTTATACCTGAGGGGTACTGTGGTGTATACAGTTTTGCACCTGACTTGCTGCATGCACTGGCGAATTGGCCGACATTGAGGGGACTCCTACACGCAAATCTGGCCTAACAAAGGTGAGCCCGTAAAGGAGCAGAGGGCCTGATTCAGAGCCGCTCGTAAGCGGCCGCTCGTTCGCTCCGAGCGATGTTCGCACATCTGCGCATGCGTATGGGTCGTAATGCGCATGCGCCAATCAGTCATTGCGGTCGGAAATCGAGCGCTTGCTAAATAGCGAGTGCCTGCTACTATGAGTGACAGGATGAGGCATTTGTGGGTGGTAACAGGGGAAGGTGCTTGAAAACGGGGAGTGGTGATCCGAACGCAGGCGTGCCAAACGGTCAAAACGGGCGTTTTAAGGGTGTGCATAATTAATACAGCAGTGTCATCGACCACGTCACTTGGTTGTTTCTTAGCCTGAACTGTTCGCATGATTGTGGTAGGAAAATCCTACCACAAGCACAGCGAGCAGTTCAGATGCCTTTCGATGTACTCGATTAATCTAATAAATAGCGGAGATGACGTATGATGCGAGCGGCCAGGGGGCGTCTTTACAAAATAGCGAGCGCATGTTTCGTTCGCTCGCTCAGACATAGAGGCGTCAACAGACAGCAAAGAGCGAGTGCTCAATTTAAATAGCCGGCCCCTTTTTCTGAACGAGCGAGTGCAAATAGCGTCCTGCTCTGAATCAGGGCCAGAGTCCCTGCGCTTATGGAGACAAGCGCACACCAGCATGGCATTTGTGGTCGTCTCTAGCCATTCATCTACATTTTCGGCCACACTTGTACCAGCCGATCTGCGGATATTGGAGGCATATCTAGCATCATCTGGGATCCGGCTACTGCGGTATATCTACACTGGGAGTATGGACATATGCTGTTAACACCTGCCACACAGCAACAGCCAGACATATCGGCTGACGGGAGTCAGTTTCAACCTCTCAGACCCGTGCACCCGGCCTATTCCCCCTGGAGTAATATCTACACCTCCTCCACCCGGTGAATGAACCAGGGAAGTACAGGTACAATATTTTCAACAAAACTACCTGTTACACAAGGGGGCCAGCCCAGGCCATTACTCTGGGGCTTCAACAGTATATTCGGCCATGCTTGCTGGTAAATTTTCCTACATCAGGACATTACACGGAGTGATCTACATTGGACAGTAACCTTAGGATCAGATAGTCTATAGGAGCAGTGTGGATGGACATATCTAGAGCCATCCGCCAACCACATATGTCTAATTGGAATCCTTTCTTTTGACTGATACATGCAGATTTTGCAGTTAATGTTTGTTTTACCCCTCAGGGTTAATATTTCACTGAAATCAGGATTTTATATGTATAAGTGAAACATTTTTTATTCTCATTTTAACATTGTGTGATAAATAAACTGGATTCTAGGATATTTTAAGGCATAAAAATATAAAAAATATAAATAAAATATTTAATATATTGACTAAACACCCCAAGTGCTGCTATATTTGTTTATGTACAGTCAGGTGCATAAATATTGGGACATTGACAGAATTTTCATATTTTGGCCTCTATTCACCACCACAATGGCTTTGAAATTAAACAAACAAGATGTGCTTTAACTGCAGACTTTCAGATTTAATTTGAGGGTAATTACATCCAAATCACGTGAACGGTGTAGGAATTACATTGGTTTCTACATGTGCCTCCCACTTCTTAAGGGGCCAAAAGTAATGGGACAAACTAAACAATCCTAAATCTAACTTTCACTTTTTAATACTTTGTTGCAAATCCTTTGCAGGCAATTACAGCCTGAAGTCTGAAACGCATAGACATCACCAGACGCTGGGTTTCATCCCTGGTGATGCTCTGCCAGGCCTCTACTGCAAATGTCTTCAGTTCCTGCTTGTTCTTGGGGTATTTTCCCTTCAGTTTTGTCTTCATCAAGTGAAATGCATGCTCAATCGGATTCAGGTTAGGGGAATCCGAATCCACCCGAATTTCTTGAATCCGGACAGATCCGGGTCGTGGCTCTAATCTGCTGAGGAAATCCAGATAAATCGCGGTTCTGATCAAACAAATCCAGGTTCAAAACCAAAACACTTGAGGGTTATTTTGCAAAACCAAAACACAAAGATGAAACCAGATACAATCCTGATCTTTCTTCCATGTCCTTCTGAGGGATTCCTCTCAAGATATTCTGGGAAGACGTATACTGACCCCTCCTTTTTTGACTTGGCATCTGCATGTTCTCCAGACCTGCTCCCTCTCCCCCTAATGCCCTTTCTCTCTGTTTCCTTTCCATTTTTCTCACTCTTTTTTACCTGATGAGCTGATGTGCAGTTTACTACCTGATTTAAATGCAATTTGATTATTGAAACCTGTTATGTTTTGAAACTTTTCATTTTGAAAATAAAAAATGTATTTTAAAAAATGCAATTATTGAGCCAATGACTCAAATTAACTTGCAAAGTTAAACTGAATTTAGTATTTGTTTAGTTACGACATTAACATGAATAAAAGCATTGCCAAATGTATGATTTATGTAATTACAGTCAATCAACATACCATGTGCTAATGAACAGTTCATACATGCACACAATTGACTACAGTACTGTACATTCATTTTTAATATTCCTGTGTATTTGTGGTGTCTTATGGTGCCCACACACATACCGATGTCCTCACGATACGATTTTATGGCCAATTTCCTCATGAACTTTCACAGGAGCTCCCTTGCCGTCGTGATCACGATTTTGGAAAAAAGACACCCAATCTGTCTTACGATCTCACGATCTATCGGATCGTATGCATCGTGAGATTGGCCATAACAAATTGTGAGTTAAAAAAATAAATAAAACAGGCTCTTGACTATTGGTAGGAAATTTAAATAGCCATAACATTGGGAGGGGCTATCTAGGGAGTATAAACAGCAGGAACCCTTTAAACTATGTGTACATTCTGCTCTGCTACTAGATGAGGCTAGGTGTATTCCTGCTGAATCCTGTACATTGCTACTGTGCTCTTTGTATTTGGCTTGCCTTTTACAAAGTTTATTCTACCTGCAAGTGTGTGCTACCTACCTGTATTCTATCCTGTTCCTGAATTCTGTACTGATGCATCCCTATCAGTATAGAGTGTTGGCCGCTGAAGCTGGGGTCCGGGAGATTAGCAAGAGGGCCCAGCGAAGAAGGACGAGAGCATGGTGGACCAAGGAGTGGCTGCTACAAAGGGAAACCCGCTCTCACATGTCCCTGCTGATGGAGATCAAGGAGAACAACCCAGAGGACTATCGTAACTAACTGCACATGGATGATGCCAGCTTCCAAGAATTGCTGCATCTGTTGACCCCCCACATCCAGAGACAGGACACAAGGTGGCGGAGGGCATTCCCTGCTGAAGACAGACTGGTGGCTACCCTAAGGTACTTGGCTACAGGAAGGTCACTGGAAGACCAAAAGTTTGGGACACTCATCTCACCTCAGTCCTTGGGCGTCATCATTCCGGAAAACTGCAAAGCCATCGTAAAAGTGCTACAGTACCATTATTGCAAGGTAAGTTAAAAAAAACACCACACATTGTTTTCTTGTGTAAAGAAAAACATTTTTTTTATTTTTTACTCAACATAAAGCAAAAAATAGCCTTCATTTAGTACAATGTGCACTGACCTGCAGGCAACTGAAAGTGTGCACTAAACTGTGTGCAATATCCTTTTTTAATAACAATTTTACAAAAGAACATTATCACCAAATTCTATGAATCCCAATAGGTAGCCGGCTGTATGTGATAGGGTGGGTCAGACGCCAGTTTGAACAGGCCAATACACATATGGCACAAGTATACATTGTGGCCCGGCTTCCAGCAATGTGTACTTGTGCCATGTGCGTAGTGACCTTGTCCAAATGGCATCATCACCACCCTATCCCATGCAGCAAGCACCTATTAGAATTCATAAAATTTGGTGACATTAAAAGCAAGACAAAAAAACAACCAAATTAAATATCACCAAATTTTATGATTCCCAATAGGTAGTCGGCTGTATGTGATAGGGTGGGTCAGACGCCAGTTTGAACAGGCCAATACACATATGGCACAAGTATACATTGTGGCCCCGGCTTCCAGCAATGTGTACTTGTGCCATGTGCGTAGTGACCTTGTCCAAATGGTGTCATCACCACCCTATCCCATGTAGCAAACACCTACTAGAATTCATAAAATTTGGTGACATTAAAAGCAAGACAGAAAAAACAACCAAATTAAATATCAAATAAATTTACATCTCTGTATATTGGGGCGACTCATCTGCTGCATCCAGCAGAGCATTATACAAGGTCATGCTGGTGCTTGGGGTGCTTGGTGGGGGAGTAATCTAACTAGGGAGGGGGGGGACGGACATACCTATTTGGGGCAGGGGAAAATAGCATTGGATCTGCAATGTATGTAGAATTTGTGAGATTTTTGCTCATACAGCGACTCAATAGGTCGTGGGTTAACCTTAGAAAATTTCTTTGGATAACTGTATCCATATTTCTCAATGTGCTGTTCACATGAGCTGTAAAATCATCTATTGCATCTGGGGGTTTCTGCAGCAGCCATTCTGCGTTTTGTAAAAAATGGTCCTCACGTTCAGTAAGATTCTCCTTTCTCCCTTGTTTTTTTTTCTTTTTTTGGGGTTGTTGAGAAGATGAGGGTCCAGGTGGAAGTGGAGTTTCCACTTGTGTGCTATTCTCCGGATCACTGTCACCACCGAGCAGACTGAGGTCCGGTGTGGATGCTAAATCAGGGTGTTGGGTGGGAGTCTATATAGGAAAAAAAGATATAAAAAAAATTATAGTCATGTTTTAACCCCTTTTTTACTATTTTTACAGTTTCCTAACACCATGGAGGAGTGGACCAGCATCGCGGAAGATTTTGAACAACGTTGGAATTTCCCTAACTGCGGAGGAGCCATCGATGGGAAACACATCCGCATCAACCCACCTGCCAACACCGGATCATACTACTACAACTACAAAGGATTCTTCAGCATCGTTCTCATGGCAGTGGTGAATGCCAACTACGAATTTCTGTTTGTGGATGTCGGCAAGAATGGCCTGCTTCGGATGGTGGGTCCTTCAAAAAGACGGTTTTCTACCAGAGACTCGCCAACAAAACCCTCAACTTGCCCTCACTGGACCAGACAAAGCATGGCCTAAATTAGGTTTTCGTTGCAGACGAGGCTTTTGCATTACATGAACATGTGATGAAGCCATTTGCACACAGGGGCCTGGCCAGAGAGAAAAGAATCTACAACTACCATCTATCCCGGGCACGGCGCATTGTGGAAAATGCGTTTGGAATAATGAGCAACCGCTTCCGCATTTTCCACACCACCATCACTCTACATGTGGAGAAGATAGACTGGGTCGTGATGGCGTGTTGTGTGCTGCACAACTTTCTGCGAAGAAAATCTACTCAACGAGGACCTGTCCCAGCTAGAGCAGAAGATGTAGGACCCCTGGAGGACATTGAACATTTGACATCTGTGTCTGCACCACCAATTACAACAACATCCACCGCACATGCCAAAGAAGTGAGGGAGGAGTACATGACCTATTTCAATGGACCAGGTGCTGTACCATGGCGGGAGGACTGTCTGTGAACTACTGACTAAATTGGATATTTGGGATTTAACAACAAAAACATTAAGGATTTTGGTTTAAACTGTGTCTCTACTTACCAAGACTTCTGCAACCTCCTCATCTCCCTCACGCTCAGACATCAAGATGATTGATTCCCTTTGAGGCTCTTTTTCACTGATGAATGACATCATATGGTAGTACCACAGTGCAGGAGTATATATTTCATCTGTGCCCGCTTCTGATTTTTTGGAGTCATCCACCTTCTTTTTTTCTTTGATGTACACTGTCCTGAGATTTTGAATCTATTGCCGTACAGTTTTCAGGTCTGCATCAGATATGTATTTTTTCGTATACACCAAAAGTTCCTCTAGTGCGGCCAATTTCTGCGAATTATTGTGGTACTTCCGAGAACTGATCTTCCACAGACACTCTTTCGAGTGCAGGATTTCAATGAATCCTGTGACAAATTCACGTTCAGAATCCATGGACATTATCTATGAATAAGAAAAAAAAGGACATTTAAATATTTGTGTATATAGTTTTGTTAAATGTAATGTTGTTATAGTTCACATTTTTAATGTTTTAATATTATCTTTTTTACAGGTTTTTAAAGGTTTGTTATGGTATTCTAATCATGTTTTCTTTTACAGGAATGTCATGTGTTTATTGCTTGGTTATATATTGGTTTTCTTTGTTTGACAGTATGGGTTTTCCACCTTTGGGCCTGTCATTGTGGTAGAACTACAGATCCCAGGATGCCCTAAAAACAGTTTCAAATGTGGGTGGCAGGTCATCCTGGGATGTGTAGTTCCACAACAGCTGGAGACCGTAAGGTAGAAGACCCCCAGCTTTAAATAATGTGTGTTTTTAAATGTAATGTATGGTGATTTTTTTGTAAAATACGTGTTTATTTATTTTTTTGTTATATTACACACATTGGTGGGCAGTGGGAGCTTAATGCATGACCCAGCCACCGCCTGCCTCAATACGGCGGGCGGTGGCTGGGTCATGCATTTATTACCTGGGGGCACACATTGGTGGGCAGTGGGAGCTTAATGCATGACCCAGCCACCGCCCACCTCAATACGGCGGGCGGTGGCTGGGTCATGCATTAATTACCTGGGGGCACACATTGGTGGGCAGTGGGGAGCACATATTGGTGGTCAGTGTGGTTGTATTTAAACTGTACCAATACTCACCAAAACTTGTCCAAAACAAGAATCCAGTGTGCAGGCTCCTCAATGTGCGACTGTCTTGCTCCATACACGATGCTGCACAAGATGGCGATGGGGCATGTCCAGGCTGCTGTCAGTCAAATTCCACATTGTGTGATGAATCGTATGATTCATCATGAGGGAAAAAACCCTCACGATCTGCTTCCATCGTGTTCATGGTTGGCTAATCTGCCCTGCAGCACGGCAGATCAGAAAATGCGATGTACGACGAGCGGGGACGCGCATCGTGCTCGTGAGTATAAACTCACGATTTGTACTTTTTTTACCCGATTCGTCGTCACGATTCGTCGAATCGGCCAGATCGTGTAAAATATCGCTATATGTGTGGGCACCTTTAGGGCTCTATTTACTACAATCCGCATACTGAATGCAGATTGTAATGTGATATTACCGACTGAATTTGCATTGCAAATTCAGCCAATATCACAGGGATTTACTAAAAATCCCTTTCAGGGACAGAGCTTGCGAAAAAGCTCTATCCCTGCGAATCCCTCCGCACATTTATCACGGTATTTTTGCAAAAAATACTGTGACAAGTGCCCGTGCATGTGCTGACCGGCCGCCATTAAGCCCCGCCGCCTGCCTTAAGCCCTGCCCCATGATCATGACCCCCCTCCATTAATTACACTTACCTCCGATGATCGTGACTCCGGTGATGTCCTCCATGACTCCAGTCAGCTGACCTCCCATCCTGCACTGGGACCCGGTCAGCTGACCAGGTCCCAGTGCAGGATGGGAGACCAGCTGACCAGAGGGAGGACATCACCGTACACCGGAGCCCCGATCTCCAGTCCCTGGACTCTGGTAAGTTTTTTTTTTTTCCTATTTTTTTTCCTTTTTTTTTAAGCAGTGTTCAGCGTGTGGATTAGACCACACAGCTGATCACTGGGGCCGGCTATGGGCTCTGCTCTGCCTGTTAGAGCAGAGCAGGAGTCCGGTAACCGGGGGAGACCCTGGATAATGCCACCTTCAGGTGGCGTTATTTTCACATGACTTCTCCCGTTTTTTTTTTCGCAATTTATTTTTAGTAATTTGCACACAGATCGCATTTCCCATAATTGTAATCTGATTACTAAAAATAAGTGATAATTAGGGGTTGGAGTAGAATTTTACTAACTCTACTCCAATTGCCCTTTAGTAACTTTAGGTGATACTAAAATAATGTGAAAAGGGTGTGAAAACATCCTTTTTCACTCTATTTTAGTAAAAATAATGTTAATAAACAGAGCCCTTAGAGATGAAACTGAATTAATTCATAGTATATGCTCTAAAAAGTGTGCTACCTATAAAAAACACTTGATATATAACCTTCATTTATTTTTTTCTTTTGCATTATTGATATTAAACATTTTTATTAATGTATTGGTAAAAGAAGCCACTGCAGTTTTACTTCCTATGAATAGGGATTCAAACTGCCATGACAAAGAGACTTCTTCACAGCTAATTGAGTTGAAGCATGAGTCCTGAATCATTTCTCCAATTCTTTATTGCCCAACTTAGCCGTGCCATCTGCCACCTCTCTCCTCACACTTTCAATAGTCTTGTAAAATGAAAGGCTTGACAATTGGCAGCAGTGACATAGACATTCTGTTAGCTACATTACTCTTAAGAGGCTGCATCAAGGTTTATTAGTGATGTCCCAAACCAATGTGAAGCAGTATATTGTATTACAGAGCAATGCAATTATTACCATAGTGTAAATGTTACAAATGTGAGGAGGTTATCCACATCTGAGTATTTGTTGGGTTATTATTATTATAGAATTAATATTGACATTGCAGCCCACTAAACTGGTAAAACATTGTGAAATATAGTTATATTTATATCTACTCTCTCCCTCTGTCTCCCTCTCTCTCTGTGTATATATATATATATATATATATATATATATATATATTTAGACAAACACTTATTGGTGCACTTTGCCAGTCTATATTTGCAATATAGAAGGTACAACAAGACCAGCAACAGTCTGTGGCCAAACTGGTCTCTAGGCTCCTGAAACTTATTAAAGATAATTGTGCACTAGAACCATCTCAGGTCCGCATTTTCCCCTCCAATACCCGAATCCATCAGCCGGGCTAAGTGAATTTCTGAACGTTAGACAAATAAAGGGAACGCTACTGAGTGCATTATCCAACTAAAAGGTTTTTTTAGTCAGGAAACAAAAGCTCCATAAAAACATGCATTCCACAATGAATGTCAGCTTACCAATCAACGGATAAAAGTCGCGGCATGACCTCACAGGAAAGCTGGAGGACCTCGGACACCAGCCATCTGTGTGTGCAGAATCTTTCAGACGAAGTCTTGACGAAACGCGTAAGTTTATAATGGCAAACATAAAGATGTAATGTTACCATGGTCAGAACTAAAACTTGTGACCCCTACAAACTCATGAACAGACTCCTCCCTGTCCACACCACATACACAACATTTATAATGTCCAGTATAAACAATATATTTTATTCTGGTGGCAATAGTTTAATCCAGAGCCAATTCTGCTGGTATTTAAGGCAGATCCCAACCTTGCAGTTAATACAGTTTATAAAACATGAAGTAGTTACAAAGCAGACAGGAACATGCCAACACAGTTGTAAAGCTATTGAAAGCTTTTTACCATTTTGGCATTATAACTTTAACAAGATGCTTTAAAATCATGTTTAAAGTTATAATGCAGACACTGTCAAAATGCTTTAAGAATAAAACATTAGAACCAGGTCAGCACTCTCCCATCGACAATGCTGTTGACTTTTCGTACTATCTCTATATAAGATCACCAGTTAGTACATAAAAGCAAGACACCTTTTTCTATTTTTTGTTACAATTTCTGGAAACAGGAATAAATCAATTAAATAATTTTACAAATTAATAAAATAAGCTTCCGAAGACTTGTTTAGCGTACGGGAGCAACTCTAAGGGCCCTATTTACTACAATCCACATTTGAAATGCAGATTGTAGTGTGATATTTTCACTTAAATTCGCTTTGCGAATTTAGGCAATATCACAGGGATTTATCAAAAATCCCCTGCAGGGACAGAGCTTGCGATAAAGCTCTGTCCCTGCGAATCCCATCTGCAGCCTTATCACTGTATTTTTCACAAAAATTACAGAAAGAAGGTTCCAATGCATGCGCAGACCGACTCTCCATACAAACCCTCCTGCCACCGAGAACCCCCAGCGACCAACCGACCTCCCCACCCCGCGCGACCGCCCAGTATTTTTTCACAATATATTTTTAGTAACTTTGGCCAGATCACATTTCCAATTAGAATTCTGGGAAATGCGATCTGCTTACTAAAAATATGTGATAATTAGGGTTTTTATTAGAATTTTTTGAATACTTCTCCAATTGCCCTTTAGTAAATTTGTGTGATACTAAATTAATGTGAAAAGGGTGTAAAAACACAATTTTTCACTTTATTTTAGTAAAATAATGTTAATATATAGGCCAATAGATCTTGTATCAGCTTTTAACTTGAATACTTGTATCTTGTTTTCTAAGTACAGGTATCTTTTTTCATTGACAAAAGTACTGTAGTAGACAAACATTCAATGCAGTAGTTATATAAACCTGATTTCAAACTGTTGGATAGTGTTCAAAGAAAATCTCCACCATCAATGGAGCCTTCAAGTATCAATATACCCCTCATATATATATATATACATACTATATAGCATATAATAAGGGTCTACATAAGGGGCTTTACAATGCTGGAACACTAATCCATAGATCTATTAAAGATTAAGGTCTTCAACAACAATGATTGCACAGTCTGGATGAGCAGTCTGCTGTTTAGAGATAGTATTAAACAAAGCGTCCAAAGCTAAGATGACATTTGCTTGATGAGGGATATAAACTGCAGGAAAAAAATCACAGAAACCTCCCGATGTAGATAAAATGGCCTACAAGAAGGGACTACAGCATATATGTCTGATTTTCTCCATTTTCCCTCCAGAGCTATCACTTTGGTTCTAGCCATTCATCAGGACACAGATTTTTCAGAATCTCTGTCCCTGCGCCATAACTATTATAAATGCATGTGATCAGTTTCATTACCACATTGCGAGCTGGGGCATAATTATCACATCACAAAATATGCCCCTTAGTGTTTTAAGCACCCCCTCACCATTGGTACCCAATGCATCTACCTAGGTTCAGGGCCAGATTAGCAATGGGGTGAATGTAGCTACAACTCCAGGCCTCTACATAAAAATAGGCCAATCATCATGTGAGCACAATGATCACTCTTTATACTTTATGTACTTAGGGAAACAATGGGGTTGATAGTATAAGCGATGTATGTACCCACATGGCACTGGCCAAATCCAAACAGTAGTGCTCACACCTCCTCCGATTTTCACAACAGGCCGTTGAACATTTTCAGCCCCAGGCGCTTGTGGGCCTCAATCCAGCCCTGCCTAGGGTCACCTTTTGGTAATGCAGTCCCTGTCAGTACATGCTGTGATGGTATTATGTAGAAGAATAGTGACATCACAGATGCTGAGCTGTCATCAGGGGTGCAACGCCCTGGGTGTCCTGATAGTAATGGAGTGTAGTTATATAGGCCCCAGTTATACCTTCTCCAGCTCTATGTAAGTTCTTACCCAGTGCATATTGGAAGGAGTCATCAACATAAGTATTCAATGTTTTGCCTGCAGTGCAAAACTAAAAACTATAAGAAGATGACTTTGCTTACCTAATGTTTAAATAACTTATGTCCTTGCTGTAAGTTTTTCCCCCTTGTATGACGCTATCAAACCCTTGTGGTGCCTTATAAATAAAATATAATAATACAATATGCAAAAGTTCAGTAGCCTGAGCATGAATAGAGGTCTGTGTTTTAGATCGATCTCAGAGATGTTTCTGAGCACAATCAGACCTCCCCAGGCGATGTGTTACATTTTCAATAAAAGTCATAGCCATACCAAAGCACATAAAATGTAGTCAGCATGGAGAAGTTGCCACAGGAAAGGATCTCAAAATAAACGTAAAACCTTCTTGATACATTATAAGTCGTTTTTAAGTATATAGGAAATGAACATGTTGCTTAGGAATACATGTAATATTTTGACAGGGCCGTAACTAGGGTAGTATGACCTGGGCTATGGCACAGCACCTTAGAGCAGGGGGTGCTATTTGGGCCTGTCAATTTTCCTGTTTATTCTCACACTCACTTGTAGCTTCCTCTTCTTTTATCCCCAGTATCTCCTGGCTGTCCCAGGAGTACCCCTCTCTCTTCTCTGGCCCTTCCCCATGAAGCCATGGCCCTTTTTCAGGGGCACTATCTTATGTCCCTATTTAAAAAGTGTGGGGGTGGGGGGCGCCAATGCTCTCTCTGGCAGAGGGCACCAAAAAGTCTAGTTATATGGCTCTGTATTTTGAACTGTGAGCATAAGTAATGCTTGGTACACACTTACACGATGAATCGGTCAGCAGACCGATATGTCTGGTCTGACATCACAACTGGGCGAGCATTTAAATTTGCCCTCCCCCCAAGTTGTGATGTCAGTGTTGGAGGTCCCTGCAGCCAGTGTATGGGTGGTCGCCCGTACACACATACAGATGCACTGATATATCTTTCAGATACATCAGCATCACCTGTGCTTCCAGTCTGACCTGATAGGTCGTTCACAGACATAACGGGTGTACACACCCACCATTTGCACTCACTATATTATTCATCGATCGAGCGAACGATATATCAACAAGTGTGTATCCAATAAAAGGCACCACTTGTATTTCAAACAATTCTAACAGCAACTACTGATATATGCTTTATATTACTTTATTAAAGAAAACATAAATTTTCCTTTGTCATTAAATGGATGCTACTGCAGGTTGAAGTCTGGTTACAAGCAATCTTAATCAACAGTTTCTGTAGTCTGATTCATATTGTTAATTAGACTTTAACACCCAGAAAATACACTTCCATGTGCTTATAATTCATTATACTGTGGAAGCTATTGCAACATACATATATGTGTTTCTAATTAAAGTAAGTACACATTCAATGTGAAATCCGACCATGAAATAAGCAGAATACAGCATTTTTCTGACAGGGATCTTTTAATTAGCAGGGAAACTTGTAACTTTTGAAGATACTCTAAAGTCATTTTAGAAAAATAATACCATGTCTTAGTGTATCATCTGCTGCTTTACAGCTCTAGATGTTATAGCAAAATCTCACATTGTGATATTAAAATCAGTGTATAAAAAGACATACTAAGAAACTAAAATATTTTGACTTGTTAAAGGGGAGTTACCATATTTTTTAAATTACATTTTCTTTCCAGGCAGTGAAAACATATTGAGGCATGTTGGACTAATGTCTTTTCATCTAATGTATTCATTATTCATCTATATCTGTCTGTAATTAGTTTTCAAATGGTCAGGGCCATATTAACTTTGCTGGATTCTATAAGCATAAACCTTTGGCTTTACCAAACCCTGCTCATTAATTTATCATGAATTCTTAAACTTTCACCTCCACCTTGATCAGATAAAAACAGTCATACCAGCAATACCATGGGTGTGGTATGGACGATCGACAATATAAGGGTTTACAGTCAATAGGCCGACACCAACTGGTCGACATGCAATAGGTTGATAGGGACAAAAGGTTGACAGTGCAAAAAGTTGACAGTGTTAAAAGGTTGACAGGTTCAGATGGTCGACACAAAAATAGTCAACACATGTTTTTTTGTAATTTAAGCCTAATCCTCATCCTAACTTTGCCCCTAGTACCTAACTGTAACCCTCCCTCTTGTGCCTAAACCTAACCCTTCCCCTAGTGACTAAACCTAACCCTAGCCTAATCCTCTCCCTAGTGCCTAAGCCTAAATGTTCCCTTCAGCAGCTTAACCCTAACCCTCCCCCAAGTGCCTAACCCTTACCCTAACCTTGTCGACCTATTGCATGTCGACGTCCTGATGTCAACCTATTTACTGTATTATGTTTGCTTTAAAACTAAATTCTAAAATACAGTTAAAGAAGGAAAATACCTTTAGTACATCTTCATCCGTAGATCTGCATTCCACAACTTCCGAGATATCTGTCACTGAGCCACTGCTGTCTATAGCAACAGACTTAACAGGAACTGCTACTGTCTTCCCGGTGAGAATGGCAGTATTCAGAATCTCTGCTTCCTGAAACACAAAGTAATATTGTCACTGATATCTTGTTCACCAAAAACATTTACTTTAATTATTTATTCAATAATGAGAATGACTGAACACTTAGGGCAATGGTGTATCAATAATGGGTGCAGGGTGTCCATTAGGGCCCACACCGCACACCCTGCACCCATATATAGTTATACTTAGCTCTTTGCAGTCTCCAGAGTGCTGCTGTGCAGGGCCGGGCCATCACTGCAGAGCAACCAAAATCACAGGGAAAATGGCAGCAAAGGGCCCCCTCCTCTCTTATAATGCCCCTGACTTAGGGGCTCGTGTAGAGTTGGGTGCATTCTAGGTCTAAAACACTGGAGCAAAATGTACCCAAAAACGAGGGTTGACAGGTTGCAGAGCATTTCCAGCTCTGTAAGGGTAGGATATGCGACAGGTTTGTGCCAGGAGAGAACAGTAGTATATGCACAACATTTTCACCACAAAATGTGACTTGACAGTGCTTGTAGTAAATGCCAAATTTACAGTATCCAGTTTGTACATAATAGTTTAATAAAATGTTGTATACATTATGCTGCCCATCCAACCGTCGTTATCGCTCAATCGCTTGGAAATCGTCCGCAAATCCCGCTGGTCGTTTGCATTGTCCGTTTTGCCTGTCAATTAGTCGTTATTGGACATCGTTATCATGTAATCATTCATGCATCGGTCCACGTTTTCAACGCTGGAATGACCAACATCCCACTTTTATTAACAACTGCTTTGAAAATCGTTGGTCTATGGTCTATGGTCGTTGGTCGTTTTGTGCAATCGTTCATGCACATGAACGATAACGATCATCAGGAATTGATGAATGATTTGTGAAGATCTTTTGATCTTTCAGGGACAAGTCTGCTAGTGGATGAGCAGCATTAAGCTGCCCATCCACTAGGCGATGCGGGGGACGACAGCACAATTACGACGCCGTCATCTCCCGCGCGGTGAACTGCATGCACTGAACATTCAGACGTTCAGTGTATGCAGATCAATCATTCCCGAACATAGCAACCTGACGGCGGTCGTCAGGCTGACAGTCATGTTCGGGCGATGATTGATGTTAAAAACGACCAGCGAGCGCGCGCATCGCTGGTCGTTTTTAACCTTTTACTGCATGCTTTGCGGGCGATTACCAAGCGATGGAGCGATAACGACAGTCATTATCGCTCCATCGCAAGGTTTAATCGCCTAGTGGATGGGCAGCATAAGTCTCTTTATGTCTGTATAGTGTTATTAATAAATACTAAGTTGCAAAATAATAGAACAGACTCAAATACAAATACAATTACTAAATAAGTTGAATTAAATATAAACATCTGTCTCCCCCCCTTTTAAAAAAAAAAATCAAAGAGGAATTTCTTTTTGTGCTGTTGACCGATTGCAAATAAGAAATAAATAAAGCAAATACTGTAGATTGCTGCAGCTACACTAATAATAGTAATTGTATCAGTGGGAAGGATCAAGGGCCTTATTTACTACATTCCACATTTGAAATACGGAAAAAATACAGGGAGAATGTCTCTGTGCATCCACTGCCGGCTGCCACAACCACCGCCCCCTAGCGATTTTTTTGCAGTGATCAGCTTCAGGTCCATTTAGACCACACAGCTGATCTCTGGGGCCAGGCTCACGGCTCTGCTCTGCCTGATAGAGCCATCTCCAGGTGTGGTGTCGTTATTATCACAGGGCTTCCCCCGGTAGCTTTTACATTTTATTTTTTAGTAAATCTGGGCAGATCACATTTCCCATTACAATTATGGGAAATGCGAAATGCTTACTAAAAATATGTGATAATTATGGTTTGGACAATTGCCATTTAGTAAATTTATGTGAAACTAAAATAATGTGAAAAGGGTGTAAAAACACCCTTTTTCACTTTATTTTAGTAAACATAATGTTAATAAATAGGCCCCCAGGACACTTATGGTGCGTACACACTGGGCGATTAAAGTGGACGACTGAACGATAACGATATCGTTATCGTTCAGTCGTCCACTTTATCGTCCATTTTTAACACAAAAAAGATGAACAATGACGACGACGCGCGTTCCCGCGGGTCGTTCGTCATCCTCGTTCATCGGGCTGACATGCAGGCCAACCTGACGACCTCGTCAGGTTGCTGCATGTCAGGGAATGGGTGAGAGAGCCCGGCGCTGAACGATATCGCTAATGATATCGTTCAGCGGCTGTGCTCAATGTCATGAACGACATTGAGCACAGCCTGCCGGGGACACACTAGACGATATCGCTCAGGGAGCATATCGTCTACTGTGTATGCACCTTTACAGAAGTGACTGCTGATTGTCATCATCATTAGTGCTTATTTTGCACCAGAGGTTGAGCACTTGCAAGTTACACACCTCCTGACGGTCACATATTCCTCAGTTGTGGTTTGTATGAACACATATGAGTGAACATGCACTTGTTGAACTTGGCCAATGCTTGCATTAACTCTCTGTCCTCTATTCTGCTTATCTAAGTGTAAGGAGACGCAATCATGTTTGTGCTTATGCACAGTACAAAAAAGTGCAATTTGTGCCATGAAAAAAAATAAAAATAGATTGGTACAGGAGTGGGAATATAGGGAGGAAAAAGAGGCACTTCGAAAAAGAAGCTGCTAAACCAAGGCACTCAGGTTTTAGATGCTTTGACAAAGGAACCAATGTCCCAAAATGCGTTGGCTAAGAAAGAACTATTCTAAGATTGGCCCAACCAGTTCCCAACATGTGTGGAGCTTTTGGGGATCCTGGATTCTTAATATTTACACCACCGCTCACATTACATCAGACTCTGGTAAAGTTGCCAACCAGACATCATGTCCACTATCTTTGGACAGAATTTGTTTTTATGATGGTTTTATTGCTTCATCCATATGTCTTACATTGATTGTGAATACATTTTCTTTGTACTAGCTTCTTGGCTTATAGACTTCAGCTGGTTGTTCTTTTCCTTCTAAGGTAAATTGAGCTATCATTATACAAAATATATTAGGAGCCTTCTGGGACAATTCTCCTAATTATACCATCGTAGAAGCTGTGAATATAATATGTTACTTTATTTACTAACTGCAAGGTAACTGCAAGGTATTAGCATCCAGTTTCCTGGGCCAGTCTAAATTCTACCAATTTAAGGAAAAGTGTTGTATTTCCTACAGTACATCTTCATTCAGCGTCTCATCATGTTTGAATGTATTATGTTATGTTTATAATTTTCTTTTCCCATATTCCTGATTTGAGAAAAAGTACAGTATGCGACATCTATCAATACTTTGGGAGAAGTGTTCTTTGCTTATTCCTACACTTTTGATGGCCATATTAGGAAGCGCCTTTCTGACACAACACCTTTGTCACAGTAGTATCAGCTCTGTTTTACAAAAGTCTAACAGAGTTGGCAAAAAATACATAGTATATGGCATATACATCTCCTTTGTTTTCAATAACAAGAAATAGGTCCTCATTCACCAAGCTAATGCAAGATATATGAGTCTCAAATGCTTCAGAATATACCCAATCTGTCATTCTCTCACAGAGTTGTTCCATTTGTATCACTCTATAATCTAAGGTTATTCATATGCAGAGTCAGATGGTAAAAGGTGACGTTTTATTCTGCTACACAGCAGTAAGAGAATTTCCCACTTCTGGAATGTGATTAATCAAGTCAATTGACATATTAGCGATTTAGTTATTGGGTAACCAAATACAGACTATAATGGCATAGACTGATTATTTCACACAATCCACAGCAGCTACACTCTACTATTTTTTCAGCACAGGAAAGACCAAAACATGTAGTTTGGATTACGTTTAAAAAAAAAAATCAATGTGGCCCCAACATTCCATATAGGAGCATATCGCAACAATAAGGAATTTGGGGGGTGGGGGACTAAGTATCATATAGGTCTTGCTGGGACAGCAGCTGTAACAGTGAAAATGTTGGCACTTCATTGCCTTTTCTGACTCTGCACATGGGCAGTGGGTCATTTAGTGATATAACTACAGAGAAGGATTTAGGCTGCCTCCATAGGCACACAGCAGGGCCATGCTTTACAGAGCTTAGTAAATAGGGGCCAGACCAGTCTTCAGAGCTAATTTGCCTTTCATAAGATATATCTGAGCTATCTCCTGCTTTATGCTATTGTTAAATAGTCACGATACTTCAAATCATGCAGAATCATGCTATAAGGGGTATGCTACATTTACTTACTAAGTAATAGTAATATGTATTTCTCCACCCCCATTACACGCACAAGCAATTGTCTAATGTTTCTATGACATTATTTTAAGAGTCTGTCTTGATCCTAAATATATACTGTAAGGTAAAGATTAAAGATCTCGCAGCCCTTATTAGGGATACTTGCATAACTGATGCAGCAGATGCTTGGATTAACCAAGCACAGGCTGCATTGGAGAAAACACTGATAAGTAAGCATGCACCAAGGATGCTGCTGCCATTATACCCAATGACCATGGCCAGTCTAATCAGTATTGAAACACCTTAATTTTTTTAAACTTATTTTTATTCAGAAAGGAGCAAATAAAAATGTAACAAAAATCGTATCATAAGAATTATAATATTAGAAAATACAATAGTTGTCAATTACACAAAATCAAAGAATAAAGTACCTGGTATTTAAAACAAAAACCAGCAATATATACATTTTAAATATTAAACGGGTTAAGTAAATTGTATCTAAATCAACAGGCGTGGTCAGCATTTCTGTCAGATTGGACCACAGAGGCGGGCCTTGGCAGATTGATTGGGGTATCTTCTAACAAAAGTCTAGTTTCGTAGCATTGAGTAGAGTGAAAGCATTTATGTAATTGAGTCCTTATATCTTCTGACAAGGAATCAACGAATCCCTCTCAAATGTGAAAAAATTATTCAGTACTTTCCTCCTTATGTAATGAAGCCTCCAACCAGTCCATATGAAACACATAAAATAATTTGGATTTAAATAAATGTATAGAGGGAGGTTCTTTATGAATCCATTGGTGTAAAAAACATTTACGAGCAACAGCCGAAATGATAAGAATCAGTTTTTTGCTTCCCTGCAACATATGTGTTGTAGAAGGTACAACCCCCAAAACTGCCCATTCTGCAGTCAAAGGTAAATAGTTAAGGAGGTAAGTTAATACGAACCTCCTAACCTGTCCCCAGAAAGAGGTTATTAGGGGGTAGTCCCACATGCAATGCATAAACGTAGTGTTTCAACTATTAGGGCATGTGTCTGAGTCAGAAATCTCTATCAGGAATCTATGATGCGGGGAAAGATATCCCTTATGGAATATATTATAGATCATTTCCTTATACATGGATGCAGATAATGTTCACATGGAATATGTGAGTGTCTTTAAAAGGAGGTCAATTGTTTTAGGAGAAAAAATTTGTGTCCGGGAAAATATACCATTCTTTGATTTTGTCAAGTTGAAGGGGTCATGTATTGATTGGTAAAATAGTGATATAGACTTTCTACCAGACTAGGACCTTGCTAGTGTAACATCTAGGGGATTGAACCAATCTTGTGTGGACAGATGTTTACCAACTGTGCTAGCGTTGTGTTGAGCTACAGTATGAGAACGAGGTATCTCATATTTATCCACGAGTACCTGTACTTGGTGAGAAGATTCAGCACTTGTATCCACCAATGCCCTGATGTGGGAAATGCCCTTGGATTGCCAAGATAAGAAAGGGTGAAGTGCCTGTCCATGTTGAAATTCCAGATTAGCTATCAAGGGAAGAAATAATGAGTGATGACTATTAAGGCCTTTCTTATGTCTGGTAAAATGCCAAACAGTTCAAGAGGACATTAAAAGTGGGTTTTCCGATATTGAAGGAAGTATTTCTTGTTTATGATTGTGTAAGAATGAGAGTAAATGTTGATGCGGTAAAAAGGATTGGTCTATGACCGTATTTGTGTGAAAATCTGTGCCATGAATCCAGTCACGAATGTATCGAAGACTTCCAGACTTATATAGTTTTAAATTTGGAAAGTTTACACCGCCATTGGCCGTAGATTGCTGCAACATAAGTATACTAATCCGTGGTTTTTTATTCTGCCAAATGAATTTTCGAAATATAGCATAAATTAATTTTTTGTCTGATGCGGACAACAGAACCCGGAAACATCTGAAGTGGGTATAAGAGGAGTTTTGGGAACGTGATAATTTTTAATAGGTGTATGCTCCCCAAGTAAGACAACATTAAGTGATTCCATTTTTCTAATTCCCCTAATGCTTCTTTTATTATTTTAGATATATTGAGTGTGTACATGTTATGAATGTTATGGGGGAGAAGTATTCCCAGATATTTAATGTAATTGGTAGCCCATTTTATCCGATAGCCTGCACACCAAGAGCCTTGGGGACCCAGAAGCATACCTTGTGACTTTTCATGGTTGATAGTAAAACCAGAAACCACTCCATAGTTTTCCAATTTGTGTAGTAAAGGAGGAAATGTGGTGATGCCAAGATACAGTTTCAAAAGCCTTCTCAGCATCTAGGCTAAGAAGCATGCAGGAGTATCAACAGTATTGTTGGAGGCAGAAATTATTGCAGCTAAGGCGGTGCGAACCCCTTTCACAGAGTATCTATCATGCGTAAATCCTAGCTGGTGCGAGGTTAGGATATCTGGCAAAATAGCCTGAAGACGGTTAGCCATTATTTTTGATAATATCTTAAAGTCCTGTTTAAGTAGAGTTATGGGTCTATAAGAGGCTACAAGCTCCGGGTCCCTGTCAGGTTTTGGAAGCAAAATGGTGTGAGATTCCGTGAAAGAGGGAAAACGAATATGATCCTTGTGGATTCCTCTGTAAAGTGAAGTAAGAATGGGGACTATGTGTGGTTTTAAGAGTTTGAAATATTCTCCGGTGTAGCCATCTGGTCCCGGGGATTTATTGTATGGAAGCTTAGATATCACCATAGATACTTCCTCCTCCCCAATGTCATTATTAAGGATTTCTCGTTGGGCATCGAAGAGTCTGGGTAAATTTGCTTCATCTAGCAAACAATCATGTAAAACAGGGTCAGTCGGAGATGCCATATATAGTGATGTATGGTATGTGTGAATACGAGAGAGAATGTCTGTTGTGGAATGAACTGTGGAGTTATTAATGGGGTTTCTGATTGTTGTGATGTGACTTTTGTTTTTTTGCCCTCTGGTCATATTTGCCAGTAAACAACCGGCTTGTTGCCCCAGCGGTAATATTTGTTTGCAGAATAATTAAGCTGTCTTTGAGCATTGGCGAAAAGAAAACTTTCAAGAAGTTGGCGGTTGTGCCTGTAGTCCGACAAATTAGGATCTGAGGGGTCTGATTCATAAGCTTGATAAGAAAAAGAAACTAAATGGTGTAATGAGTCATATTTTTGTTGGTATTCCCGTCATCTCAGAGCCTGATAAGCTATAATATGACCCCACAATACCGCTTTAGAAGTTGCCCAAAAAAGGGCTGGGTCATCCCAGTGTTCTAAGTTATCGTCAGTGAACTCCTGCAATTTAGTTTGGAGGTATTGAGTAAAATGGTCAGATTAGCTCAGGGAGGATGGGAATCGCCAAAATCTAGAAGAGACATCGGAACTGTGCATCATGAAATGAACAGATATAGGAGCGTGGTCTGATACCAATATGTAGTGTATATCAACCAAGTTTACCCTCAAAAGTACTTGACCAGAGAGCAGAAAATAATCAATACTTGAAGAACTTCAATGTACATAAGAGTGAAATGTATAAGTTCTATCGGAGGGGTTAAAAATTCTCCAAACATTGTGAAGATTATGAGTATTTTGAAGTAAATGGAGACTCGCATCCCCTAGGGTAGAGTGGGAAGAGGCTATGCTAGACCTATCTAGATGAAAGTCTGCTACACTGTTTAAGTCGCCACCCACTATCAGATTACCAAGAGTACATTGTAGTAATATATTAGATATGGCACGAAAATATTGCATATTGGGGGCGGAAGGAGCATAAAGATTCAATAACATATATAGTGTACCTCTTATAAGAACATCTAGCAGTAGAAATCTACCTTCGCTGTCTATCAAGGAATCAACTATGGAATATTGTAGTCGCCTGTGAAACAGGATTGCCACCCCATGTTTTTTTGGAAGTAAAGGACGTGGATATACATTCCCGTATCCAGCTATCTCGCAAAGACATGTTCTGAGAAATTGCCCAGTGGGTCTTCTGCAAGAATACAATGTCTGGAGACAAAAGTTTTAGGTGGGTAGACACTTTCCTACGTTTCACAGGAGAATTCAAGCCATGTACATTCCATGAAACTACGTGAACATTGTTAGTCACATGACTAGTAGAAATAGTGGTAGATTGTGCAGACATTAACCCACACCTGTTTTGCAAAAAAAAAAATCTGTACATCATAATTACCAATTTTCCTGGTCCCCTCATTCCAGCCTCTGGGGAGACAGTGATCTGTGTTATCAAATTCAGCCGACCACACCCATCCGTTGTCATACAAAAAAGAAGGGATGTGTATGCAATCAACAAACAACTAGGCATTGCCATGAACCTGCTCCAATTCTTACAATTTTCAATATTTTCCAACCAAATAAAAATTATCCTGTAGAAAATATCATACAGGTATTAAGAACATTAACCAAATACATAATATTCGATATAAAAACATTATAACATCTAACTGAAAAGAAAACATGAGAAAATATGAATGTCTCTCTTATGAAAATAATATTAGCAATGGTATAACCACTAGCTTTCATCTAGGGGAACGAGATAAAGGGTTGTCGAGTAATTGCAGTGCAGAGACAAAGTGCCTCGCCGAGCTGGCGTCATCAAAAAAATGTACATTTCCATTAATTGTGACTTTGTGTCTAGCAGGAAATAATAAAGTAAATTGGTGTCGGTTTTCAAAAAGTGTTTTGCATATTGGAGAAAATTCCCTGCGTTTATGTGAGACCGCTGCCGAAAAATCCTGGAATGCCAAGATCTTATGCCCATCTATTATTGTGGAGGTGGCCTTGCAGTACATTCTTAACACCAGATCCTTGTCTCTAATATTTAAATACCTGGCAATAACCGGTCTAGGGTGACTGCCCTGTGAGTCCCTATCGGGGTGTAGTCAATGAGCACGTTCGATTATTATAGTGGTATCGGTATCTGAGATACCTAAGGCACGATTGAGATGTTTGTAGATAGTCTACTAAAACGGGAACCGCTACTGATTCTGGTATGCCTATGAAGTGTAAATTGTTGCGGCGGCTTCTGTTTTCCAGATCATCAATCTTGTCTAATAGGGACTTAATAGTTACCTCTTGATTGTCAGAAGAGGATTGAAGTGCTACTATAGTTTCTTCGCTGTCACTTGTTCTCTGCTCTAAGGTCCCTATGCGTTTAGTGTTGGATTCCAGTTGGGTCACTACAGATGATAGGGTATTGCGAAACTCCTGAAACTGCTGTTCCATAATTGGTTTTATCACTAAGAGCATTTCCTTAGCCGCTGCTGTAGCAGATGGGGCAGCTATGGGAGTGGGGGGTGTCTGCATGGATGGGATCGATGAGGAAAGTGAGGGCGAGGCGGGCAGGGATTCTGAATGGTTAGGAGATCCCAAGGAGACAGCAGTTTTGTTCTGAGGGGTTTTGGGTTATGGTGGGTGACTTTTCCCCATGTTTTTGGCTGGTCGCTGATCTAGACATTTGTACATAACCATTTTGGAAAATTAATCACAGTAGCAACCAATGGCTGTAGAGAGACACAATATCACAGAAATCACATAACTAATCATAATAAAAGGGAAACAAAAGGAATACAAATGGAAGACAAATTTGGGTTTAGACAATATTCTGTCTAAAATATAAAATAGTACATCCTAACCACCTAGATATATTTTAAATAGCAGAACACCTGAGATGTATAGAGAGATGTACAGTAAAACCAGTAATCGCTGCCCATCTCAAGGGTTAAACAAATAACAATGATATCACAGGTATTTAGAGAAATTGTGACCTGACCTACAAACAGGTGTAAATACAATAATCAAAGGTAAACCCTGATGAGCAGCAGTATGGTTCCAGGAAGAGGATAACTGCAGACCTAAAGAGGCCAGATTAAACAGCAGAGCGTCCCAAAAGGTTAATATGGAAAAAAAAAATAACTTGCTGATTTAAATATGCAAAGGGGTGAGGAGATGGTTTGCTAGGCCGCTAACATATGGCGGCCGCGCTCAGCTAGGCCTCTAACAGATGGCGGCCGAGCTCAATGCTCCAAATTGTTGGAGCTAAACTCCGGTATTGGAGGGTAGTCAGGAGCTGGTCCATACTTGCCAGCACCTATCCGCCGCGATGGCACGCGGTTTTGAGGCAGAACAAATGTTGAAGCCTGTTCCAGAAGCTAGTCAGCCGGGAGCTCTGTTAAAATGTGTCCTTCTTAAAGACACGCACACCGGAGGTCTGTAAATTGGTATTCATCTGAGCATGCTGAGTGAAATCCTGTAGTTGGAGGACTTTATTTTAAGTCCCACAGTCCATTAGCATCGATGACTCCAGGTCTATAAGGAAAGTTCTCCAGTCTCTGGGGGTCATTCAGACCTGCTCGCGAGCAAAGGACGCTCGCAAGCGGGTCGATGTTGTGCGAATGCGCACGATGGAGGGAGCTCCATCGTGCGCAGGCGCGAGACCCGGCGAGCGACGAGGAATACGTTGCTCGGGGTCTCGCACCAAAGGGGGCATGCTGTTGATGTTGATTGACAGCACGCCCCCTTTGGTGGGCGTGCCGGGGGCGTGGCTGCCAGACGGAGGCGTTCCCATGGGAACGCCTACCGTCTGAAGCCGGCCCCACTGACATCAGTAATGTCAGTGGGAGTGATTTTGGCTCTGATAGTGCCAAAATCACTCCTGGGCTTGCGGCAGCAAGACCCTACCGCAGGGTCTCGTCGAAAGCCTGATGGTCGTGATGGTCTTGACCATCGCGACCATCTTTTTGGCCGCTCGCATATGCTGTGGGTGGTAACCCACAGCTATGCGAGCGGCCAGGAGGCCGCTCCATTTCCAGGTAGGAGGGCCCTGATTCAGAGCGAGCGCTCTGGTCAGAGCGTTCGGCTCTGAATCAGGCCCTCTGTGTGTATGCAAACGTAAGTGTCTGCTTTATTGATTCACTTGTAGGTGAGAGGGAGGCAATGGGTCAAGTGTCTGCAGCAAGTAGTCAGGATTGGGTGTCAAAATGGCTGCCACTCGCTACAGTGAGTACAGTATTTCACTGGGCCACTTCCTAAGATTCGCGCAAGGCGATAATTTTCAGCATATGATGACTGTATTCACCCTTTGTAGATTGATGTAGGTGGTGATTTTTCCCTCCAGGTTGCAGAAGGAATCCTCTGATTTATGAAAATCTTCAGCCCAAGGTGACCAGCACACAAGGGAGGAGAACTGCAATAGAGAGGGGGCCCAGCAGGAAAGGTGAGTCACCGGGAACCCACATATTGCCAGCAGGTCTGAGGAGCTTGTCTAGCCAGAGGGAGGCAGGTCAGCAGACAGACGGTGGACAGGGAAGCGGCAATAAGTCCAGCCTGGTCCTGAGTGCAGGCAGGTCTCCAGACCTGTTTGAAAGATGGCGGCCTCCAGCGATTCACGGCTCCGGCCGCAGATGCTTTTTGGGGGCCACGGGGGTCTGGATCACCCCACCGCAAGTCCCCACACACTCAGCAGAGCCCAGCGGAAGGACAGGAAGGTAGCGGCGGTGTCCGGCAGTGACGCGGCCCCGCCGACCCGCGGGGCTCCAAAATCGAGTCCACGGCTGCTGGAGGTGGAGTAGGCCACGGTGCCACCGGAGCCAGAGACCACTCCCGGAGCTCAGATAGGGGCTCAGCAAGGCAACAGGGAGTCGAGGGTGAGAGAGGGTGTCCACTGAGTCCACCGGAGCAGCAGTAATGTGGTGTTTTAGCAGGGATTAGAGGAGGTGCAGTCAAAGCGTGACCACTCCACTTGGCAGCCAGGCGCACCCCGAAACACCTTAATTTAACAACTAAACATCATCCTGCACCAAAACATCATGTAAAAGTAAAGCTGACTCTTTGGATTTAGCAGGTGTTACTAATTTTCTAATGTAAAATGCTCCATGTTAGGTCAGCGCAATTTTTAAACAAACAACTTTCGTATAATGAAAGACAGACACCCTCAACTGCCGACAGTAGGTGGGGCAATAATTGAATATCAATAGGCCAATGCCTGACTTCCAAAACGTGCATCGGTCTGGCCCACCCCTTATGAGCATGCACAACCATAAAACTCTTAGTAGGACCACAAAAATTAGAAAAATATGCCACATCAGCTAGCCATTTTTTCATCATAGGAAGCGAGTGACTAGCATCAAAACAAGACCATTCGAAAGAGAGCATCAAATGATGCCTACTCTTATTTCTATTCAATGGAGAGACACAATATTGCTCCCACTCGGACCTCGCAGGCTCATAGGATTGAAGAGTCCTCGTGGCTACAGACCACCAAACTCATTCCTCTAATCCACCTGAAAGGCTGCCAAATATAAAGAGGACAAAAGTTACCCACAGGTGGGGCCAGAGGCGCAAGCCCAGTTAAATCTAGAAAGAGAATCAGACATAAAATTCTCCACCATAGGGACAAGCTTAGCATGGAAATGTATATTCCAAACTAAACAACTCAAAAGTAGCCAATCAAACAAACCACCATTAAGGAGGAAGCACTTTTAGACTATTAATGGCTTGAACAACACCAAGGTTGTTGCACAAAATAACAATGCCAGAATTGCATAAACTTTCCCGTTCAAAGCTCAAACATTATATGATGATTATAAAAAGTTCAAGCAGGACTAAATTCCTAATTAAACTAAATTCCTAATTAAACATTCCCTAATTCAATCCTCTGGCCAAAGAACAGCTCACCAATACCCACCTACTGTAGAAATGCCCAGAAACCAGAAGATCCCACTGCATCCATAAAAAACAGAAAATCTACATTAGTACACGTTGTGGACAGACATATAGACACACCATTAAAATGGAAAGAAATTTGGAACAAATATGCTAATGCCTTTTCATTTCCATGGACAGGCAAAGAAAATGGTGCAGACTCAAGCCAGATAATGACCATTGCAATTTGAAAAATCCCGGCCCATAGCAATAACCCTACAGGCAAATTGAAACTTACCTAACATTGACTATACCTGCCGCAGTGACCTTTCCAGCCACAAGACTAATCTCGATGGCTGCCAGCACCCTTTGCACCTTGTCATGGGGTAACTGACAACATCCCACCATGGTATCAATTTCTATACATAAGAAAGAGAGACATGTAACCAGAACCTCCATTTTGACATGGGCTATTGGAACCCCAAGTTCCAAAAATAGTGACTGGACAGAAAAAAAAAAATAATTGTGCAGTGCAGGGAGCCTGTCGGCAGAAAAAAATCAAGAAGGTAGTGAACCACCCCAAGTTACCTCTGTACCAGTTACCACACCCAGTGCAGAATAGTGATAATGTGTTCGAAGAAGGCATGAGATAGAACTTCCCATTGCCAAACACTTGTCAATGAAGTATTCTATTGCCTAACTCAAGCCCATAAAATGGAACAAATCTGGATGAAGGGGCAAAAGATGGAAAGCCAACTCAACATCGATCTTAGCAAAAAGAGTATGAGGGCCAAAGGATCAAATCAAATCCAGGCCTCATCAAATGTTTGCTAATGAACTTGACACAATTCAAAGGGAATAGCTTCATTAACAGGCCACCCAGACGTATAAGACAGATGTTGAATCAATCAAAACTTACCTGGCTCTTTCTTATGTATTACACCAATTGACAAAAGCACCAAGTCCGCCAAAGGAGGTGAATCAAGGGTAAAGTCATCCATCCCAAATTCACCACTGGCGTGACCTTCTCCAACGTAATGTGAGGCAACTCACATGCAGACTTTAAATTATGTGGTGTGCTGGGTGGCACAGGCCACCCAGAAAGCCTTCCGTAAAACCTAAACACAAAAAAAGTTGCCTTGTTTGTACATGAGTACATAAAATGCCATTTGCTCTTGGCAAATTAGGGATGCAGGCTTATTTAGATCTTGCCCCTCCCACACAAGCTGTGTAACCAGCTTTCACTGTGTCGCCCTTACGTCTAAATCCAGCGCGGATCTCTTGGCTGTTAAGCGTAATTGGGGGATGCTCCAGAAGCCCAATGCCCAGATACTATTGCAAACATCCGCAGCTCGGTCAGGAGAGGGGACTTGCTACAGGGAGGGAAAAGCCTCCCTGAAATGGGCAGGGAGGCTGAAAAATGCTATGGGGGCATATCAACAATTAAAAATATGGAAAGCAATGGAAGTGAGAAAAAAGTGAAGGGGCAGAAAATTGATTAAGAAAAAATAAAGTAAACACATCAGAAAACAAAAAGAAAAATACAGAAAAAGAAAGCAGACAAATTGAAGAAAAAGAAAGACAAGAAAAATAGGATAGAATAAGCCCAGCTATTGATTCACCACTCCCCAACCATAACATCCGTAATTGGTCATAACTCCACCTATTTTGAGGTATGCAAACTTATACTGCCCATCCAAAATTCAGACAGCTGGGGGGTATGATTTTTGCCACATAAAATGTATCACACTGCAGATGTGCACTACTTGCAAATGTAGTTTGAGTATATCCTGTGTCTTATTCTTCCACATGTAAGATTAGTACAGTATTGGTATGGAAACTAAAACCAAACATTTTAACTTATAAGAATCTTTAAGATACACCCTGGTGCAAGTGTTCTGAGATCATGATGATGGCTGTGGATGTATCTATATACTAGATAGACTCAACATACAGCTACAGAAACGTATTTAGGCTGAGATTGGCTATAAATGTCAATCGGATGAGGTTTCGTCAGTAAGCAACTGCAAAAATTGGTAAATATAAATTGTGTGGTGCAGTTTAACATAGATTTATTTTTTAGCATAATTTTCACTTTAAGAATTATGAGTTAGCACTTGCTGTGTATTCTGAGATTTCATTATTTAAAAAGACCACTGGGAGCTGCTGAAACTTGGCACGGATTATGGGTAATGTGCCAAATTATTGCAATTCTAAACGTTGCCTGGTTTTATTTACAAACAGTGCACAATGTGTAACAGAGACTTGCTAGTGCATAATTATTCTAAGCTACACTTTTGTTGTATAAAACATTTGGGCAATAACATTATTCGATACACAAGAAATGCACAGTATGGCAATGCGGAAATCAATTATGTTTAGGGCTACATGACTGGTAATTGCTGAGCATAGGAAAGGTGACAATATCACCTTCACCTCCATTCAGATGCATCAGACACTTTTGACATTTCTAACTGCAAGGAACAGTATTGTGTTCAGAAGTAACATGGAATCTTGTCAAGCTTTTTGTGTTTGTTGAACTGCATACCAAGCAAGGTGGCATCTACAGTAGTTTTCCTTAGATCTGCCATAAAGCATTAACATCCATTGTACCCAATGGCAACTGTTCTATTTCCGCCAGAAACCACTGTTCTTACTTCTTACAAAGGGCTCATATTACATCAATGCAGGAGATATGATTCTCTGTGCCAGAAGCTGATTGCTCTTTCAATGGTTGTATTGTGTTTTCTATCGGGATGGACATATAATAAGGGAAACCGTCTCAAGCACCTGGATTTGGGAGTGGGAGATGGCAGCAACAGCAAAATGTAGGATGATTAATTAAAAAAACTGCTAACATTCTTACTGCAAATGTATATTTAGTGGGTGCTTTTTACTTTGCTATTAAATTAATGACTTCATTAAAATTTGTATACATTGTGATATACCATGCAATTTTGTGAATTCTGCATAATAAAAACAAACAAGGTGTTCCACATTGTAATTTATATTTATAGACCCTTTAAATAAAGTAGTGGCATCTGATACCTAAACTGCAACATGAACTATCATCATGTGTTATTCAATATATTCAGTTTAACCTTCCATATCATAGGAAGACCTCTTAGATTCACCTATTTGCAGATTTATAAATGCTTATATGTGAGCCTTACACTAGGTGGGAAACTCTAAAATAGAGAGAACCATTGTTTCTGTTTAAAAAGCTGTGAAAAGATGTTTATCAGCTTCAGGCTATTCGAGTAGTGGAATACCACAGGAAAATCTAAGATTCTGTGGTCTCCCAGTTTTCTTACACAAGGATGGGGAAGTGGCTGCCAGGTAATTCAATATATTTAAGCATAACGACATCTCAGGATGGTGTTGTGCTGTACTTACCCATCCATGATCTTGGTCAAAAGTGGTACCACACATGCATGTTTTCCACATGCACAATACCAAATAAAATGTAGTGTTTGATCTGGCATGTGTCACCTTATTGGCTCATGTGAGGGCTCTCCTGCCCACTCATGTGCTCTACTGACACACAGTCTAAATAGATATACCTAGGGCTTTTCAGAAGTTTGCTGGGGTACTAGGATACCACAACACATCAGAAGTAGCAGAAGATAAATATTACTTTTTGAATCACTACCAAAATTGTAAAATCCAAAGACATGTAAAGCACTATGGAAAACCTTTATAAATAGAGCCCTATTTATGGAGTACAATAAATGATGGATTCTGCATACCTCCCGACTGTCCCATTTACAGTATGGCGGCATAGTCTCAATTCCGGAGGACTGTCCCACCAACCTGCAATTATGATGTTCGCACTGATTAGCTGTGGGTTGGTAGGTGTTGAGCTGGTGCACACTGTGGAGTCAGATGCTTCCACAGCGTACGGCATAAAAATGTCATGTTTTTGAAAAAAAAACCGCACATCAGGGGCATGGCCACGCCTACCCAGGGATTGCCCATGCCCCAAGATTGATGCTTGTAGGCCTGTGATTTTGGGAGCTATGCAATTATCACCATAGTTAGGCTATGAGTTACAATACACTATGTACGTTTCTTAATTTTTGCTTTTCACAGGCGAGAGCTGATTCTTCTTATAGGATATAGAAAGCAGCATGAGATTAGCTGGAAATGTGCTCACTCCAAGAGTTACTCTTTAAACAAGCCAGATTAGATTCTAATGTTTTTTTCAGTGTCCTCAGAAGGTCATTGCTCCATTTGGTTTGCCTTGTTATACTTTCAGAGCAAGAAACCTCAGGCAAATAGCTTTGAAATAAGCCACATAGCATTTTATAAATGGGAAGTCAACTCAATTTTACCTGGAGTTGCTATAGCTACCCTCTGGCATTATCATTAAAATAGTTGCCAAGCCTCAGGGCATCAAGGCCCCTGCATTGCTGATAAATAAGTGACCACAAAGTATTAGGAAGAATTCTCCACATGTAGCACACACAGATCTATGTGTGCAGAAACTGCACAGATGCTCTTTATACAATGGGAATGACTAGCAATACCTACCAGGAACACTAGAGACAGCCTGGGAACAGTGGGAAGACCTGAGAGTCTGTAGGAGTGGCATTTTGCTCTCTTTATTCACCACTTATTTATTGTATTATATTTTTGTGTACTATATGAATTTATAATTTGCATGCTATAAATATTTCATTATAGTCTACATAAAGGTAGAATTATTTCCATGTACTTGTTTAATACAAATGTGATGATGAGTGTTGGGATCACACAGAGATACATTGGTGGCAGTAGAGGGGGTGCACAACAATTTGATTTGCGGAAGTAAAACCCAAAAGTAGGCCCTATGTGGTGAGCATAATAAGATGCTTGGGAACAACAAAATACCTTTCCACAGGAATATTCATTGGCCCAAATTTAATAGGGTGCGGGATTCTGATACTGAGGAGGTTCCACGAGTTTAGCAGTGAAATTTAAAGCAGCAATGTTTAGGAAGACAAAGCTACTGTAGGTTGGTGTTGCCTTCGCTTTGCTTTAATTTTACTGCTTACTCACCTTGACAGTTTGAGAATCCTGCACCCTATTATATTTGCTTATAGGGTTACAATGGGAGTATCACAGAGCGACCCTTGTAAAATCACTGTAGAAAGGTAGGAGGAAATTCATCAGTGAAAACTGAATGATGTCTTAATTGTGAGTATGATGCCGAGTTAGATGGAAATGGGACAAATGTTGCTCCTATATTGTATGCATGGAAAAAATACATATATTCACCTGTATACAGAGTTGTACAATCTTGTGGCCCCGCTATAAGTATGCTTGGCTTTGGTGCTAGTCACCATCAACAATGAGCACTTAAACCAGCCTATACTGAGTGCCAAATATATGGATGGAAACAGTTGTGTTTATGTGTAAGTCCAATTCTACAAGCAGTTGCGTGAATAAGGCCTCTCAAAACTTCTACATGACAACGCCTTGTTACTGCCCAATTATGACTCTTCATTCGTAAGTGGAAAAGCGCTTGAAAATGAGCATGACTCTTCATCAGCCCCAGTATATCAAGTAAATATTCCATTTTGACTGTACCTTTCAATAGAAGCAACCTTCTGCTGACTAAAGGTCCCAATTTACTCTTACAGATCATTAAACCTACATTTTTGCCTTTATTGTACAATTTTCCTTCCTGAAACACAACCACATTTACATTCCGTAACCCCAATTCCAATTTTGAGATATTAAATTAAATGCAGACCCAACTCAAATATATTCATTGCTAATGATAACACAGCCGACAATTATTTTTCCAGACATAGAAGGTAATCAAAGCACAGCCTTGATAAAAGAAGCTTAATGGAAAAATAATACATATAAAGTTGTATGCAAAACACATATACAAATGAAACTGCATTAACATATATTATATTCAGAAATATAACATTTGCTACACATTTTAGAATCCATTAAAACCATACTTGGGCTCTTAGACCAACAAAAATAAAGATGACAATAATGTCTTTGTACTTGTACTACTTACATATAGTACAACTACAATGCCATGTTCTGTTACACTAAAATGCTTTCTACTTAGTCATTCTATCATAGCATAGTATTGGGGGAAAAAAACATAAAGTGCTTTCCAATGGTTCCTGTTGTTCTCTTTACAGACGAAACATAAATAGGCCCAATTATTGAAACGTTGAATTCCATTTAAAATAGTGCATCCACTGGAATAATAAAATTGCTTAAAAAGGAGCAGAAAGCCGAGTCTTTAAACACCTGTGGTGAAATGTAATGCTGAGCTATTTGCACACTGTGAATTCCCTGTTCAGTTCTACTGATTTAGACATATTTAGGAAACATTTTTTCCCCCATTGAAGAATGTGGGCCGTCCACAGGCACATCTAGAACATAGGTTTAAAGTGACAACCTGAAGAAAGGAAGCTGGAAATGTCTCACCCTACTGTTCACATTTACAAGATGGCTGAAAGTGCAATTATTGAAAACCTTTGGATTAAAGAGCACACTTTGTTCTATTAAAAGAAGCAATCCCTTTCTCCAAAAAAATCAAAGTAGTGTTTTGTGAAGAATAAAAAATCTGACTTTTGACAGCGATCTTGTGAGCTTTTTTTATTCCTTACTTCTTTAGGATGCATTATATAAAAAAAAAAAAGTTTCAAAAAAAGAACATTTTCCAATACTGTATAAATCTCCATCACGGTTAAAAAAAAAAATCTTCAGATATATTAAAATGATAAGTGACACTAAAGCAATTGATACTCAGCACAGTTGGCCTGCACGATCTCTGGCTGGATCAACATAACTTTCAAAATAGAACCTGTTCCTGCAAGTGAAAAAAGGCTTTGATGTATAGCAAAGGAAGGGTACAGCAATGCTAATAAATCAGCTTCTCATTTCATGCTTATTGCTTATTTTAATCAATATATTTTCACCTCAATGCACTAACCTGTACTGCTTTTTATTAGCACAAATACTCTTCATTTTCTGCCACATAGATTTCAAAGTCCAAGTCAGTGGCGTAACTATCTCCACTGCAGGTGGTGCGGCAGTAACGAGCCCTGAAGGTTGTCCCCTCTAATGCACCTGCTTACCTTTGAGGTTCCTGCTGTGGTCCCATACCAACATTTTTCTATGGAGTTGGACAATTCATTCTTCTGCCACTGGTTCAAGGCTATTTCAGGTTTTATTAAACACCACCAAAAAATGATGATGCTTCTGTATTTGCAGATATTCTGGGAGATGTGCATTATAGAAACAGTTAACATGTATATAACTAGAAATGAGCAAAGTTACAGCAAAAGATGACATCAATCAAGCTGCAGAACAGTTAGTTTCATACAGGGGCTGGCTAGTGAGAGGGCAGGAGGGCAACTGACCCATGGGCTGTTCCCATTACAAGCTTTCTGAGCCGCTGATCCAGCTGCGGAACAGGGGTCAGGACTGCCCTTGGAAATGAAAAGGAGGATTGGAGGCCAATCAGGGCAGGGCTACATGGGTCTGTGCAGTACTGCTGCTGCTGCTGCTTTATACACTGTGGGGGAGATGACTCAATGGTGAAAATAAATTGCTATAATCTCCCCCTCTAATTGCCTGCATAGTGCACTCTGGATTTTTTGAATGCCAGTATGTAGGAAACCTGGTAAAGAGCTGTCCCAGCGATGTATAGACTTCTGGGTTTATTACCAAAGGCAATCAACCTGTGCATGCACAAGCCACAAGTAATGGAGAAGGATCTTTAAATAGACTTCTACAGCCACTGCCAGCTAATCTCATGATTGTGTTACATATTGTTCAAAGTTACGGAAAATTACACTTTCTAGAGCTTTGTGTAAGTGGCCACATCACAGTCCCATAGAATCCTGAGGGAACAGCTGGGCTACAGGACCGCAGCAGATATTTCTGATATGCTGCTGACCTTTTTAATACTTATGGGGATTCATATATTGTGGTAAATCTACGACTACTGCAGTTTTTGGATGGTTTATCCCATTTTTCTCTTTGACACATCCCGCCCCATGGTGGATCAGTGGAGTTGGATTTTCTGCAGTCCCTAGAGCAGCATTTTTCAACCACTGTGCAGTGGCACACTAGGGTGGCGCGAGTGGTTGTCAAGTGTGCCGCAAGGTCAGAGCAGTCTGAGCTGACTTTACTTGTACTGCTGGTCCTGGCAGTGTTGGGCTCTTCTGGGAGGCTCAGATGTGCCTGGGCCGTGACCTATAGAGACGTGGCTGCATGACATAGGTCACGCATGCTGTGTTGCACGCCCGCATGCACACTGTTCCTATCTCTGCCCTGTGTGCTCAGAGTGTGAGTGAACAACCCCAGCCAATAAGGGACAGGACAGGGAAGACAGTGAGCCTTCTCAGATGGTTATTTTATTTTTTTCTGTGGGAGCCAATGTGATTTTTTTTTTCTGTGGGGAGCAATGCGATTGCTTTTTTTATGTTGGGGCCAGTCAATATGATTTTTTTCTGTGTTTGTTTTCTTTCTATGGGGACCATTTTTTTTTTGTGGGGCCATTATTTTTATTGTTATTGTTCTGTAAGGGCCATTGTGTTTTATTTTTTTCTGTGGAGACTGTCTGTTCTTTTTCCTATGGGGGGCAAATTTGTGAGTGTTTTTTCCCGTGGGGGCCAATGTGTGTGTTTTTTCCCATGAAGTACTGCTAATTCTTAAGGCAGACCATCAGTGAGGGACTGCTAATTGCTAAGGCACACCATCAGTGAGGGACTGCTGATTGCTAAGGCACACCATCAGTGAAGTACTGCTAATTCTTAAGTGAGGGACTGATGGTGTGCCTTAGCAATTTTAAAATCCCATTCGGTGTTCCACAAGTTGAAAAGGTTGAAAATCACTGCCCTAGAAAATGAGAAGAGAAACGACCTTGCTTGTAATGTAGAGTGGACAACGGGGAAACATAATAACTTGTCAGGTACAGCCGGTGTCTATATGTGTGTGCATGTGTGTTTGTATGTCTATGTGTGATATGTTGTGTGTGTGCAAATGCTGAGGCAGAATCAGTGTAAATGTGCATAGTGGGGGTCTGGGAGCAATTCATTGAGGTGGAGGGCATGTGACTTGAGGTGCTGGGAGAAATTAATTGGTCAGGAGAGTGTCAGTGGCAGACCCCTACAAAGTGGGCTGCCTGCTCACTCTCCACAACATGCTGGTTAGGACTGCTGTGTTCTGTTGTTAATTATCTGTGCTTACAGCAGGAGTTATTGTTGGAAAGTGCCATCTGTACTCAAGCACTTATATCCTTAAAATGGGCTGGGTATGATATGTCGATATGATATGGCAATAGACCATGTCAACATTCATCATGTAGATAGTTATAAAATGTCAACATGTTAGAACATCGACATATCATCCCTGGTGGCCCAGCGGTGACTTACTCTACCTGCTTCCAATGACTGCAGTGGTGTCTTCTGTGCCCCAACGGTAATGTGACTTCCAGGTCAGACCTCTGATCCTCCAGGTGAATATTTCTCCCCTATTTCAAATCGCTACCCCTAACACTTCCTTTAGTGCCTAAACTTGTCCTCCCCCCGCTGCCTATCCTGAACCCTCCCATCCGCAGTTAACCATAATTACATCATTCTAACAAGGTCAACATTTCAACAGTCGACATTCTGAGAATGTCGACACATTGCCTATTGACATTTAGCTTACATTTATATCTGTATTTAAGAACGGAATTAAAGCTATTTGCTTAAAAATGGATTATATTTATATTGTGTCACAATAAATTATACATATTTACATAGTATGATTAGTAGCCTATTTCTACATTTGTTTTATACATGAATTATAATACACTAACTCCCTACATAAGCATAAACAATAGCGAACTCAAACCCACTTTCATTATACAGTACAGTAAGTGCTAGTGCGCCAGGTACACATATATATCCAAAGATTTTTGCCAAGCTCCTTGCATCCAGACAATGTCTACCTCACACAGTTATTCCACCCAGACCAGGTTGGTTTTATGCCCGGCCATCAGGATCAGGCTCATGACAATATCAGGAAGGTTGTTGACTTGGTCCACCACATTTATTCTAGATCCCCTGCTCTACTCAAGGCTTTGGATGCAGAGAAAGTTTTAGTTAATGGCACCCTTCCTCAGCCAAGGATGCCCATTGTCTCCACGCAAACTCATTCTCACCATTGAACCACTTGCTGCCAGATTCAACCAAAACCCAGATATCTCCGATGTAATGCTTGGTTCTGGTGAGCACAAGCTTGCCCATTACACTGACATTAATCTAGCATCCATCTTTAAACCCCTGACAGCACTACTGTACCAAATATTTTTAGAGAACTGCAGATTATTAATCGGCATTCTAACTTTACAATCAATTAGGACAAAATGGAAACACTGGACTTTTTTCTTCCTCCTGCTCTTTAACATGTTAGAGAGCAGTGCTCTCTGACACAGTCACCTGTCTTTACTATACTTCCTGGGTACTAGGACACAGAGTAAGAGCAATAGGTAACCTTCAACCTGAAGATGTCACTGTTGTGCTACTCATGTGCACCTGTCGCCATCTTTACTGTGTAGAGTGTCATTGTACTGTGCGGATGCAAATTACTTTAGCTTCTACAATGCCGCTCTTCTGCTTGCCAGTGATACCGTTGTGCTACCACTGTTACCCTGTTGATATCAATAAACCCAGAATCCTGGTTAAGGACTCTCTGTGTGGCCTAACAGTCACTTTCACATTCCGTGTGACACCTTTTGTGACCACCAGCCAAATAGACTATATCAATAACACAACTTCTTACAATTAATTTCGATTTTCAGTGTCACTACGATAAAATCAAGTACCTGGCCTCTCTATATCAAGCTAACTTTACTCTCCTTCTCTGCACATTTAAATCTGACCTCCTCAGCTGGGACAAATGTATTATTTCTTGACTTGGCAGAATTGGCTCAATTAAAATGAATGTACTTGACCCGATTTCTTTATCTATTTCAAGCTTTTCCTAACCGTGTTCCCCCAAAGAACTTTAAGACTCTACATGCACAACTTCTAGAATTAATTTGGGCCCACAGAAGACCAAGGGTTATACTTGCCCTCATTCAGCACCTTACATTGTCTGGGGGCCTGGGTGTCCCTAACTTTAAGAAATATTTTTATGCTGACCAACTGGCATAATGTATCCAATGTCAACACTCCTCCTGGGTCCTGAGTATGGGTCGATATAGAGTCTGGTTGTCTTCTGTCAGCTTCAGTTTTGGCCATCTTGTGGTCTTTTCATCCAACTAGGCCCTCTGTAGCCCATTCACATCTGATCATTTACCTTTCCTTCACAAACTGGAATACTGTAGAAAATACAATCTGGCTCCATCTCCCTCTCTATTGACTCCACTTTGGCACACCCCAGATTTTCTACCTGTCCTCCATCCCTCAGCTTTCTCCCACTGGACCCACTCTTGGGTCTGATTCCTTAATGATTTAATAGTTAAGGGCACTATGCCACCCTTCTCCTCCCTTCAACAGAAATTCTGTTTTCCCACTTCTACATTCCATCAATGCCATGCAAATACAGCACTTTTTCAGTTCTATTTGAACAATTATATCACCAAGGTTCTACTTCCAAGGGTCTCATCTGTTCCCTCTACCACTCTGCTCTAAGAGTCGTAGAGGGGATTCGCAGGGACAGAGCTTTATCGCAGCTCTGTCCCTGCAAGGGATTTGTAGTAAATCCCTGTGATATTGCCTGAATTTGCAATGCGAATTCAGTCGGTAATATCACACTACAATCTGCTTTATATTGTACATTATTTAGCTAATTGTGGCTATGCCCTGTATAATGCTTAATGTACTTAAAGTTTAATGACAAAAAAATATCATATCTCTTTATGATCTGCAAAACAATTGTGTACCATCAACTAATAAACTGATTCTTGATTTCATATTAGTATACCATTATATACAAACCTAACAGTTAAGCTTTAATAAAATTATACACACAAATTGTTGACAATAGTACAGGCATTTAATACTATACAGAATGAATTCAAAATTGAACTTCAAATCTGAACTTTATCCAAATCAGACATATTCAAGTGAACTGCTTGGAGTGGGGGAATTCCCCAGAAATAGATTTGTCATGGCCTTAAACATTATAATAATGTAACGAAAACTTTACTTCTGAAATTATGATCATATAATGAATACATTGCTTCTGTAAATTGTGATAAAGTAGTGAAAACACTGTTTCTGTGAATTGTGTTAAAGGGCTCTATTTGCTACAATGTAGTGTGATATTACCGACTGAATTCGCATTGCGAAATCAAGCAATATCACAGGAATTTACTAAAAATCCCTTGCAGGGACAGAGCTTGCGATAAAGCTCTGTCCCTGCGAATCCCCTCCACAGGTATTATCACGGTATTTTCGCAATGTGATGTCCTCCATGACTCCAGTCAGCTGACATCCCATACTGCACTGGGACCCGGTCACCTGATGACCGGGCCGCAGTGCAGTATGGGAGACCAGCTGACCGGAGGGAGGACATCACCGGAGTGTATCAGCATGTGGTCTGTTTAGACCACACAGTTGATCACTGGGGATGGCTCTGGGCTCTGCTCTGCACATTAGAGCGGAGCAGGAGTCCGGTAACCGGGGGAGACCCTGGATAACGCCACCTCCAGGTGACGTTATAATCACAGGGCCTTCCCAGGTATTTTTTAACAATTTATTTTTAGTAACTTGCACACAGATCACATTTTCCATTACAATTATGGGAAATGCGATCTGATTACTAAAAATAAGTGATACATAGGGGTTGGAGTAGAATTTTACGAATTCTACTCCAATTGCCCTGTAGTAACTTTAGGTGAAACTAAAATAATGTGAAAAGAGTGTGAAAACACCCTTTTCACTTTATTTTAGTAAAAATAATGATAATGAATAGAGCCCAAGGTAGCGAAAACATTGCTTCTGTGAATTGTGATGATATACTGTATAGCTGAAACATTGTCTCTGTGTATTGTGATGCTGTAATGGTTCTGTTCAGCTGCTTGCCTTTGCCACATATACAACAGAATGCTGATCACTTGTCACCTGAAATGTACTTGAATTTAGCCTTACTGTTCCAAACAGGTCATCTACTGTAAATGACAATAATTTAATTATGGACTTAAGCTGATCAGACAGTATTACTGGAATCTGGACAATGCAGTTTTAAAATGCTCAAGAGAGCCCCTGGCTAAATTAGTGCTTCTATTTAAAAATGATAAGCCTTTTAAGCAATAAAAGCTTAAGAGACTAGTAAAGGTGTGTACAAATGGAAATGTTGCTGCACTCTTCTCCAGGGTCTATACAATGCTTTAAGAAACATACTCCTAATGTAAATAATTCATTTCATTAACATAATTTTACACAATGTGGTTGCACACACCTTGCATGCCCTTTTTCAGTTGTTAACATTCATTCAAAACTTGTGGAAGAGCCAGGGGCACCAAGATAGGGGGGAGCGGGTACTAATTACCCGGGGTTGCTGGAGGGGCCCTGCTGGGGTCCGGGTCCCATGACGCCTCCCTCCTCCCTGTCAACTGAGCAGCCCAGCATATGCTACTGTGTGATGGGCTGAAAAGGGAGAATGCTTGCTTGCTGCTGCAACGCAACAGCAGTCTCCTCTGTCTGTGGGGTGGAGCGATCATCCTGATCGCGCCCTTCCCTTGGATATGCCCTGGGCTGAGCGGCTCACAGCGCCACCCTCTCTAGCGCGCAGTGCCGCTGTGTGATGCTGCAACAATGTCTTTTTTCCTCTTTTTATTCTTAAGGGGGCGTGGCCACACCTCCCACTATTAGGCCATGACCCCTTCATCTGGGCCCGGCGTGGCTCTTGGCAGCCCTGGGTAGAGCACAAAGGCTTGTAATCTTTTATTGTTAAAATTTGTGTAGTGACTAGAGATGTGCGCGGCCCCTTGTTTTGGTTTTGGTTCTAATTTATCGTCATGTTTTGGTTTTGGTAAAATTACCTTCAAATGTTTTGGTTTTGGATCTGGATGTCTTTATAAATTAAATAAAGATAGCAAAAATTGTGCAGTTTGGATCTGGTATTGTTCCTACAGTATTACTAAAACATCAATAACATTAATTCCCAGTCAAGTTTGACCACAATATTGTTTTCATTGTAACTTTTATTGACATTCTTGGCCAAAGGCTGCAGTGAGCTGGCCGACTAAACTAAGCGACAGAGCAGCGGCACAAACACATGGCAGTTTAAAACAATATAGGACATCTATAAAACATAGTGGCACAGCAGTGGCAGATAGGATGGCAGTTTAATAAATGATATAATCCTATAGAATGTTTTAATTAATCAAGAACTAATAGCCTAAAATTAAAAGGCTAGTAGAAAATATAATAAAATTACCAACACACTTCTCCAAAGCTGCTAGTTTAGATGCTGCTAGTAGCAGTGAAATAGCATATATTTTTTTTTTCATAAAATGCTTGCCCTCCCCACCAGAATCAATAATCAGCTGTGGACCTCTGAGCCTGTCTGGTATTGAAAAATAGGGGGAAAAACGGTGTGAAAAGAATCATGAACGCTTCATGGATTTAAGAGGATCCCTTCAGTTTGTTATAAAGTGGTGAAAGAGGGCGTGTGGGACAGTGTTTTTTTTATTTACTGTATATATATATATATATATATACACAACCCAGTGGGGTGTGTGTCTTGTGTTTATTTGAATATTATTTTAAGAGTTGGACTACAAGTGTCACCTTGATGTCTGGACATGCTGTCACTAGTTGTTCCGCAAATGCAGTCATGTCAGGGCAGGCTTGCTGGCACCTGTAGTCCTCCTGTAAAGAATATTAGTAACTATTATTTTACAATTACCCATGTACTAACAGGAGTCATTTCTCTGCACAGTCGCAGGGAGACAAAGAAGTAAAACCTCATTTTGGGGGCACTCTTGAAATAGAAATATTTTAAAATGTAACTTTTATTAACATTCTTGCTAAAAATTATCAGAGATAATTGTACAAATTATTCTGGAAGATAAAGAAAATAAATCTTTCTGTATGGTCTAAATCCTCCTGTATGTTGGATGGTTAATTGATTGGCTGTGAGCTGCATGGCTGTCAATCAGTGGCTGCTTACTCTAGAGTAGCCCCTGATTGGCTGATGGCCCAGCAAATTATGGAAACCACCTGGTTTCTGTCATTTACCAGGGTAGAGATGTATGTAGGAACACATACATCTCTACAGTTCCTGTGGTATGGTATAAGGCATTTTGTCATGGCCGGAACTCTACTGGAGTAGAGGACCGACCTGAGCCAGGAAGTAGGTGAGTATTCTTCTTTTTTTTTTAGGGAATCCCTGGGATTTCTACTGAAGAAGGGGACAACTCACAGGGGAGTGTGTTTAGTATGTAATAAAATGTTACTATCTATGGTGTGTGCGTACTGTCATTATTTTACAATTTTTTTTTACAGTGGCAGTACGGATGCCGGCGCCTGCTGGCACTTGTAGTTCCACAATTACCAAAGGGCAGGCACCCCTGGCACCTGTAGTCCCACTGTAAAAAACAATAGTAGACATCTATTATTCACACTATTACCCCTGCACCCACTGGCCAGGGGTGCAGGGAAAAGCCCTGGGCTTCAGCCTAGGGCTGGGGTGCTTAGGAGCAGGCTTGGACTGAGCCGCCAGGGATTCGGTGAAGTCTCCGGTGGGCCCCACTGATTTTTAGCCAAATCCTCTATCGCAGGAGGGCATGACCTATGGTGCCATTTCTAATTGTATGGCAGGCTGCAGTGCAGCTGCTTACCGGGCAGTCATCAAGGCTGTGACTGAGCCAGGCAGAACCTGCACGCAGGGGACTGGAGCACAGTGCAGTCAGACTCAGCACTGCAGTGCACTACTGGGTAGTACATCCCAGTAGTCTCTGCAGTGGGGTCAGAGGAGCATGTGTTGAGCTCTGATTGGAGGAGTCCATCACATGCTCCTCTAACCTAGAGTTTATCAGCAACACAGCCTCATGGGTGTGACTCATTGTGAGGCTGTGACTGCTGCTCTGCTGGCTGCCTGCGGATGCTGCTGGTGAGTACACTGTGTGGGCACTGCAGGTGGCCTAATGTGTGGGTACTACAGGTGGTATAATGTGTGGGCACTACAGGTGGCATAATGTGTGGGCACTACAGGTGGCATAATGTGTGGGCACTACAGTGTAGCAGAAGGTGTGGGCACTACAGTCTGGCATAATATGTAGGCACTACAATGTGTGGGTAATACAGTATGGCATCATGTGTTGGCACTACAGTGTGGTATAATGTGGGGGGCACTACAGTGTGACAATGTGTAGGCACTGCAGTGTGACATAATGTGGGGGGCACTACAGTGTGGTTTAATGTGAATGCACTACAGTTTGACATAATGTGTGGGCACTACAGTGTGACATATGTGGGCACTACAGTGTGACAATGTGTGTTCACTACAGTGTGACATAATGTGGGAGGCACTACAGTGTGGTATACTGTGGGGGGCACTACAGTGTGGTATACTGTGGGGGGCACTACAGTGTGGTATACTGTGGGGGCACTTCAGTGTGGCATAATGTGGGAGGCACTATAGTGTGGTATAATGTAGATGCACTACACTGTGGCATAATATGGGTGGCACTACAGTGTGGCATAATGTTAATACATGTGTAGTGGTCTCATTTACACACAACTGACCAGCATGGATCTATGCCAACTTCTGTCCCTTTAATCTGCCTACTGCATCGAATTCGAGATTCATCAGACCAGGCAATGTTTTTCCAATCTTTACCTAATCAATTTTGGTAAGTCTGTGCTCACTGTAGCCTCAGTTTTCTGTACTTCTGTGCTTTTCTATGATAAAAATAACCATAAGAATGTTGATGTACTGCTGGTGGATCGTGGTGACAGCTGGACATAGCTGTCCAGAATACAGATGTGTCCTCATAAACCTATCCTTTTTGCGTCATATGGCATGATCTGAATGGCATGACTTAAAAACTCTGCCATGGGTAGCAGTTCCTGGACTTTTGTACTTTTTATTTAAATTTAGCATCTTATATTTAATAATATTTGCTCTATTGAGCAGACGGCAACCCTGAAGGCAGTTAGCAGGGCCGGATTAAGGCTTGTGGGGGCCCCAGGGCAACTAAGTTGCGGGGGCCCCCTTCAAGCCACACAGAGCTGAACCCAGCCCAGCCGTGCCCCCAGTAGCAGTCCCCCCAGGAGTACCCCTAGTAGTGATCCCCCCTCTATGCTCTGTCCCCCAGTAGTGGTCCCAGCAGTGTGCAGTGTCCCCATTGTTATCCCCAGCAGTGCCCCCCCCCTATAGAGTGTCCCCCAGTAGTGGTCCCAGCAGTGCCCTTAGGAATAGTCCGTCCCCTCCCCCTCAGCAGTGCCTTTAGGAATAGTAATCCCCCCCGCAGCAGTGCCCTTAGGAATAGTAATCCCCCCCCAGCAGTGCCCTTAGGAATAGTAATCCCCCCCAGCAGTGCCCTTAGGAATAGTAATCCCCCCCCCAGCAGTGCCCTTAGGAATAGTAATCCCCCCCCCCAGCAGTGCCCTTAGAATAGTAATCCCCCCTCCCGGCCAGACACACACAGACACACGCAGGAAAAAAAAAAAATCTCCACTTACCTTAATCCCCGCTCCTGCATCTGCTCCTCTGTTCAGCGTCCTCCCGGGCCGGCCCGCTCTGCATGATGGGAGAGACGTCGACGTCTCTCCCATCAGCCACTGCGGGAGCCGGAAGACGGAGGCTCCGGCAGTGGGCTGCAGCACAACAGCCGATGAGAGTCTGTCTGACTTTTATCGGCTGCTAAAACAAACACACAGCTGCCGGCGCCGGCGGCTGTGTGTTTGTGCTGTGTAGTGCGGCCGTCTGCACTACCGCCCTGCCCCAAGCTGATGCAGCAGCACTGACTGTGTTGCTGCATGCAGCTGCACAGCGCCCTTCTCCCGGGAACAGGTGCCGCCGGCACCTGTTTTCAGCAGGGTCACATCGACCCTGTGTGGGGGCCCTCTGTGTGTGGGGGCCCAGGGATGACCGCCCCTGTCGCCCCCCCTTAATCCGGCCCTGGCAGTTAGATTCAGAGGATTTAGTTAGTGAAGACTTCCCTATGCAATTTGTGCAAATACTAAGCAATACCTAATCTGTTAAAAGATAGATTAAAATAGAGATGTGCGTTGTGGTTCTCCTGTAATCCAAATCGCAGTTCTGATCTCCTGAGGAGATCCGGGTAAATCACGAGTAAGTCACGGTTCTGATCTTTTAGTGGTTCGGAATTCAGATTTTAAATCCGAATTTCGGATTTTAGATTGCATAAATTACATAATTTTAGCTGTTTTTAAAAACATTTTTTTATCTATGTATAAAAAAAAAATCCATATCCAAAACCAAAACACTTGAAGGTGGTTTCGCAAAACCAAAATATGAAGATGAATCCAGATCCAAAACCAAAACATGGGTGTCAGCGCACATCTGTAGATTCAAATGATTTGAAAAATGCTTTATTCCTTAAATAAATAATTTGTTAATGTATAAAAGTTTTTAGGTATTTTTAATTTTTTTACATTTTACAATTTTTAATTAAAAACCATTTTGGCAAGCCAGATCATGGAGGACTGGGCTGGCATTAAATTAACCCTTACCGATTCATGCAAGTATAAATGATATCTTTTTGATAAATTGTGTCAAAAAGGGATTCTTTTATCGGTATAGTTAGCAGCGATAATAATATAATATATAATCACAAAGTGGCCTTATATAATAAATATGATCCTATATCTTTAAACTGAATCTTTTTAACAGAAATAAAATTAATCGAGCTCCCAGATCAGGTTGATAACACTTGTTTAGAGAAGCCTTGTCAAAATTGTGTTGCTATAGAGACAGAAATAATATATAAGTATATTTTTAAATATAGTTATTGTGATTGGTCTTTTTTAATATAGTAAAAAACCTTAAATTATCACATTTATGATTAGATGACATACAGTATTTATTTTGTGCAGCAATGCAATGGATTGATAATGGATTGACTTCCAACATATTCATCATGCCTAAAATCTAAGTGCTGGCCCTCAAGCTAAACTTTGACAATCCCTGGTGGTAGGACCCAGCCTATGTACAGTAGTTGCCTTAATACTGCCTACCCTGTGCTTACATGTCCTCTGTTGGCTGGTCACACCATACAGTATCTGATGGCTGCCTATATGCTTGCATCTGCACTATTTCACGGGCTCTTACTATTGTATTTTTTCACTGTACCTTCATGCCTTAGGGCCTGATTCAGCAAGGATCGCAGTTGCTAATACGAAAGCAATAGGTCGATTGATGCGTTCTGCGCATGCGTATGCATCACAGTGCACGTGCGCAAACTAGCAATTGCGATGGGAACTGCATTTGCAGAGGCTACGCAGATCCAGAGCAGAGTGATTGACAGGAAGTGTACACCCACTAGGCAGCTGCTGGGAGATAATCTTCCTGCAGCCTCCAATGGCAGAGAGGAACCTCCTAGCCGCTCTGCAGCATTGTATGCTCCCCCGGGCTGATTGGGTAGTCTGGCAGTACCTCGTGCCCAGCGGCTGCAGAGAGGAGCAGTCACTGGGGAAATGTAATGTGGCTATGTTCGATATTCTGATATATTGGCGGTCGATATTTAAATAACTCAATGTTAATGTTATGTGCTTAAAACAAATTCTTTTTTTTTTATAAAATCATGTTGGACAAGCGGTTTTTGAAAATATATTAGGCAGTTAAGTGCTTAAACTACAGTAAAACATCAGTTTGCCTTCAGCATCAATATGATGATGATATCTGGCATAACAAGGTTTATAATCATGCTTAACACAATCATATACATTTACTCCTATACTGTACGTGTGATGCACTGCAAGAATCCATGCAGGACTATAGGATATGCAATCTTTGCATATGAATTTCTATTCTACAGATGTGTCCTCTTGCATCCTTTCCGCTCACGCTGCAAACGTGTGCATGCATCGTGCCATGCGATTTGCTGCGATTGCGTCTGACACGGTACACCATGCCATGCGCTGCGATGGGTCACAGGTGTGAACGCAGGGCGTATCTCGCGCCATATGTGGAGCGGTTTGCAGCACAAGTGGCAAAGATACAAGCGGACATATCTGTATGTAGTACGCTTATTTTGCATATTAATCAGCATCAGGCCCTAATTGTGCTTCCTCCCATTTTTGAATTATAATGGTGTGTTATATGCTCGCTCAGGTGGACCAATAATAAAGTATTCAATCCATTGGCGTATCTATAACAGACTTAGTATGTAATGCCGGCAGTCGGGATGCCTCCTGTCAAAATATCGACAGTGGTATCCCGACAGGGGTTGAGTAAGTATACTTACCCTCCCCCCTTCTCCCCTTAACCCTCCCTTCTTGTAGCCTAACACTACCCTCCCCATCCGCACCTTAACCCTCCTCCTTAGTGCCTAAACCTAGGACACCCCCCTTCGTGCCTAACCCTAACCCCCCCAGCCCTCTAAACCTAACCCTCCTCCCTAGTGGTGCCTAACACTAACCCCCCCACGGGGTGCCTAACGCTAATTCCCCCCCCCCGCACCAAACCTAACCCTAACCCCGCTATGCTGCCTAAACCTAACACTCCCCCCCGGCGGCTAAAAGCTAAGTCGCTTCTGGCTTATCTCGTTTGGGATGGCATCTGTCTGTATTCTGGTGTCAGGATTAAGATAAGCATTGGTATTTCGACGCCTATCTTAAATCACGTGTCAGGCTTGCACCATCAGGATTTAGACCGGCGGCATCCCGTCCGCCGGTCTGCTAACTACATCCCATCTACAATAGGTGCATTATAGCTAAAGGGGGGCCCATACTGACCACCCTGCACTCATACATTATACTTACATCTCCAGGTTTGGAAATACAGAATCACTGTGGAAATGGCACATCCACCATTTTCCCAAAGATCTGTGCATGTGCAGTAGAGAAATCACCAAGACATAGTGCGGGCACAATAGACTTTGGCACAATCTACTCAACAACTGGCACAGGTTCCTCGGCAACTGCACCAGTGAGAGAGCGGGGCCCCACACAGAGACTGGACATGGGCCCCATCCTCTATTAAGCCACCACTGTTGCAATGGTCAGAAGTGTGTTAGTTTATCTGACTGTTCAGCTAATTATGATATTAGTGCAGTTGTCTGGTGGTCACCAATGAAAACTTAATTTACCAATATATGAAGCTGCTCCGATTCACCAGTGTATAGTTTAGCTACACAATACTAGTGCCCCCTGGGTCACACTTTTTTAAGCAGAACAAGCTACCATACTGTTTTATATGCAGCTGATTATAATTCTTGTTTATATTCATTTATTTTTGTATATTTTTGATTAGTTATCAGATGATTTCAGCAATATAGAATATAACAGATGATTATTGGTGACGTGGGTAATTTAGCTGGTTGTTGTAGTTAATTTTGATATAGCAGGTTTGCACGTAAAAATTAACCAGCAAAATACAGTACCCTATGCATTTAATTTGCATCTACTTTGCTTCAGTTCTTTTTAACAACAGCTTTAAGAATTGCAATTTGTAGTAAATTATCCGATGACCTAAATCCCAGCCATCAAAATCTCTCTCATAGATAAACTCAGGATATGGTTAATGCATTTATCAGAGCCAAGGACACCCTGCTCTGTTTACAAACATGGCTATTTTTCAAGTCTTCTTCCAGCATCCAAGAAAATGTGATGTAAAAATGAATTAGAACGTATCTAACTGTCGGTTCAAACTAATTACTGACTGCTTATTGTTTGCAAACACAATAATACAATACTTGCCTGCTGCTTACCCTCCAAGCATTTAAATGCACTGGCATATGATTTATTTACTTAATCAAATGCAGTGAAAATGATCCGGATCAGCCAAAGTGATTTATGCATTTTACATAATTCAAAATGCTTGACTACATAGATTGTATTATTTAATTCCATAGTAAGATCCACATTCAAATAATCACTGAAAATATTCTGGCAGGTCCAGTGACAGCAGAAAATGTCACCATATCTATAGAGTGCAATCCAAAGTGAACAAAGATGTTTCAGAATTAAGTTATTAAACAGAATGTTGGTTATGGTACTGCATATATTCTTTCAGTTTCTCCAGTATTTAGGAAATTCATTAGAGTGTCAGGAAATGAGTATATTTCCAATGGTTAGGTGGGGTTAACTGTTTTGTTAGCCCCACCATTAATGTTTTCTATCGCTAGCAAATGCCAGGACGCCACGTTACAATAAAAGCAAGCACAATGGGAATGCATCAAATTCCTTCTTCTACCTTGTTTTGGGCAGAGAACAATCCTTCAAAATCTGTCTACTTTGTTATCTAGAATCTAGGATTGCGGCCAGGATGGCACTCTGTACCCTATATTCTGGTACTGTCCGAAAAAAGAACTATCATTTGGCAAGAAATACCCCACCTCATATTCATTTTCACAGTTGTGCAGATCCCTTGTTCATCCTCATATTCCCTCTTATCAAGACCCATCCCAGGCATCCCAAAACACAGCCAGAAACATGTTATGGTTTATGTTGACAGCCGTGAATTGTTATATTGATTTTTGATGGAAGGCTTTTTGATTCAGTTACACCATGCAACACATTGCAAGTATTGTTAACAGTTATGCTGGGTACACACTGGCCGACATATCAGCCGTTCAATTGAACATCTGATTTATTGTGTGTGCGTCGGCCAGTGTGTACCAGAGATATGTCTGTGAACGACGTTGTTCACAGACATATCGCATTGGCTGTGCTGCACAGCCGATGCCCAATATATGTGCAGATATACTGGGGCATCGTGCTGTGTGTACGAGTGTCAGTCGACTGCCCGTACACTTGCTGCAAGGGCCGGCTGTCTCTACCTTCTCTACCTTCTGTATCCTCCCGCTACCAATAATTGTTTGCAAAAGTTCAAAGTAAAAAATAAGTTGATGCAATACATTTCACTCCTCATACTAGAGATAATACAGTCATATGTTGGATATGATGCGGTGGTAGTACATAAGTACAGTCTTGTTTTATATCTTGTAGAACGGAAGATTCATGTAATGAAGTAATTAGACAGAGCTCAGTGACGTTCAAATCATTATTACAAACTGTAGTGATGCGCCAAATCAGGGGCTTGCTGGCAACTTTCAGGCTGTGCGGCAAACGCAAGCAAAAAAAAATGTGATGGAAAATTATATATTTGACAAAATGCATTGGGTGTGTCCTTGTGACTCCTCGGTTGGATCACACTGTGGCTGCTCAGCATGCAGGATTCCCATAGCAGTGAACCTAACACTGGAGGTAAGCACCGCCACACGATATCCATTGAGTGCACAACCTAAAGAACTACTACTGGATTTGGTGATATGCCTATACATAGGGCTTAATAAAATTAGGTGCGCATTTGCATAAACTCTCACACTTTGCACCAATGCGCACTCCTGAGAATTGCGATAACCAATTAGAAATGCCAATTTGCACTACTCGCGGCAAGGTTGCGCAAAATTTGTACAAAAAGCGTACTGGGAGAAAAGTATGAAAAACTGGCAAATCATCCTGGACTCCAAAACATTGCCAACAGAGATAGCAGGACCATAAGGAAGGCTGGTACTAGACTTAAGTTAAGTTCTGGGGATTCTTAAATGGTGTCAAATATCTGTTTTTATCACTTTTTAATAATGATTGAAAATGTTAAGCAGCAAGTGTTGTTCATCAAATTAAAGCCTTTGCAGTATTTTGGGGTATATGAAAATGCTTGTTTGTTGATTTTGCAGGGTTTTATACAAGTCTGTAAAAAGTTGGAATAAATACATTTACCTCTCAACTGCAAGTTCAAAAATACCCTCTTCTATTAACACAACACCTCCATATACCTGTCCCATATAATTTACACCTCCACATACCTGTCCCATATAATTTACACCTCCACATACCTGTCCTACATCATTTACACCTCCACATACCTGTCCCACATCATGTACAACTCCACATACCTGTTCCACATCATTTACACCTCCACATACCTGTCCCACGTCATGTACAACTCCACATACCTGTCCCACATCATTTACACCTCCACATACCTGTCCCATATCATTTACACCTCCACATACCTGTCCCACATCATTTACACCTCCACATACCTGTCCCACATCATTTACACCTCCGTATACCTGTCCCACGTCATGTACACCTCCACATACCTGTCCCAAATCATTTACACCTCCACATACCTGCTCCACATCATTTACACCTCCACATACCTGTCCCACATCATTTACACCTCCGCATACCTGTCTCACATCATTTACACTTCCACATACCTGTCCCACGTCATTTACACCTCCACATACCTGTCCCGTATCATTTACACTTCCACATACCTGTCCCACGTCATTTACACTTCCAAACACCTGTCCAACATCATGTACTGAGAAATTCACCTGTTGGCCAAATTATGCGAATACAACCCCTCCAAGTGCATGATTATTCATTGGGATGTATTTGCAGAGGTTCTGCGCTGTGTACCAATAATTTAGAAATTTGCTGTGCAAGCTCTCTGTGAGAACAGCTCACAGTACCCAACTCGTACCTAATTGGATTGACCTCATATACTTTATTTGGTACAAATGTATATTGCTTAGTTGGAGAGTCTAACAAGCAATTTTATTGTAAAAATAAAAACTTTGTGCTATGCAGCACGGCCAATACAATATATCTGTTGTTCAAAGATAAATTGGATGAACACACATAAAGATGGTCACTATGACATACCGGTGATCATTTCTACACACCATAAGTCGTCTGCAGTGTACCGAGCATAATGCAGCGTTTGGGGACTTGACACATTTTTACTATGTAAGTCGCACATGCAAAGATAGCGACTGCCATGTCACACTTGTGCAGGCCCATGCTGAAGCTGTGTACAGAAGTGGAAGCTGCTGTGTGGAAAGTGGATTTTAAAGAGCACAGAGGAGTATTTTTGCAGTGGAGCCTAAGTCCATCCCCAAAAGCCCCTTCTTAAGGGTGCTTTCTTAGGTTGTCAGTTTGTGATTATTTTGCTTTTCAGTACTGTTTCAGAGCCTGCTGAAGGTAACAAAAGCAGCACATATCATCATGGTGTCTGTGTAGGATGTGACAAGCCTTTGTCTGGGGATTACAAAGGGCATTTTATGAGGATTGTATACTACACTCCGAAGAATCCTCAGCTCAGCCATCTGAACAGATTAAGGGCCCCTTTTACAAACGAAGGGAAATACCAGCGGGAATTTTCGTTTAGTATCACTGTACCACTGGTATTTAGTAATACTTACTCCTCCGGCGAGGTTCCGCGAAGTGCAGCGGAATCCTCGTCCTCGACGAGTTCCTCTGCTGGGCTGCTGGCAGCCTAACGCTGCCAGCGACGGGGCTCCAGGGCATACTTGCCGACAATCTGGCTGCCCCTTCCGGGAGGGAGCAGCCAGATCGGCATGACTGGGGGGCATGGCCAACAAACGGGGGCGGGGCCGGCCAGTGGATGAGAGTTTGCGGGCGGGGGGCGGAGCCACGCAATCACGTCATTTTGGCCCCGCCCCCACTACACACTGCCGATATTACAGGCAGTGTGAAGCAGGGGCGGGGCCAAAATGACGCGATTCCACGTGAATCGCGTCACCACCCTCCCCCCCTGCGGGGGAGGGTAGGCAAGTATGCTCCAGGATCATGCACATGTGCGACGGTCCGTCTGCGCATGTGCATGAGACAGGGAGACCCGGCAGTGCCTGGAAGGCTACGTTGAAGCCAGAAAGGCACCACCGGGTCTCCATTGCCGGCAATGGGGCCCGCATCGCTCTCGCCATCTTTTAGATGGTGAGAGCGATGCTGTACAAACAGCGGTAATCTAAGATTACTGCTGTTTACTAAATACAGCAAGATGGTATAACCCCTTTAGCGAGCGCTAAAGGAGTTATATTTCGTTTGTAAATGGGGCCCTAAGGGTCTGATTCGGAATTGGGAGTATAGTGAAAAAAAAAAAGAACAAGCAGCAAACCATGTTGCAATGCAAGGGATGAAAACACATTTATTCATGTTTTGTGTATATATATAGTAAATATTGGCTGCTGTTGCATGTAATGCAGCCCACAAACGATGGACAGCTTTATCTCTACACTGCTATTCAGGTGTGAGTTTGGACACAACCCTCTCGCATGTAAATCTCTCTGACATTTTGGGTTTTGTTTATTAACCACTGCTGAGCACTGTCACTCGGCAGTGCTAATTTAGTATCCAACTTGTGAGTAGCAGCGGTGGTAACTAAAACACCGGAGCAATTCAACATTGCTCCAGTGCAGAGACAGCTGATCTGAAAATCAGCTGTCCCCATAACACCATATCACTGTTACTTTGGTTGCAGTGAAACCAAAGTAGCAGAGTCTGACTGGGGTTAAGCATTCACACGAAGACCTGGTATCTGGCGGAGAGAGCCAGACAGGGACGGTAGGATCCGAAAGGTCCCTTTTCACAGCCTGAACCACCTTCCCATAGAAAGGAACGGGGGTCTGGAGATCAACCCTATCCGATTGCTTTCCGCTGTCAAATTCTGAAAATATTGTATTTTTGGAGGTTAATTAATTTATATGCCCCTAACTATTGTATGGGGACAGTGGGCCAGAACAGGACTCAAAGGTAAGCTGTATATATACGTGATACTGTATCAACAGTGGAGGAAATCGTGCTCCAATGCAGACTTGATCCATTTCAAATATATGTTGTTAACAACATACAGTTCTGTTCTTTCCCTCTCTAAACAGTTTTATTTCAAGACCCTTTTCAATCCTCTAAACCCAGTCATCACTTTCAACTCCCTCCTCTGCCCCCCCCACACTCCTCGCACCCCCTCCTCACTCTCTGCCCTTGACTTCACCACCCACTTCACCTCTAAAATTGAATCCATATGCCAGGACATCACATACCACCAGACCCTCACCACCCCATCCCCTTTTTCCCCAGCCTTCCTATCCCCATCCACATTGCCAACTCTGACTTCATTCTCCCTTGTATCTGGATATGAAGTCATGGCCCTAATCTGGTCCTCCCCTCCTCCACCTCCCCCTTGACCCTATCCCTTCCTGTCTACTCTGCTCTTTTTCTCCTGTTGCCTGTTCCCATCTTGCCCATTATTTGCGCTTGTCTCCTCCATTCTTAAAGAAACATTCTTGACTCTGACACTCTATAATTACAGCCCCATCTCTCTCATCTTTTGCCTCCAAACTCCTTGACTTGCTTGTCTGCAACCACACATTACCACCTGCCTTTCCTCCCACTCCCTGCTCTACCTATTTCAGTCTGGCTTTCATCCTCTCCACTTCAAAGAAACTGCCCTCATTAAATTAGCAATGATCTCTTTGCTGCCAAATCCAAGGGCCACTACTCTGAATGGGCTCTAAAGACCGACTTCTTTATCAAAGCCTCCCAACTCTTATATTAACCCTCTGCCACATGCTCCTTGCTCACTGTTACTCTCCTCTGTGTCACCAGTGTCTGTCTGCTCCTCCCTCATAAACATTAAGCTCTAACAAGCAGGGCCCTCTTCCCTCATGTACTTTGCCTTCCCTCATTTATACTATCATTTGCTCCCCACTGCCTACAACTTAGCTTTACCCTTGCGTATTATGACTGCTGATGCAGAATGTTTATAAACCATGTCCATGCCTTGCTATGTTCTGTACTCTAAGTGACTTCGCTCTTGTATTGTTCATAATGTTTCTGTCTATGTACCTTGTACGGTGCTGTAGAACCCTTGTGGCCCCATATAAATAAAGGATAATAATAATAATAATAATAATACCTTTGTAATTAATTTCTACAAATATAGAATTTAAATCTACCCCACCTGCATTGCAAAATGGTTTTGCTAAGGTGCACAGTTACTTGCTCTTTCTGCTTTACTCCCACTTCAGAATCACATCCTATATTCTTATTTTACTGGGTGATGAGATTGTTGCAAGATGCTTTTGTTACTATCTAGGTTATATATGCAAATAGCCAGATCACAGAGGACAGTGTTGTCCTTCTGTCTGTGAGTCCTTAGATTCTCTGGAACTGGATGGTTCATGTGGCAGTAAGACAGGGAAATCAGGGAGGATTCAAGGTCATGTCAAGTCAGATGATGTAATGGAAGTCTTTAAACTTATTAATAAAACTATACAGTACGGATAGATGATAGCCCAATTACCTGCCTCTCTGCAGAATTTGGGGATCTTCAACAAAAAGGCAATGTTTTTCTAGTGTACAAGTCCTCATTAATAAATCTTGAGGTGTTGAATCAGTTTGATTATAACAGGGTATTCAATTAGGTGCAAGAATAGCAAAAAGCTTGCACCTGCTTTGTTTTCGCTGCAGGTGCGGGATTTTTGCTATATGATTAGGTGCAGAGTTTTTCATTTTTTGAGCACAGGGCGATTTTATTTGTGCACCTCCAGAGCAAGACCAATTTTTCCTAAAATCCACATTATTAGGAAAACTGGCCAGGAAATCCTCTAGGACCCCGGTGGCACCCCTCCTAAATACTCACCTTCCGTAGCGCTGTCTTTTCCCTCCAGCGTCAGGTACCGGTCTTCTGCAGCAGTGGTGTGTGTAAGTACAGTATGTTGTGTCAGTGTTTGTAGTATGTGTGTGTAAGCATGTGTGTGTGTGTAAGCGATTGTGTGTATATATGAGTTTTTGTGTGTCCCCCATGTGTGTGTGAGCCCCCATGGAGGCAGCAGCAGGGAGAACTACATCTCCCAACACCCACCGCCCCACCCAGCAGCCCCCTGGTCTCCCAGCAGCCCCCTCCCCAGTGCAAAGATGGAGGACAGATGACCGGGAGCCATGGAGACCACTGGAGAGGTAAGTAGGTTTTTTTTTCTTGCACTGTGGGGGTTTCAGTGCTGAAATCCCTGTGTTCATTTTTAAAAAATTGAATACCGTGGGTATCGGGAGCACACATACCAAAATCGGGCGTGAGGTCTGCATGATGTTTTGTGGACTAAACCTCGCTCCCAATTGAATACTTCCCTAAGAGTATTTTTTGTATGCATCTGTTTTAAGATGACAAAGCGTTTTGTTCTTCTCTTTCAGTAACTAAAATTGATGTGGCTGTTGCCAGTCTTTCTTCTGGGACTGCTATTCAATTTCAGGATTAAGTGAATGTCCACTGAAAGATCCTATAGTTAGGAGAATGAAAGGCAGCTATAATATACTTCACATCTCCCGAAAAACATTACTCAAGTCTGGTGTTGCTATAGCTTCAGTTTTCAGGACTCTCAGATTACAGTATGGACAGATTCCATGCATTAGAACATTATTAAACAATATTTACTTAAAAGGATTGAAGTTCTGCACAAAGGGATTGATTTATTTTTGTAAAGGATCACTAGATATAAGTGACTTCACATATAGAAGTATAGCTTCAGCAGTGTTTGCCAGGAGAGCTTGATACGTGGATGTCAGACCCATAATCAAAGAATCATGTAACCATGCTTCTATATAGAGCCGATGTTCTGTTTGGTGAAAACATGGCTTCAGTGATTCAGAAAGTGGTAAATCGCATCACTTGCCATAAAAGGTATGTAGTCATGTGACATGTCACAATCACGATGACAGAATGCCGGCTAGGGATTAATGACAGGCGTTGAGATGCCGATGGGGAGAGGTCATAATCCTGACACCGGATTAATGACAGGCGTCGAGATACCGATGGGGAGAGGTCATAATCCTGACACCGGAATCCAGGACGACGCAGGCCCAAACGAGGTGAGTACGGTGCGCCCATCCTGTTAGCCACAGGAGGGGGGGTTAGGTTTAGGGCACTTAGGGTTAGGCACCCCCTGGGAGGGTTAGGGTGCGGGGAGAGGGGGTTAGGTTTAGGCACCCCTGGGGGAGGTTAGGGTTAGGCATTAGGGGGGGAAGTTAGGGTTAGGCACCCCTAAAGGAGGGTTAGGGGGGAGAGGGGAGGGTTAGGGTACTTACCTCACAGGATTTCCATCTGTTGGGCTCACAGTGTCGGGCATTACAATCCCATTCCACCATAAAACAGGCCTTTCCTTTTCTTTTCTTTTCCTCTTGCTCACACTTCAGTGAGGCATTGTGCAGTTGGCCAGGGAAGCAGTTAGTTGGTAATGAGTCTAAGTATACTTTACATCCATTTTATAGTTCAACCTTCATGAAGTCTTGTAGATGGCAGGATTGGAAATGACATAGAAGTGTGGATGCTTACCACTGAAGATAAGTGGGTTTTCAACATCATCAACAAAGGATACAAAATTGAGTCCCACTCAGTACAAAAAGGGAAGTTCTGAGTCTCATCCTGCCAAGATGCCCTGGAAGCTTTGTAGAACATTTTAAAGCTATTGTGATTTCTCCTGTTCCAAGTCTGTCCTGGTAAAAAAAAGTAATGAGGTGGGCTACTGTATAGAGAAAGGAGATGTAATCACCTCCATAGACGTACAAGAATTTTATCATCACATTACTATAACAGATCAACATCAATTCCTCATATTTTTCTTTATACAGTAGGTTTGGGATGGGTACAGGATGCTGGCGTTCGGGATCCCGGTATACAAAATTCTGACGCCGGCATCACGACAGGGTTAGGATACTAACACCTGTCCATCGGTATATTAACCCTTCCCCTTCCCTAACCCTTACCTTCCTCTCCCCAGTGCCTAAACCTAACCTTCCCCCTAGTGCCTAAATCCTGCACCCTAAACCTAACCCTCCCCCCTTAGTGCGTAACCATAACCCTCCCCCTAGTGCCTAACCCTAACCCTCCCTCTAACCCGCTACTTACTTTCGGTATTTCAGCGGTCGAGATGCCGGCTGCTGAGTGCCAGAATCCCATCTGCCGGGATACTGAAAGTATCCTGTAGGTTTATTAAATAGATGGGCTGTGTCAAATCATAGAACAGGAAACCACCCAGCCACTCGTAGAAGGGAAGGGAATGATATCAAGGTAAATGTGTATAGGTTTAAAATGGAATTGGAGCTATTTGTTCCAGGTCAGTTTTTTGGGGATGAAATTGAATTTGAGAGCTCCACCATTTGCCTTGCCACAGCTATCAGGCGATACAGCCTATGGGGTCTATTTACTCAGCAATGTTAGGAGAATGAGTGAAAAGTGATAAGGTGCCAGCCAATCAGCTCCCAACTGTCATTTTTTAACACTGCTTGTGAGATTTCAGTTAGGATTTGATTGGCTGGTACCTTATCACTTTTCACTCTGTCTCCTAATACTGCTTAGTAAATAGACCCCTATGTATTCTATTTACTATAGGTTATCCTTTTCTTATAAATTACAATGCATATATTGTCTATTTGTATTGTAACCCATTTAAAATATAATTGTCACTAAGCATTGTACACCTGTTTGTAAAAAAAAGTATATCTTTTATAAGTCTGTTTCATATATTCTTTGGGACCTTAGGACCTCATTCAGAGCCGGTCGCACAGAGCGTGCGGTCGGTCTGAATGAGGGGAGGACCTCTTGAATTTTCAAGACGTCCTCCTTTGCGGTGGTAAGGCTGTGGGTTAACGCCCACAGCCTTACGACCGCCTAAGGTGATGGTCAAGACCATCGCGACCATCGGGGCTTACGACGAGACCCTAGGGTAGGGTCTCCCTTGTCGTAAGCCCCGGAGAGCTTTCGGCTCTGTCTGAGCCGGAAGTTCTCCACTGACATCACTAGTGATGTCAGTGGGGCCGCCCCATAACGGTAGGCTTTCCCATGGGCACACCCCCGTTTGGGCTGCCACCCCCCCGGCCCGCCTTCCAAACGGGGCGAGCTGTCAATCAACATCGACAGCTCGCCCCCTTTGGATCGAGACCCGCTACGACCGGCGCTGTCGGTCGTAGCGGGTCTCACGCATGCTCTGTGGGGGGCCATCGACCCGGTCCGAGCGCATCGGGTCTGAATGACCCCCTTAGTCTTTAAAGCACTATTTCTCGGGTAGTCCCCAGCACACCCGGAAGAATATTCAGATCTTGTTGCAAGCTGCCTACTGTGAGGTTCTGGTTTTGTTGTGGTCCCGGGGTGGTAATAGGAGCAGACACTGAAGCAGATTTAAAAATAAACATGGAGCGTTTAATAAGTGACTTAACAGACATGAATGTGGCAAAACAGAAAGTCCGGGTTTAGCACTAAAGTGCACTTGGGAACTGTAGTGATGCAATGGGAAAAAGTCCAGGTAGTGATAACAGAAGGCAGGCCAGTATACCAGGTTTTGTGAGGCTGAAATGAATTGCAGGCTTAAGTGAATTGCAGGCTGAGGTGAATAATGACCAGAGGAAATGTAAGAGGAGGCAGGGTGCAGGGTATAGCTAACACAGGTACTCAGGCAAGGGAGAGGCAATAGGAGGAGGCAGGGGATTCCAGCAGGGTGTGGAGCAGGTCAGGTAAAGCTGGATTAGGCAGATATCCAACAGGCAGGCGGACAAGCTCAGGAACTCTTTCTCAGCTTGTGCTGAGAAACACGTTGCGCTGGCAATGCAAGGGAGCTCTGAACTCCCCAAAATACCCAGTGCTAAGCCGTGACTGGTCAGAAAGTGAGCATGTGACATGCGAGGATTGGCTGACTAGGTCACATGGCCGAAAGCAAGATGGCGGCGCCCATGCCGGAGCGGAATGGAAGCACCACCAGGCCTACCCAGCACAGAGTGACAATATGCCCAAACAGGTCCACGCAAAGCCAATGCTCCCCGCCAGGCACCAAAGAGGGTAGGGTTAGGGTAGGGAGAGGATAAGGGTTAGCATACCGAACAACAAGTGTCGGAATGCTAGTCCTGTTGGGATGCCAGTGTCGGGATTCTGACTGCCGGTATCCCATACCCAACCCTGCACATGTGACTGCAGCAATTTTAACAAGTTGAGTCAATGCACAAGTATGTGTGACTACATTGACAAAATGATGTCTATATCCCAGCAACTAACAACTGTAGGAGTCCAAGTAGATCCAAGGAGATTACCAGGGCAAAACTACAGAACTTAGTGCCTGAATACAGCCAAGCTAACTACAGAAATTGTCAGGACTAAATTGCTACAGTATCAGGAATGTGTGCCATTTGAGTTAAATGCTGAGAATAATATATTACACACTAAGGGCTATATTTACTAATTTAAGTGCAGGTTTTTAGAAGTGGAATTGTTGCCCATAGCAACCAATCAGATTCTACTTGTCATTTATCTAGCACCTTCTAGAAGATAACTAGAATCTAGTTGGTTGCTATGGGCAACAACTCCACTTCTAAAAACTCACACTTTAGTAAATATACTCCGTAAAAGTGAGAAGCCCAGAAAGTTCAAATACAAATGTTATGTATATCATAAAATAAGACACAAAGCAACTGAATTTAAATTGAAAAATGTGAATGCTATGCAAAGTAAGAAGTGCAACAGTAAAGATGAGTCAGCTTTAAGTGTCACAGACAGATGCAGAAAGGATTATTATATATATTGATATATTATATATATATATTGGTATATCAGGTATATATATATTATATATATATTGGTATATCAGGTGCCACTAGACATTTCAACTGCACTGAGAAGTGGTTCACTACATTGAACACATGTGATCCAATAACAAATGATTCAGACCCGTTCGCTAAGCTGCGAATGCACGCTTAGGGCGATTATCGCATGTTTGCGAATGGGCATGCGTCAAAGAACGCATGCGTGAATTAGTCACTGCGGCTGGGAATCGTGCTCTCGTAGTACACAGACTGGACGCTATTTTGAGTGACAGATAGCGCCTTTGTGGGTGGTAACAGGGGAAGGTGCTTGTGAATGGGGGGGTGGTGCTGCAAATGCAGGCATGTCTGGGCGTCAAAACTGAGTTCTATGGGTGTGCAAAATTAGCAAAGGAGCGTCATTGTACACGTCACTTGGTTGTTTTTCAGCCTGCAGTGATCGCAGTGCTTGCAGCGGGGAAAGGTTTACCTCAAGCGATGCCTTGCAGCTCCGATGGCTATCGATGGTTCCGATTGTTCATACACTTCCTGGAGATGACGTGTGTTAAAAGAGAAACGTGGGCGTATTTATACCGGTGTGCGTTCGCTCTGCCATCACTCTAAGACATAGAGGGCGTCCTTACACCAGACAGTGTGATCGCGGCATTTGCATACCCTGCCCCTTTTAGCTTTGAGAGCGCAGCTTAGCGTCCGGGTCTGAATGAGCTCCTAAGTGCTTACAGCTACAAAAGTCGGGACAGTCACTACCCTTTTGAAAATAGGGACTAAAACCAAAGTCACAGAAATCCAAGTTGTGCTTTATGTACCAGGTATGGGGACAGTATGAGAACAGGGAAGCTAGAGGTAATATGGAACAAAAGTGGGACAGTGATAGTTACAGGTACCCAATGCCATCAACTATATGTCCTTTACACATACATTAACATTTTTATGTGATAACCTCTGACTCACAGCCTATGGAACTCTGGCAGAGAAGGTTAGGTCACCTTGGCTATGACAGTGTCCAAAAACTACTAAATGGGATGTTACAGGAGTGCCTGTAACACATACAGAAAGGCCCATGTGTGAAAGAGGCAACCAAAACCATTGTCCATTTCCAATGTCAGCAAGCAGAGCTGAGGCACCCCTGGAATTTATGCATAGTGTGTACCGAAATAAGTTAAATCGATAAGTGGATACAGATACTTCATAACGTTCATCAATAATTTCACAAGAATTACACACATTTATTTCATCAAATAAAATAGTGAAGTGATGTAGAAATTACAAACTACAAGAGTCTAGTAGAAAATCAAACCGCTCAAAAACTGAAATTCTTTAAATCTGACAATGGAGGAGAATATCTCAAAGATGTGGAAATCTTTCTAAAGAAGCATGACATTGAACATTAATTGACCATCGCGTACATGCCAGAGCATGGTGTAAGTGACTGTGAAAATCGTACATTAGTGGAGAGAGCCCGATATATGCTAAAAGATGCAGAACAAGTATGAGTCCCTCTATATGCCAGCAGTTCTGCGCTATCTAGTATATTTGGTGAATCTCCTGGTGTATAATATTTACTCTGCATACCAATGCCAAATAGTACACACATATTGACATTTCTAAAATGCAAGGGAGTCATTGCCAAAGACTTTGTTGTGCTTCTTAAAACCAGAAAACTAAATTTAATCATTCCTTTGTTTACAGGATTAAGAAAAAATTCATTCTGTTGTGCAAACTAAACTGGTTTGCTTCTGCTTTTGCTACCAGATGAGATAAGGGTCTCATAACCTGGGAAGTGTTTTCTTGGACAGAAAACTGTATCAGATTACCTTATTTTTTTTTTTTCCTTAAAGAGAATCAGACCTCCTATCAAGCCTGGATTCACTTTAAACTGGACACATTACTTACACAGATTCTGTGGCTGGCTGACTTCAATTCACTGTACTGACTGTAATTCACATGTGTCCAGCTTTAAAGGTATGAGGTGGTAACTCTAGGAAAGAGACTGGAGAGACACAGGGGGAAGGAGGCAGGAGAGACACAGGTGGTTGGAGAGACATGGGGCAGGAGGACGGAAATGACACAGGGGCAAGAGGTTTGAGTGACACAGGAGGAATGTGGCTGGAAAGAGTCAGGGGTTGGAGGGGAGCAGGAGGCTGGAGTGACACAGGGAGCAAAAGGCTGGAGTGAAAAAGGGAGCACAATTCTGGAGTGACACATGGAGCACTATGCTGGAGTGACAAAGGGAGGAGGCTGGAGAGACACGGGTCAGGAAGGGACACGGATTATGAGGCTAGAGTGACACAGGGAGCACAAGGCTGGAGTGAGACAGGGAGCATGAGGCGTTGACACAGAGGATTTGTTGCTGGGGAGACATGGGGTAGGAGGCTAGAAAGACAGGGTACTGGTGACCCAAGGAACACAAGGCTTGAGTGACTCAGGGGGAAGAAAGTTGGAGAGACAGAGGGGGAACGAGGTTAGAGATATACAGGGGGCACAAGTCTGGTTGACCCTCTGTTGTATGTTGATGGCATTGGCTATAGTCCTACATAAACATGCATCTTCCAGACTATGTGATCTAGATGAATATTGAATACCAATGGAAGACACCATCAATGGTGGAGTCGTCGGATCCACCAGCAGACTTGAGCATTGCTCAGATACGCAAAGTGGACATTGCAGGGTTTGCTTAGTCTGTCGCTTGTTACTGCACAAGGGGAATGATTTAATAGGCATTTGCCTATATTCACAATTGTGAATCTGTAAGAAATAGCATCTGTGCATGAATAGAGTCCACCACTGAATCAAGCCCAGAGTGTGGAGTTCCTGTCAGAGGGAGTGAGTGGAAGAAACAGGGCCTCATTCAGAGATATACGCTAATGCAATCGCAGCTGCATTATTTCACAGATCACGGTTGCTAAAAGTTGCTAATGACTCCCAAAGAATAGCCAAGCATAGGGACGCCCACTGCTGCCTATTCATATCCACCCAATAACATACAGCAGCGTAAACATTGGTGACATCGATGCAGATCCTGCAGCCATACAGCATATTGGCTGGTCTGACCAGAAGCAAACACTGCAGCTCTCCTGACACACAGAGAGCTCTCATGTCCATGAAACGCCATTTAAATGGTCAGATATGCCTGTGTTTGCTTAGTCACCCTCCGTTACCTTCCCCAAATGCACTGACTATCTCTGACTCACTTTGCAAGCTGTTTCCCACTCTTCCGCCTTTGTTCATTGTGTTGCTTGGTGTAAGCTTTTCTTGTGCCTAATCCTAACCATCAGGGTAAGTGCCTAACCCAAACTGTCCCTCCTAGTGTCTTACCCTAACCCTCTGGTAAGGGCCTAACCCTAAACTTTCCTCCTATTGCCTAACCCTAACCATCGGGGTAAGTGCCTAACCCTTACCGTCCCTCCTAGAGCCTAACTCTAACCCTCCAGTAAGTGCCTAACCACAACTCTCTTCTTTGTTAAAAAGAAGGATGGAGGTCTCAGACCCTGTATCAATTACCAAAGCCAGAACGCCATTACTATTAAGGATTGATACCCGTTTCCTCTGATTTTAAAGCTGTTTGATAGAGTTAAGAGGCTCAATGTTCTTCACTAAATTAGACCTTTGTGGAGCTTTTAATTTTATTAGGATAAGAACTGGAGAGGAATGAAAGACCACCTTCAACACTCGTAATGAGTATTATGAATACCTGGTGATGCCATTCGGTTAAGTAATGCACCAGCCGTCTTGCAAAGATTCAGGAGTGACATTTTCTGAGAACTCTTCTACAAATTTGCGGTGGTTTATCTGGATGATATCTTGATATTTTCTAAAGATCTGGCAAGTCATCGAGAACATGTTGATCCTGTATCGGCTCTGATAAAACAAACTGATCTGCAAACTGGAGAAGTGTTCATTTCAGCAGAAAGAGATACCATTCCTGGGATATATCCTATCAGGGTCCAGCCATCATATGGATCCAGAGAAGCTTGCTGCCATTGTTAATTGACCATCTGGGTTGAAATTTTTCAGTGCCTCCTGGGGTTCTGCAATTTCTACAGGCAGTTTATTAGGAGTTAAGGTGCATACACACACAACGATTTAGTAAATGAACGATTTTAGTAAACGATTTTTGTTCATTTTTTCAAGGGAAAAATGAATGAAATTTGTTTACTAAAATCATTCATTTATTAAATGTAATGAACGATTTTTTTGAACTACAAACGATTTTTGCATATTCCCTTACTGAAAATCGTTGAGTTGGTCAGTCTGACTTAACTACAAACGTGAACGCGCATGAACGATAATCATTCATCGTTTTAACTCAGAAAGTGAACAATTTTTTCAACGATTGAACAATAAACGATATCATTATCGATAATCATTAAAAAAATCGTTGTTTGTGTATGCACGTTTAATCATCAATTGTAGCTTCCAACACAACATTTACCAGGAAGGGCCAGGATTTCAAGAATTGGCCATGTGCAGTTGAAAAGGCATTTTCTCACTTAAAGCAATGTTTTCTATCTGCACCTATTCTGAGATGACCTAAACCCAGTTTACCCTTTGTTCTAGAGGTGGATGTTTCTACTGTTGGGGTAGGTGGAGTTTTGTCACAAAAATATTCTGCTGGGAAGTGGTACTCTTGCGGCTTCTTTTCCCACATTCTTGGTTCCAGAAAGAAACTACGCAGTTGGAGACAAGGAGTTGTTAACAATTAGGCCCGTATTCAATTAGTTTCTCACCCGCAATACTTTTTCGCATGCCGCAGTGTTCGCTGACTTCGCGTGTTTTAGCCGCGGAAACTTATCGGGCACTCCCCCGCTATTCGCCGCATTCAATTGCAAAGGTCGCGAAAAACGTGTCCTGGCCAAACTCAAACAGGTGAAAAGTGCTGTCAGAAATGGGGAAATCAGCCTGACACTCCCCAAAAGGTGCACTAACATTGGGAATCAGTATAGATGTCCCCGATTAGCCCCCCTGGAGCTATTTGGGGTACTTAAGTGCTTTCAATTGCCTCTATATTGCATCTTTGCACAAGTGGTGAAGAATAGTATAAAGCTGTTTTTTGGGTGAAAACAAGTAGTCCTGTCAAATTTGGGGTACTTGAAAATAGGTGCAACTATTGTTTAAAATCGCTAAAGTGAAGTTTTAAGTGTTGACAAAAAAGCACCTTTAGCAAGCACCTGCAATCCAAAAAACACTTCCCCCATACTTGCAGGCCCCCCAAAAGTCTATTTTGCTACTTTTTAGGTGTGTACCCCCACTTTGTACTTTTCCATCCCCATTTTTAAAGTATTTTGGGGTGTTCCTCACCTTTGCACCCCAAAACCGCAATTCTGCACTGTTTTCCGCCTGCTACTCATAGGCGAAACTTTACAGTGCATTGACTTTCCACGTACGCGAAGTCTTTGCAATTGATACTTTTCCGCTTGGCGAAATTATGTCATCCGCGATACTTTTCGCCGGCAATTGAATACGGGCCTAAGCTGGCCTTGGAAGAGTGGTGCCACATGCAGGAAGGGGCCACATTTCCAGTTACAGTACTTACTAATCATTAAAACGTTTTGTGTCTCAAGACGGCCTACTGCCTAAACTACCATCAAGCCAGGTGGTCATTGTTCTTTGATCGATTCAATCTGGTTGTCACCTATTGATCAGATGACAAAAAATATTATGGCAGATGTGCTGTCCCATGAATTCAGTACTGCAGAGGAGGAGTTATCCAGCAAGAAAAAGTCCATTCTCAATCCAGCCTACTTTCTTGCCGTTACCAGCAGAGTAAGGGTTTCGTGTGGGAAATCATTCTTATCTCCAGAACTGCGTCCCAAATTACTGAAGTGTGCTCATACATCTCGTTTCACTGGTCATGCGGGGTTGAAGAAACTTGACTTGATTCTCACGGTCAGAATTCCTAATGTGTTTCATGTCTTCCTTCTCAAACCTCTGGTGATTAATCAGTTTTCCACATTCTGCACCTCCCTCTGCAATACAAGGGGATCATCAGGAGGAATTTGAGGTGAACCAGATCTTGGACTCATGGATTTCTATTTGTTCTGTTCAATTTCTGGTAGACTGGTAGGGGTAAGGGTAAGGTCACGAGGAGTGCTGTTGGGTGAAAGCTTCAGATGTTCATGCTCCTTGGCTTATTCAAAAGTTCCAGTGAAGATTTTCTGACAAGCCATCTGTGGGGTGTTCGGTGCCCACCCCTAGAGGCAGGGTAATGTCGCAGCATTTAAACCAATACCAAAAACTATTGGGAGAAATGTTTTTCTAAACATCTTACAAATAAATGAAATAATAACTTTCTGTGGTTTTTAACACTTTCAGCTGGTTACAATGGTTTGACTTGTATTTTTTTAGCATGATTAGTCCCTGAGGTGGGCATTCTATTTATATGCACCAATGAGAAATATCCATTGGCATACCAACATTAATATTAGTGTGGTATTTTCTCTACAGCAACATTGGTTTTTAGGTCGGATGTATTCTTTACTTTAAAGCATTAGTTATCTACCTGAGTAGATAACTAATACATTAGTTATCTACCTGAGTACAGAGTGATATATTTATAGATATTTTCTAGCTATATGTTCATTAATTATATATTGTTGTACACCATTACACACGTGCTCATATATGACCGTTATCCTATATATGGTTTTATCCTGTACTTTTTTATTATGTGTTTTTTATTTATTTTTTTATTTTTAATATAATCCTTTCCTTTGTCTTTTTTTTATATATATATTTTAAATAAATATTTTTTTTTACTGACTAGCGCCTATATATTCCTTGTTTGTGTATGGTCTATATAGGGGGGGTTCCTGAGCACAGTCCAATGCCAGAGTATGGGTTCCCAACCATACTCCAGTGATCCTTACTGTTTGTTTCTGACCTTGGCTGACCTGATTCCTTCTCACCCCTTGTACTGTGCTCGATGTCCTGGTTTTGACCTTGGCTATTCACTGTGACCTGTTTACGTCTGATCACTGGTACCATCTTGTCTGTATGGTTGAGACCTAGCTTGTCAACTACGCTGTATATTTCATCGTACACCACTCCATTCCTAAGTACACCAGCGCCTGTATTAGAGAGAACCAAGTCTGAGGGCTGCAACCTGCTTATTGGATGCAGCCAGTCCATACCTGCTTGCTGGAGTCCCTAGTGAATACCGCCGACATGTTAGACTCCACGCCTCAGTACTCGTTCTCGCCAATCACATATTACAGGCTATCATCCTTATCTATCCATGAATTGTGACACTAGACTTTTGATTAGCAGCTACCATCCAAGTGATAATTTGACACAATTGTCCCTTCATCAAAAGAAACATCTCTGTATTGGGACACAGATTCTTCTTGGGATGAAGGGACATTTGTGTCAAATTGCAGCTGCAATGTGAGCTTTACCATATCTGGTGGATCATTATAGTGTTTACCATTTTATAACTAATATAGGTAATATCTCCCGGCAATTCAAGGTTTGCACTATGTAATATTGTACAGGTATGTATGTTAAGCAACATGTATAGAATTACTTTTTATTGCCATATCCAGCATAGCCTTTCCATTCAATAACTTCAGTAGGATAGTTTATTTTCTTTAAACTGTGGTCTGTAAGTATATCTCCAAGAGTTATGTAAGTAATAGAAGGAAGCTTGATGCCTTTATAATGCTCCTACTCATCAGACCTCTAATATGAGGCTATGAATGGGTGCTTGAACAAACAGATATGATATAGTCTTTGGGACAATACTGAATATAGTGTTGCACAGTACTCAGAACTCTAGAGTACAGAGACAGGTTTTAGACGACCACAGCGAGGTGCCTGTAGTACCAGTGTATTAGAGATGTCTGTTAATTTTACCTCTGGCCACCAGAGGCCACTGAGTTTTGAGAACTTGACCTTGAGTTGATGTTTATCCAAGATGGCGAGTATTGCATCAAGAGAATCCATCTTGGATCCTGTCTCCTTTGTTAGAGATGTCTGATATCCTTACCTCCAACCACTAGAGGTTGCTGTGTTTTGAGAACCTGCCCTTAAATTTGCCCTTATCCAAGATAGCCAGTATTGCATCAAGTGAATCCATAGTGGTTCCTGTTTCCTGTTTGGGACTACAAAATGTAGTTTCCTGCTTGAACTTGTGCTTGATTATTCTACCTGCTCAGCTGGTATACAATCAGGAAACTGGCTGCCTTAATACCGACAGCTAGCTTCCCGACTGTCATATCCCGGCGAGGGTGAAATGCCGGGTGTCTAGATGTAGACGCCTGACATTTCCCCGACGCCGGGGGACCGGCGCCCGGCATCCCGATCGAAGGGATGCAGGGCGCTGCGAGCGGACAGTGCGGAAGGGGAGGGTTAGGTTTAGGGCACCCGGAGGGGACTTGGGGTTAAGCAACCCCCCGGGAGGGTTAGTGTCAGGCTAGGGGGAGGGAGGGTTAGGGTTAGGCACCCCCCAGGGGACTTAGGTTTAGGCAGCGGGGAAGGGTGGGGTTAGGGGTAGGCACTTAGAGGGGGTTTAGGGTTAGGCACTTGGGGGGAGGTTAGGGTTAGGCACCCCTAAGGAGGGTTAGGGTGTTAGTTTATACTTACCTTAGCAACGATCGGGATTTCCAGCGCTGTCGGGCTTCCGGGAACTCTGCTTTTGTCGGCCAGGCATGGCTGGCGGTATTTCATACCGATTCCGCTCAGCTCTAGGTACTTGTTCCTGTTACCTTGTACTTCTGAGCAACTAACCTTGCGCACAGACCTGGCTATGTCTGACTACCCACTTGTATATCTACTCTGACCATTCGACTCCAGGTAATAACACCAGTATCATAACAAAATGACAGACTGCAGGAGATGAAGATACTGGAGTGCTGCACAGTACTCATAGATGGACTCACCAACATGTAGTGCTGCTGGAGTGGGTGCAAAGTACAGAACAGTCGTGATGGTAGATGCTTGGGATGAATGTAGACTAAACCTGGGCATCCACTATGCAATTTTCTGTCAGATATCTGTCCAATCTGGCTAGTTGGAATGAAAAATTGTAATGTATGGGAGCAAATGACAATTGGCCATTTGCTCACAAACACTGGAAAATAGGCAAAAATGGTTGTTCAAATTGTATAAACACACAAATGTAACCAATTTGAACAATTTTTTTATCCTTTTTTCAGTGTTTAAAACCATATGATCGACTGTCATTTGCTCCCATACGTTACCACGTTTCATTCCAACCAGCCAGATTGGACAGATATCTGACAGAAAATTGTATAGTGGATGCCCAGCTTTAATGTAATGCTGAAAGCACTTATATGAAGGTGTTTGAGTCAGTATGCAGTAGAATGCAGGACACTGGAAGCTGAGTCAGATGCAGATGCACTTTGTAAGTGCAGGACAATGGGAGCTGTCAAATCCAGATGCTCTTCGTGAGTGCAAGACACTGGATGCTGAGTCAAATGCAGATACTGGAACAGAGCTGGAAGCTCTCTGTTCTCAGGGGAAAGAGAGTTATCCTGGCCATGAGCTAGACACAGGACATGGTTTAAATAGGTTGCTCCCAGAGCCTATTGGCTGAGCAGGTCATGTGTGCAAAGCTGCTGGAATCTGGTTGGCAGATGCATCATGTGAGTAAATTCACACAAATAAATAGACCAGTTGGCTCTGAGCACTGACTAGAGTTCTACAAACAAAGCAATATACAATAATTAAAAGAACTGCACTATATCACTCATAATAAAAAATGCATGCAGATGCAATATGAAAATAATACAAATTTATTAAAGTATATCTCTTTAATAGATTGACACTTGTGCATGGGTCCCAGCATAGTCATTAAAGCATAATACAAAATTTCACTTTTGTACCATATACAGTCAGGTCCACAAATATAGGGACATTGGCCCTCATTCAGAGCCGTACGCTCTGAGCAGAGCGCACGCTCTGAATGAGGGCCGGGCTCCATTTTCATGGAGCGTCCTCCTGGACGCTCGTATAGCTGTGGGTCACCACCCACAGGCTATACGAGCGTGCATTTTGATGGCCGCGATGGTCGTGACCATCGCGACCATCGAAATTGCGAGCCGGAGCCTGAGGTTGAGGTTTTCAACCGCAAGCTCCGGAGTGATTTTGGCTCTATCAGAGCCAAAATCACTCCCACTGACATCACTAGTGATGTCAGTGGGCCGGCTTCTGACGGGAGGCGTTCCCGTGGGAACGCCCCCGTCAGGGAGGCACGCCCCCGGCACGCCCACCAAAGGGGGCGTGCTGTCAATCAACATTGACAGCACGCCCCCTTTGATCGGACACAACGAGCGAAGGAAAGTCCTTCGCTCGTCGTGTCTGGCGCATGCGCACGACGGAGCTCCCTCCGTCGTGCGCATGCTCAGTGCAGACCATCGACCCACTTGCGAGCGGACAGCCGCTCGCGAGTGGGTCTGAATCAGGCCCATTGACAGAATTTTCATATTTTGGCCTCTATTCACCACCACAATCGCTTTGAAATGAAACAAACAAGATGTGCTTTAACTGCAGACTTTCAGATTTAATTTGAGGGTAATTACATCCAAATCAGGTGAACGGTTTAGGAATTACAACGGTTTCTATATGTGCCTCCCACTTTTTAAGGGGCCAAAAGTAATGGGACAAACTAAACAATCCTAAATCTAACTTTCACTTTTTAATACTTTGTTGCAAAACCTTTGCAGCCAATTACAGCCTGAAGTCTGGAACACATAGACATCACCAGACGCTGGGTTTCATCCCTGGTGATGCTCTGCCAGGCCTCTACTTCAAATGTCTTCAGTTCCTGCTTGTTCTTGGGGCATTTTCCCTTCAGTTTTGTCTTCATCAAGTGAAATGCATGCTCAATCGGATTCAGTTCAGGGGATTGACTTGGCCATTGCATAACATTCCACTTTTTAGCCTTAAAAAACTCTTTGGTTGCTTTTGCAGTATGCTTCAGGTCATTGTCCATCTGCACTGTGAAGCGCCGTCCAATGAGTTCTGAAGCATTTGACTGAATATGAGCATATAATATTGCCCGAAACACTTCAGAATTCATTCTGCTGCTTTTGTCAGTAGTCACATCATCAATAAATACAAGGGAACCAGTTCCATTGGCAGCCATACATGCCCACGCCATGACACTACCACCACCATGCTTCACTGATGAGGTGGTATGTTTTGGATCACGAGCAGTTCCTTTCCTTCTCCATACTCTTCTCTTCCCATCACTCTGGTACAAGTTGATCTTTGTCTCATCTGTCCATAGGATGTTGTTCCAGAACTGTAATGGCTTTTTTAGATGTTGTTTGGCAAACTCTAATCTGGTCTTCCTGTTTTTGTGGCTCACCAATGGTTTACATCTTTTAGTGAACCCTCTACCTTCACTCTTGTGAAGTCCTCCTGGAGAGTGTTCTTGATTTGGCCAACTGTTGTGAAGGGGTTTTTCTTCACCAGGGAAATAATTCTTCTGTCACCCACCACAGTTGTTTTCCGTGGTCTTCCGGGTCTTTTGGTGTTACTGAGCTCTCCGATGCATTCTTTCTTTTTAAGAATGTTCCAAACAGTTGATTTGGCCACACCTAATGTTTTTGCTATCTCTCTGATGGGTTTGTTTTGATTTTTCAGCCTAATGATGGCTTGCTTCACTGATAGTGACAGCTCTTTGGATCTCATATTGAGAGTCGACAGCAACTGATTCCAAATGCAAATGTCACACCTAGAATCAACTCCAGACCTTTTACCTGCTTAATTGATAATGAAATAATGAGAGAATAGCCCACACCTGTCCATGAAATAGCTTTTGAGTTGATAGTCCCATTACTTTTGGCAACTTAAAAAGTGGGAGGCACATATAGAAACCTTTGTAATTCCTACACCGTTCACCTGATTTGGATGTAATTACCCTCAAATTAAATCTGAAAGTCTGCAGTTAAAGAACATCTTGTTTGTTTCATTTCAAAGCCATTGTGGTGGTGAATAGAGGCCAAAATATGAAAATTCTGTCAATGTCCCAATATTTATGGACCTGACTGTAAATGCATATCAATCAGCAGTATAATACAGAACCCTTTCTTTGATCCAATGTGATAATCTCAGATTAGATAATCATAGTCCTCTACTATGGAATGTTAGTGTCACAATGTTCCGAATAATGTAACAAAAGTGGGTAGATGAGGAATCCACTTTAGTAAGGAAAGGGTTGAATAACTTTCCTTCAAATGGCAATAATGTATCCAGTATATTGTAACTAAGTGATCACATATGTTCCATTGGAATAATAAACGCTACTGCATGTGTAGGAGAATCTTGGAGCCGTCTGATTACTGCTGCGGCTGTCTCCAGATCCATGGTAATTACCGGCGAGGGGTGTAGCATGTGGGCATGGCGCCTGGAGCATGTGTGTGCTACCACACCCCCTGCAAGTGTGCCAGGTAGGGGGTGTGTCAAGCATGTAGCCCTTATAAAAGCTCTCCCCTCCTCACACATATTTTCCACACACACACACAGCTCTTCCCCCTCATTCAGCTCTCCTCCCCTCAAACACACACAATGCTCACCCACTCACTCAGACTCCCCCCAAAGCCTCCCCTTACACAACTATCCCCTCTCAATCAGCCTCCCCTCACACACACAGGGCCTTATTCAGAGCCAGACGCCCTGAAAGAGCGCTTGCTCTGAATCAAAGCTTTTTTCTTTTTTATGTGCGGCCCCCTGGCCGCTCGCATAACTGTGGGTGACCACCCACAGCTATTGCGAGCGGCCAGGTGATGGTCGCGATGGTCTCAACCATCGCGACCATCGGGGCTTGCGACGAGACCCTTGTGGTAGGGTTTCATTCCCGCAAGCCCTTTGAGCTTCTGGCTCTTAATAGAGCCAGAAGCTCACCACTGACATCACTCGTGATGTCAGTGGGGCTGCCCCCAAATGGCAGGCGTTCCGTCGAGAACGCCTCTGTTTTGCCAGCCACCCCCCCTGCCCGCCTCCAAAATGATGCGAGCTATCGATCAAAATCGATAGCCGCCCCCTTTTGGTGCGAGACTGAGCGACGGAGCGCTTGTCGCTAGCTGGGTCTCGTGCATGCGCACGTCGGAGCCGGCTCCGGCGTGCGCATGCACAGTGGCCAAACATTGACCCACTCGCGAGCGCATAGCGCTTGCAAGCGGGTCTGAATCAGGCCCACTGTGCTCCCCCTCACTCAGATCATGTGCCCCTCAACTCTCCCCCTCCCTCAGCTCCTAACACAGCTTTCATCCCTCACTCAGCCTCCCTTCACACACATAGTGCTCCCCCTCACTCAGATTACGTCGCCCTCACTTGGAACCCCTCCCCCACAGAATTCCCCCTCCCTCAGTTCCCCTCCCCTCACTCATCCTCTCCTCACAATCACAGTACTCCCCCCCTCACTCAGATCATCTCCCCCCATTCAGAACACCCCCACAGCTCTCCCCCTCCATCATCTCTCTTCCCCTCACACAGCTTTCCACACACTCAGCCACCCCCTCACACACACAGCTCTCCCAATTCACTCAGCCACCTCCTCACACACACAGATTTCCCCACTCACTCAGCCACCCCCTCACAAACACAGCTTTCCCAACTCACTAAGATCCCTCCAAACAGCTCTCTCCCCCTCACTAATATCCACTCCTTCACACACACAAAGATCTACCCTCCTCACACACTCATACACACAGTTCTTCCCCTTAAAATAGATCCTGTCCCCTCCCTTGACACACACAGATCTCCCACATTACTGAGATCTCCTCCCCCCCTCTCACTGTTGCAGGGCACCAGAGATTAGCCATCTCTATAGGGGGTGGATCACCTGCTGATGAGATGAGCCTGAAGCACATAAAGAGATCAATGCTTCCATATTGGGGGTGTGGTGTGGGCGGAGCCACAAGGGCCACTCTGCCCACACCATGCCCTCTTGTTGAAGGCATAGAGCTCTTTATTTGCTTCAGCAGCAGTTGATCCACCCCCGTTTAATGACTGATCTCCAGCACCCTGGATGGAGCAGGTGCCTGGAGCAGGAGTTCCATTAGAACCACCCTCGCTACGTCCCTGGTCCCCGCTCACTCAGCTGGGTGAGACTGCCGTCTCTACCCTGTGTGGGGAGGTAATAGCCAGGTAGACATGTGTAACAACTGGAGCTCCCGAATGTACTGGGGAGTCTGCAGGAGGGTATTGGTACAGCTAAATGCAGGTGTTGATCCCTGTAGCCAACTGATATTAAAGCAGTGAGTCGGAGTATGGGGGCTTCCTTTCTGGGTCCCTGCAATCAGTGGCAGCAGAATTGTAGAGGATGAGAAGCAGTATTCCTAATGCGTTTTTTTACACCCTGGTAATTTCATCAGAGGATGTGTGCGTAAATCCAAGATAGGGCATTGTGGGAACTGTCAGAAGGGAAATGTCAGGACCACATGTAGATGTACCAGCAGAGATTTCAGGGATGTCAGACATGACCCAGAGGGGCAAGTAAGCATACTTGTCTACCCTCCCGGTTCGGCCGGGAGCCTCCGAAAAATTGGGTGCCACTCCCGGCCCCCTGGAAAGGCAGGCAAGCCTACCGGCAGCCGTCAAACCCTCCTACCCCCCCACAATTACCTGAGAAACCACCAGATCGAGGGGAGTTCGGTGACATGATTCATGCTGAATCACGTCATTCTGGCCCTGCCCCCTGCCTCACAATGACTATAATATCGGCATTGTGTAGCGGGGGCCAAAATGTGGCTCTGCCCACAAATTACATTAATCTGGCCAGCCACATCCCCTTGTGCCGGCCACGCTCCCCTGTCATGCTGATCTGGTTGCTCCCTCCTGGAAGGGGCAGCCAGAAAGTCAGCAACTATGAAAGTAAGGCAGTTATGCGACACTGTTTAACCCAGATGTGACAAGTTGTTTGCCACTTGCCTGGCATGGTCGTAATTTTCTGACCACACCAGGCAGTTCTTTATCTGCTCTGGTCACAAAATTTCGACCAGTCAGATAGGGCCGTTTCAGAGAGGAGGGGGGCCCATGTGCAGTCTCCGACATGGGTTCCCTCTTCTCCATCCGACTGAGCTTTGCGCGGCCAGCGCCGCACTTATAGACTCTGGGCACTACTGTGCATGCTCAAATGACGGGAAAAATTGCCGCAGTGGCCATTTTTCAGCCGTTTGTACAGGCGCAAACACCGGAGCCGACGTGGGACTCCGGAGAGGTAAGTTTTATAGGTGCAGGGTGAGCGGTGCGGGCCCCCCCATGACCCAGCCCCGCACCCATTATAAATACGCTCCCTCTCCCCCGTGTCTGCTGTGCTGCCGATCACTGCTCATCAGTCAGCAAATCAGGACCCCCACCCAGCGGCTGCCAAGTAAATTAACTTCCCCCCTCTCCCTCCTAGTGTACCTGGTGCCTGAAACTGGTCTCAAATTGAATGTTGCGATAGTTGCAATGTTTACGATGTTCCGATGGTGGTTCCGATGTTTTAAAACCAATTTATATTTTTTACAAATCTTAAATAAAAAATTTTTCGATTAATTTATTTTGGATAAGTTAAAATGGATGTTCCTCCTCACCTAATTCACTCAACCCTACAAATTTGGAGCGGTTTTTAGAAAATAAAATAGTCAGTTAAGTGGTTAAGGCACCATTCGCTGAAGAGCCTACTATGGACATCCTCAAAAGCATTGAGGAACACTCAAGTGGAGGTCCTCCCTTATGGTGGTGCCCTGAGGAAACAGCCGTCCCCAACTGCAGGCCGCAGTGTCCCATAGTGTTCCAGTGAAACAATCACACATGCACATATGCATGGCATCTATTCACACTGCGAGGAGAGCTTGAGGGCAGTCCTGCATCTCCATGAGTGCTGGGCATAAAAAGGGAGGGCATCTCAATGACATGCCCCTTTTTTGGTACGCACAGAGAAGTGCTCTTCTGTGATAGCCGGTCTGCCCATCCTAGAATGAACACTACTGTTAGAGATGGGATCAGGGTGTGTTACATATGTAAAAGGGAAACCACAATGACATGCTTTAGGAACAACTGCAAGTGCATGAATGGGTAAATCTCAGCAATAAATAGTATTTAATCTTCTGAAGACTCTAGGTCTTATTCAGAGTTGTACGCTAATACCGTTGCAGCTACGAACTTGTACACAGCCAACGGGAGATACATAGTGAGATGCCTACAGGGGGCTTTTCAAATTCAAGATTCTGCATAAAATGTTGCAGCATCTGCATACAAAGATCTGCATTGGTAGCAGATCATTTGATTGTGGCAGTTCTGAGTGAGTGTCACACCTGAGGGTTGAGGTTGGTTGGAACAGGCGCGGGAGGCTGAAGAGGAGACTAGGGAGGCGTGATTGAATCTGGGTGGCTTGAGCCAGGACTTCCTCATGCATTGAGGGAAGGTAGGAGCCAGTGGAACAGCTGGAGGTGATGAGCCCGAAGGTGAGGACAGTAGAGAACAACTTTATTAGACTGGAAATTGAATTGGAATTATAGTGTTAGAATCGGATAGCAACCAATGGGCACGATTCTATTGAACGCAATGTAAATAGCACCCCCAGAGGGAAGAGAGAAGAAATCATTAGTCGGACTTGGCAGTGCGGTGTATTGAATAGCTCCGGGAGCTCACTCCCGGAGCTATTTACATCACGTTGAATAGAATCGTGCCCAATGTAGCACAATCAATGATATGGAATTGGTGAAGCAGGGTCAGATAGGAATTGATGCTGTAGAATTGATGGGGTAGAATCGATGATATGGAATTGATGAAGCAGGATTGGAACCAATGTTTGGAGAATCAGATTAGAACTGATGTTTGGAGACAATCGTATTGAAACTAATTTTTGGAGACAGTCAGGTTGGAACTGATGTTTGGAGACAGTCAGGTTGGAACTGATGTTGATGAGTTGAAGAACTGGATCAGTTGGAGACCAATGTTGATGAATTGAAGAACAGGATCGGTTTGAGACTTATGTTGATGAATTGAAGAGCTGGATCAGTTTGAAACTGATGATGATGACTTGAAGTACTGAATCTGTTTGAGACCGATGTTTGAATATATCAGCTGGGAGCGATGATTGGAGACATTGGCTGGAACCAATGATTGGAGATATCAGCTGTAGTGATGGGATGATGAGGGATGATAAGTCTCTGTGGTAAACCAGAATGTAGTACTAGATGGAACTGGATACTTGATAACCAGACTTGGAACTGGAATGATACAGGCTGGAACCATTCCGATACAGAGTATATGGGAGCTCAGCATGAAGCTGTAACTTCAGCAGAAGCAACATTGTACTGGCAATATGGGCCAATCAGGAAATGGAATTTATAGGGGTGGATCCCCAGGGATTGGATGCCCAGATCAGCTGGTCTGGGAGCAGCACTGTGAGTGGTGGAGGAGAGTCAGGTGACTGAATCCAACATGGCTGCGCCCATAATGGGTTTTGGAGGGAACTAAACACACTAGCACAGAGCAGAAATGGTGTGGACAGACCTCACAGCCAGTTGAATGCTTCTGCGTCACCCGGGAGTGATTTGCGGTTACAGTGTTAGCTGGATCAAACACCGCAGAGGTAAAACATAGGAGAATATTGGATAAATTAGTCAGGACCGTGACAGTGAGTTTATGGTCCTGCAGAATGGACATGGGAACTGAGATGCCGGAGCCACATTCCTTGTGTACAGTATTGCAGTCTCCCAGACTGTCAGTCACACTGTGAGTAGTTGATGCGAGTGACTAAGGTAAAGTACCTTGACGCCATGCGACTTGGATGCATATGCAGATGGCCAATTATTACTCAACTGCGAAAACATTGGCATAGCGTTCAACTCTGAATCAGGCCCTACTATATATTAAGGTAAAATGATTAAGCACCAGCATATTGAGGACTACAAAAAATGATAAAGCGCCTATGTGATATGGGGAAGACTTCCGTGTAGCAATGTTGCTATTCAGTGCTCTCCAATACAGCTTTAAATTATTTGTAACTGTACTTGAAGTTCCACCAGTCAATAGGCTCATGTAAGAAATGTCAAAGGCAATCTTGTGGATGAATACAAATGGAAAAAAGAGAACGCAATCAATGATAATGTGCCCGGAGCAGTAACAGGATAACATAAACAAGAAATACAGTCAGTCAGCAACATAAATGTGTCATCAAAACATGCATGGTATATAATCTCCAGAGATATGTTGTATGATAAAAACTTCTTCTCTGACTTTAACAAAATGCAGCAAGATGGAAAGTTACTGTGCGAATGGATATTACCTGGCTAAATAGAAAATAAATAGTTACTTCCGCTGCCCAAACTGCAGTAAACTCAACAGAAAGATGCCAGTGAGAAAAGTACTATTTGTAACTAGTCTTGAAAACAATCTGTAAAAAAACCCATAAAGTTAGGCAACCATCAAATAAGGGATTTACACAGTAGCCAAAGATAAAAAAATATCACTGCTGAATTATACTTGCTGAAGTGTGAAGAAGCAGTCAACACTGCAAAGCAGGACTGCATCCCACATGTGACACTAACATCTGAGACAGCCGGATGTAGCTAAAGAACGATCAGTGCAGTCAGGTCATGACATGCATTATTTTCCTCAAAGGGAAACATTTTCCAGAAGTCAGCAATAACAGAGCTGAAAAGCCTCTGGACATAGAACATGCAGATGTGTGTGAAGGGAACCAATCAGTATTGAGACACCAGGAAGCAAAACTTGTTCTCCACATTCATCAGTGATAATTCAATATATACAACATTCTACTTGTTTCACAAAATGAAGGCCCGTTGGCAGGGCTAGACAGCAGAAATACACAAGGAGCTTGTGTCAGGTGGGCGAGTGGTACTGGACATTATTGTGGTCAAAGGAGAGAAGATAGAAAAACAGAAAAACTGTGGCAGAAATTGAAGGTATGGAATCCCAGCACTTGGGATGCCAGCTGACAAAATACTGACAGCGGCATCCCGATGCTGAGGATCCCGACAGGGGATAAGTAAGTATGCTATCCCTCCTCCCTTCACCTCATAACCACATCCACACTGAGGAACCTAAAGTTTGCTTTTGCAAAACTTTGGTTCTAATTGAATGGCATATAAGGGCTGCAATCAGGTATTGCTTTTCAGTCCTGATTGTTGTTGTTAGCAGAAGTGCTAAAATGTGCTTTATAATCTGGTGTAAGGGCTAAGGGGCATATTTTCCACAATATGCATTTTAAATGCAGATGTGCTAAATATTTTGTGCACAAATTCTCAAAGTGAAGATGAATATGTTCCTGCAAATTTACTAACATTCTCTTGTCAGGAGACGAGCCTGGAAGCAGTGCGATAGCGTAACAATATCACACTTCTTCCTGGTTCAGGTCCCCACACTGCGCATGTGTGGCCTTCGGCTGGGGCATGCATCACCGGGGGTGAATTAGTAGCCTATAGGCTACTATAGGTTAACGCAATCTCGGCCAAGCTCCACAATGCATTGTATTTTTGAGCTTGGATATCTGCTACGGTACCTCCTTCATACATTTGAGGGATTCCTAATATTTGCTGTCGTTTCCAGGGAATCTCCCTCAGATATTATTTGATAAATAGGCCCCACAGTCTCAATTGATGCTGCCGGTAAATGTGCTAGGTGTTTGTGTTTAAGCTGTGTGTATGGTGTGCTCATTGATGGCATTGGGTCTTTTTGCAAGTAGAAGGAAATGTAGACTACCTATCCACAAGAAGCAGAAGTCGACTAAAGCTGCTGATGATCTGGAAATTCAGAAAAAAGATGGGATTCAAATGATAAATTGTTGTTCAGTGTGTTATGGAGCGTACACACGGTCAGATTTGTCAGACTTGTCAGATTTGTCAGATGAACGATTGAACGATTAAACGATTTGAACGATTTTTGACTGCATTAAAATGAATGGAATCGTCCAAGTCTGACTGCAAACACATCAGATATCAGAAATCGTTATCTGACCATCGGGAACGCGCATCGTTGATCGTCCATCGTTCAGGCATGTCAGATATGAACGATTTTCCTTCAGATATGAACGACTGAACGATTTTTAAATCGTTATCGTTCATATCTGAAGGAAAAATCTGATCGTGTGTATGCACCATTAGACTAATGTTTTAAGTGTGTTAGACTAATGTTTATATAATTAAACTATTGTTTTGTAGTAGGAGAGGAAATAGTAAACTGGCAATTGGCTGAGATGCATGCTGTTGTAGTGTAAAGCTGGTTGTTGTAGTGTAAAGCCGCATACACACTAGATGATTATTATGAACGATATGGACGATAACGATATTGTTCAATGATACATCGTTCATATCGTTCAGTGTGTATGCAGTGGACGACCAATGATGCATGCTCCCGCGGGTCGTTAACGATGTCTTTTGTTGTCCGTACATGCAGGCCAATCTGACGATATCATCAAGAATTGCCTGTACAGAAATGTGGCAGGATGACTTCACTGAAAGAGAGCTTTAAAGTGTGTACACCCAATATCGTTTGTCCTGCACTACAGAGAGTTCAAGGGAAATCTTTCACCATTATCGTTCATACAGCACATCGTCTAGTGTCTATGAGCCTTAAGAAGTAGTTTGTCAGATTGGGGGGTCCATTCATCACATACTTTCTACAAAAGCAGGTGAAAATGTTAATTTTCACCTACTTTTGTAGAAATTAAGGATCGGGGCTATTCATTATGAAGGTATTGCAGGAGATATCACAGCTATCTCCTGCATACCTTTCAGCCCTGATCTGTCCCCAGACACTAGTATGAGCACCTAAATGCATCAAGCTCTGAAAATAATATATTTTCAGAGCTTGACTGTGGGAGCATGCGCCATCTTCAGGTGACATGTGATCCTGCACCCCCGCTCCTTCCCTATAGGAAATAGTCCTGAGTTTAGAAGAGTGATCCTTTCAGATCCCTCCTTCTGCCAGACGTTGGGGCTTTGTGCACCTGCAGTGCTAAGTTTTACAGCTATGAAAGTACAAATAACTGTTTGTATATTTTACATTATGGATTTTCTTACTTCATATATTACCCGAAAGTGACATTTATAAAATAGGACAGGTAACAATAAATGTAATTTTCTAGTGCAGTTTTTGAAAATTAAAATAGGCATCTTATAGATTCTTGTCAGTTACTGTACTTTTCATACATTTACCTTTGTGCAAGTTTTCAGAAACGTTCAAATATAATGTAAAAATCTTAGACTGAACATGTAATTACACTGTATCTTGTAAATATGGCACCAGTTCAAAAGTAGTCAATCTGTCTCCCCCATAGTGTTTGACAGGAGAGACAATTGAATGCAAACAAGCTACAATGACATTGCTAGTAGGAAACAGAGTTGGTAGGATACAGTTTAAATCTCTAAAAGCATTGAAACAAATGCATTAACTGCTATTGATTCATTCTGTGCCACACAATCTAAAACTTAGAGAACCTCCAGGCAACCTAACCATTCACATTAAATCACATTCTGGGTTCTTCATCTTAACCCCCTCACTGCTGAGTGTCTGCTCACTTTGGTGCAGGGGCCCATTGTGCTCGTAACTTTCCAACATCAATATCACTCATTTTTTATCCCTTTTTTTTCAGAAAAAAGTAGATTTTCCATAAAATACCAATGATCCTGTCTCCATAAGCACCACGAAGAAATACTTTGTGATTTTTGCTTCAGCATCATTCCACCTTTCCAAAATTGCAAAAAGCCAGATACGGGACCACATGTTCATAAAAAAATCTGCACTTGAAAATAATAATTCATTTTTGTTCTTTTTTTCTCATTTTCGCCGCCTCAATTTAAATATTTACAAAGTGTAGGAATAGCATGGTAGCCAAACACGGCATAGCATCTTGTTACAAAAATTTAAAAATATCTACTGTAATACATCCGGAGACTAGGGGAGATTTCTGCTGAATTAAACAAAACCAGCAGAAAGATGCAGAAATCCAGATACTGTAGGATAGTAATGCAGGTAAGATAGTTTTTTGGATACTTATGCCAATAGTAATAATGTTCTGCTTATAAATGGGCGGCTATTTGAGTGGTGTGTTCTTCCCATGATTGTATGTATGAGAAAATACAATAGGAAAGACACCAGTATGAATTTATTTTCAAATATTAAATAAATTATGTTTTTGGATTGGTACAGTAAGTATGAGGTGCTGTGTGTAATATACAGGTGCAGCTAAAGGAGTTGTAGCAAAGGGTTGTGCCCTATTATCCATTCACAAAAACAAAAAAAGTGGAATTAAAATATACCCTTTGCTGAATAGATTGAAATTATGTGGGGCTCCTATCATGTTGTTCTCCTCTTATATAACTAGCTGATCCATGCTTAAAGACATACAGGTATATTTTGTCACTGTACATGTTTTCTTGCGAGTAGTAACCAGGACATTTTTAGCCTTTATCATTTTGAAAAATAGGCTCAATTGACTAAATCAAGGTGCGATTGTGTCACGAATCAGCTATACTCCATCATGGTCATGTCTGCCGATGCTGATTGTCTATAGTTGCAGTTTATTGTATGTTAATATTTATAAATAAAGTTTAATTATAAACTAAAATATTACACAACCTCCTTCCTTGTTACAGGGGAGACAGTAGTGTTTTCCAGTTCTCTATTTTAGTCATTCTGAAGCTGAACACCCATTAAAATACACAGTGAAATGTTTCCAGCAAATAGATGAGTCAGTCTTATTTGTGTTGATTAAAATATAAACTTGTTTATAAAATATTGCATTTGTGCTGGTGCCCTACATCAGCAGAGCAGAGATAAGTAACCAAAAGAAGTGATTGCTTTTGGCTCTTATGTTAAAATAATCCAGCATTTCATCTCATAACCTGTCATTTCTCTGTCAACCATGTCTCGTCATTCACATTCACTTCTATTTATGGGAATAATTATCAAGTAATTAATAAAGATATAGTGCAAACTGGAATGACTTCATGAAGTTCACGTTAAGGAAAACTTATCATTAGATCATTTCACAGGATTGCAAATGCATTAATGGAGCTTGAATTCATTTGCTGGGTGTTAGAGTGTAAATCGGGCCAATAAAAGTGACACATTGACTTTTAGCAGAGGATGCTGCTCAGTTTATGAAGAATGGTGGCATAAATGAAAATTAGCCTCTAGACGATGTTAATTACTCTCTATCCATTAGTAGGAGGGTAATTGAACAACTCATTTTAACAGTAAGGAAACCCCTGCTGGATTCATAAAGGAAAGTATTTTAGTTAAAGCCCTAATTAAAATATAATAGACAGCAAGCGGAAGAAATAGAAGCAGAGACAAAAGTTTCCAAATGTCACCCAAAAGGACAATAGTTACCAACATATTCTATATATAAAAAGATCAAATTGTAGATCTGTATTGCGAAGTTATAAGTTAGTGATGTATCATGTACTAAGTAACTATGGGGTCTATGTATAAGCCTTGGAGAGAGATAAAGTGGATGGAAATTACGTACCAACCAATCAGCTCCTAACTGTCATTTTTTAAACACAGGGGTCTATTTACTAAGCCTTGTGTAGAGATAAAGTGAATGGAAATAAAGTATCTGCCAATCTGCTCCTAACTGCCATGTCACAGGCTGTGTTTGAAAAATGACAGGTAGGAGCTGGTTGGTTGGTACTTTCTCCATTCAAGGCTTAGTAAATAGACTCCACAGTCTGTTAAGTGACAGTAAAGGGCTGATTGGTTAATACTTTATGTCTCTCCCAGGCTTAGTACATAGAACCCAAAATCCACTTTCACACCATTTGTAACTTGGAGCTGCTGGTTGGCAGCTCCAAGTTACAAATCCTGACATTAAGCTGTAAATATATATGCCAGAACCAGAATTTCGAAAATCCCAGTAGAACAAAATAATTATTTCATTATCTGTACTGCATATTTACCCCTGTCACATCAATTTGCTGTTTTGTTTTTGGAAAATGCTTTTAGGCACTTCTAGCTTATTAATTTTATATGATCATTTGCATCTCTGAAACACTGGGTATCATTTTCGACCAAACTGCGCACTTAAGTCCCAATGTGCAATGAAATTTTTTGTTAATGCAGATATATTAGTTCAGATATTAAATCTTGGTTGCTGCCAGTTTATAGAATGCAAACTTAGAAAGTGAGATGAAAGCACAGTCTCTTTCTCTTCTTCTTCAATGTAACTTTTATGTCGAAGTACAAGTTGGTTTTGATAGCAAGACTATATTTTGCAGTGTAAAATACTTGTGCTACAAAACATACAGCTTCAAGTTATGGTGCCCACACACATCAGCCGATGTGTACGATTTGTGTACGATTTCCCTTGAAACTCTCCCCGGCAGCTCTGCACACGATCGCCACACAATCTGCACACAATTTGGTGTCCAATCTTCACACGATCTTTCCTGCAGTTAGACTTTAACAGTGCATCGCCTTGTAAATTGTCAGATCTGCCCTACATCACGGCAGATCTGAAGATGCGATGTGCGACCAGCGCATTGCAGCATGATTGTGAGTGGGGACTCACGATTTACTCAGGATTTGGCCATATTTTACACAATCTGTCGTTCCAATGCGTCGGAATCGGCCAGATCAGGTAAAATATCACTATGTGTGTGGGCAGCTTAAGTCTTACCTGCACCCTTTTAGTTTATGTATAGTATATGTCTAGCACACATATCAAAATGTCAACATGAGACACAAAGAATATATCCAAATTGCTATGTGTATGAAATGTGAGCCAAACATCTACGGGTCAATTCCCTATTCTGCGAAGCCGATCCAAAGATCCGTTCCGATGATGGTTGAATTGTCAGGGGATCGGCAAAATACTACAGTATATGTTAACACTCAGGCATCGGCAGAAAGGGGAATTTCCCAGATAGCTTCCTGATGTATGGGCCCTATAATGGAATGATGTGTACTGAGTGCTGGTGATCTACAATTAACAAGTACCAAAGAAGAAGAATTTAAAATTAAAATTAATAATAATAAATAATAATAATAATAATAAAAAAATATTGAACATGCACTTACGTAGATAATAGTATTGTAACTGTAATTTCTTCCATTTGGCTGGCTGGGAAGTATCAGTCACAGCCTATGTAGCCGAGTCATTCGTCATCACAATATTGGTGACTGCTGGATCAGTGAATGTGGCAGCAGCATTCCCTGATACAGGCCATAGCCGAATCAAGTACTAAGCAGCAGACTGATGGCACAAGGCATTCATAGGGGTCTTAGCTGAGGGGCACAAGCTATTCTCCAAAATTAAAGCTGGTTTTTGTTTATATTATTTAAGTAAATTAGAACTTATGCTAAATTAATAATGTAAGCTGCAAAATAAAGAAAAAACATTGTGCTGGAGTTCTCCTTATTCTCAGATATAATAAATACTTATTGCAGCAAAGTGATATAAAACCAAGCATACATTTATTAAAACAATACAGCAAGAAAGAGCACATTCTCACGCACATACATGCCTGCAGGAAGGAAGGAAACTGCAATATGAAAATCAATATCTTTCATTACAGAAGTATTGCAGCTTTAAAAAGCTGCAGCTACAATTCACAGTAAAAGTTTTAATATAATACTTTCTATGTTAGATGTGATGGATATGATTTTATTTCACAATAATTTAATTTCCAAAATGCAATATGACTTCACCACCCATTCACTAATATTTATGCTGGACATACACTGTCAAATTATCAGTCCAATAAGCCGATAATCATCTAATAGGGCTGATAATTAAACAGTGTATTTCCAGGGCCAATCAGTAATTGGTCTGTCGGACATGCAAAGCCGTCCAGCACGTCAAATAGATCCGATAATTGGTCGGACGCATCTGGAAGTGTATGTGCTTCCATGGCTGACCACCTGGTCTTTCACAGGGCAGGAACGGGAAAATGTTTCCTACACAGGGGAGGAACACAGATATTGTGGCCATAAACTGAAATATCTCATATGGGGCCTTTATTTATCAACGAGTTTTATCATTCACAATGAGTGATAAAACTTGTTGCGTATGATAATGGCGCTCCTGCCAATCAGCTCCAAACTGTCATCTGTTTGAAATATGACAGTTGGGAGCTGATTGGATGGAGCTCCATTTTTTATATGGAACTAGTTTTATAACTTGTTGTGAATGATAAAACTCGTTGATAAATGAGGCTCAGCGTATGGCCACGATATCTGATGGGCATTAGCATGTCAGATAAAATGTCTGTTGGCCTGCATGACATTTAATCTCACAATGTATGCCCACCTTAACTATTTGAACATAATAGATTGAAGCAAAATTTATAATACGCAAATAACACATTAGTTAATTTATTTATGTTTTGTAGTGCTGTAAAAAACATGCACAAAACAAGGACAAAATCCCCAGTGAAGGCTAAGTCAGTGGTTCCCAAACTGTGCGCTGTGGCACCCTGGGGTGCCTTGGGACACTTGCAGGGGTGCCTCAGGTTGGTGGTCCAGCACAAAATCAAATTATTTATGTTCAGTGTAATGTAAATATGCAGACAAACAGAAGCGCAAACCAGTCCACCACCACATAACTGAACCTAAGGATGACAGGTAAGCACAATTTACTTCACTTTACTACTTAAAAAAAAAAATCTGAATTTCTCCATAACAAACTTTTGGCTTAGGGGTGCTGTGAAAACAATGCTGATACTCTAGGGCGCCTTGGTTCAAAAATGTTTGGGAACCACTGCTCTAAGTACTAAAATGCCTATTTTATTCAAGCATGGCCTTCAGTAAATTTTATGAAAAGATAACCTTTTGCTGTATGTAGAGTTATATGCTTTGTATATTCTAAGAACTACACTTTTACAAAGTACAAAGATATCCAGCTCTGTCCAACGTTCTGGCTATTTAATAAACAGTGAATTATTATTATTAACCTTGGTAAGTGTTCACAATCATACATACAGTAGACTAACATCAAGGTTGGAAAAAGCATTGTTATTATACAAAGTGTTATTTATTCCAGAATAACAGAGTTAATCAGACTAAACTCTTTGCCACTGCCGTACTACTGAAGCATGCAATGCACAAAGGTTTTTGACCTAAATAAAAGTGTTTGCATGATTGCATTCGGCAGCAAAAGTGCTCTAGTGCTTTTCAAATAAAGAAAATTCCTCCATCAATGTGCAAATTACATACATACAGTTATTACTATTAGCTATTCTTTCTTTCTTTGTTTAAGTGATGCTTTTAATGTAACAAGCGCTCCATAATAAGCACATGTACTGTAATTAAAAAAAAACTTTCAAATAAGTTTAACAAAGATGTTTAAAATTCTGTATATCTATTTTTACTCAAACATGTATATGCAGAACCAGATTATCAAATAGCCAACACGCAGTACAACACTGCCTATGGCTCCATGGGACCTTCCAGCTGAGTTGCCAAACTAAAAGTCTGATTTACAATAGGCTGCAATATTGCATTCTGAACATAAGATTAAAATTACATTGAAGACACCTTTTATGTAATTAATAAACAAGAATAAAACATATTTTACATATTTATTCGTTATTCTTCAAAGTTGGTAGATATTTGCTTGGTTATATTCTTATATTATTCAAGTATGCCACAACTTACTTTAAGTCTCTATCTACCTTCCTCACTTGGCCAGTTGATAAACTCCTATAGATATCACTATTACCCTACCTTAATTATACACAAATCCATTTTCTCCTTCCCACCTTATATTATCACTAGGATGCATACCCATTGGTGTTAAGAAACACAACTGCATTTCACATGTGGTGTGTAATCAGTGCTTACAATTTATGGTTTGCAGATGTCAATGGATGACTTGCAGTCAATAGTAGTAATTTACAATTGACAATTGCAGCTCTAGCAGGGCAGAAAGTTGAACGACTGACCTGTTGGAAAGGTGGCATCTGATGACAGTGTCAGGTTGAAAGTCACTGAGCTCTTCAGTACAATCCATTCTATTCCTAGTGTACTCTGGGCCTGATTCAGAGCCGGACGATCTGAATGAGCGCTCGCTCTGAATCAGAGCGTTCTTTTTTTTGCGGCCTCCTGGCCGCTCGCATGGCTGTGGGTGACCGCCCACAGCTATTGCGAGCGGCCAGGTTGATGGTCGCGATGGTCAATACCATCCCGAACATCGGGCTTGCGACGAGACCCTTGTGGTAGCCTGCTCCGTCGTGCGCATGCCCAGTGAGCAAACATTGACCCAGTTGCGAGAGCTCAGTGCATGCGACCGGGTCTGAATCAGGCCCTCTATTCTCTATATATTATATATTTATTATTATATATACCTTAGTCATGTTAGGTATATTCAAGATTCCTAGACAAATCAAACTCTCATTGTTCCTCAAAGTGCTAACTACAAATCCTTTTATCAGTATTAACTTCACTTGCTGAAAGTACAACCATCGCTGTTATTAATCAAACACATGCTACTGTAGCCTTCATATTGCGCATTCATTTTGCACACAGTACTCACAAAAAGTATCATTATTACCCATAGGAGCTCATTCAGAGCCGCTCACAAGCGGCCGCTCACTCGTTCGCGGTCGATGGTAAGCGACCACGCATGCGTACACTTTGGTCTGCGCGTGCGCGAACTACTCGGAGCAATCGGAATCCACTCGCTCGCCCAGCAAAGACAGCCCAGTGTAATGAGTGACAGGAGAGGCCGTTTGTAGGTGGTAACAGGGGCAGACTCTAATAACGGGGGAGTGGAGGTGTAAACGCAGGCGTGCCTGAGTGTTTCAACGCCGTTTCAGAGGTGTGCATAATTAAAAGCCAGCGTCATAGTGCACATCACATGCCTGTTTTTTTCACTGAAGTCCTCGCAGTGCTTGCGGTAGGGTAAGGCAACCACAAGCGCTGCGATCGCTTCCAAATGTCCTCAATGTACCAATGTTTTAATACACTTCCTGGAGATGACGTGCGCTAGTGGGAGGCTCCTCATAAGCTAAAGGGCGTCTATAGAGACAAAGTGATTGCTCGCCAAAACAAAGTGGGCGTGCTTATGCCTTTTCCGAGCGAGCGCCTGCCATGCTGTCACATAGCTGAATTTGCATACGCTGGGTGATAACAATCGCATCTAGCGAGCGGGTCTGAATCAGGTCCACAGTCCCAAATAAAACTCATTAATCCATATTCTGCATCATAAGTCTCATATTGTCTAATATATGCTACATCATACTGTATGTGTATCACACTCACCATTTTGTACTCATATGCATCTCACATGTATCACAAAATCTAAGTGCAATATATAAATAAAAAAGCAGAGCTAATAATATTCCCACCAGCCAACAGAAATTGTCTACCTAACATCTCTATTTTTGTTAACAACAAAACAATAAACCCTACATATCAATCTCGCTGCCTAGGTGTTATCCTTTGCTCCCCACATTGAATCATTTGGATTTAGATTAGCTGCCATCAGTCTTGGCGAACATTTGCAGCACTAATTCTTGAGAGTCGAGTTTAACTACAGTTATTCATTTTGGGTTAGTTATATTTAAGGGAATGCTTGAAATGTGTTATGTTTTAAAAATGTTGGTGACACCAGTGTATGAGGAATGTGCAATAAGTTTCCAGATGCACAAAAAGTATTATATTTACAAACAATGTGAACTTTAACATTTTTCTAAATATTTGCCAGAGGAGTCTATGCAAAGTTGCATGTGCTCAAACCACTTAGTGAAGCAGCTGGACCAGTCCAAAGCAGATATGTCTTTTACATGCTGGATGAAGGTCTCCACTGCAGCTTCCAGTAACTCCACTAGTTTCCTGGACTTGTGGGCAGGTGCATGGTCATTATGAAGAAGGGCACCAGCACTTGCGGCAGGCTTTGGTTGGCGTACCAGTCCCCAGTGACTGTGCGTTGCTGCACAAGTGGTATTGTAGCAACATGACCAGTCTTGGCCACAAAAACAGCCGTCATCTGATTGGCCATGCTACACTCATGTCTGTGATGGTGCACCTCCAGCTGGAGTCCTCTGAGCTGACTGTTTTTTAATCGCGGGGTCGAAACTGTAGGTTCAGGGTTAATTGCCACTAATGATCTCCAATACAGAGTTTGAGCGACCGGCATTAAACCTGGCCAGCATGTTGCGGCTTCAAGTCACTTGAGCCGCCTTCTGCTCTCGAGTCAGCTGATGGGGCATCCGGCATGCATAAACCTTGCTCAGGCCAAGATTTTCGTGTAGTATCGAGCAGATGGAACCTGATAAAATGTCTATCTCCTTCTCTAACTGGGCCATGGTCACCCTGTTGTCCACCTTATCTATGGCCCGCATGGCAGCTATGTTGTCCTCAGTGAAGGCGGACACAGTTTAGCCACAGCACAACTTGTCTTACAGGGATCGTCTCCCTTGCAGAAATTCAGCAAACCCCTCAAAGACACTGGTTCAGGATGGTGCTTCCTTCCCAAAAGCAGCTCACAGTTGGTCATAACTCTCTTGCTGTTGCAGACCACTCTTGTAGACGTAGAAGATCATGGCTCTCCAGTGGCCTCTGTTGTGCTACATAATGAGTTTCTTGAAGGAAGTGAACAATCTGACTTCTTCGGTGTACAGTGCTGTTTAAATACTACTCTACCTATGCACTGCACATCTGGAAACTTATTGCACACCCCTATGTATATGCAGAAATGCATATTTACTGTAATGTAGACAGCATTTGTTGTGGCCAAATACTGCTATCTTGCTAATTGTAGGTTCCCATAGCCTTATTATGCTCATGCATATTGTGGCAAAGAGGGTTCTTTGTCCTGTTCTGCTATAAAGAACATGACTCATTCACTGGAACAAAGAAGATGGATACCTTTAATATACAGCTGAACTACATGGGTCTTATTGGTGTGTGTCTGTGTAAAGCATAAAGCATTCTGGGATTCAGGGGGTAGGTGCTCCTGACACTGAATTAGTTGGCCAGGTGATAGAGAGCTGGTAATGATTAGATTAATGCCAGGGAGCCACATGCTAGATGTAATTGTACTGACATAACATTTTGCATCAGTAAAAAGCCATCTGACAAAGACAACTGTTGTCAAGCGTGATCTTTGTAAGGAGAATCTTACAAAATAGTGTAATCTGTGGGATACTTCTACTAGCTACGATTCGCGTGGCAGAGACCAGACACTGTCTTGTTGGATAGTGAGTGGAGTAACCGGCCTGTAAATCAGTTTTTTTGCACATGTGGAAAAGTTGTAAGGAGAATCTTACAATATATACATTCAACTTTAATAATTCTAAAACTTATTAAAACCACTACAGTATACTTGAACTACAGCATATTTTTCACCAAACAAACTATATGCTAAATCAGGTGTATTTAAAAAAACAAAAACAAAAAAACTGTTGTAAAGCAAAATTGTCAATTGAAGAAACTTGTTGTAATGGTCCCTTACATGGTTGCAATTCAGTGGTGCTCTTGAGTCCTGAGTGGTGTTAGATGAATGGACCCACTTTTGTGAAGTACAATAACAGTACTATAGAGGCAGGAGTGGAGTGTTTACTTACTAAATCTAAAGCCATGTAAAAATCCTTTGAGTAACATATATAAAAATAAAGCATAAGAACACTTCACAAAGCATCACTATAACATTGAGTAACAGAAGCATACCATGCAATAAAGTGGTCAGTATAATATTGAATGGATGCTATTCAAGCAGATCATATGACATTCAGATGAATTTGCCATAAAACATGGATTACAGGACGTTTAAAGACACAATGTTCTAAAAGTATGGACATTGGACCTGATTCACTATGGATCGCAATATAGTGTACGCACGCAGTTCAACTGATTTCTGTAAGCAGCCCTAATGGGGGTGTTGTTTGTTGAGGGGGTGGGGTCTGTGGAGGGGCGGGATACTCCCCCCTCATAGAGCCTGATTCTTATGCAGCGTATACACGGTACGATTAAACAGGACGATATGAACGATAACGATATCATTATATCGTTATCGTTCATATCGTCCTGTTTCTGGCCCCCTCAAACGACAAAACTATGGTCGATGCACGGGCACGAATGGTCGATATTAGGGATAAGCGGGTTCGGATTTATGAAATCCAAACCCCACGGAGCCGAACCGGGAACAGAGTACGGCTCAGGTTTTCCCACCTGACTCGGATCTGAAATCGATGCAAAACGTCATCATCCCGGTGTCGGATCTCGCGGGTTTTGGATTACATAAAAGGTCCCCGCATCTCCCATTTTTCACTCCGGCTGTGGACAGTGAAGAGGGAGGGTAGGAGTTAGGGCTGGCTAGGCTGTCGTGCTGCTGTTGTCCATAGGGGCTGTGTCCACTCTAAAGTCCATAGGGGCTGGCTGGGCTGTGTTGTGCTGCTGTTGTCCACAGGGGCTGGCTGGGCTGTGTTGTGCAGTCAGTTGTCAATGGGGGCTGTGTCCACTCCAAAGTCCATAGGGGCTGGCTGGGCTGTGTTGTGCAGTGTCCCATAAAGGCTGTAGTCCTCAAGGTGTGCTGTAGTGTTGTCCAGGAGTGATCTGTCCATCAGGGGTGCTCCCCCCAAGTGCAAAAAAACAATTCTTTTTTCTGTGTTTGTGAATTGTGTGCGCAGTAGCCGCACGTGCATCAACAAAGTAGCAGCACCAAGCGTGCGCCTGTGTCATAAATCAAGGGCCGGTTGGCTCATCTGTTAAAGGGTGGTGTAACCCTCAAAGTGCACTCCAAAAAAAATGTAAAATTATTTTTTTTTGTGTTTCTGAATTGTGTGTGCAGTAGCCGCACGTGCATCAACAAAGTAGCAGCACCAAGTGTGCACCTGTGTCATAAATCAAGGGCCGGCTGGCTCGTCTGTTAAAGGGTGATGTAACCACCAAAGTGCACTCCAAAAAAATTTAAAAATATTTTTTTCTGTGTTTGTGAATTGTGTGCGCAGTATCCGCACGTGCATCAACAAAGTAGCAGAGCCAAAATGCGCCTGTGTCATAAATCAAGGGCCGGCTGGCTCATCTGTTAAAGGGTGGTGTAACCCCCAAAGTGCGCTCCATCCCCAAAAAAATATATATATATTTTTCTGTGTTTGTGTGCGCCTTAGCCGCACGTATATATCAATATCACGTAAATGGAGGACAAAAATTAGTCCAATAAAAATAAAATAGGGAAAGATCAAGAACCACTTCACTTATAAAATCCCAAATGACAAACTTCAGGAAAATGACCTTAAAAAACACATTTAAATCATCTGAGGAGAAACGTAAACTTGCCAATATGCCATTTACGACACGGAGTGGCAAGGAATGGCTAAAGTCTTTCTCTATGTTCATGACTAGTGGTTCAGCTTCACATGACGATGGAAGCCCTCCTCCCGCTACAAAAATCAAATGAGTTAAGCTGGCAAAAACATAGCAAAGAACTGTGCGTTCTAAGAAGATATCACAAATCCCCAAGGAGAGTCCAAGTGTGGCGGTGATTGCGATGCCTGACGTTCCCAACATTGGACGGGAAGAGGTGGCTCTTTTCACCGTTTGCACGCCCTTTGCAAGTGCTGGAAGTAGCACCCACAGTCCAGTTGCTGATATTTAAATTGAAGATGTCACTGTTGAAGGATGAGGATATTGGTGTAGCTGGCGCTGAGGAGGAAGTTGACAAGGAGGATTCTGATGGTGATGTGGTTTGTTTAAATCAGGCATCGGGGGGGCAGTTGTTGTCCGTAGGATGATAAAGCCCATCACGGTCATGCCTGGGGAGAAGACCAATTTTCCACCTCCTTGGTCTGACAATATTTCTATTCAAATCCGGACAACAACTGTCTTGCCATATGTACCATATGTAAAGGTGGAACAAGTAGGGGTAGGGACGTTAACCACCTAGGAACATCCTCCCTTATACGTCACCTGCAGCGCGTTCATAAAAAGTTACTGTCAAGTTCAGAAACTTTGACTAAGATCCTAAGCAGTACAGGGACACCTAAATCCCTTTGTCCTGTTGTATCCAAGCACCTGTAAACCACACCGTCAACTCCCTCCTCGTCAATTTCCTCCTCAGTCAAGATCAGAAGTAGTCCTGCAGGCCATGTCACTGGCATGACTGACTCCTCTCCTATCCGGGATTCCTCTGGAGGATCCTGCATTGCTAAGCCTACTGCTGCTGCTGCTGTTGTTGCTGCTGGGAGTTGTTCATCATCCCAGAGAGGAAGTAGGAACACCACTACTTCTTTTACTAAGCAACTGACCCTCCACCAGTCCTTAGCGAGGAGGATGAAGTACTACAGCAGTCACCCTAAAGCAAAGCGGATAACTGACGTCTTGACTGCTATGTTGGTGTTAGACGTGCGTCCGGTATCCGCCATTAGTGCAGTGGGATTTAGACAATTGATGGAGGTAGTGTGTCCCCAATATCAAATCCCAACTAGATTCCACTTCACTAGGCAGGCGATACCGAGAATGTACAGAGACGTCAGAAAAAGTGTCCTCAGTGTCCTAAAAAATGCAGTTGTACCTAATGTCCACTTAACCACGGACATATGGACAAGTGGAACAGGGCAGACTAAGGACTATATGACTGTGACAGCCCACTGGGTAGATGTATCGCCTTACGCAGCAACAACAGCAGCGTCACCAGTAGCAGCAGCTCAGAAACACCAGCTCATTCCAAGGCAGGCTATGCTGTGTATCACCGGTTTCATAACCTCTTAGAGAAACTGAGGGAAATCATCGCCCAATGGCTTACCCCACTTAGACTCTCCTGGGGATTTGTGATATTTGACAATGCCACCAATACTGTGTGGGCATTACATCTGGGCAAATTCCAAAACGTCCCATGTTTTTCTCACACAATAAATTTGGTGGTGCAGAATTTTCTGAAACACAACAAGGACATGCAGGAGATGCTTTGGGTGGCCCAAAAAATATCTGCCCACTTTCGCCATTCAGTGACTGCATGCCGAAGACTGGAGTATGAGCAAGCAGTCTTGAAACTGCCCTGCCATCACCTGAAGCAAGAGGTTGTGATGCGGTGGAACTCAAGCCTCTATATGCTTCAGAGGATGGAGGAGCAGCAAAATGCCATTCAAGCCTATACATCCACCTATGACATAGGCAAAGGAGGGGGTATGCACCTGACTCAAGCGTAGTGGAGAATGATTTCCGTGTTGTCCAAGGTTCTCCAGCCCTTCGAACTTGCCACACGTGAAGTCAGTTCAGACACTGCCAGCTTGAGTCAGGTCATTCCCCTCATCAGGCTTTTGCAGAAGCACCTGGAGAAAGTGAAGGAGGAGCTAAGATAGAGCAATTGCGCTCGGCATGTGGGACTTGTGGATGAAGCCCATCATTCGCTTTGGCAGGATTCCAGGGTGGTCAATCTGTTGAAATCAGAACACTACATTTTGGCCACCGTGCTCGTTCCTAGGTTTAAAGCCTATGTGGTGTCTCTCTTTCAGGCCGACACAAGCCTGCAGAGGTGCAAAGACCTGTGGGTGAGAACACTGGGCCTGATTCAGAGCCGGACGCTATTTGCGCTCGCTCATTCAGAAAAAGGGTCCGGATATTTAAATAGAGCGCTCGCTCTTTGCGGTCTGTTGACGCCTCTATGTCTGAACGAGCGAACTAAACATTCGCTCGCTATTTTTTGTAAAACGCCCCCTGGCCGCTCGCATCCTACGTCATCTCCGCTATTTAGTAGATTAATCGAGTACATCGAAAGGCGTATGAACTGCTCGCAGTGCTTGTGGTTGGATTTTCCTACCGCAATCATGCGAGCAGTTCAGGCTAAAAGACAACCAAGTGACGCTGCTTTGTTAATTATGCACACCCTTAAAACGCCCGTTTTGGCTGTTTGGCATGCCTGCGTTCGGTTCTCCACTCCCAGTTTTCAAGCACCTTCCCCTGTTACCACCCACAAACGCCTCATTCTGTCACTCAAATTAGCAGGCATTCGCTATTTTGCGAGCACTCAATTTCCGACCGCAATGACTGGTTCGCGCATGCGTATTACAACCCATACGCATGCGCAGTTGTGCGAACATTGCTCGGAGCGAACGAGCGGCCGCTTACGAGCGGCTCTGAATCAGGCCCACTGTCAGCTGAAGCGGAACATGACATGTCAACAGCTCCTGCTTCATTTTCTCCTGCAACTGGGGCTGCCAGGAAACAACTTAGGTATCCTAAGCAACCCGCTGGCGGTTATGAAGGGCAGGCAGGACCAAGTTTGGACATCTGGTCCGGACTGAAGGACTTGGCAACAATTTCTGACATGTTTACTGTCACTGCATATTATACTGTCACCATTGACAGAATGCTGGAGGATTACATCGGTGACAGCATCCAAGTAGGCATGTCAGACAGTCCATACCTGTACTGGCAGGAAAAAGAGGCAATTTGGAGGCCCCTGTACAAACTGGCTCTATAGTACCTAAGTTGCCCCCCCCCCCCCAGTGTGTACTCCGAAAGTGTTTAGTGCAGCCAGGAACCTTGTCACTGAAAGGCGTAGGAGGTTGCTTCCACAAAATGTGGAGAAGGTGATGTTCTTCAAAATGAATTATCAATTCTTCCAGGGAGACCAGCCTCCAGAACGTACAGAGGGTGGTGGATTCCAGCGGGGACGAATTAATACTCTGTGAAGATGAGGATGTACACAACACTGAAGAGGGTGAGGAATCGGTGGATGAGGACGACATCTTGCCTCCGTAGAGCCAGTTTGTGCAGGGACAGATTAATTGCCAGCTTGTTTTGTGGGGGCCCAAATGAACCAATCATTTCAGCCACAGTCGTGTGGCAGTGCAGGCCCTGGCGCTGAAATGATTGGTTTGTTAAAGTGTGCATGTCCTGTTTATATAACATAAGGTTGGGTGGGAGGGTCCAAGGACAATTCCATCTTGCACCTCTGTTTTTTCTTTGCATTATGTACTGTTTGGGGCCTAGTTTTTCAAACTGCCATCCTGTCTGCCACTGCAGTGTCACTCCTAGATTGGCCACGTGTTTGTGCCGCCCACTTGTGTCGCTTAGCATAGTCATCCAGCTACTTCGGTGCAACCTTTTGGCCTAAAAACAATATTGTGAGGTGCAAGGTGTTCAGAATAGACTGGAAATGAGTGGAAATTAAGGTTATTGAAGTTAATAATAGCATAGGGACAGAAAAACCCACAAATTATGTGAATTTAGCTGTTTTTATGCTTTTTTCCAAAAAAATACAGATCCAAAACACAAAACCCAGAACCCAAAACACGGAAGAGTGGTTTTGGCAAAACCAGCCCACATCCAAAACATGAAGAAAGATCCAGTTCCAAAAAAAAAAAACACAAAACACGAAAAGTGGCCAGTGCACAATCCTAGACTCGATATAGATATCGACCATCGCCTGTGTATGCAGTCCAAAATGGTCTTTATCGACTGTGTTAGCCTGTTTACTATAGGGACCCGCAATCAATGATCGTTATAGTAGATGGGGGGTTGCTGCATGTGCTGGATGTTCGATCCAGCACATGCAGGACGATCAGATAACGATCGTTATCTGATAGTCTGATGGTCTGACCGTGTGTTCCCTCCATTAGTCAGAGGCAGTTGCCCCCATCTCTGTCTCTTTTGCTGCATTGGTGCCTGTGACTTTATGCTAATTCTTCTAGAAATCCCTCCCCTGTGCAAGGACTGAGACGCCACTGTCAGTGTCTATAGATGCTGCAATCATGCTTTGTGCTTCTGTATATGCCACCATCGGTTGCACCAGTAAAACTTGTACCAGCCCTGAGCTAAGTGCAGATCATCTGTCTGACTATGGCCTCCAATGTGAGCAATTCAGCATCTCTGTATGAATCCACTTCCAATAACACGCCCATGTCACTATTAACATCTGCATCTGATTAGCCAACACCCTGTAACCACACAGGATCTACCAAAACATTTCTAATACTCCTCAATATGTGTCTCCCATCCCTCAGTACACACAGCGCCCCCATAATACCTTTCAGTATAAACAGTGTCCTCCACCATACTAGTCTGCAGTACACACAGCACCCTCATATTATCATATTACCCCCCAGTATATTAGCCCCCGTACACACAGCTCCCTATTAACCCCAGTACACAAAGCACCCCCATTTTACCCATAACAAACACAACACTTCCATATTACCCCACATATGGCCCCCACAACTCCTTCATATTACAAACAGCACACCCATTTTATCCCTAATAAACACAGCGCCCCAATATTACCTCCCATTTTGCCCCATAACACCTCCATATTACCCCCAGTACACACAGTGCCCCATATTAACTCCCAGTACACACAGTGCCTCCATATTACCCCCCAAATACACACAGTGCCCCTTCCCCATATTACCCCCAATACACAGTGCCCTCTTCCCCGTGTTGCCCCTAATACATACAGTGCCCCCATGGTACCTGTTTTTTTTTCTTTCCTCAAGTAGAAAAGGCAGTGAGGAGCAGGTAATCGGGAAGAGGAGGGCTTGGTAGGTTCAGCCCTGATATGTGCGGGGCCCTGTGTTGGCTGGGTCATTTGTTTAAGTTTGTGAGCAGCTCACACCCGCGTGGTCGCCAAGAAGAAGGAGCAGGTCCCGCAGCACTTCCACTGAAAGCCTAAACCAGTGAGAAAGGGAGGAGGCGGGCCCATGTGCAGTGGCTATAGAGGCTGCGCTGCGCCGCGCCAGTGCTGTCAGTCACGATCATAGTGACAAAAACAGATATTTAGCAGCCACCACCCGCTCCCTTGTATTGCAGCTCGCACTGTGCTGCGTCTGCTCTGCTGCCTGTGTGTGCCTGTCACTGGAGGCTGTCCGCGGAGGGGCTGGAGGGGGGCCGTCAGTGTTGACTGATGGCCCCAGGTTCCGTAAAGGCTTATGGGAGGAGCTGCGGTTGGGAATGCGCAGTAGCTCCCCCATCGGCCATTTTTTTGTGTCCCTAAAGCTTCTGCACGCAGAAGCTGTACTACGTCGGCATCAGCGGGACGGGGAACGGAGGCTCGGGGAAGGGGGTCAGTCATTGCTGTGCGGGCTGGGTGGCCACCAAGGGGACCAGCCCAGCAGGAACTGACCCGGCATCCCGACGGCCCAATCCGCCCCTGGTAGATGACCTTGCCTATGAGAGCTCACGTTCTGGAAGGAAGGGTTAGAGACGTAAAGGGGACATGGTGGGACATTGGACTTAATGGTTCATGTAGAAACTATGGTATTCAAGTAAAAAATTCCATTATCGCTGAGAAAAAGACGCTCCTGCTTCGCCTGTTATCGGTGCAAGGCAGGAGGCAGCTACTGCAGTTGTTATTAAAAAATAGCCCCGCCAAGGAGAGTGAATGTTAAGTCACCCCCTCGGTGGTGTCAGCAGAAAGCAGAGACTGTGGACTCGGAATAGTATAAAACTCTTCAGTAGCTGTACCTGGAAGTGACATGAGTGAGGGCAGAAGTGGAGATTTCTGCCCATACTTTACCCAAAAATAAGAAAGTTGGTCCCTTGCGGGCTCGCTTCGCTCGCCACGCTTCGGGCACGCTGGCTCGTATCGCTCGCCACATGAATATATTCCCCCTCTATGCCCACTTGATTGGTAGGGAATGACGTTGGACCCTGGCAGATGACATCATCGTACATCTACGGAAGGGGATCTAGCTCTTCCCCTTTGGACTCATCCTCTCTCCTGTCCCAGGCAGCACTGCAGCAGCAGCAGAGATATTATATTTTTTACACAAACTTTATTGACAATTGGCAAAGGTGACAAAGCTCACTTCATGCTTTTACACTGCGGAGAGGCAGATAATGGCAGCTACAAGTGAAGAAGAAGACAGCCGACGGTAAGTGACATGTCATCTTAGTAACAGCTGGGTCACTTAGCGCTGCGGATTCAATTGGAAGTGTTAAATGCAGTTTAAACGGTTTCTATTTGGAATTAAACTCTCCAATTGGTAACAGGATCATTAAAGTCCTTTTCATTCCAATTCTCTGGGTACAAATTATGTGAAGTGCTACAAATGTGTTTTATGCAACCAATAAATCTGTAGTGTAATGAAAGATAATTTTTTCATCAGAGAGATGTCTGGCATCTATGCCATACTTTAGATGGGCAACGTGTTACAGTACATGGTAGTGCTTGATATAACAGAACATAAGCTTGACTAACCCTAGTATTTTTTTTTAGAGCATCTATTGCACAAAGGACCTGATTCAGACCCACTCGCTAGATGCGGGAGCTCGCTCCCAGCATATGGTAATTCAGCTAAGTGACGTCAAGGCAGCTGCTCGCAAGGCAAGGAATAAGCACACCCACTATGTTTTGGCGAGCGATCACTTTGTGTTTATAGATGCCCACCAACCTGTCTTTAGCTGCCCAGTAGCTTATGTCATCTCCAGGAAGTATATACAACCATCGGAACATCGGGAACTATCGGATCAGACAGTAGCACTTGCAGTTGACTGTACTCTACCGCAAGCACTGCAAGCAGTTCAGTGTAACAATCAACCAGGTGACGTGTACTATGACGCTGCCTGTTAATTATGCACGCCTTTGAAATGGCATTGAAACTCTCTGGCACGCCTGCGTCCGCAACTCCACACCCCCGTTACAACTGCCCTGCCCCTGTTAGCACCCACAAATGGCCTCTCCTGTCACTCATTCCACTGGGCTGTCATGGCAGGGTGAGCGAGCACATTTCGATCGCTCGGACTAGTTTGCGAACGCGCAATGCGAACTACACGCTTGCGCACATTAATGAAAATCGTCTGCAATGAGAGGCCGCTTGCTAGCGAGCGGGACTGAATCAGGTACAAAGTTCACTGCTTTCATCATTTATTCAATTTGAAATAACCACGTTTGAGGTAATCAAGAAATGTTTCCTCTGCTGCCATGTGACTAAATATACCTGATTCTCTCACATACTAATTTTGAATTTATCAAAAATCTGAATGATTAAAGCAAGCTACATAAATTTATTAATTCTTTAACTTGCTTTTAAAGGAAAGCCATAAAGGAGATCAAATATTCTTCCCATGCCAGTAATATACATACAACAAAGATTTGTTACTTTTCCAGCAAATCTGATTCTGATAAAAACGCTATCAACTATCTGGCTGGAACTCCATAGGGGTCTATTAATGAAGACAAAACCATGTGGAAATGCCTGAGACAGGAGATATCAGAGATATCTTCTGCATTAGGCAAGGGACTGCAGTCTCCGACAATTTACCAGGCCGCGATCACTGACACTAAGATGGGATTAGCTGTTCTGTCCGGAATCGGTATGAAATACCGACGGAGGAGATGCTGGCTGTCAGTACACGGACAGCGGCATCCCGATGGTTGGAATCCTGACAGGGGAACAGTGAATACTGTTCCCCTGTCCTATTTACCCCCTAACCCTCCTTTTTTACACCCTCATATTGCACCCTTACCGTCCCAGTAAGTGCATAAACCTAACCCTCCCCCCTTAGTGCCTAACCCTAATAACCCCCCCTGTCTGGAGCCTAACTCTAACCTCCCGCAGGCTAACCCTAAGTCCCCCTGGGGTGCCAAAACCTAACCTTCCCTTCCGTGGCTGATACTTACCCTGCCCCAGTCGCCTTACGATCGGGATGCTGGCTGCCAAGATTCCGACGTCGGCATCCCCAGTCATGTCAGGATTCCGGCGCCAGTGTTTTCTCGTGATCGGGATTCCAGTGCCGGGATATCGTCAGCTGGCATCCTGATCATAGAGATATTAACTGCATCCCGTTCTGTCCTTATGGTGAAAGGATATTCTTTGGTTAAACATAAATAAATAAATATAATTTTCTCCTGTTCAAAAGCTTCTGCGATTGCCACCCTGAGATGGTGACAGTGATAGGAGGACAGCCCGATACTCACACTACTGCTACCTTTTTGAAATAGAATTCCTCATTTTTCCAAGGGAAAACAATTGCTGGAGGTAATCATTGAAGGCTATCATGAAATGGGAGGATTCTTAAATAGGGAAACACCTATGTTCTTTGTATCATATTCTTAAAAAGGGAAACACCTATGTTCATTGTATCATAAATATAACTCAGAGTGTTTGTTAGATTTTATTGTCTGCCTGCTTTGTGGTATATTCAATTTATAGTCATTGGGTATAGAGCATTTAGATTTGCCTTTTAATATATACTGTAGAGTGTATTTGTTTCTTTTGATTCATGGTGCAGACCTTCTTAATTTCTACAGTACATGCTACAAATGTCTGTAGATAATACTATGCTCTATGGCATCATACTCTTTTCATGTGCCAAATGCAGGACCAGGCTTCAAGTGTTAACTAGTGTCTTAACCACATTGCCTTAATTTAATTTATATTAATGTATTATCTTAATTTTGTTGTTACAGTGTCATTATTCGGGAGACAGAATATATTTTATATGCATATCAGAAATTAAACCCCTAGTCTGGTCCAGACTGCGCTGGTGGTACAAAGATTAAGATAGCCTAGAGGTCAGCTTTTGTATGGCCTTATATTTTTTAGCCTATGGCTGTTGGAAGGGATGTGTTTAAGGTGCCATGCTAGAAGAGAGAGTTTATGCCCTAGTGGGATGGTTCCTTTTTGCCAAGGATTTTCCTGCCCATCTGCCCCTGTGTTGTTTAGTTTTGTTGTCAGCTTTATTGTGGCAGGAAAGAATTAGAGCAGTTATATGACTCTAGATCTCAAGGTGCTTTCCCCGCCAATACATGGGTTAGGCTGATTTGACCCTACTGTGGTCAGTGGCACCACCAGTCCTGGTTGGCCTTTCGTGTCATAGGGATGGGAGTTAGACACTTAGTTGTGGTGATGGGCTGCCTCCCCCAACCAGTATGCCTTCATGTCATTATTTTATAGGTTGGTTAATATTATGTTGTTATACTTGCACAAAAGCAGTCTGACATCAGACGGTAGGGCGCTTATTCTAGTGCATTGCACATTATACTTACAATAATTTCACACCTTACCTCATCTTAATTTACTATCAATCAGTCTTTGATGTCAGCTAACTTTTTTCAAGTGTCCATATCTCCGCTCATCATTTTGCAGTTACTACTCTAGACGTCTTCCAGCACTGTTATATAGACATAAAACCATTTGCTACACACATCTTATCAAGTTTCATGTCAATAAGTTTCCAGGCTTTTTTCCTAATTAATGTTTCATATGGAATTGGCCACCTATATGAGCGCTGACAAGTCCACCTTTCAGGCTGGGTAATGGGCTTACCCTAATTGTTTAATAGCAATTTCTGGGAACTTTCTAGACAATTACCCACCTGGGTCTATGGGGCCCACTAAGCCTCTGGGCCCATAACTATGGCACCCTCTGCACCCACTATAACTACACCTATGGGGCTGATACAGAGTGGTTACTATGCCCGTTTCTTTAGTTTATCTTGCATGATTTCACTCTATACATGCTCAGAAAACTAACACATGTGCAATTGCAGACCCACACACATTTTGTATGTATTAAAGCGCATAACTGGAGAGGCGGTTCAGGTGTGGGGCGGCATTCTCACATAGGCAAAGATCAGTAAGATAATGTTCATGCAAACACGGCTTATGCAGACCAGAATTATGCACATATATACCTTCAAATACAGACTGATGATGATGACTTGTCATAAACTAGACAAATAAGTTCATACATAGTTGTATGCATCTAGAGAGGTGCAATAAATATTCTATATTTGTTCATACTTGGTTTTTTTAAAGTAATTTACTCCCATTTGCTACCAACTGTACATTAGCCCAACAGAGAGGAAAAGAATATACTAAGAGAAGAGGATAACAATATATACATATATAGAAATATGTCCACATACATCTGTCCTCCATGCGTTACAAGTTGCGTTACACATAACGTCTGAGTGCTGTGTGAGCGCCAAGTGTCTTTTATGCAACATTTTCCCTTTAAATGTGCTGGATTATAAGCAATTGTCAGAAGCCGCCACACTCCTAATGCTGTGCAAAGCAAACGCCGGGCCAGCGTGTGCTGAAACTTCACCTACCTCCTGTCCATTATTCTGGGATTGGCCCAGATTGGCTCCTGCATCCATGACCTTCTCCTATGAACACTGCTCCGATGCAGATGATAGCGTTTCATGTGTTGCTGGTTCTAAGCGTGGTCTCCTGTATCCAGTTGAGTTCCTAGAATCCAGTCAGATTTATTGTTCTTGCCGTTTGTGTCAACTAGGCGGCACGGTCCGCATTTGTACTACCTGCCGCTCGTGTCATCTTGGTGGCATGGTCTGCATTCCTGCCCTCTGTCGTTTGTGTCACCCAGGTGGCATAGACCGCACTCAGTGTCCACAGTGTGCAACCCAGCGTCCATCGGCTTGTGTCAACCAGGCGGCACAGGTCGCCCACCAGAGTATGCTATTGTGTGTACTGCCGCTAGTGTCATCCCGGTGGCATTAAGCACACCTCAGCGTTCTGTGTACGCAATCTTGTGTACTACCGCTAGTGTCATCCCGGCGACATTAAGCGCACCTCAGCGTCCTGTGTACGCAATCTTGTGTGCTACCGCTAGTGTCATCCCGGTGGCACTAGCGCATCTCAGCATCATCTTTAAAGTCTATCAGCCCTCAAGGCTGCTACACAGCCCAAAGGCTGCTACTCTGCCCAAAGGCCACATCATGCCAAGGTTTCCTGCCCTCAAGGCTGCTACTCAGCCCAGAGGTCCTTCAGGCCACAGCCAGCCAGGGCTGCTACCGACCCAAAGGCCGCATCTCATCTTACTGGCCCACAGGCCAAAACCAGTCATGTCACTTCCAGCCCTCAAGGCTGCTACACGGCTGCATCTAGCCAAGGTATACCAGCCCTCAAGGCTGTTGCAGGACTAATACCCTATTGTCATACCTGAGCCTTAACAGCAATGCAAATAAGACACACAAGCAGCTTCTCCTGATTAAAATGATATGCGGCATGCCTATGTTCTGTGTGCGACTGTGGTTATATCTGCATGCAAAATGCTACATTACAGTGTCAGCGGCTTTGCAAATAAGACGCATTTTAAGGGAAAAAGTTGCACGAAAAGATGTTTGGCGCTGCTGAGTCACGCTACTAGAACGGCAAGGAGGCTAGATGTATGTGAACACATCTGTAGATCAACACACATACAGTATACATAAAATAGGCAATAAAGTCTAAGCAGTGTTAAAATTGAAAATATCAAATATCTATCAATATCTATATTAAACTGTTTTTACAGACAGAAGCTTATTAGCAGCCTTGACTGCCAGACCACCTGTGAGAGTCTGATTAAGGGTATGTTAGTCCCTGTAGTCAATCTTTTGCCGTCTGGTTGAACAGATCAGAGGACTGTTGAGAGACACTGTGATTACTGAATATAAGTGCTGTGCTTATGACTTATGTTTTGAGGGATGTTTGGTCCCTCCACTCTGAGAGAAAGAATTATTTTGTTTAGGTAGAAACCAGAAAAGGCCAGGAATAACTTTTATGTTTTGATTATTTTTGTGGTGCTAATAAAACTAGCTGCGGAAACTTGTACGAAGGCCCTGGACTGGTGTATTACTACTTAGCTGCGCAAGAACGAATAGCTTAAAAGAATTTATTCAAGATCCAGAAATAATAAGACGCAGTACAGATAAAAGATGCAGGATTGTGATTATAGATATGAGGGAGTATAAGTCCAAAATCTATTGTCAACTTGCAGACAGGATGGTATACAGACAACTTGACAGTGATCCTACAGACAAGTTGTTCAATTAGCTTAATTTCATAATTGAAGCTGCAGCGAATGAGAATATTATTAACAAAAAAAAGCCTGTGAATTCCTATTGACAACTTACCCTGTGGTCCCTATACTTTACACCTTACCAAAGACACATAAGGACCCCCCACAGAGACCTATAATATCTGCCAGGGGCTCAATTCTATATACAGTCTCTGTACTTGAATAAATATATGCGACCTGTGATTCAATTGCAGAGTACATTTCTGAACATTGAAGGAATGTACAGATTGAAGGAGCGTACAGATCTCCAAGATAATTGCTGGCATTGCACCATCGATGTGGTGGCTTTATACACCAATATCTAGCACTCTAAGTAACTGTAAGCAGTACAAAGACTGCTGACTAACAATGTTAATTACAATGGTCTATATTTTAAATTTTTTTATGAAATTAACATTTAAACTCAATTATTTTCTTTTTGGTGGAACATTATATATCCAACAAGTAGGTTGTGCCATGGGATCATGTGCTGCACCTGCATTTGCGAACGCATTCATGTTTGACCTTGAAAAAGATCTGCTTTTTAGTGACCCTGTGGTTGCAAGCAGAATTAAATATTTTACATCTTGCATAGACAATCTATTTTTGAGCGGGATTGGCGCTCACAATTAATTTATTCAAATGATGGAGGTCATCAGCATGAAGGATGATAATATCAAATTACTGTAACTTAATTTCAACAAATCAACAGTAACATTTTTGGATGTCCAGGTAACTCTAAAAGGTAATGCTCTCCACACCACAATTTTTTCTAAACCATCAGACCAAAATACAATACTCCAGATGCTGACAGCTATGTACCATTGAAAAGAGGCCTTCTATTATCACAACTAATAATTAACAGGAAACCATAATACAAATGGATATTAAAAATGACAAATGTGTCATGAGAAGCTATAACCCTTAAGAGCAGAAGAAGATCAAACTAAAAGTTATTTTAATCCTGATAGAAGATTCCGTCAAATCTAAAAGCAAGAAGAACTTGTCCAAAACAATTGTCTGGGTTAATGATTTTAATACTCAGAAGTAAATAGCGATGAAATCTACCAAATCTTTACGGCCTATATTAAGCACAGATAAAAATTTACCAGCATTTACTAGGCAGGGCAAAAATATAGGTGATTTGGTAGACTGTAATGACATATCTGCATTGAAATAAATGAGAAGAGGCATTTTCTGACTTGTAAAAAAGGATGCTTTAGGTGACTTTGGCCCTCATTCAGAGCCACTCGTTAACAGCAGTACGCTCGTTGCGTTCCGATGTTGAATAACCGCGCATGCGTCGGTGTAACACTGCGCCTGTGCGTACTGCAGATTGCGAGTTTTTTGGGACTCGTTCCTAAAATAGCGTACAGGAAGTGACATGTCAAATGTGATTGACAGAACAGGGCGTTTTAGGGTGTTGACGAGGGTGGAGATGGAAAAACGCAGGCGTGGCGAGGCGTTTTTGGGGCGTACATACATTAGCAGATGCGAGCGTAAAATGTGTACGGACCGACTCCTACGTCACTGGATGATCCTCTTTCCCTTCCAAATGCTCGCACAGCTTAGGGTCTGGATTACTCGACCACATTGGCGATGGCCTTCTCCTCCGTCCCTGGACTCCACGATGTTGTTGCGATTAATCGCGGGCGGGCAGAAAAGCAATTAGTGTTGGATTGAGAACCGCCTTGGTATGTGTTTTGAAATCAGTTTTTTGGGATAGCACAAAACGTACGCAGGTGGAACTCAGAGCTGCTAATGTCAGGATGACACAGTCAATTTGCGTACATTTGGGGGGGTTTATTTGGGCAGCAATTTGGTGGTTAGGGCCTATTGTAACAATAATTTCATCATGTTTTCAGTTTCGCACCATTTTATTTGTGCCTCTTGAATTTGCCGAATTATATGAATTTTTAAACGTTCCTTAAAGAGCCCTTTTTTTTTTTTTTTTTTTTTGGCCGAGTTTTTGCCTTTTGGCCCAGGATTAAATGTAACCCATTTGTACAATAATTTCACAATCCAATGTCATTGTTTAATTTCCAATTTATTGTTCAAACAAAAAAACTTATTTTAAAAATTTTGGGGACATCTTTTTTGCCCAAAGATATGTTCCCAAATCAAACAAATTGGCCCAACATAACTGTTGAAATAAACATACATCAAAAAAATAAAAACATTTCACAAGAAAGGAGAGGGAAGTTTTGACCCGAAAGGAATATGAGCCAAGCACAGAAGGATTGTGGGAAAAGTCACCATTGCTGTCACCGTTTTTTCACCCGTTTGGATGGGGGAGGGAGGGCGCCAGACCGGGTCCGGGATGTCATCGGGCTGGCCTGTCCAGAGGCAGATGTTGTGGCCTCTGGACTAGGCACAGGGCTAGGCACATTTGGAGGATTGGCTGATGTTGTGCCAGAGGTGGAGGATCCTGATGTTCCGGCAGGAAGGGAGGTCGGCTCCACCATGTGCTGGCGAACGAGCTGCTCCAGGGCATTGGCGATGCGGATGTTGGCCCTGGTATTTTCCGCCAGGGCCTGACCAATGGTCTCGTTGGCCGCAGCATTTTGCTCCAGGGCCTCAGCCACCCGTAGCAGACTGGCGTCCATCCTCTGCAGAATCTCTGTATGGCAATCCGATTTGAAATTGAGTTCTGTGAGGAGGGCCACTGCCTGCGAGGGGGATTGTCCTGGACTGGCTTCTGCAGGGTCCTCAGGCGGATGTACTGGTTCCTCCCCTGCAGAGCCAGCAGAAATTCGGCGGCCAAGGCTCCCCTCTGGAGCAGACTCATCCGCCTGTGTCTCTGTTAGGAAAAAAGAGAAAAGCCTCACATTACAATCTACATATTGGCACAATAACATTTCAGAGTTGATGACATCCAAAGATTTACCTGGGACAATATGAGGAGCCGCAAAGTCTGGCATGTCCGTATCCATGTTGGACACGCCAAACACCTCCACAGGCTGCACACACCCCTGTGCCAGCTCTTCTAAATCCGTCAACTCCAATGACACAGGGGTGGGACCCCCACCTGTCCCCCTTGCATGCCTAGCCCTGTCCGCGAGTTTTTGTTTTAAGCGATATTTGAAGTCGCCCCATCTGTGGGAAAAAATGGAAGCCATTATCCTTTGGTTTAAAATGGGGTTTGTTTTTAGGGGGGGCAAGGGTTTACTTACCGCCGTTTGACATCCCGGGCTAGACGGACATAATCACCCACCCTATTGACAGCAACGGCTACCTCTTCCCACATTCTCCACTTCTGGCTTAGACTCATATTCCTGTCTGCCTGTGGCAGGATGTCCACACACTTCTGGATCAAAACCTCCATCTCCTTTCTTGTGAAATGTGGCTGCCTTTTTTTTTTGGCCGCTTTGGCCGGAATACTGGGCCCAGCAGCCTCTTCCATGTCATTCTCCTCACCTATTTGTGTAAATTTACAGAATTCACAAAATCACAACTTGCCTAATCTTATGTTTCAAATGAATCATTGATACAAAATGCATGAAAGACTTACCGCCTGACTCTTGGGCATTGTTTCCCTGGTCTGTCGCCATGTCTGAGGTCCAAACAAGAAATACACCAGAATTTGAATGTGTTTTCGTGACGTATTTATACATGCGTCCTTATTTTGCGGCCGCATCATTGATTGTGCGGCCCTATGATCCCTCCTTAATTTGTGCGGGAAACGAAACACTATTTATGGCTTGGTGTGTCTCAAGTCGAGGTGGCGTTTTTGGATTGTTGGAGGTTATCTTGGCTGGAGTTTATTGATTGCGTAGAAAGGAGTTGGCGGTTGGAGATTCGTTTGTTGGTTAGATTTGCGTTTTTTTTTTCCGTTATCTTTGTTGGTTTATATTTTTGGGACCTCGTTTCTTGATTTGGTAAGTTTTGTGAAGTCTAACTTTTGTTCAATTGTTGTTTCATTGTGTTTCTTATTTTTTGTAAATTTTGGATCCATAATTTCTTCTATTTTAGATTTTGTTTATTTTCGACCCAAAAGACCTTTTGATTTTGACTCTTATATATTTGCTCTTGGTAAGTCCATTTTTTATCTTGTATTTGCAAACTAATTAGCGCATTTTTAGTAGTTACTCTTGTGACTTGTATTAGCGAACTAATTAGCGCATTTTTAGTAGTTACTCTTGTGACTTGTATTAGCGAACTAATTAGCGCATTTTTAGTAGTTACTCTTGTGACTTGTATTAGCGAACTAATTAGCGCATTTTTAGTAGTTACTCTTGTGACTTGTATTAGCGAACTAATTAGCGCATTTTTAGTAGTTACTCTTGTGACTTGTATTAGCCAACTAATTAGCGCATTTTTAGTAGTTACTCTTGTGACTTGTATTAGCGAACTAATTAGCGCATTTTTAGTAGTTACTCTTGTGACTTGTATTAGCCAACTAATTAGCGCATTTTTAACAGCTTAATAATCATTCTAACTTTTTGGTGGTTTCTCTTTCGCTTTTTGTGCCAACATTTCGACCCATTTTGATGTACTGTGTTAAATGTCGCTTTGCTGTTTTGCTAAATGGGTGTTTGGCATATTTTAACTTTGGTCTAGCACCAAATTTGTAAACAAAAATGCACAGAGTGAAATGTGTCAAGTAATTTTGGTGTTTATTTTCAGTTTGGACGTATCATGACAATACCCCGGCATGTAAGCAGCAATGGATGGTATCATCAAGCTAAGTTGTTTTAATATAGTTTTGGGGTGGGTCAAAAGCCTTACTTTAAAATCTTTGAATTTCAGGTTGATCTGGGGCGGATTGTTCTGGCCATGCTCCCGGAAGCCGACCAACCTCAATCTCGTCCCAGGCGTAGGCATCGTAGGCATGCAAGGCCCCAGATATTTCGAACACGTGTCACCCTTTTTGGAATGCCCGATGATGAGGTTTTAAGACGCTACCGTCTACCTCCCAAAGTCATCATAGACACTCTCTCATTAATAGAAAGTGATCTTGAGCGGCAAATTGACAGTCCAACAGCAATACCACCACTTACGCAATTTATGGCGGTGTTACATTTCTGTGCCTCAGGATCGTTTCAAACAACGGTGGGAATAGTGGCGGGCATCTCCCAATCCTCCTTTTCCCGGATCCTGAGGGCAGTGATGGAGGCACTTTTCAAGCACCTCCATCATTTTATTCAAATGCCTTTGGATATGGGTGCCCTTAGTGTGGCCAAGGCCAATTTTTACCAAATAGCTGCCTTCCCACACATCATAGGGGTTGTGGATGGTACTCACATACCACTTCAGCCTCCAGCCCGGCTGGAGGCCATATTTCGAAACAGGAAACACTATCACTCCCTGAATGTAATGGTGGTATGTGATGCCTCCCTCCAGATCCTGTCCCTGAATGCTAAATTACCCGGAAGTGCACATGACTCCTTCGTCATCCGGCAATCAGGGATATGGCACAAATTAACCAACCTACAAGCTGGTGATGCGTGGCTTCTGGGTAAGTGGAGACCTTTAGTACATAACAATGTTAAGCTTGATACACAGTGTTCCTGATGTTGTCAATTCTTTTCCATAGGAGACAGTGGATATCCTTGCATGTCCTGGCTGCTCACTCCTTATTTGGCTCCCACACCAGGCCCACAAAGTGCATTTAATTCCGCACTTACAGCCACCAGGCAAGTGGTGGAGCGCTGTATCGGCCTTTTAAAAGACCGATTCAGATGCCTCCACCGCTCTGGTGGCGAGCTCATGTATTTGCCGGATATGGTGTCGAAAATTGTGGTCCTGTGTGGGATATTTCACAACATCGCCATAAGGAGTGGTGTCCCAATGCAGCCAGAGGATGCCTTACCTGAGGATGGCCCCCCCGAGGTTGGTCGGAGGTCAGTATGTGGGGGGGCCATACGCGATGATGTGGTGGCCAGATTTTTTAGGTAAGTTTGAACAAAACAGTGTTTTAACCTAATGTGTTTGTGTTTGTTTGCGAACATCTAATTTTGTTTTCTTTTTTTCCACATCTTCGGTTTGTTCACATAATCTTTGGCACTACAACGCTCACTACTTCATGCTACCCTTACCAAACCTGGATCTGCTCATTTTGGGAATATATTCTGGAACCCATATCGCAACGCCATGTTTGTGGAATCATTTTGGCATGGTCCTTCCTCAACCAGTTCTTGATTTGTTTTTTTTTGTTTTTTTTTTATTGGGTATGTGTTGTATTTGAGATTCTCACTGTGTGTTTTTTTTGTGAGTGACCACTTTGATTTCTCAGTTATGTTGTGAATAAATGTTTGGAGAGTTAAATGTTCTTCCTTTTTTTGGACGTTACCAGCAAGTGTAACCAGGTTAACACACCTTACATTTGACTAAGGGGTAATCCAGTACTGACGCCAGTTGAGCAAAAATGAAATATGTTTTCAGGTTCCCAACCCACACCAAAAGGAAGCCTGTCCAATCATTTGGCTTTGTAAGATTCGCCTAAGCAGCTTGCCCACCAACTAGGAACCTGTAAAATGTAGAAATATCTAATTGCCACTACACACAAAAAGGGAAATGACATTGTTACTGTTATGTGTTTCTTGAGGGTGTTTTACATACAAATACAAAACCCAATCTAATTTTAAAAAAATGCAAAACCTTGCAGGAACAGTCTACTTATGTCAGGGTTAACTATCTTTGGTTTGGAAAAAACGAATGAGGCAGAACGTATATTAGAAATAAACAATTTATTTGGAAAAAGATAAAAACAAAAAAAAACTACTGCCGAAGGATGCCAGACAGCCGGTCAAGGGCCACAAGCACCCCAATTACATTTTGGCGCATGTGTGCCACACAATGTTCGACCTCTTGCCGACGCCTCTGTTCCTCTGTGGGTGAGAAAAGTGTGTGGATTAATCAAACAATAGGGAATCCACATTAAAAAAACAAAAACACAACGAAATCACTCCAAAACCAAAATTTTTAAAAAAAGGGGTGCTGCAAAAATTACAAGGCCTATGTAGAAATACCCACAGGTGTGATATGTGTATGTTGAAATCAGCAGGAAGAGGTAAAGGCAAACTGCTAAATCACCAAAAAAGAACCCAAAAATCACGAATAAAGGAACGACACATGATTACATACAAACAGTTTGTGGTTAAAAAAAACGCAAAAGAAAAACATACCGGTAGCCAAAACGGCAGATCCCGAAGTCCCTCCATCTTCATCCTCAGAGGAGCCTTCATTCCCCAAAGAACGGGGCGGGGTTATCACGGACTCCGGGGAGGGGGTAATTGGAAGAGGGGTGGTTGGAGGAGAGGGGGAAGGGGGACGGAGGGGAAGGAGGCCCGACAGTTCCGGGAGAGGCTCTTGGAAGGCTTGGGAGGAGGGGGGAATAGGGGAATTATTTGGGGTGGAGTGTTGGCTGGGGGTGGGTGAGAGTGGACGGGACCGCCGTCTGGCCGGACGGTGACGGCGTAGTCTTGCCTGTCCCCCTAAAAGATGTCAAACAAATTGTGGTTAGTTTCTGGCCAAATCCTGCCCAATAACATTTTAAAATCACCCACCACCAACAAAAAATATGAGTAGAATGAATATATCAGAAATAGAGGGAAAACATGGTCATGCAGATATTAGGAGAATGAATAAATAGGACAGACATAAAAACATGCACACGCAGATATGATGAGAATGAAAAAATAGGACAGACATGAAAACATGCACACGCAGTTTGCCCCACAAAGACAAACATGAAAACCACAATACATAACACTTACTTTCCAATATCTGCATGCGAAAGCATGCCAGCAAGCGGGGCGTTCGCCGTTGCAGGTCAGACCACCTGCGCTCCAGCTGGCCGATGTTGCGGCGTGAGCCGAAGGAGCGCAGGCGGGCCCGTGTCTCCGCATACGCGGAACGCTTCTGCCGGTTGGTGATGGGTGGAGGCTGGCTGGTGATACGCCGATCCAGCACCTCCGTTAGCACCAGCAGCTCGCGCCTGGTGAATGCGGAGGCTCTCATGATGGCAATGGTGTTTTTCTTAAAATTCATTTTTGATAAAGTGTGCCAAAAATTTCTGATTGGCTAATGTAGCTTGGAAATTAACAGGAGCAATTTGATTGGTTAGTGTATGAGTCATGTGTTCGACAGGGCCAGAAATCTCTGGAGAGTTATGATAGGCTTGATGCAGTGACATGCGTAAGCAAATTTAAATAAAGAAATGAACCCCGGAAAATATGTGGGGATCCACAGCAATAGAACAATTGTCTCATTGTGGCTAACATGTTTTTTGAGCAATAAAAGCGAATGTTTAAGCCGTACGTATTCTGCGGGTAAACACAAACACGGACAAGAGTAAAGTTTCTTGCATTGTGTTGAAAAAAAAAAAACATTAAGCTAATTGATACATTGATTGGCATGATACGATTGATGGAGGTAGGCAGAATAAAGGAGCAGGTAATCGACATCTGACATGGCCACTTCCGGTTTATACTTGTGTGTGCGTTCCCTTCAAGCCATTTCGGGGATGTACGCTCGCTATTTCGCACGCTCGTTAGTTAGAGGAGGGGTCGTCTGAGTTTGGGGAGGATTTTTAGATGCGATCGAAAATACGAGCGAGCCCTTGAATTTAAATATTTTTGTACGTACGCCTAACGTACGTGCGCCCGCTTGCGAGTGGCTCTGAATGAGGGCCTTTGTTGCACCACTTGAGGGTATTTAGAAACAGGTGAAATATTTGTACATACCCACTCAGGTAGAAAGTTTAATATTAAACATACAGTACTGTTACCCGTACTAGTAATTATAACATCTACTATATAAGATGCTCAAGGGGATATCAGTACATTGGTAAGACATCCAGGAAATCAAAGAGGCAATTCGATAGTTTTTTATGTTGCGGTAATTAATGGGCGCCCAATGTTGCAATTTAATTGTTCTGGACGTCCTTTGGGGCCAATTAGATTGTGTTTAGCCCCTTAAAATGGCTAAACCCATCTGAAGTCCTGGTTAGGGCACCCAAAACCAGAACTTATGACACATTTCTGTTTGCCTCCTCAAGAAGGGGCGAACAGAAATGCCGGCAGCTGTTCGTGCCCTAACAGAGCAACAGTTGAATTGCTCTGGTGGGCACCCAGCGCTGCCAGCTGCCAATGAAAACAATTGAATCACCCCCAAAGAATAGATGGCACTCCACCGGTCAGTCATCCACCTTGCCCTTGAAGGCAGGGAACGTGACCAGCTGGTGGCATTCCATTTCAAGGAGGAAAGGTACAATTTAGCCTCCCTGAAATATAAAATTATTGATTTTGCCCCCCCCTCAACTCAACAGTGAAAATAGGGATCATGCCCTCTTGCAATTGGAGGCATGTTGGATTTTTAGGTTAATTATAGTCATGGCCACCTTAACAGCATTGTAGGCAAAGGACAAAGCAAAGCACTGGTGCCCCTGCCCACCCATTCATGAGAATAAGTTAAAAAAAAATCATAACTTACCCTTCCTGTGGTCCCACACTTTCTTTCCACATGCTTCCATACAGTGAATGGCCGTCAGCAATCTGATTGGTGGATAGCTACAGCCATCCACCAATCAGCATGCTGACAGCCCTTCAATGTCTGGCTGCAAGCTAGGAGGCAGGTAAAGAATGCTGTACTCTGATTGGTGGAGATCTCTAGCCATCCACCAATCAGAATGCTTGCAGCCATTCACTGCCTGGCTGCATGCTGAGAGGCTGGTAGCAAATGCTGCCTTGCAACTCTTATTGTGTATAATTCACAATAATAGCTGCTGGGGAGTATCTTTCTCTGCCTGCCTCTCAGCCACCCTAAGCACAGAGCACGTGGCCGCACACCCCATGAAGTGTTTTGCTGCTATCTCTGTGCACTGGGCTGCCAGCTGAGAGGCAGGCAGAGAAAGATGCCCCCTGGTCGCTCTGATTGTGGATTACACACGATCAAAGTAGCACATTACCTTATGGTAAGATGGTAAGTGTATTGGTAATTATGCAAGCTATATATTACCCAGAAGTTAACCCGTATAGCGTTCCCTGTTTCAGTGCAGTTACATGGGGGCTTGGCTCTATGTCAACTGGTGAGGAGCGGGGTATAATGAGGTGGCATGGGTATCTCACAGTGGTACTAAAGTACAAAGTGACCTGCAGGTGGCGAGCATACACCAACTTTCCTGCACATTTCAAGGGGATCTCTCCAATGCTGACCCACACAGCACAGGGGAAGGGACCAACGGTCGCGTAGACATTTCCAGTACGTCTTTGAACACCACGTGAACCATGGGGCTCTGGGAAGCTGCCCAGTGTGCCCATATTTTAAGATGGCCATGAATACAGTACAGGCATATGGGCTAAATGAACAACTAGACTTTGCCTGCTTTTTGTAAGTATTGATTTGTTAAATATTATTGTGGGTTGAAGTTAGATGTGCTCTGATGCAGTACCTTAGTGAGTACAGAATAGTTATCTATTCACCCCTTTACAGCTTGGAGGTGTTTTTATTTGTTTACAGATGGCTTTGTTATTAGTGAATTTAAATAAGGTATATGATATGCCACCAATAGTGATTTAACACAGGAAGTGCTCTCTCAAATGTTCTGCTGTAATAGTTTATTTTCATAACAATCTCATGTACTCATTTGATTTTAACTGATCTATGTGACGTGAGTTGTTTTTACTCTTTGTGGCATGCTCTACCTCCCAGGCAACCGTCCAGCTGGCTCTGACAGTCTGGACGTGCTGACGCTAGGTGGTCAGCACAACGACAATGTCATTGAGCAGGGATGGAGTGTGAAGATTGAAGTGCGTTTGTGGTCACCAGGTGGGTGTACCTATTTAAAGATAAAATTGTCTGTTTCTATTTATGTATCACTGAAGAAAGTTCTATTAAAAAGAACTGAAACGTTGGATTAACAACTACTTGCCAATAGTATTTTTCCAGTACAATTTTTTTAACACTTCACTTTAGCAACTTTAAAATATTCTAGCGCCCATTTTCATGTACCCCAAATTTGCTGGGACTACTTCTTTTCTCCAAAAAAAGCAGCAAAATGCTATTCTTCACCACTTCTGCAAAGACGCTAATTAGCAGCTATTGAGAGCATTTAAGTTCCCTAAATTTCTTCAGTAGGGCTATTCGGGGGTATCTACAGTGATTCCCAATGTTAGTGCATCTTTTGGGGGGTGTCGGGCTGAATTCCCCAAATCTGACAGCACTTTTGGCCTGTTTGCCCTCGTCGGGTCCTGTTTTTGTGTCCTTTGGAATAGAATACGGGGATAAGTGGTAATGCATGCAAACTTTTCCGCAGGCAAAACCAGCGATGACGGCGAAAAGTACAGGACTTTTAACACCTAATTGAATATGCCCCTTAATGTTATATAAACTCCTCTGTGATTTTCTATGATATACTGTATGTACTACTGAGTGTTATCTCAGTACTGTACAGTACTTTATTTAGCTGGTAAAAGAATGAAGTTGGTGGAATCTGGATAGCAGTAGAAAAATTGTGGTCCTCAAGGCTCCCCAACAGTTCATGTTTTAGAGATATCCATTGTATAACACAGGTGGTTAAATCAAACTGACTGAGGTACTAATTAAGTCACCTGTGCTCAACCATGGATATCTCTAAAACCTGAACTGTTGGGGAGCCTTGAGGACCGCCTTTGGGAACCTCTGAACTAGACTAAGGACAGTGCATTGACTTAGTGATACACTGTATAATAAATAATGAGGCAGATGTATGAAGCTCTGGAAAGTGATAAAGTGCAGAGTGATAAAACGACCAACCAATCAGCTCCCAACTGTCATGTTACAGGCTGTGTTTGAAAAATGACAGTTGGGAGCTGAGTGGCTGGTCATTTATCACTCTCCACGTTATCACTTCCCAGAGCTTCATACATCTGCCCCAATATGTTTAATATGCTACTGTTTTCTGATTTTAGCTATAATCTGTTTATAATTTTTTACATTATGTCTTTTGATGCATGTGATTGCCACTTTCAATATAATATTAAGATTTTTAATTTCAGACGATTTTCATGATTCCTTAATCACATATAATATAGCAAATTGGTAGGGTTATCTTTTCATTTTCAGATTTCCGGACAGGGGTCTGAGCAGGAGATGTGGCCAAAACCACAGTAATGTTACAAATATTTTATTTATCAGATTTCAGGCCATTATCTGACTTTTCTAATAAAAAGCCCCCTCATGCCCCATGTTATGCCTCAGAGCCCCCCATGCCACTTTATATGCCTCAGATCCCACATGCCCCTTTATATGCCATCCCAGAGCCCCATTATGCCCCTATATATGGGAATGTCTGAAGGTATGCATTTCTGAAAACTAGGGTATGGGAAAAAATGGTGTTGCCACTAGCATCCAGACATTACTATGCACCTAAAATGTACAAACACACAAAAAAAATCTAATAGACAATCACCACAATGTTCCTCCTTAGGGGTATTAATATATACCATCTTCAATAATAAAAAAAATGGTATTATATTATGTTCGACTTTGTGATAGTCGACATTCACAATGTCAACATGACCATGTCATCATTGTGAAAGTTAACATGTTTACGGTTAACCTTTTGACCATGTCGACTATATACCATTTGGGAATGAGACCTGCAAGCTGTGATTTACCATTGGCCCAGTCTCTGGCTATTCTAATATTCATCTTCACTTCTGTTCTCTGTGAACATATGGGTTGATTCAGCTGCGGACGAATTTCCTGTCATAGCTGGTAACATCGTTGCAGCTGTAATAACACTAATATGGTAATGCAGCAGGAGGCGTCATGCCTCCTGCATGCATTACTGATATGAGCTTTATCCAAGGATGCAGCATCGGGTCATCTGCAATCCCAATGAATGCAGATGCACAAAAGAGGCCAGGACCATCCTGGTACCTTCACTCCCCCCAACAGCGGTGACACATATCTGTTTTGGGAAATGGAGGCCGTCGCCGCCCCCTCCACGTCCAGAAATGGCCGCAGACTGTCAATCACTAACAGCCTGCTGCCAGACTGCATGTGAGATTGCAAGACCCGTTCTGCATATGCAGAGAACGTGTCTTGTGCATGCTCAGATTCTTGATAATTGGGAATCTGCAATCAGCAGTGCACCGCTGAATCAGGCCAATGGTGCCTAGGATACAACACAACTAGGTGCACAGCTAAAAGTAAAAGGAAGGTAATTATTGTCTATATAAGCAGCTATACTGAGTGGGAACTGCAACCCACTGATTACAAGTCAGAGAAAAAGGAAAAAAGATAGCGCTAATAGACAATAAGTAACAATTTAATAAACACACATAAAAACCATAACTATGTTGCAGTATAAAATTGCCAACCTGCGAAATGTGATAATTAAAGAGTTCTTTAAATTAAGCTACACATTTAATGTAACCAAGAGTCTTTCAGAGAAACCAGGGTGGTTGAAAAGGCCCGGATTAAAAGTAAATCTCACCTCTCGGGTGTATGGTCCAATACAAATAGCCGTATTCTGTTTAGTCAGTAAAAGTATCCTCCAAGTCCCATATGTATGGCTATGCAGTATGGAATAAACTGACCACTATGATCGGGTACATAGCAAAATTGTGTGTAATCCCCCTTCAGTGTTCGGTGTGGTACAAGATGCATTTGGAGTGATACACTTCTCTATGCCCGAGGCTAGCTCTCCAGGGTGTGGGCATCACCAGAGAATTGTACAAAGCTCATGCAGGTTTCATAACAGTACATTATGAAAATAGGGATACACAGTGATGCAGCAACAGTTCCTGAAGAAATTATCTGGGTGACATATCTTCTCTTATAAAAATATACCTCTTTATTTCTCTCCCCCTGCACATGACTTTAAAGGACACAAATGTGGTTACAGCAGCTTCTCCTCTCACTCCTGACATGTCAGAGGGTCTATGACAATCTTATAGATATGATTACATTACATCACATTCTTCTTCACCAGCAAAATCTCAGTTACAAAAAATGCTTTGCACATTACATATATAGGTCCACCTGGCCCTGTGTTGGTTGGTGAATGTAGCTCTCCATCACATTTTACACTGCTCTTGTCTCAGTAGCTTTGATAATGGACACACCCTGTGCAAGTGCATTACTGTATTCCTCCCTTGTGTGTTACTACACTTTGCCTTTCTTTGCTTCTCTGCAGACAATGTACAGAATGTGTCATACTCAGTCTGCCTCTCTTTGTTCCCTGAGGACCAGCAATATACAGATGTTACCCACACATCGGTCTCTTTTTGGTCCTCTTCTTCTTCACATGGGACAGTAGTTTACAGACTCCTCCAATGCAGCTATGACAATTTCAGCTGCAGTCCATTTATAACCACGCTGCTCCATCAGTGATCCCCCCAGTAATGGCTGCTGTGGGTGGTGGGATTTTATGCAAAAGGAACTCCTCTTCTCCCTTTTTAATACCTCTGCAGTTCTTAACCTCTCATGGGTGCAGCATGATGGAGAATCTCACTAGGCAGCTCACAATGCAGGTTTTCAGATGTTTCTCTCTGTCTTTCTTCAGACCTCTCTCCTGGTCTCTCTCTCCTTGGGCATTAGATGGGCATCCCTTCTCCCCAACCAGGTGAGTGCTATAGCTCCATCCTTGCACCCCAGGTGAGTGCAATAGCTACATCCCTGCACCCCAGCTATACGATGTCTCTCCAATGATAGGAAAACCTGTCCCCTTTGTAGGCTAGGCTCCACTCCCCCTTTGATGCTGTTTCCTGCTTCATCACGCCCTTTTGGCAGTCCAACGATTTGGGTACACCTCTTCTTATGTAAAACCCTTCCAGGGTCTCAGGCATGCAGTGTCTGCAACATGCAGCATAATTGGGGTGTTATTATTGATGACATCCAGGGTGTTATATGTGATTTGCCTGTTTTTATATCTTACATAGTATTTATTCAACTTCTTTTGTGGCAATTGTTCAATTGTGGCAAACATTTGGCAGTTGTGTGCAATGCAAAGCAATTTGTACTTTCAGATTCTGGTGACATTGCTTCACAATAAAATTACTATTGACAGCCTATTTTCATAAATTGCTTGCAAAGTTGTAATAAACAGTGATAATGTCAGTCACAACAAGTACATGTCGCTATCTTCCAGAATACATATGTTAAGCTTACGTAAAAATTAAATGCAACCCCCCATTTCATCCCTCTAAAAACCATATTGTAATAGAAAATGTCATTTATCATAGGCTAAGTGAAACCAATACTGTAATACCAGTCAGTACCATGGATACTATCACCACTATCCTTACTATTCCCTGCCAAGAGAGTTCCTAATTCAAGAGATACAGTAAGGCCATAAAATATGCAAAAGGTCAGGCACCATTGGAAGCATAAAGTTATTTTTTCAGAGTGACAAGTATAACAAAGCAATGACCAAAGTGTAGTAAAGTATGTGCAAAAAGGGTTAGACCAGATTGGAAGAAAGCTCAGAACATTGCCATTTAGTCAACATATGGAAAAGCTCCGTTGAGAGTAACACGCAAGACCTGACAGGCCAGATGGTAGTTCCAAAAATAAAAATGAACATGTTAATTGAGCATCTAGAGTTGTTTTCTTAGTTGATGGTGACAAGGGTGATGATGATGTATGTGTTGATTGCTATGGGACTAAAATTTTACCTGAGGAAAATTGTTACATACCACTGTAAAATTCTCAGTCATTGTCACTTAATGGTTTTAATAATCCATAAGAAAATTCCAAACCAGCCTCAACACCAGATGCCAACCATCAGTGCTGAAAGTATTAGACAGAGAGAAAAAGTATCGCTGCACACACTGTACTGTACTGCAGTCCTTTCTCTAAACTCCCATGTAACCAAAATAATGCTGCAGCTTTAGGAAGTAAACCTTTAAACACTAAACATTCATGGTCACATGCAATAGGGTGTGACTGCAGCCAGATGGGCTTTCTCAGACACAGTTTCATCCGATGATACTGTTCTCTTCTCCATACAACAGCATTTTAAATAGAAATCAGATATGCACAAGTGTGAATAGTATTCTGCACATAGCATTCTGGAGTGCATGCACCAGTTAGTAAAGTTTAACTCAAGTGCCCCCCTGAGACTTGCTCAGCTGCTCTCTGCATGGGAAAAGGAAGGTGGGGAAGGAAGCCACTGAGTAGGAACTAAGGCCACTGGGGGGTGGTTGTTAATGCCACAATAGATACTACTTTCCCACTGGGAGGTTGGAAGACCTATTGACATGGGAGTTTGTTGCCACTGTGGGGGAAGAGGGTAATTCTTCAATGGGCACCTATGGATACTGGAGGGACAGGGGAGTAATACTACCGGGAGGTGGGGGTAATGTAACAATGGGGACTTATGGACACTGGAGGGACAGGGGAATAATACTACTGGGATGTGGGGGTATATACTACAATGGAGACATATGGACACTGGGGGAGTGGGGTAGCTAGACCCCCGCTATACATATATATATTTTTTTCACTAAAATATTTAAACACATTTTTTCAAATATGTTTTTCACTTAACTGACTTAATGTGCACCTTGGCAAAACCATGTAGCACTGCAGATGGGCCAGGTTGGGTATAGGATGTCGGCGTTCGGGATCCCGGCAGTCAGAATCTCGATAAAGGCATCCCGACTAGGTTAGCATCCCAATGGCTGAAGGCAAATATTCCTAACCTAACCCCTATCAGGGGTTAAAGTGGGTAGGAACTGAGTTCTGTCACCTCTAATAGTAGGTGGAACTAGTTCCTGCACAGAAGTCCCACAGACAGTGAGCCACTCATTGTCTGCCTAGGGAGGTTCAATTTCTTCAGAGAAACCAGCATATACAGTAGGTAAGGAAAGAATCAAGCGAAGGCAATACATAGGGGTTACAAAAAAACATTGGGCATCCAAATGACAGACTAGTTTGTGGGGACCCCACAAAAAAACCCAGATGCACGGCAGAAAAATAACTGATGATATAGAACATTTTTTTCTTTTTAAGTGATGTAACATTGTAGTCTCAGCTGACGGCAGGAGTGTTAAAAAAGCATCTAAAATGTATTTCATACTGTCATAGCCCCCAAAGCTATGACAGTAGGCGGCCCCCATCCATTCTCTTTACCATTTCCTATACACAACAGTGTGTTTGTGTGTGTAGAGAACAGTTTTCACACTTGTTTTGGCCTATCAGACTACCGTAGCAGGGTGGGGTGTAGGCGGCGGGAGAGATGAGTTCCACCACCTCTCTAGGACCACTTTAAGCCTTGCCCCTAACCAGGGCCGGATTAAGGTTTGTGGGGGCCCCTGGGCAACAAACTTGTGGGGGCCCCTATTAATAGAGTTGCTCCCCAGGATGATCTCCCCGATAGGAGGCAGGTAAGAGTTGAAATCCACCCTTACCCCGATCAGGCTCAAGAGGATGGTGACCTGCATCAGACCTTCTGTCATCTCCTTCATTGTATCCCTGCCGGAGGAGTAGGAGGCAACTTCTCAGCTCCCCTGGAAGGTGTGCTCTAGCTGCGAGGGGCAGTGAGGTGGAGAGTGCAGGCAACTGGCAGCATTACCAGGGGCTGCTGTGAGATCCTGGTCACCGGCGGGGAGCAGCTGGCCAAGATGGGGATAGCCCTCGTCGGGTGAGCAGATGATACAGCACTCCGGCTGCTCCGCTCCTCTGCAGTGAGTCACAAAGGTAGCGGCATCTATGTACAGTCACAATGCCGGACACATATTGGCCCACGGGCGGGAGGCAGAGAAAGGACGGAGGAGGAGATGGGGAGTGCACACCCGGCTATGTCCTATATACTGCTGAGGGACTGATCAGCAGCTCTATGAGACTGTCCGGTCGCAAGTACCGTGATAGCCTCTGACACACACACACACAGTCCTGCGAGATCACAACAGGGTAGTGAGCTCCGCGGTGGCCGCTGTATATGGAACAGCTGAGCCACCGCCGAAGAGAATCAGAGCGCAGGCAGCGATATGCTGCTCTGCTCTCCTGTGTGGGTGCCCCCTATCTGTGGGGGCCCCTGGACGGCCGCCCCTGTCGCCCCCCCCCCTATAATCCGGCCCTGCCCCTAACCCTACCCTAACCCTCACCCTCACTCCCCGATGCCTAAACCTAACTACATGCAAAAGCAGCCAGTAGTAACCCTGCATACAAAATACATTTCCACCTATTGCATTGCAGCATGGTTTGTCTAGGTGCACAGTCACTTTTTTGCTACCACCTCATACTTCAAACATATACAGGATCAGCGATCACAGTTAGGGTCACCGAGAGAGGAGGATGGGACTCATTACCCGGGTTGTTGGAAGTGCATGGGTCAGCTGCTGAGGGGAACATTATCCCCCTTAGTAGTGCATTGCATAGTAATTTTAAAAATAATTTGGAGAGTGTGCATGGCCATGCTTCTCGGATTGGGTCGAGCTCCCCCCCAGTACCAGTAACTGGGCCGTGGTCACAGTAATGCTGCATAAACACGATCTGATTTTGTTTCAGATATGAACGATAATGATTGTAAGAATCGTTCATATCTTTGACATATGGAGCATGCATCGACAAATGATGCGCGTTCCCGTATGTCAGATAATGATCTCTGAAATCTGATGTGTTTGCTGTGAGATTTTAGCAATTTCATTCATTTTAATACTGTCAGAAATTGTTTAATCATTCGTCTATCAAATTTGACCGTGTGTCTGCACCATAAGCCTTTCAATCTGGCAGTAGGGTCAGCCCACCAGCTGAATATTGTTTTTCTGGATGTGTGCACCACTCCATAAACACCCTGCTCTGCGGAGCATTTTTCAGAAAGTCTTATTTTCAAACAAAGATTTACTATCTTTATATGCAGATACTAAAAGGGCTTAATAATTATCATTTTTCATCACCCTCTGTAACTTGTATTTTTTGTTCTGTGCTGCATAATATTGCAGTTCAAATGGATTATTTATAAAAAAAAAAAAAAATATAGCCTGCTTCCAAGCTACTATGAAACTGCTTTTTTACAAAAAAAAATGCTATTTTACTGCAACAATTGGAATAATGTACTCCATAAGTTAAATTGTAAGCATATTAGAAGTTATAGAGGATATATTGTATGTCTTACTTATCAACTCTCTCAGAACGTCAGAGAGTGACAAATTTCAGGGTGCTCTCCCATACTCCTGAGAGAGTGGGACAATTTCCCACATGCCAATCTTGTCCCTGTTAAAGTAGGGGGCCAGGGGTCTGATGATGCAATTTGCATTGAATCATATCATTACAGGGGATGCAATCGGGAAGCCGGCTGACCTAAGCCCGACAGCTGGCTTCCCGACTGCATTATCCCGGCGAGGGTTAAATGACAGGCGTCTCAATTTTTCCGATGCCGGGAGACCAGCGCCAGGCATCCTGATCGAAGTGATGCCGGACGCCGCCAGCGGACAGCCGCGGGGGGGTGTGGGTTAGGTTTAGGACTCCCGGGGGGGACTTAGGGTTAGGCACCCCCCACCGGGAGGGTTAGGGTTAGGCTAGGGGGAGGGAGGGTTAGGGTTAGGCACCCCCGGGGGGAGGTTAGGGTTAGGCACCCCCCCGGGGGACTTAGGTTTAGGCAGCGGGGAAGGGGGGGGATTAGGGTTAGGCACCCCTAAGGAGGGTTAGGGAGGTTAGGTTAGTAGATACTTACCTTAGGACGATCGGGATTTCCAGTACTGTCGGGCTTCCGCTACCGGGCTCTGCTGTTTTGTCGGCCTGCCGCTGCCAGAATTCGAACTCCCGGCCATGCGGCCGCCGGGAAATCATACCGATTCCCATTACAGTCACACCCTCTGCAACACAACAATTACTTGTATGAAGAGCTTCTCATATTTATTTGTTTTCTTTGCTAACTTTACTAACAGTCATTCATTCCATCATGGATTAATTTCAAAATGAGTCATGTGATAGATATGACATCACTTCTCATCAAATATAAGGATGTACTCTAATTTCTAGGAGTTACATAACTACTCTCCAAATATACAAAAAGTGATCACACTATTACCAAATATAAGGAAATATTTTTACAGGATTTCATATTTTATTAGTTTACAGGAATTCATATTTTCATATAATTTGTGTAGTATACTGTATATGAATTCAGCTGTGCTGACACCAATAGGCTCCCAAACTATACTTAAGGGTCAGATAGCATGCAAATTGCTATGTTGCAAAATAGCTTTGCCAAATTGATCTATCTGAAGAGGTAAACTGCGAGGCAATGCCGTAGATATCATATGCTTACTTTACCCTCTGAAAGATCTCAGATAGAGCAAAAATAATTTTAGAGCATTTAACACCAGTAGCTGATGAAAAGACTAGAAGGAGATGTCAAAAGAAACCTGTCACAGAAGATCAACAGTCTCCCACTCCAGTTCTTGCATGCATTGTAACATGTTTTATAGGAGAAAGGGGGGAGACAGTTGTACAGTATTTATAAGTGCCAATGGCGAAAAAGAATGCTACTAGATAATTCAAACAGTATTGCTGTGATCAACTTCCCTGATGCAAACACATCTGGGATACACTAATTATCTACTGTGCATTTATTTCTCATTGAAAGCAAATTTCGATTTACACAATGACAAGCAAACTAGCAGGAAAGCTGGAGGCCGTTTCATTTGTTCCAGAAGTGCCTTTCTACTGCTGTGTGAGCAGTTTTAGATGACAATTTTGGACCTATCTATGAAATCATCTGAGAATTATATTTGCCATGAAAAGAAAATTAAACATTAAAGCTGCAGCAATCCTATGATCTACTCTATAACTTTAAATGGTTACTCATATAATAGTCCACACATTTTGGATCTGGAGGTAGCACGCTGATACAGTAGCATTGGGGTCGTACGTTAATTTCCCAACCACTACCTCATCTCTGTAAAGTTTGTATGTTCCCCTCATGATTGCATGGATTCCTTTAGTTTCAGTGGCGTCACAAGGGGGGTTTGGGATGCACCCGGGTGTCACCCACCGAGGGGTGACACCAAGGTGCAGACTCCCCCTCAGTGACAGGAGCCGGGTGCTGCACTGTATAAATAAGTTCAGCACTCAGCTCCTGACACTATGAGGGAGCCGGCACTGCATACAGGGCAGTCACTTCACACCTCCGGCAACCCCCTTCCCCACTGTCTGTGTCATGGACCACTGGCCGATCTCTCCAGATACGCCATTCTGAGAATCGCCGCCCATGACTTTTACAAGTTAACTCAGCACGTGTGGTTAAATAAACCTGATAGCTGCCACCAGCAAAGAGGAACTTTAGTATTAAATACAGGGTATGCCTTTGCTCTTACCTGCTATACAATTATCCACACTTAGTAAAACTAGGTAACATGGGCCAAATGAGGCCTTGGGTCATAAAAACACAATTCCAGAACTAAAATGAATGTTTTAATTCAAGAAAATCTTCAAAGCTTAGATACAAAAAGTTACAAGATATAATAATGTTACAATAAAAGGGTTCACACAAATTACTCACAATTTCAGAAATAAAATAAAAGGGAATAAACAAACCACGTTGACTCTAAATGGTGCGAGACAAGGCAGTCTCAATGACTAACTCTGGATCACTCTGTACCTCATGATAGCCCCTCAGAAATGAACACTGCACTACAAGTGTATCACAGTTTTATCCTGCTCTCCAGCAGCACCCCCCAAACCCCCCTCCCTGGGTGATTTTAACCCTTGTCAGCTCAGAGGGTATTGTCACTGTAGCTGGGGCTCCAGGGTGTCTCTGTCATTTTTGCAGGGGTTATTTTATTATACCTTCAGTTCTGTTAGAAGTTGAGCTCCAAGACTTATGTCAATAAACATACCCCTGGATTTAGGTGAGGCACTCCACACCTTTTGAAGACTGTGTGTCTCTGGTACAATCAATCCTGCTTTGATCTCTGGGCCTGATTCAGAGCCGGATGCTATTTGCGGACAGTCGTTCCAAAAAAGGGGCTGGCTATTTAAATTGAGCTCTTGCTCTTTTGCGGTTTGTTGATGCCTCTATGTCTGAGTGAGCGAACGAAAATTGCGCTCGCTATTTTGTAAAGACGCCTCTTTGCCGTTCACATCACACGTCATCTCCGGTATTTATTAGATTAATCGGGTACATCGAAAGGCATCTGAACTGCTCGGAGTGCTTGTGGTAGGTTGTTCTTACCACTATCACTGCGAGCAGTTCAGGCTAAAAGACAACCAAGTGACGTGGTCGATGACGCTCCTTTACTAATTATGCACTCCCATTAAATGCCCTTTTGACTGTTAGGCACGCCTGCGTTTGGATCTCCACTCCCCCGTTTTCAAGCACATTCCCCTGTTACCACCCACAAACAGTACATTCTGTCAATCAAATTAGCAGCCCCTCACTGTTTTGCGAATGCACGATTTCCGACCGCAATGACTGGTTTGCGCATGCGCATTACGACCCATACGCATGCGCAGTTGTGCGAACATCGCACAGAGCGAACGAGCGGCCGCTTACGAATCAGGTCCTCTGTTCAGGAAGAGTACACAAAGCTCTTAATGATTTATTTTAGTAGAGCCTGGTCAGATGTGTAGTCATTTCCAGGGACATCTTTCTTCTGTGCCATATACGATTTGGACATTTATGGCTGGCAGGGAAACAAACTTCCTATAACCTCTCTTTCAACCTATGTTCAAAGGTTTGTCATTTCCCACACACGAATAACATTACATACATAAAGGAAAGTTACATGTTTAAGCTGACACCATCAGGTGCAGTAATGCTCATGCGGATGCGAAATCTGCTTATTCGCTACAGTCTGCACTTAATTACAGTAACAACAGGGGTTCAGGCCATGAGGCCCCATCCCTTGCCAATGTGGCCATGCCCCTGCTTGCGAGGCCACATCCCCCTTTTCTTCGGCGCGCGGCAGAGCCGCATGCACAGCATCCCTCCCTGCACCAGGTGACACCGCCGGGAAGAACACCATTGTTTAGGTCCTTCTGTTTACTCTCACACTCAGAAAGCATACTGGTAGATGACTGGGCGCTGAATAAAATGTAGCCCAGTGTGCATTCGCATGTGCTAGGGAAGTTAGACTGTAAGCTCGAATGGGGCAGGGACTGCTGCATAATTGGTGGCGCTATATAATAATAAGTTGCTTCTGCATTGTAAACCTGTAGCCATTAAACATGGATATATCATACATACCTACTCTCCCGGAAGTCGCGGGAGGCTCACGTTTTTTCTGGTAACCCCCTGCACCCCCAGTAGAGTAGGCATTTCTCTCACATTCTGCCCACTTCCTAGTGAAGTGGGCAGAATGGGGAGAATTTCCACGGTGATCGTGGGTCCCCATACAGGAGGCGGGACTTAATGACACGATTCATCAAGATTCGCGCCTTTTGGCCCCACCCCTATTTAAATTTGCAACTATTTCCCATGAAGGGGTGGGGCATAAGGACGCAACCCGTCACAACCCACTTGCTTCTCCTCCCTGGGCTTCTCCCGGGGAGGAGAAAAAAAAAGTAGGCAAGTATGGCATATATGGATAATAATAATAAAATATATTCTAGTCAACAAATATCAAGGGTCTCAAATTTAAGTTAAACCTGTCACCTTTAGCACAACTGAAATTTAAACATCATAATAAAAGACAGTATCAAACACAGCTTAGTACTTTATGGGGTTGTTGTAAAAGGTTCCGAGATTACAGAACCGGTGTGGCTTTGGCAACATCACTGCTAAATTTAAAGTGGCAATCAGTTTTAAAAAACACAGAGAATGACCTCACCAAGGCGCTAGCGTGACTCAAAACTTCTTGCTAATATTATATTGAATGTCTAATACTGAAAAATTGGTTGCTGCTGCTAAGCGTAAGGAGCTGACCTTATGTGAAGAATTCAATGGAAAAGACAAAAAGAAAGAAGCGCTAACCAACAATTAGTATCCCATTTAATCAATATAAAACATATGTTAAAAAATAATATGGTAAATTAAACATAATATAATTTCAGCTGATTCTAATAGATAAAATTGGCATGAGTAAATATCACAATCATTGAGGTACAAATAGACAATATTAAATTCTTTCTCCCATTCAAATAATCAAATCTGAGACCAATAGACTTGAAAAAAATATGACACAATTCTTAGACCTTATTATAAGGAAGTCCTCCAATTTCTAGAATAATAAAAAATCCCTTTATAGGAAGGTAGTATGTGTGCACACAATTGATTATATTTGTAGGAACTTCTCATGAAGGATACATTTGTGCAGCTTCTTTTTCCTTTGATGGGGTCTTGCAGCACTGTGTTTGAAACAATGTGGATACAATTAAGAAACAAGGCACTTTTAATGTTTCAAACTGCTGGCAGCAGAATCATTAGTGTGATATGTTCCTCCTGCAGCTAACTGTCAAGCCGCAGTCTCTGTAATGAACACTAATATGGATAAAAGTTCTCAGTGTAAAAAGATACACCTTAAAATAAACAGTTCCAAGCCTTCATGACCGGACCAGCACAACGATGTGTATAGAGTATATCATTTGGCAGCTAATAACAATATTCAATGTGTCCTCCGTGCGAGGCTGAAATCCACTGTGATGTGGAACAAACCGTCAATTGCAGCTGGGACCTGATAATGTTTATGAGTGCTGCTTACCGCTGCCTTTGACGGGACCTCCGAAGTACTGCGGATGATAAGTCCGGTTAGACTCCACTGCTGGTGTGTGATAGGCACCAATAGTTGGGTCACGTTGCTGCAGTCCAGAAGACTGTTGCCAGCTTAGATGGGAGAGGGCCGTATTGCGGGTATCGTCCTCAGTAGTGAACAAGTGGAGAGGATGAAGCTTGACGCATTTCTCAGCCACAGGCCAGAGGCCGTTTCCTCAGAAGTCTGATTTGCAGTGACCACGCAGACCACCACAGAGTGATTGAGAAGTACCATTTGGGGTGGTGATGGGGGGGTGGTCAGCAAAATGCAGGCGTGCCAGTGCATTGAACACCGTTGCAGGAGAGTGCATAAATTAGCCACTGCAATGCCATACGCAGCTTGTATACTCACTGCATGTGACGAGGTTAGAAATTCCTGAGTAAGGTCAGACCTTGTGCAAGTGTGTGAGCCTGTGATTGCACTCAATGTTACAGTCTTGCTAAGTATTACGAATGTGTGTAAGGTAAGATGGGTGTCCTTATGTTGTGCTGCGATGGCATAGAGATCGCAGAGGATTAGCATATCTACGCAGTGAGACTGCGTGCGTAATCGCTATTGCAATCGCAGTTGCGATTCGTACTGAATCAGGCCTCCTGTTTGTTGTAATTGGTAGCAGAGGTCTTTCTCATAGAATTAGTAGTTTATTTTGATGAAAATCAGTTTTTCCACATTTTTTGTGAGCTAATAGCTCACAAGGTACCGGACTGTGCTAAACACTCTTTATGACTACACACTGGAGGGTGGGAAGCTAGTTTGCACATGGGGCTCCAAACTGCCTTTTTTTCCTCCCAGTATTCAAAGTAACTGTGTGACATGCTAATTTGTACATTATCTTTAAATTACTCCTCCAGAATTCTATTGATGTTTACTGTATTAGTTTGAATCACAGTAGAGGTGTCAAATAATATGTGCACTTCTTTTAAGCCTGACCAGATGTCATAATGTTTCACTCTGGTGCACTGAGCTGACTCATCATCATCACCAATGCGTCTCTTGGAAAAGTTCAGTTTTTTCTGTCAGCAGCATTTGCAGGAGATACTAAAGCAGGAGACATTGTGTCATGTGCAACTTGAGCTGACAACTTGCTTGCAAAGTGCACTTTACATCTCTTAAGATTGTGTCAGTTGGAAAGAAAGACATTAAGGTGTGAGAATAGCAAAAACCCCACACTAAAAGGGTTTTTTCCTGCTGGAGCTGGATTTTTGCTATTCAATTAGGTGCAGGGTTTTCCATTGTTTGAGCACCAGGTGGTTTTCTTTTTGTACGACCAATTTTTCCTAAAATCTATATTTTTATAAAAAATGGTCAGGAAATTCTCTGGGACCCCAGTGGCACCCCTCCTAATGACTAATTAAGCAAATTAGTCCGTAATTACCTTCTGGAGCGGTGTCTTCTTCCTCCAGCATCAGGACCCGGTCTTTTGCAGTAGTGGTGTGTGTAAGTATGTTGTGTCAGTGTATGTAAGTATGTGTGTGTGTGTGTGTGTGTATATGTGTGTGTCTGTGTGACCTCCATGTGTGTGAGCCCCACTGGATGCAGCAGCAGGGAGAACTACATCTCCCAGTAGCCACCTCCCCTCCCAGCAGCCCCTGGCCTGCCAGCAGCCCCCTCCCTCCCCAGTGCAAGCATGAAGGGGAGATGACTGGGAGCCTTGGAGACCATCAGAGAGGTAAGTAATTTTTTTTCTCACACTGTGGGGTTTTCAGTGCTGAAAACCACATGTGCATATTTTAAATTGAATACTGCGGAAATCAGGGTTATCAGGAGTGCGCATGCCCATGGCATTTCAAATTGAGCATGATTTTTGAAGAGAAAAACTCGCTCCCAATTGAATTCCCCCCAAAATATGACAAGACTAAAATCAAGCATGGCTGCCAAAATGCAATGATCCAAATACAGGAGCAGCTTGAGGCAGGGACTGGAGCAGCGGCCGCGGACAGTCAGGGGCTGTGCTTTATAGCAATAGGCAATAGGCTGCACAGCCCCTGCACTGCACGGAGGAGGTGTAATGTGTGGTCTTTTCACTTAAAGACCGTACATTACACCTTCTCCTCCATGCAGTGCAGGGGCTGTGCAGCCTATTGCTATAAAGCACAGTCCCTGACCGTCCACGGACGCTGCTCCACTGATGAGTTGCCCCCATTCCTACACCTATGGCTTGATGTGTACAGTACATTTGGATGGCTTTTTGCTGTTCCTTCAGTCACTGCAGTATATAAAGGGTAAAATTCCACCTGGATACTAACTCTTGCTTCAGTTGCTGCCTCTTGCAAATGATTGACACAGAGAAGAAGCAGTCAGCGCTCACATGCAAGGGACAGTTATTACCACAAGCTGCTTCTCCGGAAGGTGTCCTAAACTCTCCCAATAGCAGAAAATACAAGAAAGGAAAAAAGCGCTCTGTGGTAAGCAGATATGTAGATGTAAGAATGTGCAAAGGATTTGGGATCTGGGTATTGTGAATGGCTAATGGCTGTAGTGAATGAAGAATTTGAGTATTATAGTAAATATATACAAACACATACATACACACATGTGTATATATATATATGTACATATAACCAAGGCTCTATTTACAGACAAATGTGTGATGTCAGGTGGGCAATAACTTGAGGCTGGTAGTTGATAAATAATTCTGAATTTTTGGTCCAATGATTATTGTGAATAATGTTTTGTTAAAGCAATCAGTCTCTCTGCTTCTGACAGGTGGGCAACAACTGTGGGCTGGATGTTGTAAATTAGATGGTGATATGATGTGATATAGTCCTTATGAAATGCCAGAGAATAGGACCAACTGTCCTTATGTAATTGGTATGTACAACACTGTCAATCTATCTGGCTATGCAGGTAGACAAAAACTGTAGGCTGGGTGTTGGAATACGAACTCTGTTTTATGGTGAAAGCCGTATGCTGTGGATACCACCTCCTCTGTATCAACGCCACCTCAAAGATAGGAAAACGCAGTATCAGGATGTCTTGTGACACTATATTGCAGTGTTAGGTAAGTTTAGACCTACTTACCCTGAGTGGATGTCTGCTGGTCTGACTCCTCCTTGCGTCCAGGTGGGCTAGGTGCATGTAATTGAGGGATCCATATTGATAGCATACAGATAAGCCAGTAATTAACTAAAACTAATTTATTGAATTATAGTTGAACAAATTAACCATACAAAGTATGGTATTGCAATCTTAAAAAGTCAATAAATGTCAGATAATTACCCAACGCGTTTCATCCCTAATTTGGGACTTCTTCAAGGGCAAAAGGTCTTTAAAGTGACCCTACCTTCTATTTATAGAGCAATATTCAAGTAAAAAGCGCCAGAATGCGGTGGTGAGACGCACTTCCGGGTTGTGATGTGCGCATGCGCACATCGCGCATGTCCGCACGTAGAGCTAATGCTTCAGTAGTAAGATTGTGTCTCATAGTGTGCAGATAGGAGGAGTCCTCCCATAACATGACCTAGCCCTGTGGTAACTCTATTGCAGAATGTCTGCATTTATGGCGGTGGCCATCTTTGGTGTGTTTTAAACAAATGGAGACCGACCATATCTATTAGTTGCTGTGTCACTAACCGCAATGATTGGTAAACAAGGAGCGGGGGCGTGGGGGAAAGAGGGGGAGGAGAGAAGGGAGGATGCCTATGTGTATAATTAGTACATTAATAGTAAACACAGCAAAAATTGGATCCAAATCTAATTAGTAATTAAATGAATAAATAAATAGATGAGTGAATGAATAAATGAATGCAATAACAGAGCCCTACTTTGAGAAGAGAAAAGAAAAAAGGGTGTCCATAAATAATTCCATCAATCACACACCGGTAATTATGAAGTAAATATAATGAAAAATTAAGCAATAAGGTTAATTCAGTGTATGCTCGTAGCTATGATATGCTTGTGCCTTGATTTTATAATCAGTATAATGATCATATTGCATCTAAATAGGTATACTTAGGGGTATGATAGCATGACTGGAGTTGATTCACAAAATAGGTAGAGATAGATGAGATTAGATGCAGTCATACAATTGATATAGATAGCTCAATAGAGTCATAGTAATATAGTAGTATGATGATGTATGGGTGTGTATATCAATTCAATTGATGATTTGGTCAGTCATCAATAGAAACCACGGGTTCAATGATACTACACAGGACACTAATACAAAAAGTACAATTATCTATGGTTCCACCAACATATATACATCTCTTGATAAAGACACATAGATAATTGTACTTTTTGTATTAGTGTCCTGTGTAGTATCATTGAACCCGTGGTTTCTATTGATGACTGACCAAATCATCAATTGAATTGATATACACACCCATACATCATCATACTACTATATTACTATGATTCTATTGAGCTATCTATATCAATTGTATGACTGCATCTAATCTCATCTATCTCTAACTATTTTGTGAATCAACTCCAGTCATGCTATCATACCCCTAAGTATACCTATTTAGATGCAATATGATCATTATACTGATTATAAAATCAAGGCACAAGCATATCATAGCTACGAGCATACACTGAATTAACCTTATTGCTTAATTTTTCATTATATTTACTTCATAATTACCGGTGTGTGATTGATGGAATTATTTATGGACACCCTTTTTTCTTTTCTCTTCTCAAAGTAGGGCTCTGTTATTGCATTCATTTATTCATTCACTCATCTATTTATTTATTTAATTACTAATTAGATTTGGATCCAATTTTTGCTGTGTTTACTATTAATGTATTAAATATACACATAGGCATCCTCCCTTCTCTCCTCCCCCTCTTTCCCCCACGCCCCCGCTCCTTGTTTACCAATCATTGCGGTTAGTGACACAGCGACTAATAGATATGATCGGTCTACATTTGTTTAAAACACACCAAAGATGGCCGCCGCCATAAATGCAGACATTCTGCAATAGAGTTACCACAGGGCCAGGTCATGTTATGGGAGGACTCCTCCTATCTACACACTATGAGACACAATCTTACTACTGAAGCGTTAGCTCTATGTGCGGACATGCGCGATGAGCGCATGCGCACATCACAACCCGGAAGTGCGGCTCACCACCGCATTCTGGCGCTTTTTACTTGAATATTGCTCTATAAATAGAAGGTAGGGTCACTTTAAAGACCTTTTGCCCTTGAAGAAGTCCCAAATTAGGGATGAAACGCGTTGGGACATTATATGACATTTATTGACTTTTTAAGATTGCAATACCATACTTTGTATGGTTAATTTGTTCAACTATAATTCAATAAATTAGTTTTAGTTAATTACTGGCTTATCTGTATGCTATCAATATGGATCCCTCAATTACATGCACCTAGCCCACCTGGACGCAAGGAGGAGTCAGACCAGCAGACATCCACTCAGGGTAAGTAGGTCTAAGCTTACCTAACACTGCAATATAGTGTCACAAGACATCCTGATACTGCGTTTTCCTATCTTTGAGGTGGCGTTGATACAGAGGAGGTGGTATCCACAGCATACGGCTTTCACCATAAAACAGAGTTCGTATTCCAACACCCAGCCTACAGTTTTTGTCTACCTGCATAGCCAGATAGATTGACAGTGTTGTACATACCAATTACATAAGGACAGTTGGTCCTATTCTCTGGCATTTCATAAGGACTATATCACAGCATATCACCATCTAACTTACAACATCCAGCCCACAGTTGTTGCCCACCTGTCAGAAGCAGAGAGACTGATTGCTTTAACAAAACATCATTCACAATAATCATTGGACCAAAAATTCAGAATTATTTATCAACTACCAGCCTCAAGTTATTGCCCACCTGACATCACACATTTGTCTGTAAATAGAGCCTTGGTTATATGTACATATATATGTATATACACATGTGTGTATGTATGTGTTTGTATATATTTACTATAATACTCAAATTATTCATTCACTACAGCCATTAGCCATTCACAATACCCAGATCCCAAATCCTTCGCACATTCTTACATCTACATATCTCCCTACCACAGAGCGCTTTTTTCCTTTCTTGTATTTCTTGCAAATGATTATTTCACAATTGTGTGAAACTGCTAGTCTTCTTCTTGGTCCCCTTATGTTATGAATGTAGGTTTATCCCCAGCAGCAGCCCTAGCATGCAAAGATTCTTCTTGGGAATCCTGGATGGTTGATGAGTCAGTTTGCCTATGTAAATTAGATTCAGAACTACCTCTGATCATGAATAGATTGATGATGAAGGTGTTGGTATTGGAGATTGCATGTACTGATGTCTATCTATTTTGTTTGTAGCTGATGATGGAATGCTTGTTATTTGTCAAGCCCGGGTGTTTATTGGCTACAACTGTAGAACTAGGACCGAAGGGCTAAGGGTAGCGGATGACAAGAAATGGGAAGGCAATATATACGTCCTCTTCATACATCTCTCCCAGGTGTTGGCGAGACCTACCCCAAGGCGCAGTCTAGACCACATGATGGTATTCACCAGTGACCCCTCCAAGTGGGATGTGGGTTTTTTGCTGCACCAAGTGAACAGGTTGCGGCCCCTGGGGCAGGTATCTGGAGAAAACACAGAGATAGATATGGGGGGACTATATAAGCTCTGATGTATAGGTATGGAATGGAGTCACTGAAATTCCAGTCGTATAGACTGACAAGAAATTCGATAGATTGTGGATACATGAGACCCTGATGCAGATGAGCTATGGATGATACTCTGGAGACTGATATGCTAGTAGTGATGGTAGACAGTACTTGATATGAGACGCTGAATTGCAAAGATAGTCAGCATTTGATACGAGATGCTGAATAGCGATGGTAGTCAGCACTTGATATGAGATGCCGAATAGCGATGGTAGTCAGCACTTGATATTAGATGCTAAATAGCGATGGTAGTCAGCACTTGATATGCGACGGTGAATAGCGATGGTAGTCAGCACTTAATATGAGATGCTGAATAGCGATGGTAGTCAGCACTTGATATGAGATGCTGAATAATGATTTTAGTCAGCACTTGATCACGTAGAGAGTACACTGGAAAGGTACACTGCAGAGCCTGAGATGCAGTCACAGTAGAAAACCACTATAGGAGCGAAGTTGTACAGGCAACTTGCTGTTGCCGGAAGTATCTTTAAATACCCCAAGGTAGCTGGTCAATGGCCAAGAACAACAGCTGACCGGCCGCAGAACTACCATGGGAGAATACTGATCAGATGACATGAACCAACATGGCAGCTCCCAGGACCAAACAGCGGTAACCAGGATGCACACATGAAGGCTCTAGCAGTCTCTGGGCAGAATACTCAGCCACTACCTGTCTCTACGTTTGATGTCCGGACGGATAGGAGCCCGAAGACGCCATCGCAGATGTGAGTAACGGCCGATCCCAGGCTGCATCCTGACATTATTAGTTTACATGATTTTCCAGATTTTGATAAATGATTTGAATGAACTTGCTGCAAATGACATAACAGGGAAGAGGTCCCTATGTCTACTTAGTTTGGCATTATATATGGTACAGATGCATTGACAAATGTTGTAAGGATATAAGTAAAAATTATTCCACACAGAATAGGTGGCATTTTTGGTCTTATGCCCAGGCATGTGCTTCTACTTATCACTGGCAGGAACTGCTGTCCCTGGTGGATGACTTACTTTGACACAAACAACATCATCCTCCTAAATGTTATCAACTTGTTCTTGTCCAACACATTCATTATCAACATCCTCAATAGCATTAGATACACAATTATCCGCCTCATCCTGTTGCACTTCCACAGTAGCATCCTCAATTTCTTTGTCTAAATCATTATCATCATTACTTTTACTACTACTCATCCTCATATTTGCAGATGGTTAAATTGTCAGAAAAGTCAGACCCACACATAGCACTCGTGGACACCCTTAGACTCTCCTCAAGTATCTGTGAAGTTTGTGAACACACAGTTTGTTCATCAGACTTAGTGCCTGATTCAGAGCCGCTCGTAAGCGGCCGCTCATTCGCTCCGAGCGATGTTTGCCCAACTGCGTACGGATCGTTATACGCATGCGCGAACCAGTCAGTGCGGTCGAAATTCATGTGCTCGCAAAATAGCGAATGCCTGATAATTTCAGTGACAGAAAGAGGCGTATGTGGGTGGTAACGGGGGAAGGTGCTTGAAAACGGGGAGTGGAGATCCGAACGCAGGCGTGCTTAAAGGTCAAAACGGGCGTTTTATGGGTGTGCATAATTAAAACAGCAACGTCATTGACCACGTCACTGGGTTAATTTATAGTCAGAACTGCTCGCAAAATTGTGATAGGAAAAACCAACCCCAAGAATAGCGAGCAGTTCATACCCTGGTCGATGTACTCGATTAATCTAATAAATAGCGGACATGACGTAGGATGCGAGCGGCCAGGGGGCGTATTTTTTTAAAGAAAAGACCGCAAGTTTGGTTCGCTCGTTCAGACCTAGAGGCGTGAACAGACCGCAAAGAGCGAACGGTTGATTTGAATAGCCACCCCTATTTTCTGGACGAGCGAGCGCTAATTGCGTCCGGCTCTGAATCAGGCCCTTAGTGTTCTTTTAGTGCTCAGATTTCCCATTTTTAAAGGTGATACATCTACACTCAGAGCGAGAAGGTATTGCATGCAAAAGATTCCTGACTGTGTTTAGCACTGACTTTTGAAATAGGCATTCTAATGCATGAAAGAGCAGTATCAGGACTTCAACTCACAAACAAAGGCCATAGTCTGAGATTTTCCTTGTCACTGCGTGTAGTGTATGGCATGTTTTATATTTTTCAGCACTATATTTTCCTTCATAGTTAAAGGTAATGCTTTGTTTACGATTGTGAAATACTGTTCACATTAGAGATGCCCTTTACATCTTCTTTTCCCTTGACCTCCTTTAGTAAATGTTGAAGAAGTACTATGACTAGCAGCACTATTACTAGGTTGTTTATGCTCATCTAGTGACTGATCCATTATTGGTTTACACCAGGACAGGAGTGAAGCTACTGTAGTAAAACTTTACTGCCAACACATCAAGTGATAAGGAAAAGAGGGACTGTTACCTTTACCATGCAGTTTTATTACAAGACTTTGATTTGTTTTAACCCACAAAAATATATATATTTTTCACTTTATTTTTTTGGGGTGCAGTTCACAGGGACACAACTGCACCCAGTAAGTACAGTAATATATGCTGCCTCTCCAAAACACACTCTTGAAACATATTTAAATTGAGATCTAAAATATTTAAGATCTTTTTAACTTATTTTATTATTATTCTTTATTTATATGGTGCCACAAAGGTTCTGCAGTGCCTTATACAGAACAAAAAAGAGCACAAAAAAACAATTAATAGAAATACAAAACAAGGCAGGACATGGACTTTAAACACTTCTGCATAACACAAGCAGCAGGGGGTGAACAACCAAGTGTTAGGTGCCAATTGGGGAGTTAGGAGTAAATGATAATATAAGTAGGGGGAGGAAAGGCACATGAGGGATGAGGGCCCTGCTCGTGAGTGCTTACATTATTACAACTTATAATTTTGGGAATCAGCAAACACAACAACACCCATAAGTACAGTAATATACGCTGCCTCTACAAAACATACACTCTTAAAATATTATTTAAATTTAATTATAAAAGACTAAATGTTTTTGACACCAGAAAAAAAATATTTTTTTAATTTTAATTATTTTGAGTTGCAGCTGATGGGGACACCACACCCAGTAAGTATAGTCATATATACTGCCTCTCAAAAATATATAATCTTCCTTTGAAACAGTGCATTAATTAAATTGAATTATAAAAGACTTGAGGATCTTTTTTAAAAACTGGAAAATATATCTTATTAGGACTGCAGCTCACTCAGACAGAGCACAGTATTTTTTATACAGCTAAACTTGAAATCACACTATCTCTGCCCTCATACACAATTGACAATATATACTGCAGTGTAAATAGATATCCTTGTTAAAAACATTTGAAAGTGCAGTTCATTTAATGTTCACTGCTAATAAACATACACAAGAGCCTGTTTGAACTGGATTGCAGGTGCTACTAGTGTCTGACAAACAAACACATAGTGACAGTAGCTTGTTTGTAATTTGCACTGGATAGCAGTTGTTAGCTAACAAACACATACATAGTAACAAAGATGCCTGCAGTCTCTTTCACCCTACCCACTCACTCAATCTACCTATAACTCTCTAAGGGCATTTTCTGAAATCACATCTATAGACCACATTTTCTCCATACACTCTCCTGTAGGAAACAGCACCTGCTCACAAGGAAGGGTCTCTTACAGTATATGCAATCCAAAACACACAAGATCCAAGATTTGCAGGAAAATGAAGTTTTGCTTCGTTTTGTGATACGAACTTGATGTGAAAAGGGGCGCAGAGAGGGGGGGGAGTGGGTACAGATTACCCGGGCCCGGGCTTGCTGAGGGGCCCGGCGGGGGCCCGAGTCCGGCGCCGCCCCCCCCTCACAGCAGCCCAGCACACATGTGCTGAGCTGCAGTGGGAGGCTGCTCGTGGCTGCTGAACAGCAGCCACAGCAGTCTCCTATGCTTGTGGGGGGGAGCGATCACACTGATTGTGCCCCCCTGGCTTTGAGCAGAGCGGAGGGGGCTCAGAGCGCCCCTGCCTCCCCAAGCACACGGTGCTGCAAAGCTTTTTTTCCGGGAAGGGGGCACGGCCACACCTCCTGCGATTAGGTCACGTCCCCTGTTACCCGGGCCCACCACGGCTCTTGGCAGGCCTGGGTGTGAATACCTGAATCGGAACTCGGTTCTCCACAGAAACCCCAAGTTTGGGTGCGTTCGGTTTTTTGTTCTCTAGTCTATATTACATACTGTTCAGGCAATTTTGTACGTTTAATCACTTCTCATGCGACCATGGCAGGCTGGGCTTTCCCTGACATGAACTGATGTGACTGTGTTAGAGAAGCCTGTTGGGCTCAGACAACCCAGCCAGCCTCCAGTCTCCTCCCACTGGCCGGGCTGTGAACAGAAGGGTGGATCCTATATCATCCACCGGTGGCTGCAGGAAGACAGTCTTTCTGTAGCCCAAGCTCAGGGGGATCAGAGAAGCTGCACCTTTTCTACTCTCCCCCAGCTTCAGGCACTATCGAGGGCAGCTGAGATACGTAGGTATTCCTAATAGGATCACCCACTAGCCTGAGCTGCTGAATGCACTGCAACAGCCCCGACTTCCCCTTCTCTCTCCATCTACCAGCCAGCAGTGATTAATGGGCAATCCTTACGGCTGCTGTTTTTGGATATATATATATATATATATATATATATCCATAGTTTTCTTTTAATTGTAGAAACTACTTTTTACAAAAAAGTACCCAAAATTGCTATTTTCTAAATAAGAAAATAATGTAAATAAGAGCTATTTAACCTTTATTCAATATGATTTTATTAATAAGTATGCATATTGGTTAATAAAATTATGCTAAATCGAGTTTAAATAGCTCTTAGTTACATAATTTAGTCATTTAAAAAAAAAAATCAACAATTTTGGGGCATTTGTGGAAAATTATTTTAGCTAGTTAAATGGTTAAAACTTTTGTTTTAAATTTCTCAAAGTGCAAGTTAAAGCGCATTTTTTCTTCTGAAGTGCAAGTGAAAGGTCCAAAATTCAACTCATTTAAAATATAGGATGAGTCCCAATCTCCTCAAAGCTCTGAGCTGGTGCAAACATATAATATTTTAGAGGAAGCCCTTCCACAGATCAAGAATATTCGTAAAAATGTGCCTTCTACACCTTTCTATCTCCTTTTAATGAAACGTGTCCAGACAAGAGGGGTGGGCGACTTTTTCCCCTTATGTACAATGGAGCAAGTTGTGGCAGGCAGAGCCATAACTAGACTTTTTGGTGCCCTGTGCCAGAGAGAGCATTTGCGTCCCCCCAATTTTTAAATTAGGGATATAAGATAGTGCACCTGAAAAAGGGTGATGGCTTCATGGGGAAGGGCCAGGGAAGATATAAGGGAGGACAGGAGATGCTGGGGATAAAAGAAGAGGAAGCAACATGTGAGAATGATAATAAACAGGAAAATTAACAGGCCTAAACAGTGCCCCCTGCCCTGCGGTGCCCTGTGCCATGGCACAAGTAGCACTACCCTAGTTACGACCCTGAGGGCAAGCTTCTAATGAAGGCAGCCACTCCAGTGCTTTAGGCCCCGCCCCCTGTCAAAACACGCACAAATTGTGACATTATGTAAGAGAGGGGGCAGGGTTTTCATCTTTGTCAAAAAGATGTAATGATATTAGTAGAAAAGTATAATATGTAAATAGCACCATAAATGTGTTGAATACACTGTAGTGCCCCCAAGTCACATTATGTCACACAGAATACCCAGTTCATGTATATCAAAGTGCCCCCCACACAGGTAATGTGACTAATACTGCTTTTCCACCTAAGTCCTGGGTCTGACCCGAGATTTGGAACATAGTTCTGAAACAGGTCAGAGCCAGAACAGACCCTTTTTTCCACTGCATCGGGTTACACGTTTACACTGCAGGGTTACACGGGTCATTCCCATGTTAATCCCTGCAAGCTACCTGGGTTGGATTGCTGGGTCACTCGATCCGGGAATCCAACCCTTGCCCCTTTTACACCTAGCAGCAACCCGGGTTAACACTGCAATAGCCCGGGTTTTAGTTGTGATATAAAAGGGGTATTAGTGTGGGGGCCCCTGGGTCACCGCCTCACCCGCCTGTTGTTAATCAAGCCCTGATTACAGACCATTCCAGTTCCTGACTTTTGGGTTAATTACACAATTAAACAATAATTGGTCAATTTCCCTCATTATAATACCTAACTTATCTGGCTATTACTCTGTAACTCTTTAAAAGCCACTATGAGCCTATGCCTTAAATACAGAATGGTGCAACTCTGCATTTTACCCTGTATGATCATTATAAGACAGCTGCTACTTGCACTGCAACCTGTGCTGTAATCTGTGATGTGAGAGATGTGTCTCTCTTGGATGCCAGGTAATAATTTACAGATGGGCACAGGGAATTGGACGCCAACAGCAATTACTAATTTTCTTCAATTGCTGGGAATCACTTGCTCGCCACTCAGTAAAAACTGTGAGTGTGGTGAGTCATGAGATAATCCCCATTAAAAGACTAGCTGCAAATAACCTGTTTCCTGGGTCTGTAAACAATGGAATCGCCAATGTATGGGTAAGGTCACTCTTTCATATCATTTTATTGCCACAACCTACAGTATTTTAGAAAATTCTCTTTACATCTGAGAAAAAACAGCATTTGGATTAAAAACCCATCCCTAAAGCTCTCAATGGAAACATTTTAGAACTCTCCTGTACATGAGTTTTTTGCATTGTGTATATGCATTGTTTATGTTAGATACACTGTTGTACGTCCAGCAATCAGTGCTCTGTGTTTTTTTATGTTACAAGATTTAGGGGTCTTTTTACTAAGCAGTGTCAGGAGACAGAGTGAAAAGTGATAAGGTGCCAGCCAATCAGCTCCCAACTGTCATTTTTCAAACACAGCCTGGGAGATGGCAGTTGGGAGCTGATTGGCTGGCACCTTATCACTTTTCACTCTGTCTCCTAACACTGCTTAGTAAATAGACCTGATAATGTCACCACGTAGTCTATCTCACCCTCTTGCACTCTCCATCCATCTCACCCCTGCTCCTGCTCTTAGCTCCCCATACACTGGCTCACTCCTTATGTTGTCAGTTTGTCTTTCCTTCTCTTTAGACTGTAACCTCCATTAGCAGGACCCTCCTCACTGCTGTTATCATTACCTACTTCTCTTGCACACCAGCTACACTCTCCTACACCTCCTCCTTGGGCTCTCTGCCCCTAGACTCCTATGACCTAGACCCGAGTTATGCACCCATGCCAACAGCTACAGGTTTCAGCTTGTGCTAAATATTTACACTGCACCCTTGCATCAGTGGCTGTGCTGATATTTGTAATGCTAATTGTTACTTGTCTACTGTTGTTTTACACTGTACTTTTTTATTGTTTTGCCCTCTATACGATACTGCTGACCACGTGTGGTGCCCTATAAATAAAGTTTAATAATAAGTTAATAATAACAATTAAATTGTTGTAAATCACTTGATGGCAATTTGATACAGCATATCATAGTGCCACTTATTTCCCTGTCCTTCCTTTTTATCATTTAGCTAACCCATTAGTATTGCCCTCACCAACATCATGTGTCAGAGGGGACACACCTCTTTCAAATGTACTGTAGGTTCCCCTGAAATAATGGAAGCCAGGAAAGGGGAGATCCTCCCCTATCACTGGAATCCATGTTTTTTTTCTGCAGTTTGCGGGGCTAATGCCTGGTGACCACACTGATCACCATACTTTAATTTCTGGGGTATGTAGTTGAAAGAGAGGACTCCCCTCTATCAAACAATGGTGCCTCCTGCTTTGCAAGTGCCAGGACGGAGGCCTACTGTACACACACCTACACACACACACACACACACTCCCCTGCATTACTAACCATTTGTTTATGTGTACCTAAGCCAGGCATAACCACAACTCCCCAGCAATCATTACCGATTGGGAGAACGTTAGTGGTTTTTAATGGACAACTATTAGTATTTGTATTTTTAAGTAATATGCAGACAAATCCCACTCATCACTGCAGTGGGTGGTTGAAGGGGATAAGGAGCACTGTAAAAGCATAATGGATTTCATTAAGGAAATATGAGCAGATAAAATAGTATTTTAATAAGGAAAGCCAAGAAAAAAATCAAATGTGCAAAGGCTCAAAATTAAGAGAAAATAACCCAGTCGGTGAGTAAAGGTTACAAAACCTCTTTTAGATATGTGGTTTAATACTGTATAAAGGCTGTGGTTGATGCATGCCAGGCAAAAATAAAGGTGTCAGATTTCAGCAGGACGACTTTGTAGCGAAGGGAAAATGTGTAAGCCGTTCTTTGGCAGAGAGGAGGCATTTAAATGGGGTATTTGAGCAGTGGGAAAAATTAAAGAGTACAATTCTCAAAGCAACAGACCTTTTTGTCAGGCGGGTTAGAAAAACTGCAAGGAAGAGAAAGCCAAACTGTTTCTCAAAGGTGATAAAATAATAGCATAAAAGATCTCATTTAGAAAATATGAGCAGAATGAAGAATGAAGATGAAATAATGTATTTTGTTAAGAAGAAGAAGAAGGCGGCTAAGAAAGAAATCAGATGTGCAAAAGTTCAGCATGAAGAGCAAATGGCACAGATGGTAAGTAAAGGGGATAGATAAAGCAGTGGCATAAGTTCATCCCAGACGCCCGGAGGCAAGTTATAATTTGGTGCCCCCCCATCCTTCACAGCCGCTGATATTGTAATGTAGCATTCACATGCAGATGCAGTCGCTCACAGAATATAGGCATGCAGCATATCGTTTTAATCAGCAGAAGTGCACGAGTCACTTTGCGCTCACTCGTTATGTGTAACACGACTTGTAGTGCACGGAGGATAGATCTATGAGGACACATCTATATGCATTAGTCACAGATAAGATAATAACCTGTATGGTGCAATTAGCATGAGGCTCAGAGTCCTCCAGGTGAAAGCCACCTGATGTGGGGTAGGGAGCCCTCCTGATACCCCTGATGGAGGGGTAAACCACCTGATGTGGTGGCTTTAAAGACTGAGTTTAAGTCAAGATACTGTAAGAGTGCCACTGTGGTGGGACTACAAATCACAAAATGCCCAGTCTTCCGTCGATTGCATCACATGCTGGGAGTTGCTCTACCAAAGATCTGTCGCCAAGACTCAGTCGCTGGTGCCCCAGGCCCCCGCCTCCCATGCCCTCTTACTCGCAGCTCAATCTGCTTCATCCCTATTGACATCCAGCTCCTGGAAGAAGATCTGCAGCCACACATATGCTCGGGCCAGCCACTCAGGCTGCGCGACTCCGCGGTTAGAGCTACAGCCAGGGAAGATTGGGATCGGGAGTTCTGCGAGAGGGGGAACTTCGTGACTAGGGCTACCACCAGAAAGGATTGGGATGGGGATTTACGGGTGAAAGGGGCACTGGGACTGCTGCAAGGGCTGTCGCCAGGGAGGACTGGGACGGGGAGTTGTGGGTGAGGGGGTGTGCCAGGACTGCTGCACGGGTCTGAAGCTAGGGCTGCCACCAGAGAGGAGTGAGATGGAGAGTTGTGGGTGAGTGGGTCGCCGGACATGTCACACTAACCTAAGAAGCTGCTGAGGAGCAGCGACAGCAGTGAATGAGGACAGGCCATAGATAGATGGTGGCTTGACACAGAGCCATCCACTAGTGTATGGTGGCTTCTCAGGTGCCGGGAAGAGGTGCTATATATTTAGCAGCTGTGACGGTATACTCCGGGTACATAGTCGGTGAATATATTGTGGGCAATAGAGCAGGTGACACTTCAGTGCTGGCACCAGGCAGCAGGCGCCTCCATTGTCTCCCATAGTTCTGCCCCTGAGATAAAGCATAGTACTACAGCTAGTAATAAATAAGTCTATTAGTATAAAAGATACTATGTTTTACCAAATATTTAAGCATTAAGAGAAAAAGGCACAGATGGTACTAGATAAAGCTAGAGAAAAGGAAGGGAGAAAGGGCCTGATTCTGTAAGGACCGTAATTGCAAAGCTGCACTCAGGCTATAGATATGATGTATGCACTCAGGCAGCTTTGTAATTGCGATCCTTTTTAGATATGGTAATGCACAGGAGGCATCACGCCCCCTGTGCATTACTTAACCGAGCTGCGTTGTCCAATGCAGCATTGGTTAATCTGCGTACCATCGGCCGGCTGTGGTGACCAATAGTCCCGCAGCTGGCTGCCGCAGTTTAGAAGAGGGGGCCAGGAAATTTCCATCACCTAACGGAGATCCTGGCCTCTTCCCTCCCCTCCAACGGCAGCGACATGACTCAGTTTCGGGTAATGGAGCCTGTCGCCGCCCCCTCCCTGCCCTCAAAAGGCAGCAAACTGTCAATCACTGACAGTCTGCTGCCAGTTTGCAAGCGGACTCGTAGACCCGTTCTGCACATGCGCAGAACGGGTCTGGCACCTGCGCATATTCCCGAACTGCTGAATCAGGCCCAAAAGCTAAAGTCCATGGGAAGTTGTCTCATGCAGGGAAATACTTGTGAGTGTATCTCTACAGTATTTACACCAGAAGGAAAAGAAAATAGAGCTCTATTAACTTGCAGGAATATTGATGCAAAGATGGTATGCATGAGGAGTGGTTCCTGGCAGAGGTACAATAAGTCTATGGGGACAGATAGGATTAATGCTAAAATACTAATAGTTACTAGCTGAAGTACCCAGCGCTGCCCAGGTTTATATCTTCAAGTTATTAAGTTATCAATGAGTTAGATGTAACTGTCAACATTTTAAAAATAATTAGCAGCTTAGCAGCTCTTCCAACATAGCCATGAGAAATGTTCTGCCTGGCACACTCCGCCGTGAGGTTTGACCGAGACCCCAACTCTCCATTAGGCATCCCAGACCAATTGCCACCCCTCTGTATTAATCAAAATCAATCCAGTGGAATGCACTGAATAGGCTCCCTGGGTCAAAGTTCTGCCCAACTTACACTAACAGGAGGTCCAACCGGGACCTCAACCCCTTAATATGTCTTCTGGGATCCAATGTTACCATTCTGTGAAGTTTTCGTCCAAATACATCCAGTGGAAGGGTTTACAACAGGTTCCCTAGGTCAAATTCTGCCCAGCATACACCAACGTAAGGTCCGACAAGGACCCATTCCGCCACTTAAAATCTGGCCAGGATCCAAATGGACCACCTTGCATTGGTTTCATCAAAATTGGTGCAGGCGTGTCCGAATACATAACCGGACAGACAAACAATCAGAGCAATGGGTATTATATATAAAATAGTGAGAAATCCCATTAATAAGAAAACATCCATATGCCTTCTTCCTATTTAGCAATCCTTTCCTGCTGGTGAAAACTATCTCTGGGTCTCACCAGCGATAGTTTTCACAGGGGCACTCAGTACAAAATTTCCCCATACTGTCTCATGGTAATGTTTTTACCACTGAAATAGTTTTGCTGCTGCTGTCCTTCATCTCTATATGGGATCAAAAGCGGAAAAAATGCTCTATTATTCAAATAAAGCATTGTTTCCTTTTCTTAGTTTATTTTTTTTCATGTCTCATGAATCACCATTCATGAGACATGTTACTATGTGTGTGTACACAAAATTGATAACCTCATCTTCCTGAGTTAACTCTAGATTTTCACAATTTTAGTGCAAGATGGGGACTTTCAGGGGATACATCTACATACACTTGGTAAAAGTATGACAATTTGTGTAACCTATGCACATTTTTAATAAAGTAATGGGATCATCATGCTTTGGGTACAGAATCACCAAGTAGGTAATGAGCATGGCAAAGTGTACTGATTACAATATGTTTGCTACCTACTAATGCAACTACTACTACTTATATTTCATACTATGTTTTACAAAATATTTAAGGAGAAAATTACACAATTTGGAATGTATCAGCAAGGCTCGATACTTGCAATACTTGTGATTAAAAGTTGACATAAACATACAAACACAGCTTCAGATACATAAGAGAAGTGCAAATCAAAAATATAAACTACAAATCATACTTGCTACTTTTGGTTTCTCCTCTCCGGGAAAAACCCAGAAAGGAAATGCAGATGACCACTTCAGGGGCACGGGCTAGACTCTCATCTCATTCGCCCCTGCCCCCGTCATGGAAAAATGCCGCAAATTGTGGGTCCATGGGAAGGGGCGGAGCTAAAGTGATGTGATTAGCAAAAATGTAGCCCTGGGCCCTCCCTATGGACTCAAGATTCCTAGCAATTATCTCCCCATCCTGCCCAATTTACTAGGAAGTGGACAGGATATGGGCGATCTGGCTTCTCTTCCAGAGGTGTGGGGAACTAATTGGGACTCCCACACTTTACAGGAGGCTAGGCAAGTATGCTACAATAGGTACAATCAAAACAAATATGGTAATCAAAATATTGCAAAAGTGCATGATAAGCTCCAAGGACACAGGTGTGCACCTGCAGCAGTACAAAAGAGGTATTGCAAACCTCATAGATTAACAATCAAAAAACTAAAATGACTGCATTGGTGCAACCCAAATAACAATTTCTTGATAAGCAAATAGGCATATAACAATCGGATTACACAAATTGTACAATAAATAAAAACACACATAAAAGGAATCAGCTTGAAAAGTCCACAGGAGTGGCTGAAATCCATAGCTGCTCTCTTTTATGCTCTTTTATGCTACACCGAATTATTTGCTGCTGCTGCTTCTAACTCTACTTCGGTTGCTGCAGACATCTCCAAAGAAGCCTCCGATGGCCATGTATATGTGGAGGTCGGTTGAGCTTGTACCGGACGTACATCCTTGATGCCAGCTATATACTTACACTCCTGGCACTCCAGATAAAGCTGTGGGACAGCATGTCCTAGGGGTGGCTCAGGTGACGGGATCCATGGAGAATCCTGGCTGCGACTGTGGATGCATACAAATGTGGCACTCACTGACAGCCTACAGCTGTGCCTCACTCCCTGAGAATTACTGGGAATACCCCAAATGGAAGGATCGATTTTAGTATCAAGGTGGTTTACCTCCTTATCTATCAATCAGTGGAAATCTGAGATTCATGGATTGAGGCACACTACAGTACCATATGTTTAAAAACCTTTTCAGTGAGAAATGCTGTTTTTTTCAAGTTATAATACACCATTTTTTGGATGCTAATATTAACATGTGTGAAAATGCTCTTGGTTACTGTGTAAGTAACCAATTATCAGAAATAATACAAGCTGTAACAACAAAAGAATATCGGCTGTCATATGGTTACAATTAGTAGACCGACAAAGGAACCATTATTATAGTGTACTGTATGTGTTATCCTGTGTGTAAGCTTCATTGTAGGTGTATTCTTTTTACAGTACAGTATGTGTGCTTTGCATGAGTTTGGTCTAAAAGATCTACAAGAAAGAGATAGACAAAGTGGACAATAGATGTTAGACAGGCAATAGGTCGACCGGGACAAAAGGTCGTCAGGGACAAAAAGTCCAATGACTTAGATCAGCTGTTTTCTTCAGTATAATTTACCCACTATCTTTGGTTAGTTAAGCACAACAATCCTAAAGAATTGTTGATTTTAGCCTTCATTTTCAGATGGTGTCTATTCTCGGCACATGGAATATAATAGTACCTGTGTTCAGACATCTGGATATCCATGTACAATTTATTTCTTGTGTTCACACATAAAGTTTTGATTATTGTTGGCTTTGCTGCGTAGCAACAGTAAATTCTCTATGGCTAATTAATGAACAGAGGATCTGATTCAGAGCCGGATGCTATTTGCGCTCGCTCGTTCAGAAAAAGGGGCCGGATATTTAAATAGAGCGCTCGCTCTTTGCGGTCTGTTGAGGCCTCTATGTCTGAACGAGCGAACGAAACATGCGCTCGCTATTTTTTTTAAAATGCCCCCTGGCCGCTCGCATCCTACGTCATCTCCTCTATTTATTAGATTAATCGAGTACATTGAAAGGCGTATGAACTGCTTGCAGTGCTTGTGGTAGGATTTTCCTACCACAATCATGCGAGCAGTTCAGGCTAAAAGACAACCAAGTGACGCGGCCGATGACGCTGCTTTGTTAATTATGCACACCCTTAAAACGCCCGTTTTGACCATTTGGCACGCCTGCGTTCGGATCTCCACTCCCCGTTTTCAAGCACCTTCCCCTGTTACCACCCACAAACGCCTCATTCTGTCACTGAAATTAGCAGGCATTCGCTATTTTGCGAGCACACAATTTCCGACCGCAATGACTGGTTCGCGCATGCGTATTACAACCCATACCCATGCGCAGTTGTGCGAACATCGCTCGGAGCGAACGAGCAGCCGCTTACGAGCGGCTCTGAATCAGGCCCAGAATCAGTAATCTAAGGATTCTCTTTATGTAAGTAGAGGATCTAACATTTAAGATCTTATTGAGGTCTTAAGTTATATATGTTTGTAACAACCTTTTATTAGCAGTGACATATGTCAAGATACATTGTAAATATACTGTATTTGCCTTGAGTCTTTGTGTATCATTATGTGTCAAACTCAACAATATCTACTTAGTTAAAATAGCACTTATGTAAGCACAAACTCATTTCACCTTTCTGTTGCAGTATAGAGTATACTTCGGTGTTACAATATGTTCTTTAAGTAATGAAATTGTTTAATTTGTAATATCCTTGATTTAGCCTTATATTTTGGTACATAGGCCCTGATTCAGAGTCGGACGCTCTGACAGAGCGCTCGTTCTGAATCAGGGCCGTCCCTGCTCCTTTTTGGAGCAGCCTCCTGGCCGCTCGCATAGCTGTGGGTGACCACCCACAGCTATAGCGAGCGCCCAAAATGATGGTCACGATGGTCAAGACCATCGCGACCATCGGGCTTGCGACAAGACCCTGCGGTAGGGTCTCGCTTCCGCAAGCCCTGGAGTGCTCTTGGCTCTATCAGAGCCAAAAGCACTCCCACTGACATCACTAGTGATGCCAGTGGGGCCGGCCCCAGATGGTAGGCGTTCCCATGGGAACGCCTCCGTCTGGGCAGCCACGCCCCCGGTACGCCCACCAAAGGGGGCGTGCTGTCAATCACCATCGACAGCACGCCCCCTTTGGTGCGAGACCTCGTGCGCATGCGCACTTGGGCAACATCGACCCGCTTGCGAGCGCTCAGCGCTCACGAGCGGGTCTGAATCAGGCCCATAGACTGTGTGTCCAACTGTATATCCCCAATAGTATTAAACTCTATAGTTACCTAAATAATTTCTAGGGGATTCAGATATTTTCACTGCCCCTCTCGGCATTTAAGCAAAAAGTCTTTATTTAACATAAAATATAAGTGTCTAAATGATTTCTATGATTTGGTTCTTAATAACAGAGTATAGTCTATTATACTCTTTTTCAAGGGTTTTCTGATTAAAAGCTAAGTTTTAGTACATTTCTTTGACTATATAATTTTTTCAATTTTGTGATGAGTTCCCCCAAAAGGGTTTTTTCGTCTTCATTTGCCTTTATGAAAAGTATATAAATGTGTTGTCACAAATACTTTGGGAGCACCACCAACACAGTGTAGTCTCATTTATAGACAGACCTTTATGTTGGTTTCTGGACAAATTTTTTTTTACAAAATATATATAACTTACTAGTGCAGACTCAAATACCACATTAACATATACTATATACTCACCAGAAATATGTTGCAAGTTACTGAGAATGATATCCAACACTCTTTTTCAGCATTATGTCAAAAATTACACATGGTTCATTGCAGTCTGTGTAACCGGTTACTGAGATCAGCAGTATAAATGGTGGCACTTCCTCTTTAGATCTACTTCCTGATTAAAGGTGCAACCTAGTATGATTCCATTACCAAACATATGGTGATTCTGTTACATCAAATTGCAGCCTGGAAATTTTTTTTTAGGTCCATCTCCTTTTATATATGAGCTTGTACTTAGAAACTTTAATATAACACTGAATTTTGAGGTAATATCTAAAAATCTTAATAAACAATCAAATTTTTTCACCTTTTCCGGTAACTGAATCAACTTTACAGTTGTACATTTTAATTTAACTATATCATGAAAGGAGAATTAGTTATGCCTGATATATTGCCTTATTTCCGTTATATTAACCCTGTAATTATGTGATAATTTAATCAAACATATATTTTCATTGATTTATAATTATATGCAAATGAATAAAGGCTTGCCTATAAAGTTGTTTTCATTCAGTGAACACTGAGAGCTCTAATATGAAGTACTAGTTCACAAATCAAAATTATTTTCCTCTATTAGCAAAATAGAGCACTTCAACTGACTAATACAGCCAACATCTTGTACCTGTGTTGACCTATATATGTTTTAAGCTCCATGTGCATGGAATTGCCTTTATTCAAATACATCCTTCCAGTTCCATAGCCCATATGAGAACTGACAAAGTATCACAAGCAATGATGTATCACCAAATTGCCCTGGCAATCACTTCTTGATATATTGAGAGAATTGCTGTTTTGGAAGAGATTTGAAAGGTGCTGGTTATGTCATTAACTCAATTATTTAACCAGTTACTCTATGCGTTGTCTCAGAAGACTGAAACACAACATGTACTGTGCTGCCTCACTAAAGTGGTAAATAGTGAGAAAACTAATATAAACACTGCAGAAAGATTACAAGTTACCAGAATTAATTTAATAGGTAAAAATCAGGTCAAATAATTCTGATTGTTTTTTTGTCTGGTTGACTAAAATAAGAAAAACTCCAGATTGGAATTATATATATTAATAATGGGGGGTTCAGTTGAAATGTGTTAGGGGAGTATAGGTCAGTGTATAAATGTAGGAGATTCTCTGAATAAAACATTGTTATCCCTGTCAGTAGTTATTAAGTTATCCCTGTCGGTAGTTACTAAATTATCCCTGTCAATAGTTACTAAGTTATGTGTGTGTTATTTGTATTAGTTGTGTTAAAACAAATGCACTTCTGTGTGACTTTGCAACTGATTGCACCAGTTTGAGTGAGGTCTGCTGGTGCCCCTGAGGAGAAGTTTCTAAGGTACCCATGAGGGGATGGGTTTGGAATTCTGGTGTTTGGGATCCCGGTGGTCAAAATTCCAATACTGGTAGGTATCCTAACCCTCCCCCTCTCCCTACCCTAACCCTTCCTCCCCGGGCCTGACCCTAACTTACCCCTTGTGCCTAAACCTAACCTCCCTCTCCCCTCCCCACACCCTAAACCTAACCCATTATGGCTGCGGTCGGGATGCCGGAATCGGGATTCTGACAGGTGTTGGGATTACGGCGCCAGTATCCCCTGTGTCTGGATACTGAACATATCTCCCCATGAGCTCAGTGTACCAGGCTGAGGTGACAGCTGCAGGGAGAGACTTCTAGCATGTCAACACGGGTAGCAGGGGAGCCTGGTGCAAGGAGTGGGCAAGAAGCAGGGGCAGAAAATATGTGTGAACACTGCCCGTCTGCAGTGAGTCAGAGCCCAACTTACTGAGAAGGAGGAGGTCTACTTCAGCTGACTGCCTACTGGCGAATTTGCCGGCACCGGGGACAAAGAGGAGGTCCATGTCGGTGGATCAAGAGCTGGCAGTGTCAAGGGAAGGAGTTGTCTGACTCACTGTACCGGACTGATGACAGGCGGCCCTGAAAGTGGCCACAGCAGAGGGGAGTTGCCTCACTACATGCCTGGTAGATAAGAGGCAGTCCGGAAGCAACACAGGGATCTACAGAGTTTGCTCCCACCTGGTCTGACTGACAGACATGGGAGAGTTGACGGGGCCATCAGGGGAGTACCGGGACGAAGTTAGAGATAGCTCCTCAAGGGATGGCCCAAAGAGGTGGGGAAAAGGAGAAGATTGGCACCGCATCACTGAGTGGCAGGTACCCGGAGATGTTCATCGTGCTGCAGGGTCATGCACAAAGGGAAGACTGTATTACAACTGATTCAGTGAAACAGCAATAGCCTGCAAAGCAAAACTACACATCCCAGCATGCCCTGCAACAGTTTCAGCATGACCAAATATTAAAGCTGTGTCAGGGAATGCTGGCATGTGTAGTTTTACAGCAGCTGGAAGGTCACTTATTCCCCTCCCCTGATCTAGATGAATGTCTATCTGATTACACATTTATTAAAGTGGTACTTAAACTGTACTATCAGTTGTACAAACAAAAAGTATGAATACTGTATATTCAATAAACTTCATCACATATTCTTATATTATATAATGGATAAACAAAGTATAAGGAATACTGAAGACAAATACTTAACTAACAAATTATTCCAATTGGTCATTGGATATTTATATACCGGGATAATCAAAACTTAAATATATCTTTTTGATCACAGTACTATGTAATGAAATACACCAACAAATCAAGGAAATACTTGATATACTGAGACACTGGCATTATATATAATATGAACAATTTCAGAGTGGTAATATAAATTACATTGTACTAATATAAGTTATTGGAGAAACAGCATAATACAGCAAGTCCTTTTGCTTGTTTCCTCATAGGAACTATGCTGCTACACTTTGTATTTCTGTAGTTCAACTAGTCTCATTTTAATTAAAAAACATTTCTAGAACCACCCATTTAGCCTCTATATTAATCCATCTTTTACACTGTCAGATATGAATTAGTTTACTGCCAGTGATTGATTATGTCTAAGGGATTTTTTTTAAATACATTTCTTTAGTAAGTTTCTGCAGTATATTACATGTAGTAATAATTTACATAGTCTAATGTGGAATCACATCTATTTCTCTTTTTTTTTCTGTCAGTGTCTTATTGGTACCCTTTTTTCATAGGGGCTCCTGTGAAGCAAGTGATTCTCCTATCTATGGGAAACACAAGCCTCATTAGGCTACATTAACTATATAGAGGACCAAGACAATAATCAATGTAAATATACTGTACTGTGGGAAGGCATAGACAGATCACATTTATCAAAAATTAATACAGTAACTGAAAAATATATTTTTTTATTTTATATACCAGCGTCCCTAACATTATGGGGTTCACGTCCGAGACACAGGGAACCCCAAAAGAATCCAGCCAAGGACCATCCCCAGGGCATCACATGAAAAATGGAAAAAAGGTGAAAGTTAAGTCTAAAGTATAGTTGTGTAAAGATAAATCAATAAGTGTTAATGGTAAGGGGTTAAAATTACATAAATAATAGACAAACAAATAGAAAGGTGATAAAAAAATATCTATGTGAATTAAGTGGTGATGCCCTGAAAAAAGAATAGCATTTTTAAGTTTCTTTTTGTGAAAATAAAATCTCCCATCAAATTTGGGGTGCATGAAAATGGGTGCAAGAATGTTTTTAATTGGCTAAAGTGAAGTGTTAAAAAGTGCTAAAAACGCACCCTCAGCAATCAGTTAAAACAAAAAAAACTCCTGGGGCATACTTGAGGACACCCCAGAGTCTATTTCGCTTTTTGTATCTGTATCCCCACATTGATTTTTTTCGTCGACTTTTTCAAAGTGCTTTTTTGGGGTGTCCTTTGTGGGGTGTTTTTGCATTTTTTCACGTAGTTAGCGTCAGGTGGGGGGTGTCCAAAGGGTGCAGGGTGGTTCCCGCAACAATGCACCACATAACCCCAATTCTGCACTTTTTTCCGCTGGGTCTTCATAGGCGATACTTTTCCACTGGTTACAAGGCGCAAACTTTCCGCACCAAACGAAAAGTCGGACTAATTGAATATGGGGAAAAGTGGAATCGGCGAAAATGACATCATCGGCAAAAATTATCGCCAAAACTGAATTTTCGCTTCTAATTGAATACGGCCCTGAATTTGTAAAATTATATTTTGTGGAATTTGTAGAATATCAGTAGAGTAGTAACACTGATGGCCAAGTCATTCTGTAGTGTGGAATGCTTGGGGTAGGACTGGACCCATAATGGCAAACTTAACTAGTGAAATGTGCACAACTCTTTAACTAAATGGGGAACAGGACAAATATTTCATGGAACAATCATGCAAGTTTTACTTTTTTCTACAAGTGGCCCATTCTTACCTGTGTCATGTTATGCACTTGTCTAAACATGAAGCCATTAAAATGATCTATAATTTTACACATTAGGCCATTAAAAGAGCAATTCCTTTTGCAATCTGTTGCCAACAAAATAAAATTCAAGGTACTTGTGCTGACGTTTCCAACACTTTGTGTCCTTGTGCTGTCCTATTGATCTAAGTGCTTAACCAATTACATCAAGCTGCAATCTCATATCCTTGGGATAGTACCAGCAGCTACTGCCCAAATTATTATAGGTTCCATGTGGTGGAGATCATTAATAATATGATTCAAATGCTTAATAAATAAATTATACTTGCAGATTATTTTTATAGGTTTTTATGTTTAATTATATTTTGGTAAAATCTGCACTAGAAATAAACATTTTAAATTACTAAAGATTTTAAATGTTTCTCAATCACACATTTCCCTTACCATTGCCAGTGGTATAACAGCCACAATGTCCCTTTCATTGACATATATTTTGGATACCCCAAGTGCTGACATAGTTTGTCCAAGGTATTCAACTTGCCAGGTGATTATCTGCACTCCTGATGGGTCAGTTGCACTCCCAATCCTGAAGTCTATCTGGAAAATTTCATAGAAGTTTTCTCCAATCCTGCAATAAAACAAAAAGAATGTCAGTATTTATATTTTTGTAATTGAATCCAAATTCTTCAAGGAGACGTGACAGTAGAACAATGTCAGATTAACAGAATGTTCTTTGCATATCATGTTGTAAACATTGCAGCTGCTTTATTCATAAAGTGTCATTAAATTATGTAAAAATAACAATTACACCCACATCTCACATCTGCCTGAAAGGTATGTCACAGAATGACAAAAACCAATGCCATTTCCACCATGGCAGATGTAGTTACAATTGCGTTTTTCATACAGACTTTTTTTTCTCAGCACAATAAACAATAGCTAACCCAGGTAACCAGATTGATATATTAAATCACTGATGGTAAATGGAAGCTTATTACTACTGACAGAAACAATGAGAGGACTGTACAAAAAAAACAGAATGCAGACATTTTGGGACAGATGTAGAGTTCCATGTGCATTAAAAAAAAAAACAAATTTTGAGTTCTACTTAATTTAATTGTACTTGTAGCTCCCTATGTCTGGAGAGGCATATCGGTATGTGGGGAACGTGCAATACAGTAGAGATGAACTCACGCTTCCTGAAGATACAGCCTACTTAGAATGGGACAAATTTTAAAATAATATAAAACAATATGGACGCATGTCTGTTGTTGCTCTCCAACCCATTGCCACATCATAGATGTCAAAGAAGAGGAGGTAAGGAACACCCTGTGCATATCTCTCAACTGGGATCGGTATGAAATCCTGACAGGAGAAGCCTGACAGGAGGAGATCCCGATGCCAGCTGGTAAGTACCCTAACCCTCCCTTAGGGGTGCCTAACCCTAAAACACCTGGGGTGGTACCTAACCCTAATTTCCCCCCCCAGTGTGCCTAAACCTAACCCTCCCCTTCCCGCACCCTAAACCTAACCCTCCAGGAGGGGGTGCCTAACCCTAATCTACCCCCGGGAGTGCCTAACCTTAACCCTCCCACCTAGGGCTGCCTAACCCTAATCTCCTCCCTCAAAACCTAAACCTAACCCTAACCCTGCTATACTCCCTAAACCTAACCCTCCCCGCGGCTAATACTAAGGACGCCCTGGACTTACCTCGTTTGGGCTGGAGTCCTTCGGCGTTCCGGCATCGGGATTAAGATAGGCATCAGTATTTTGACGCCCATCTTAAGCCCCCCGTCAGACTTCTCCTATCGGGATATAGAACGGTGGCATTTAGTCCACCGGTCTATAAACTGCATCCCCTCTCAACTGTCCCACAATAATTTGTCCCCATTTATGGGGGCTGAGAGGTGTTGCACTGCCAACTCCATGTGCTAAATAAAAATGGGCTTTTCCTCTAAAAACACCCAGTGTGGGTGTGGTCACGCCCGCAGTGTTTTGTGGTCATGCCCCTGTCCTGTTGCTGATCCTGTGGTATTGAGAGGAATGCAGCAGCGGGATGCCCCTCTTGTCCTTACACCACTGAGTGGTGGCATTGGACTCCCCTTCCACTGTACTGCCCTGCCCAAAGTCCTGTTAATGACCATCAGCACGTAAATTTACATGTTAAATAAATGAAAATGCATACTTGAATTGCTGTTAAAATCAGTATCAGTGTTATAATCTACTTGCCATCACAGCAGGGGTACAAAAAGTGTGCAATCTGTGTTCAAATGAGGCAATAGGATATGATAGGTTGAGCTAGACACACTATTATAGTGATCCCTGTCATACTGTAAAATCAGCCAGGGGAGTATGAAGCAGAATTCTCTAGAGAAACTGCTAGGGCACTGGAGCCAACAACAAATGTGCACCCTTAGATTGCACATTAGCCTGTTCTGGATAGTCCTGGGCTCATTCTGGCACCATTTTGCTGTGGAGTGTCAGGTTAGTGGTTCAAAGTAGAAAATTCCTTATATTTTGTGAAACTATAAAGTACTCTAAGACCATGGCTAACAGAGAATGCTAGCAGCCAAAGTCAACTAGAACATGTATTTCTACAAACATACATAAAAATACAAAAACAAAAAAACAATATATTATAATATAATAGGCACACATAAACAAAATCTCAACCAGGGTGATCAGATTGAAATATAATGTAGTATGGCAAAAAATGTGCCCATCAAGGTGCTCTGTCATGCCCCCAGAAATATGCCCTGATTGTGGCAGCAAATGTAATTCATTTGGCCAATAAGATGTCCTCAGCTGTCACCTCGACAAAGTGGGCCTTACCTGCAAACAACGTAAGCTAGTAAGCTTTTCATGGTAGAGCCACCATCAGAAATTGCCGCCATCATACATAACACTTGGTAAACAGGTTTCTACTTGCCCATTTCTACTGCAACTACACAAACAAGCTAATTGCTTTTGCTGTTAGCTTACCATTCCCCCCTTCCTGGCACTCATTCATTGCTGGGGGTAGGAGCCAGCAGAAACTTCATTAAAAGCTAGTTTTAAGTTCCTGGCAGACTTATTTGTTTATAAGGGGGGATTGCACTGTTTTCTGCATTGTGATAATTAGTGAGTGCCCGACAAAGCAATGCAATTGTTGCTCCGTTTGGATGTGAGAGCCGCCAGAACCAATATTTCTGCTCACATCTTTCAAAGGTGGCTAGCAGAAATACATGAAAAGTCCTAGTTTTAGGCGCTCAAACTGCTGTTCAGGCACATTTACCAGGACTTTAGTCAGGTTTAGCCATTTTAAGTGGGGGACAATAGCATTAGGGTTAGTGGTTAGGGTTAAGAACTAGGGGGTTGGTTAGGCACTAAGGCGGTAGGGTTAGGTTTAGGGTGCAGAAAGGTGGAAGTTAGGTTTAGGTACTAGGGGGGAGGTTAGGTTTAGGCACCGGGGAGGGAGAGTTAGGGATAGGGAGAGGGGGAGGGGGAGAAAACTGACCAACAGGTGTCGGTATCCTAACCCTGTCGGGGTGCCAGCACCAGGATTTTGACTGCCGGGATCCCGAGCGCTGGTTGCCCGTATACCCAACCCAATATTTCTATGTATATATTATTTATTAGCACAGTATCACAAGACTGTACAGTAGTTACAGTATGTTAGTGACTGCTATTGGTGATGCGTTCTTATGCTTACAGCACTTATGTGCCCAGTATCCTACCAATTGCTATGTAAGAAAAAGTAAGCCATTTTGTGCTATGAGCTGCAATAGTCTGTATAATTCAATGCTGCAGTGTTCTGAAATGGTAGTATTGATGGAATAACAATCTGATAAAGAAGTACATATTGGAACATTACACTCTCAATATTGCTACTTTGCGTCACAATGGAGTTTTTGATCTTCCAATCTTTAAGGGATTCATATGCTGAAAGAATAATGTGAAGCATGAGGCAGAGCGGGATGTAGTCATAATGTCAACATTTACAATATAGACATTCATAGTGTTTTGCCATCGACATTAATGAAATGTCAACATTGAACATGTTGACATGTGCAGAATGAAGACATGTTTACAATGTCGCAATCTGACATGTTCACATTTTGCACGTACTGGAGGGGGAGAGTTAGGGTCAGGCACTAAGGGGAGGGCTAGGGCTTAGAATTAGTTATACTCAACACCAGAAGCACCACAAGATCCACCTGAAGTCGTCATGACATCACCACCAGACCCGGAAGATGCCACCGGAGCTTCAGGACCCGGCAGGCCAAGGAAGTCACCACTAAACAATCAGAGACGTATTATTGACATTCTAATTATGTCAACATTTCATCAGTGTCATCATGATAAATGTCAACATGATCATGTCTACATTCTCATGTCGATAAAATATACCACACCTGGAAGAGCAGAGCGTCACAAATGCACTGTCTCTTCTGGTATATACTACTTAACCCAGTGACCACTTCATTCCAAAATGATCCCTTTGAAGAAATCACTATAATGTTAACATTCATTTCACCAAGCTCATCTGAAACTGTGCAGAACTAACATTTTAACAACAGGCAAGCAGGGGCGTAGGGAGGGCGGTTCCGGTGGAGTGCAAGCTCTGGGAGCCAGACAAATTACAGGGCGCTGGCTGCTGCTGGAGTCCAACTCCGGCAGTTGTTTAACCAAATACAGACTCCCAGGTAGGAAGATTCCTGGTGGGCCGATGTGTCTGTGGGACCACAGGCCTGCCAGGGGACTTTTTTTTTTTTATACATGACAGTAGCCCCGACCCCAGTAGTGTCATGCTTGCATGACAGGCAGCCGGCCGGCACCTGTCATGGCAAGTAGAGCGTCCCGCGGGAGTCATCTAACTTCTGCGAGCTGTGAACTGAAGGCACGGAACGATTATAGATTAAGTGAGCTCCCCAACAGCTGCTGTGGAGGTAAGCACTCAATACTGCACAGCGCAGGCAGTGACAGTCTGCAGCAGTGCACTGTTGTTCAGAAATGGATCACTGTGGAAGACAGGGCAGCTACACTTGGAGATAGCACGCATGCTGCTGCATATTTATCAATACAGTAACAAGCACAAAGAAAAAGTCAGCGACCGTAGGTTGACATGGAACGCCAGTGATGTTGGGGTGACGTGGAGGTGCAGTAAAGGTGGGTATTGTGTGACACGGGATGCAGTAAGGCTGGATATTGTGTAATATGTGGGCGCAGTAAGGCTGGGTATTGTGTGTGATATGGAGGTGCAGTAAGGGTGGGCATTGTGTGACATGGGATGCAGTAAGGCTGGGTATTGTGTGTGATATGGAGGTGCAGTAAGGCTGGGTATTGTGTGACATGGGATGCAGTAAGGCTGGGTATTGTGTGTGATATGGAGGTGCAGTAAGGCTGGGTATTGTGTGACATGGGATGCAGTAAGGCTGGGTATTGTGTGTGATATGGAGGTGCAGTAAGGGTGGGTATTGTGTGACATGGGATGCAGTAAGGCTGGGTATTGTGTGTGATATGGAGGTGCAGTAAGGGTGGGTATTGTGTGACATGGGATGCAATAAAGCTGGGTATTGTGTGATATGTGGGTGCAGTAAGGCTGGGTATTGTGTGTGATATGGAGGTGATGTAAGGGTGGGTATTGTGTGACATGGGGGACTTTCTATAGCTTCTCTAAGTACAAGTGTAACACTGGAACTCCCTTATACAGCTTTCACAGCAAGGGCCAGGGGCATAGACTTAGACTGACACTCTTACCCATCGAGGACTAACACTGACCCAGGACTATCACAGGACATGTCCCACTGACACCTAAATCCAGGAATATCACAGGACATGTCCTACTGACACTGACCCAGGACTATCACAAAAACTGTCCCACCTACACTGAGACCTAGGACAATCACAGGACCGTTTTATTGGTGTAGCTCTGCCTGTAGTTACTTGTTGCTTTAGCCTTGCCTATCATGTGATTCCAGGCATAGTAATGTAGTAATCCCTCCTGCTTTGGTTTTTGTTCTGTCTACACTTGATTTGGTGCCACCCACGTGAGGCCACTTTTAGAAATTTTTCCACGGCCACTTTTAGTCCCAATCTGCCCCTGGCTCCAGGTACGCTTCTCTCTGCTTCGTTCTGGCAGCCAGGGCTCCCTGATCTCCTCATCTGCTCCTGCACAGTGCCACATCTAGGTGCCCGCCCTGGATCCTGACAGCAGAGGTGGACTATGCTGGGGGGCAGTTAGGCATGGCCATGGGCCCTCCCACAGGCTGGACCTCTGTTCAGTGTTTTGGGTGGGGGAGGATGCAGCCACGAGTGGGGGAGGGGGATGTTTGTGGCCGTGAGCGGGGTGGGGGGAGAGAGATGTCACCGGCGTTAGCCTACTGGTGGAATTGAGCGGTGGTGAGCTGCAAGGGAGGTCCCTGCAGCTCTGACATCCTAAGTCAAATGAGAAAATGAGGGGATGAGAGAAAGACAGAAAAGAGGGGTGAGAGGAAGGGAAAGTAAGAAGGAAGTAGGGCTACCAACAGTTTATTATAATTACAATAATTATTATTAACACTCAGTTACTTTTTTTTCACTTTACATTCACAAGCTCAACTCCCCACCTAGTTGCCTGCCTCCAGTTCTCTCCTGCCTACCAGCACTCCTGCTTGCCTGTCTCCATGCCCCCATCCTGTCCTCTCCCACCTACCAGCACACCTCCTAACTGACTCCAGTTATCTCCTGCCTGCCTGCCTGCCTGCCTGCCTCACCTACCTCCAGTCCACTCCTGTCTACCCACTTGCCTCCTCACCTGCCTCTAGTCCTCGTCCATCTCCAGTCCTCTTCGATCTACTAGCATGCCTCCTCACCCACCTCTTGTCCTCACCCATATTCTTACCCATCTCCCCTTCTGCCTCCAGTCCTCCTGCCCACCTCTCTCTGCCTGTGATTGTCATTACTAATGGACAAGTGTCCTCTGCAGCTCTTGCTTTCACTGGACTGCATAAATATACTGTACATCTCCTCCCTGCCTTTATTTTATTCATGGCATATTCTGAAGGCTGGAAAACGATTGGTAGGTTTGAGCTCCTGTTTTGGCAGATGTGGCCCATGAACAATTTAGCAAAATTCAGTAGAGGAAGGGAGAGAGGGGGGCGCGTAGCAATAGCATACTCCGGCCGCTATGACTTCATGCTACACCTCTGCAGGCAAGTAATAAGTACTGACTATAACACAGTTTGCATTGCTAAATTGTGTAAACTGTCAAAAAACTAATTTAGCCTACAGTTTACTACCCTTGTTCACTGCTGTAATAACCAGAGATCCTTTGCAGCTTTGTGACCACACATATTTTAGCATTTTTACTGTGTGCTGCATGCTGGATAATCTAGATCAGAGGTTCCTAAACTCTGCCATTACAGTCCAGGTTTTAAGATTATGCGTGCTAGAATCCAGATGGTTAAATCAAATTGGCTGAGTTACTAATTAAGTCATCTGTGCTAAAGCATGGACATCCCTAATATATGGACTGGAGTTTGGGAAATTCTGTTCTAGATTCACTTATTATTTGTTGTGACAGACAAGCATTTGGTTTTACATTTTTAAACAAAGTTTTTAAGTCTTTTTTTCTTTTCGGGTTCTGTATACATTTTTATGAAATTATAAACTATAGGTTGAGTCTCCAGTATCCAAAATGCTTGGGAACAGAAGTATTTTGGATATCAGGTTTTCCCGTAATTTGGAATATTTGCATAACATAATGAGAGATCTTGGAGATGGGACCGAAGACTAAACACAGGATGCAATAATGTTTCATATACATCTTATACACATAGCCTAAAGGTAATTTTATACAATACTCGGAATTTGGGATATTGGAGACTTTACTAAGAAAAAAGTTAAAAATGCAGTTTCAATATTCAAAGTTCTCTTGAAGCAATTAGATTTAAAAAAAAAACATATCCTAAAATAGGAAGTTATATTTGTTAGCTACAATTGTGTGAAGATGTGTTTTTAAACTTTCAAACCCTGATTTGCTTTCTTCTTTCTGTTTTGTGTTTTAAAATTTGTATTAGCAAACGGCAAAATGAATTTTGAATGAAGCAATCATGTTTCTGAATATATAAATATATATATATATATATATATACATATATATATATATATTCATTAGGGGTGTGCACCGGCCACTTTTCGTGTTTTGAGTTTTGGTTTTGGATCTGGATCTTCTTCGTGTTTTGGATCTGGATTGGTTTTGCCAAAACTACCCTTCCGTGTTTTGGATTCTGGGTTTTGTGTTTTGGATCTGTATTTTTTTGAAAAAAGCATAAAAACAGCTAAAATCACAGAATTTGTGGGTTTTTCTGCTCCTATGCTATTATTAACCTCAATAACCTTAATTTCCACTCATTTCCAGTCTATTCTGAACACCTCACACCTCACAATAGTGTTTTTATGTCCAAAAGATTGCACCGAGGTAGCTGGATGACTATGCTAAGCGACACGAGTGGGCGGCACAAACACATGGCCCATCTAGGAGTGACACTGCAGTGGCAGACAGGATGGCAGTTTGAAAAACTAGGCTCCAAACAGTACATAATGCAAACAAAAAAAAGAGGTGCAAGATGGAATTGTCTTTGGGCCCTCCCACCCACCCTTATGTTGTATAAACAGGACATGCGCACTTTAACAAACCAATCATTTCAGAGCCAGGGTTTGCCACACGACTGTGACTGAAATGATTGGTTCGTTTGGGCCCCCACAAAACAAGCTGGCAACTAATCTGTCTCTGCACAAACTGGCTCAACGGAGGCAAGATGTCGTCCTCATCCTCCTCATCCACCGATTCCTCACCCTCTTCAGTGTTGTGTACATCCTCATCCTCACAGAGTATTAATTCGTCCCCGCTGGAATCCACCACCACAGGTCCCACTGTACGTTCTGGAGGCTGGTCTCCCTGGAAGAGTTGATAATTCATTTTTATGAACATCATCTTCTCCACATTTTGTGGAAGCAACCTTTTACGCCTTTCGCTGATAAGGTTCCGGGCTGCACTAAACACTCTTTCGGAGTACACACTGGAGGGGGGGCAACTCAGGTAAAATAGAGCCAGTTTGTACAGGGGCCTCCAAATTGCCTCTTTTTCCTGCCAGTACAGGTACGGACTGTCTGACATGCCTACTTGGATGCTGTCACCGATGTAATCCTCCACCAATCTGTCAATGGTGACAGTATCATGTGCAGTGACAGTAGACATGTCAGAATTTGTTGCCAGGTCCTTCAATCCGGACCAGATGTCCAAACTTGGTCCTGCCTGCCCTGCATCACCGCCAGCGGGTTGCTTAGGATAACTAAGTTTTTTCCTGGCAGCCCCAGTTGCGGAAGAAAATGAAGAAGGAGCTGTTGATGTGTCATGTTCCGCTTCAGCTGACAGTGTTTTTACCAGCAGGTCTTTGCACCTCTGCAGGCTTGTGTCAGCCGGAAAGAGAGACACCACATAGGCTTTAAACCTAGGATCGAGCACGGTGGCCAAAATGTAGTGGTCTGATTTCAACAGATTGACCACCCTGGAATCCTGGCAAAGCGAATGAAGGGCTTCATCCACAAGTCCCACAAGCCGAGCGGAATTGCTCCGTCTTAGCTCCTCCTTCACTTTCTACAGCTGATTCTGCAAAAGCCTGATGAGGGGAATGACCTGACTCAAGCTGGCAGTGTCTGAACTGACTGGCTGGAGAACCTTGCAGAACACGAAAATCATTCTCCACTGCGCTTGAGTCAGGTGCATACCCCCTCCTTTGCCTATGTCATAGGTGGATGTATAGGCTTGAATGGCCTTTTGCTGCTCCTCCATCCTCTGAAGCATATAGAGGGTTGAGTTCCACCGCGTCACAACCTCTTGCTTCAGGTGATGGCGGGGCAGGTTCAAGAGTGTTTGCTGGCGCTCCAGTCTTCGGCACGCAGTCGCTGAATGGCGAAAGTGGCCAGAAATTTTTCGGGCCACCCAAAGCGTCTCCTGCACGCCCCTGTCGCTTTTCAGAAAATTCTGCACCACCAAGTTTATTGTGTGAGCAAAACATGGGACGTGCTGGAATTTGCCCAGATGTAATGCCCGCACAATATTGGAGGCATTGTCAGATATCACAAATCCCCAGGAGAGTCTAAGTGGGGTAAGCCACTGGGCGATGATTTCCCTCAGTTTTTCTAAGAAGTTGTCGGTGGTGTGCCTCTTACTGAAACCAGTGATACACAGCGTAGCCTGCCTTGGAACGAGCTGGCGTTTCTGAGATGCTGCTACTGGTGACGCTGCTGTTGTTGCTGCGTAAGGTGATACATCTACCCAGTGGGCTGTCACAGTCATAAAGTCCTTAGTCTGACCTGTTCCACTTGTCCACATGTCCGTGGTTAAGTGGATATTGGGTACAACCGCATTTTTCAGGACACCGAGGACACTTTTTCTGATGTTTCTGTACAGTCTCGGTATTGCCTGCCTAGTGAAGTGGAATCTAGACGGGATTTGGAACCGGGGACACACTACCTCCATCAATTGTCTAAATCCCACTGCACTAATGGTGGATACCGGATGCACGTCTAACACCAACATAGCAGTCAAGGCCTCAATTATACGTTTTGCTTCAGGATGACTGCTGTCGTACTTCATCCTCCTCGCAAAAGGACTGTTGGAGGGTCAATTGTTTAGTAAAAGTAGTGGTGTTCCTACTTCCTCTCTGGGATGATGAACGACTCCCAGCAGCAACAGCAGCAGCGGCAGCAGTAGGCGTAGCAATGCAGGATCCTCCAGTGTAATCCCGGATAGGAGAATCAGTCATGCCAGTGACATGGCCTGCAGGACTACTTCCGATCCTGACTAAGGAGGAAATTGATGAGGAGGGAGTTGACGGTGTGCTTTGCAGGTGCTTGGATACAACAGGACAACGGGATTTAGGTGTCCCTGGACTGCTTACGGTCTTAGCCAAAGTTTCTGAACTTGACAGTAACTTTTTATGAACGCGCTGCAGGTGCCGTATAAGGGAGGATGTTCCTAGGTGGTTAACATCCCTACCCCTACTTATTTTACCTATACATATGGTACATATGGCAAGACAGTTGTTGTCTGGATTTGGATAGAAATATTGCCAGACCAAAGAGGTGGAATGTTTGGTCTTCTGCACAGGCATGACCATGATGGGCTTTTTCATCCCATGGACAACAACTGTCTCCCCTGGAGCCTGATTTAAACAAACCACATCACCATCAGAATCCTCCTCGCCAACTTCCTCCTCAGCGCCAGCTACACCAGTATCCTCATCCTGTTGTACTTCAACAGTGACATGTTCAATTTGCATATCAGCAAGTGGACTGTCGGTGCTCCTTTCAGCACTTGCAGGGGACGTGCAAATGGTGGAAAGAGCCGCCTCTTCCCGTCCAGTGCTGGGAAGGTCAGGCATCGCAACCGCCACCACACTTGGACTCTCCTTGGGGATTTGTGATATCTTCTTAGAACGCACAGTTCTTCGCTGTGCTTTTGCCGGCTTAACTCATTTGATTTTTGTAGCGGGAGGAGGGCTTCCATCGTCATGTGAAGCTGAACCACTAGTCATGAACATAGGGAAAGACCTTAGCCGATCCTTGCCACTCCATGTCGTAAATGGCATATTGGCAAGTTTACATTTCTCCTCAGATGATTTAAATGTTTTTTCCTGAACTTTGTCATTTGGGATTGTATGTGCCCTCTACTATGACATTGGGCATCGGCCTTGGCAGACGACGTTGATGGCATGTTATCGTCTATGTCATGGCTAGTGGCAGCAGCTTCAGCATTAGGAGGAAGTGGTTCTTGATCTTTCCCTATTTTATTTTTAGCGGAGAAAGTTTGGTCCTCCATTTATGTTATATTGATATATACGTGCGGCTAAGGCGCACACAAACACAGAAAATAATTTTTTATTTTTGTTGGAGACTAGTGCACTTTGTGGGTTACACCACCCTTTAAGAAATGAGCCAGCCGGCTCTTTACTTATGGGACACAGGCGCACGCTTGGTGCTGCTCCTTTGTTGATGCACGTGCAGCTACAGTGCACACAATTCACAAAGACAGAAAAAAAAGAAGAAATTGTTATTTTTTGTGGAGCGCACTTTGAGGGTTACACCACCCTTTAACACACAGACGCACGCTTGGCGCTGCTGCTGCTTTGAGGATGCACGTACAGTGCAGACAATTCACAAACACAGAAGAAAATGTTTTATTTTTGTTGGAGTGCACTTTGGGGGTTACACCACCCTTTAACAGACAGACACACGCTTGGCGCTGCTGCTTTGAGTATGCACGTACAGTGCACACAATTCACAAACACAGAAAATATTTTTTAGTTATTTTGTTTGGAGTGCACTTTGGGAATTACACCACCCTTTAACAGACGAGCCAGCCGGCTCTTTACTTATGACACAGGCGCACGCTTGGCGCTACTTTGTTGATGCACGTGCGGCTACTGCGCACACAATTCACAAACACAAAAAAATATTTATTTTTATTTTTTTTGGAGTGCACTTTGGGGGTTACAGCCCCCTTTAACGGACAAGCCAGCCGGCCCTTTACTTATGGGACACAGGCGCACGCTTGGCGCTGCTCCTTTTTTGATGCACGTGCAGCCACAGTGCACACAATTCACAAACACAGAAAATAATTTTTTATTTTGTTTGGCGTGCACTTTGGGGGTTACACCACCCTTTAACAGATGAGCCAGCCGGCCCTTTACTTATGACACAGGCACACGCTTGGCGCTACTTTGTTGATGCACGTGCGGCTACTGCGCACACAATTCACAAACACAGAAAATAATTTTTTATTTTGTTTGGAGTGAACTTTGGGGGGTTTTATTTTGTTTTGAGTGCACCTTTTAATGGTCAAGCCAGCCGACCCTTTACTTATGACACAGGCGCACGCTTGGCGCTACTTTGTTGATGCACGTGTGGCTACTGCGCACACAATTCACAAACAGAAAAAATATTAAATTTTTTTGCACTTGGGGGGAGCACCCCTGATGGACAGAGCACCCCCTGGACAACACTACATCACCCCTTTAGGACTGGGACACTGCACAGGCCTTTGGAGTGGACACAGCCCCTATGGACGACTGACTGCACAACACAGTCCAGCCAGCCCCTATGGACTTTGGAGGAGTGGACACAGCCCCTATGGACAACAGCAGCATAGGACAACACAGCCAGCCCCTATGGACTTTGCAGGAGTGGACACAGCCCCTATGGACAACAGCAGCACAGCACAACACAGCCAGCCCCTATGGGCTTTGGAGGAGTGGACACAGCCCCTATGGACAACAGCAGCACAGCACAACACTACACTGCACTACACTACACTACACTACACAGCCCAGCCAGCCCTAACTCCCACCCTTCCTCTTCACTGTCCACAGCCGAGTGAGAAAATGATGCCGACACGGGTACCTTATATAGCATCCAAAACCCGCGAGACCCGGAAGGCGGGATGATGACGTTTTGCCTCGATTTCAGATCCGAGTCAGGTGGGAAAAGTCGAGCCTGACTCGGATCGGCCTCGGATCGGGGGGGCTCGGATTTCAGAAATCTGAACCCGCTCACCCCTAATATATAGATATATATATATATATATGTGTGTGTGTGTGGGTTCAGAGTCCTGGAATCCAAACCTCAGTGTCTATGAGGCAGTTTTTTGTGTCTTCAGGGCCTTCAGGCACTGTTAAAAAATTAATATAAAACTTGTTTGTTAAAAAAATATATAACGCCATTAAGGTGCCATCATTACTAGGGGCACTGTGAGGCACTGTGTTGTGTGTTTAGGAACTGTTATAAAAAAAACTAAAAATATAAAGCTTGTGTACTACAAAATATAACATCATTAGGATGCCACCATTACTAGGTGAGGTACTGTGTTGTGTCTTCACTCATTGTTATCAAAAATGTAAATTTTTAAATTTGTGTGCTAAAAAATTTAACGTCATCAGTGTGCCATGTACTAGGAGCTCTGTGAGTCATAATGGGTCAGTCGATAGAAGAGCAGGAGCAGCAATTCAGTACAAGTTCTGCATCTACTGCCAGCAATCATGGTAGTATTTCAACATTTACTAAAGGTGGTCCAGGGAAAATAATGTTTTATAAAGGGCACCTGAAATCTAAACAATATTTCACAATGTTAAAAGAAAACATCATCTCATCTAAATACAAAGGTAAAATATGCTGCAGGAAAGCATAACATTGCCAACATTTCTTACACCACATGCAGTGGCAAGGAAAGGCTCAGGCCATGGTCTTCCTTTGGGAGTTGTGGTCCTGCTACTGATGTTTCATGAACTAGACTGCCTACTGTGGAAGCCAGGGCCAAACACAGTCAGATATCTTCTGAAACCTCACATGCAACACCTTCTCACTTTTAGTCTACATATGCCATCTTTAAAAATGGCAAATCAGTTCACTGAAACAAAGGCTGAAGAGCAAACTGTGCTCACAAACTTCACAAATTCCTGAAGAGAGTCTAAGTGTGTCTACAAGTGATAAAAAGGAAAAAAGTAGGCCATTGTCATGCTTGGGCAAAAGACCAAAAAAGACACCTCTTTTGTGCAGAATTATTGTTACCCAAATCCTGACCACATTTGTCAAGCCATCTCTACCATTTGTCAAGCCAAAGTAAGTAGCGATAACCAGAATGCTCCTCCCTGTTACGTCATTTGCAGCAAGTTCATGCAAAGTTTTTGAAAAAATCACAAAAAAACTGGTAAAATAACAAGCAGTCCAGCATCAGCTAGCTCCCAGCTCTCAGCTAGATCCCAGCTCATGCAATCTCTACCAACAACACCTTCATCATCAATCTCCTCATGATTGGAGGTAGTTCTGCTGCATCCAATTTCAGAAGGCTAACTGACTCCTCCCTTATCCAGGATTCTCCAAAAAATACTTGCATGCAAGAGCTGCTGCTGTTGGGGGTGAATCTCCATCCCAGAAGGGACCAAGAAGACTAGATTGAAATAACAATTGACTGTGAAACAATCCCTTGCAAGAGGAAGCAAGTATGAAAGCAGCCATCCAGTTGTATAGCCGATCTCTGTAACCACAATGGCTATGCTAGCATTAGATCTGTAGCCAGTATCTGCCATCAATACATGTGGTTTTAGACAGTTAATTGAGCTCCTGTTTCCCCGCTACCAACTTCCATCTCAATTCCATTTTACCAGAACAGCATTGTACCGGGAAGTAAAAAAAAAAATTACGTTATTGGCCTAGAAAATGTCTCTGAACCCACTATACACTACAAACTTAACAACAGATATGTGGACAAGTGGTACTGGTCAAACTAAAGATTACATGACTGTGACAGCCCACTGGGTAGGTGTATCGCCTTTAGCAGCATCTAACACACAATACCAACTCATTCACAGACAGGCTACTCTCACTGGCTTAACTAAGAGGCATAATGATGTCACTCAGAGATGTCATAGCAAAATGGCTTAGCCAGCTAGGACTCTCCTGAGGATTTGTCATTTCCAATAACACATGTAACATTGTGAGATCATTACAACTGGTGTGAATTTTAACATGTCCCATGTTTTGCCTATACAGTAAACTTGGTGGGTCAAATTTTTTTTTAAAAATGAAAGGGGCATGCATGAGATGCTGTCTTTGGTCAGAAAAATTTCTGGACATTTTCGGCATTCAGCAACCACCTGTAGAAGATTGCAGCAGCTGCAAGAACAGTTCAATTTGTCTTGCCACCAACTAAAGCAAGAGGTAGTTATCAGGTGGAATTTCACCCATTATATGCCTCCGCAAATTGAGGGACAGCAACAAGCCATGACAAAGGGAGAGGAGGGGTGGAGAATACTCGCTGTTTTATGCAAGCTACTGAAACTATTCAAAGTAGTAACTAATGAAGTGAGATCAGACACTGCCAGCTTGAGTCATGTGATTCCCTTAATAAAGCTAATGGAAAAGCAGCTAGAGAAACTGGAGGAGATTAAGCAAATATATTCTGCTAAGTATGTTGGACTTGTAGAGATGCAAAGAGCTCCCTGCCAGCAAGTTGTGAGGTCAAGGGGCACATGACACAATGACGTCTCCTGCCCCAGAAAAAAAGGATCTTTTCCAAGAGACCCACTTGGGGTGTGGATGATTCAACTCAGCACACCAAAGTGAAACACCATTTGAAGACGGTTCCCATTTGCAGATAAAACAGCAATTTTACAACAGTTTCTGCATGTCATAGAGGCAGGTAATGCTATACACAAAGTCCTTGTAACTCTGCTAGAAAATGCATTCATGTTTCATAACCAGAATAATTTACATTACATCAACACCCAGGCTGTATTATGTGCTCAATCTCCCCTAATATTTTGACTGGTTGCCACAATTCCCTGGAGTACTCAAAACTCCTTCATAATGAGGAAATCAGGAATATGGCAACCATTATCTGAGTGGCAATGAACATTGTGGCTATTAAGTAAGTGTATATAATATTTAATAACCCTACATTATAGTATTTTACTTGTTGTTGTTAATAATAGTATTATTATTATTACCTTTAATTATATGGCACCAGCAGGAAAACAATTCTATGAGACTCAATGAATTCAATATTTAAAAAGTATCAAAATACTGTACAACATTCAAACAGACCATGCAATATACATTCAATAGTAAAATAATAAGATAACTAAGTGAGTGACAGTTAAATTAGCACAGCTTAATGGGTTGGGTACGGGATGCCGGTGCTCGAGATCCCGGTGATCAGAATCCTGATGCCGGCATCTCGACAGGGTTAGTATACCAACATTTGTCGGACAGTATCCTAACCCTCCTCCTCTCCCTACCCCTAACCCTTCCTCCTCCGTGCCTAAACCTAACCTCCCCCCTAGTGTCTAAACCTAACCTCCCCATCCCTGCACCCTATACCTAACCCCCCATTAGCGCCTAACCCTCCCACTAGTGCCTAACCCCTAACCCTCCTCATAACCCAACTACTTTACGTCAGGGTGCTGGGATTCTGACAGGTGTCAGGATTCGGTGCCGGCATTCTAAGCGCCGGCATCGCGACTGTCAGGATTATAACTACATCCCCATTTAATGACTCAATGCCCTCGGGTGGATGGCCAGAAAGGATCATAGACATTGTGAGCGGGAATGTGCTGAAGACAATGTTATTAGGCAGAGAACAAGAAGGTGGAGAGCTCTGCTTGTGAGAGCTTTCAGACTAAAGCTGGTTACACACCTGAAAGATCGGCAGATGGACTGATCTGCAGGTATATCTGCCGAGGATGGTTGTTCATACACACTGAACAACCATCACTGCCATCTGGCCAGGAGTCCCGCTGGCCAAGAGTTGCATCACCTCCCTCCTCCTTGGCAGCCTGTGCAGCAAGTGTACGGACGGTCATCGTGACTGCCTGTACACACAGCACAATGTGCAAAAATATCAGCAGATATATCTGCCATTGGCTGTGCCGCACAGCTGACGCGATATATCTGTGAACGATGTTGTCTGTACACACTAGCCGACGCACACACATCAATTCAATTGAACAGTCGATATGTGTACCCAGCATAAGGGGAAGATGTATCAAGTCATCCCTTTATCAGTACCAAGGGACATTCTACATCACAGCAATGTAGGAAGTATTAGCGCTGACATTTATTTATTTTTTCAAGTAAATTGAGAAATGTTATGATAAGCCTTATAATCTCTGTCTAGGTGTATTGCATCACTATAGTTTGATGCGATACAGAATGACTCACGGTGACTGCACTGAATACATTATTTCTTTCAAAACAGACCGCACATGCATGAGGAAAATCTGGCAGTACCCGGACTGGTAAATAACCTCAGATGGCACTATGTGTTATTAAGCAAGAAACAAAAAGTTCAGCCTATTTATATTGCACTGTCAATAATGCAGCAGTAAGAGAATATTTGCCATTCACATCAGTCCTTACCCCAGTGATTCCCAAACTGGGCACTGTGGCACCCTGGGGTGCATAGGGATACTTGCAGGGGTGCCTCAGGTTGGTGGTCCAGCACCAAATCAAATTATTTATGGTCAATATAATGTAAATAAGTGGACAAACAGTATCGCAAACCGGACACCACCACCACATAAGTGAACCTAGGGATGACAGGTAAGCACAATTTTTCAATAACAAATTTTTGGCTTAGTGGTGCCATGAAAACAATGCGCCGTGGTTCAATAAAGTTTGGGTACCACTGCCTTACCCTATTGGAGTTCACAGTCTACAGACACACATCTATGGAGGTTTACAGTTGCCCAGAGAGACAGCAACTCCCCTCTGCCCCATTAAAAGGGATATGGACTAACTAGTGGGATTATTATTATCCTTTATTTATATGGCACTACAAAAGTTCTGCAGTGCCTTACACAGTACATAAATGAGCACACAACAAAAACAGTTATTAGAAGTACAAAACAATGCAGGACAAGGATATGGTTTATAAACATAGATGCATAACACAAGTAGCTGGGCATCAGCAACCAAGTGTTAGGTGCCAATTGGAGAGTTAGGAGTACATGATAATATAAGTAGGGGAAGGAGAAGCACGTGAGGGACAAGGGCCCTGATTGTGAGAGCTTACATTCTAAAGGGGAGGGGCAGACAGAAAGGGGGTGACACAGATGGGGTAGATTGTGAGGAAGGAGCATGGAGCAGTGGGTTAGGATATGTGCTGTGGAATGTGTGTGTTTTAAGATGTCCTTATGTTATGTCATACTTAAGTTCTTCGTTCATCTATCTCTGCAACAAAAAATAGATTTTATCTTTGTGTTATTTGCATGATGTACAAAAAAAAAGTTGTTGCACTAATTTTCGTCTGTTACATTTTAGCATCTAAATACATCCAGCTAAAAATGCAGATATTATGGGACTGTCCCGCCTTCCTAATTGTGAATACTTTGTCCCAGCTGCTGGGTGCTATGTCATGCTTCTCTGAGTGGGTGCTTCTCACATGATAGTGTCGAAGCTGGATAATTGGCTGAGACAAGATCAGTTTAAAATTGGATCGCAGCAACGCCATCTTGCGACTGGCAGCAAGACGCCGTCTTGGAAATAAGATCGCAAGACAACATTTTGTGAATGGCCACCCCAAGCGCCATTTTAGATAAACTCACACTTTAGTACATGTGGCGATATTACTATTAGCATCATGCAATTTCTCATACACACATTAATACGCACAATTGCGCTGTTAACTAGTCGCATATTAGCGAATGCATAAGATCCTGTATGAAAACGTTGAATATTAGCTTCATGCACACGCATCTGCCCCAAGTTAACTAGCGTCTTTACATCAAACCCCACATACTCACACATTACATATTCACATACATGGTTCCATAAGCTTTAAGGTATAAGATTCAAGTATGCACATTTATTATAATTGCTAGGAAATAAAGATTATTTCGTAACTAAGGTTTTATACGTGATAAGTAAGCCATGTTTGGTATTGTACTGATGCGTACTCTCTCAACAGTATTCCGGTAATATCAATGGCGAGATCGCAACATGCATTCTCAACTTATGGACCGCTGAAACTTCAAGCAACAAAATGTACATTATATGACCAACTGTTAGGATTTGCATGAGGCGGGAAACCAGAGACCACCAGTTGTTAGAGGCTGGACTGTGTCTATTTGAACCAACCTGTTAAATGCCTTGTAACATATGCCCTCTCCTTTAGGACCAATGGTATTAGCAACAAACTTCTCTATAGTGTTGTTTATTTCTGGGGGGTATAAATATGTGTGCTCTGACCCTGGGTTCCTGGTCTTCGTGCTGAATGCTGATTGACGAGGGGTTTCTTGCTGATGGCTACATCTGGTCCAGAGCACTGCGTATGTATAACTGTACTTGGGTCTGTATAATTCCTTTGCGCCAAATTGTACTTATAACTAGCGTGTAACTGACTGTACTTTTACTTGAATAATACTTTGTGCTTTGGAACCACAGGTTCTAGGTCTGGAGTCTTTATTTACTGTATAACTACGTACGCAAAATAGCGTCATCCTTAAAGGTTTATAGGCAGGATATCAGAAGGTATAGGCAGGGGTGTATAGAGGTTCAAAGGCAGTATCATTAGTTGGGGGCTCGTAGTGAAGTCACTTACCCACTCACACGGCACATACAGTTATCGATATCTCACCAAAGGGTGGAGTGGCCACATGCAGGGTTTACCTGCAACCGCTCGGTGCTGAGAGATCGCTACCCATTTTCGTGTGAGCCAGGGACGCTGACTAGAATCCAGGGACAAGAAAGGAAAAAGTTTGTTTTCCTTTATTGATAGAACCTAACATTTAAAGGGGTGCCGCAGTATTGAACACGCGGCTGAGTCGCAGTTTTGCGCACAGTAAAGATGCACTTTTGTGTACGCAGCTAAAGGTTGTCATACGGTTGTGTGGTAGTCGCATTATTGTGTATGCGACTGGTCGCACAATAGAGTATACGTACTTCCGGTTGTGCTGCCACATGTTTAAACAAAGCCATTGAGTTTACATTATCAATTGTTGCCAATAATTGGGTTAATGTGTAGTTTTCTGCGCAGGAAAAGAGTGTGTGATTGTGAGTATTTGTTTAGGGTGTAACACGGGACCTAAAGGTTAAGGGTATTGTATGACCCTTAAGTACTAGGCGCAGGAGTTGGTCTAGTAGCTCGGTAAGTAGCTTACCATTCTATACACATCAGCAGGTGTACATGTTGTCTTTGTTGTAGGGACCGGCTCTCAGTGTGATTGCAGTGTTCAATAATTAGGTTGGGTTATTTGAGCATTGCAGTTGAGCCACACTAGGAAACTTGTGATTGTGAGCTGAGAGATAAAAGGTGAGCGGGGGCATCTAGAAATTTCTTCCGTAGGTGAGTGGGGGCATCTAGAAATTTCTTCCGTAGGTGAGCGGGGGCATCTAGAAATTTCTTCCGTAGGTGAGCGGAGGCATCTGGAAATTTTGTCCGTAGGTAAGTGAAAGTATCTAGACTGTCTTTCACCAATTTAAATCTTTATTGAAAAAATTAGGGTTCTCCCAGGATGAGGGCCAAGCAAACGGTAGAGATGTTAAATGATTTGCTACTGTTGGAAGCGCCACTTGGATCGGCGCAGCATATTAAGCATATTAGGTACGGTGCCAATGCAACCAGGTATTGTGATTTATGGTTTAATATGACGAGGAAGAGTGTTAAACCGTTTCCTAGAATTGGTAGTTTTGATAAATATGTATTGAATAATGTCCAAGACCACATCAGTCTGATGCGCTCTCGAAGTAAAAAGGTAAAATATTATGAATGTTTAAAGTTGTGGCAGCATGAAGGGGATGTGTGGCTTAAAAATGCGCAAGCGACGCAAACTAGCATTGTGAGCGCATTGCCAGAGAATGCATCCGCGACGCTAAATTGCAATACGAGCGAGCCGCAAAATAACGCCCACATGCGGCAAGGTAGCGTTGTAGAATGTATTGCCAGCAATTCACGCACACCATCTCCACCTTATGTGGATGGAGGTGCAAGTACAGTTATCAAAAATACCCATAAAAATGTAACAAGCAATTTGTACCCTCTCTTAAGCCACCATAAAGAAAATGTTCATGATGTGGATGATGAGCCTATTGTAATGTCTGCCATTTCCCATGCTGTACAGATGATAGATGCTGCACCACAACAATCACGAGTGGTGCCGTCATCTCCATCAGTAACAGTAAGAGAAGTGCTAGCCCCCTCTGCACCCGTAGAGGAAGTTGTTAATATCATACCTAGCAGCAGCAGACTAACCCCCCAGCCAGGTAGCAAGGTCAAAGGTAGCAGCGCTGCCGGTCTGCATCCCATTCGGACTATAATTGTTCCGAATGGAAATGCAGATGCGAACGGTGTAGTGCCCACGAGGGAAGTGGTAATGCATTGTCCTTGGACAAGAGCAGAACTAAATTCCATCATAAAAGATTTCCCCGATCCCAAAAAAGGAACTAGCCAAATGTCAAAGATTTTTGAGGAATTTGGGTCGTTCTCAAGAGCCAACTAATAAAGATTGGCGTGTGGTGTTAAGGGCCTGTCTACCACACAATACCGACGTGACAAAATTTATCACGGATAGTGTATTGGATGGTGACGTTCCCTTAACAGACCAAGTAAACCAAGATAATATTTCCCGCATCATAACTCAATTGGGTATATATTTTACAGTAGTAGTTAACTGGAACAAAATTTTCACCATAAAGCAAAAGGAGAGTGAATCTGCAGAAGATTATTGCGACCGGGCTATGCAGACTATCACCCAGTACACTGGGTTAGAAGATATTAAAGATAACACTCACCATACTCATGGATGGCCTTAAAGAAGACTTAAAGACCCGGGTTCAGACCTCACAGCCTGGCTGGAGGGGGAGTCACAATAGATACCCTCATAGAATCTGCATAGAACATGATAAAAACATCTCAAAGAAGAGAGAGACCCAGAGCAAAAAACTAATGGCTGTCAGTAACCAAGCTCTGGAAGGAATGACTGTAACATCACAGCCAGTAGACACACCTGCACCTGCACAGTTACACGTCCTCACCAATCCCACACCACAGCAAACACATCCTTACCCCTCATATCATACACAACCACAGGTCCCATGATACCCACAAACTTCATACCTCCCACCATACCCTTATCCTCCATATTCCTACCCATACCCACCATCTTTCCCTCTTGCTCAACTCCCACAACAATCCTTTCATCCACCCTGTTCAAAAAGATGTTTTAACTGTCACCAAGTGGGACACATAAGTAAGTACTGCAAAGTGAAGAACACCACACATGAACATGGGTTTCCCATGGGTTCATAGGCAACCCCACTATCTTCTCCCAGGCCTTATATGACTGTTTACATTCTTTTCAACCTGCCAATGGATCTGTTCTAATGTAAAATGTGGACAATTTATTGTTGTAGTTAGGTCATGTTTAAATGATATTAAACTTTGTGCTTTATCTCTCACACACAGGACACAAGGTTGCTAAGGATAAACGGCAGCCATGCCAGGCTAAGGTCAAATACTTGGAATACTATCCAACCCAGGGGCCCAGGCATTATTTAGAGCAGTAGCTATTAATAACAAGATTTAATTGCAGGAACCCTAATGCAGATACTATATCCATAGAATTATTCAAAGTGATAGGGGGACTCATTTTACAGGTGACATTTCCCAGAACATGTGTAAGGTGATGGGTAATAAAACCAATATCATTCCAGACTGTCATTTCTTTTATCTGTCCCCCCTTTGAGATACGAAGATGAATAAGAATAACAGAAACTGAAAGTGTTATTAACTAACATGTCTAATGCAAACTGTCATGATGTCAAACCTGGGGAGTTTGTTATGATCCAAATTTTTTAGCTATGGTCGTTTGACTGATCGGTGGAAAGGTCCATATCTGACGATTGTTGACAAAGTACCACATCCTCAAAGGGTGGCCGGGGAAGATACGTGGGTCCATTCCACTCACTATAGGGAGGTTAACCAACCAGTGGAGATACAAGGCGGAGACGAGGCCGATAACGTGGACCTGTCAATTGCGAGCTTGTGCCGGAAGGATTAAAAAGGTGATGGTGAGATACCTGAGCTAAAGAAATGTGTAGATCAGTGCTTCCAGCAATGGAGTGGTTTGCTGTGGTCATCCAAGTTCTTTCTTCCAGAGTTTCTGTCGTGATGATCTGTTTGGGGATACCCCTTTTCTGTAATGGAGGACCGATAGAGGAGATGGAAGCTGATGGCAGCACTGATGGAGTGGAGTCAGGAGGAGTGCTATGCCAATCAGGGGTGTGTCTGACCAATCTTAGTACTGTTATTGTTAAGAGAGCTGTTATTCCGGATACTCGGGGACAGTGTGAAAGTTTGTCGTCTGAAGATTCCTGTATTTGTGAGCTTTGTGGGTCCCTAGTTGATGAGAACTGTATCCAACGGTGTCAACCTAAATATAACCCGTACTGGGGTGGGTATCCTTTAGAGGATTATCATAGCATGGTAGGCAAACTGTTAAATCAAACTGATTGCTGGGTATGTCACATGTGCCACAGGGACAGCATAATGTAGGGTTGGTGCCAATTCCGCTGAATATCACAGAAATTTTAGAATTACAGAAAGGGAAGACATTGGATGGAAAATTCCTCTCATCCAAACCACCTCATTTCAAACTCTATCAATTCCAAGTAGATAGATCACTTTTGTGTTTAAACATAACCAACCCTAATAAACCCGGGAGTTGGGAAGTGACAGGGAATAATCAGACGATGACCTTCTCAGAAAGAGCTGATAATGAGTCCATAAACCATGATCTGTTACGCTCAATTAAATCTAGTGGGAGACATTTTAGGTACCGGTATACATTGAGTTCCACCAAAGAAATTATTGGTAAGGTGCCAGATGGTTATTGTGCTAAAATAATACAGCCAGAGACTTGCATGTACCAGATGGAAGACCCAGAAATAGGATTGTTTGCAAGGGAAATGTGCTTAATGATAATGATGCATACCATTCCTTATGTTCTCCCTGATAATGTATATTTTATATGTGGAAGAAAAGCATATAAGTGGCTCTCCCCGAGTTCCGAAGGTTTGTGTTACCTGGGAAGAGTAGTCCCAGAAGTTATGACCCTCACACATGTTGAAATGCTTGGTATACATAAAAACACACCATCACCATATCTTCACACGCAATATGAACACAGAGGCAAACGAAATATGATACCTGGTGACGTGCATAAAGCCACTCAGTTAATTAATGAGACAACTGGCTTTCAAGTTTTAGTCGCATTGGATCCCACCAGGATCGCTCGGGGTACATTAAATTTTAGATATATTCAGGAGCTTGCTAAATTAATAGATAATATCACCGAGATGTACAATGACACATTCAGGTATACAGGGAGAGAATTGCAAGCGTACAAGAAAGAACTGGTGCAACACAGGCTAGTGTTAAATTATTTAACTGCTGTTACTGGAGGGTATTGCATAACGTTGGCCACCCAATTTGGAGTACAATGTTGCACCTATGTCACCAATGATACCAGCGACCCTAAGGAAGTGATAGACCGGAAGATGGATGAAATTCTGCAGCTAAAATGGGAATTTCGTAAGAACCATAATGCTTCAGTGGCTGAAGTAGGGGAGAAGATAGAAGGATGGATTTCATGGCTGAACCCAGTGAAATGGTTCTCAGGTCTTGGGGAATGGGTCCAGGAAGTGATCGCCAGCATCGGCAAATTCTTAATCCTTATACTGATTGTCATCATAATAATTGGCATATGTGTTCAGTGTGTTCCTATTGTGTTGAAGTGTGGAAAATGTAAAAATAGAGTAAAACGAAAGAATGAAATCATGATGATGGTCAGTATGAATACCGAGGTAAATACAGAACTGCATTACAACCCTGAACTAGGAAATACCATAATTTAATGTATTATATTTAGACCTGCATAGAATGTATTATTGAAATGTTATTTTTAAAACACCTCAGATAATGTAAAGTCTCAAATTTCCCCTTCAATACTGCCTTTACAGGACTGGTGTATCCCCACACCTTTCACATGATCTTCCAAGATCCGCGGTGTGCGTATAATAGTAGTTTTATGTCCCTGCTCAGAGACACATTATTGATGGATTAAGAACCACCTTGTGCCATCCCATAATAACACTAAATAGTATATAAATGTAAGCCTAAATTATATTTTAAAATCAGATTGTGATAGCATGTTGTTAGCTATCAAAGGGTGGACTGTGTCAGCTGGATAATTGGCTGAGACAAGATCAGTTTAAAATTGGATCGCAGCGACGCCATCTTGCGACTGGCCGCAAGACATCATCTTGGAAATAAGATCGCAAGACGCCATTTTGTGAAACTCACACTTTAGTGCATGTGGTGATATTACTATTAGCATCATGTGATTGCATCTTTCACCATTTCTCATACACACATTAATACGCACAATTGCGCTGTTAACTAATCGCATATTAGCGAATGCATAAGATCCTGTATGAAAACGCTGAATATTAGCTTCATGCACACGCATCTGCCCAAAGTTAACTAGCGTCTTTACATCAAACCCCACATACTCACACATTACATATTCACATACAAGGTTCCATAAGCTTTAAGGTATAAGATTCAAGTATGCACATTTATTATAATTGCTAGGAAATAAAGATTATTTAGTAACTAAGGTTTTATACGTGATAAGTAAGCCATGTTTGGTATTGTCCTGATGCGTACTCTCTCAACAGTATTCCGGTAATATCGATGGAGAGATCGCAACATGCATTCTCAACTTATGGACCGCAGAGACTTCAAGCAACAAAATGTACATTATATGACCAACTGTTAGGATTTGCATGAGGCGGGAAACCAGAGACCACCAGTTGTTAGAGGCTGGACTGTGTCTATTTGAACCAACCTGTTAAATGCCTTGTAACATATGCCCTCTCCTTTAGGACCAATGGTATTAGCAACAAACTTCTCTATTGTGTTGTTTATTTCTGGGGGGTATAAATATGTGTGCTCTGACCCTGGGTTCCTGGTCTTCGTGCTGAATGCTGATTGACGAGGGGTTTCTTGCTGATGCCTACATCTGGTCCAGAGCACTGCATATGTATAACTGTACTTGGGTCTGTATAATTCCTTTGCGCCAAACTGTACTTATAACTAGCGTGTAACTGACTGTACTTTTACTTGAATAATACTTTGTGCTTTGGAACCTTCTAGGTCTGGAGTCTTTATTTACTGTATAACTGCGTACGCAAAATAGCGTCATCCTCAAAGGTTTATAGGCAGGATATCAGAAGGTATAGGCAGTGGTGTATAGAGATTTATAGACAGTATCGTTAATAGGCCCTACCCACAAAGAGATACAACCATGTCCAACATGCTCTTGCCATGCCCCCTCCAGGGAGTGCCCTCAGGATGTTGCTGTACCCAGGCCCACGAAGTCTCTTGGCAGCCCTGGAAGTGATAGGCAGAGACAGGAGGGAGTGGAGCTGAGTGGTGGGGTAGCAAGGCCATGGAGGGAGTGGTTCAGAGTGGAGGAACAAGAAAGGTGGAGGAGAGAAGCAGAGGGTTGGAAAGCATACTGAGGAGAGAAGAAAGGAGTAACAGCAAGTGCAGGAGACTTGAGGGGGAGGATATGGGTGGAAAAAGTAGGTAAAGGATTATGTGGGCACTGAATATGGGAGGTGGCTGAAGTAAAGGTGTTCATGCTGTTGACGAGGTATAAGTGAGAGGAAAACTGGGGTTGGGGCTGTGTGGTATAGAGACAGTGTGGATAAATGTAGTTAAATGTTCAAAAATACAGGTAAAAGAGAAGTGCTGCTAATGTATGATCACTGCTACAACAGTGAAATATAAAGAGAATTAGTTATTAAATGAAAGAATGTTTAAAATGGAATCAGTATGATATTACGGCTGTCGGGAAGCCTCCTGTCAGAATACCGATATCTGCATCCCAATGGTTACTATCCTGACAGAAGTCGGGTAAGTATACTTACCCTCTCCTCCCCCCTACCCCTCCCTTCTGGTATCCTAACACTAACCCTCCCCACCCCGCACCCTAACCCTCCCCATTAGTTCCTGAACCTACGTCCCCTTCCTTCGTGCCAAAACCTAACCACCCAAGTGGTGCCTGACCCTAACCCTCCCCCTAGGGGTGCCTAACCCTAACCTCCCCCTCCAAAAACCTAACACTAACCCTCTAACTGCCCTAACTCTAAACCTCGCCCCCGCGGCTAAGAGGATGGGCGCCACGGACTCACCTCATTCGGGCATCCGTCCGTCTGCTTTCCAGCATCGGGATTAAGATAGGCGTCAGCATTTCAACATCTATTTTAACTCCCTTGTCGGGATATTGGCGTCGGGATTTAGTCAGCTGACTACATACCGTTTAAAATGGATATATGTGATGCAATGGAAAAAGGTAATACAAAAAGATTTTCCGTAGTATGGGGGCAAAAATTACATTGTACAGAGCCGATCCAGTCAGAGGTGTTTTGAACAACAAAAGCAATCAATAAGAGCAGCACGCAAATAGGGATGTACTGTACTTGCAATGTCCAAGCCAGGAGTGCAGTAAGGAGTTTCCTGGATATACTGTACATACAGCAGTTGTTTGAGATGGCGAATCAGCTAATTCATCTAAGTATGTTGTATGATGACATTCAGAAGGAGTCACGGCTTTCAGAACTCCTTCTTTCAGTTTTCCTTCAGCTTAACTCCAGGGTAACTCCGTCAGTTATCAAATTGTAATTACACTTATAATATAACACTGACTATAGCAGCCTACGTCTATGCAGCCTTCCTGATCGCTAATAACTATAGCTACAAACATGTGTCTGTGTGCTCGCTGATTGGGACCCCTCCCCCAGTACTCAACACACACTAGACAGGGATGCAATCAATTCTAAAATAAACAAATGGTGAGATGGGAGTAGACCATCACAGATTCACAATAAATTCCTAATTTCATTTATGGTAATGGCTGCTAATATAAAAGTAGTCGCAAATTACACTTCCACTGGGCCAACCACCTCTCTGGTAGGTTTACATTTAGGGGATGTTCTGATAAACTCCTCCCATCTCTCTCTCTGTCTGATGGATAGCTGTGCTAAGGAACTGGGGAGACCAATGTACAGCTTCAATAAGGCAGTTTCTCTACAAGCATCTTTTTACTGAAAATGCATCTTATGCTGGACACACTAGACAATGTGTGTACCCAGCCATGGCAGATGGTCCATACACACTGCACGATCTGGTGTACGACCGTCCAATATATTGTTCCCCCGCTGCATCCAGCAGCATGGGTCCGTCCGGTGGATCTTGAGATTGGCCAGCAATGCAAGCAGATCTGAAGATACGACGAACGACGCACGGGAGCATGCAATAGTGCATACACACTGGAGGATGTGGACAATTTGTCATTCTGATTTGCCTTAAAATAACAAATCATCCAATATTTTGTCTAGTGTGTACCCAGCTTTAGTCGCAACGCGATGTTACTAGGACGCAGCAGGAGATTGTGCTGATTAATTTGATATGCAGAACTTGTATATCCAGTTGGCCACACTCATTTTGATCACCAAAATTCTCAACAGACTGGAAAGGTCTACACTGTTAGTGTTTATGCTGTGTAGATTTTGTTTCTCATTATAATAACAGTGAAATTTGTGAAGGGATCCATAAAACAACAAAGCACTATGGTTTGATCAATGGTTGAATGACCACTGCTTTCTTTGAATTCAAACACATCACACAAATGTATGTTATGATATATAATATAGAGTTTTGGTAGCACTATTGTAGAACTTTGTATATATTTCTATAATAAACATATAAGGATGGAGAAAACTGAACAAATAATAAAATATGATATTAGCGATAATCCTCAAATAAATATTCAGTGCAGGAATTATGACTGTCTTGTTGTTGTAGAACAAATATATGTTAACAGGGCACAGCCATAGTCAATGTGTTAGGGATTTTGACTGCACAACCATAAAAAGGGATGGGAATGGGATGCTGGCACTCAGTATCCCGGCGGTTGAAATTCCGATGCTGGCATCCTAACAGGGTTAGGACCCCGACACCTGTTGGTAGGTATCCTAACCCTCACCCTCTCCCTACCCTAACCCTGTCTCCCAGGTGCCTGAACCTAACCCCCCTTAGTGCCTAAACCTAACCTCCCCTTCCCTGCACCATAAACCTAACCCTCCCCCCCTAGTGCCTAACCCTAACCCTACCCCCCCAACCCCACTACTTGCCTTTGGGATCCCGGTGGTCTGCATGCCGATGCTGGAATTCTAAGTGCCGGCATCCCCTGTGTCGGGATACTGAACGTACCCCCTTAAACCACCATCTGTAATGTCATCATAACGTTATGTTTTTTGTGGGTTTACATAAACCAAAAAGTCAAAAAGATTGTCCACAGATATTAATTTTTGAATGACCCCATTCATAGACATTTAAAAAAAAAACTTGTTGTGTTTTAGAAATAACAAGGGAAAATGATAAATTCTGAGAGTTAGTCTTTGAAATGTGATCACAGCAATAGAGTGGGCCGTTCAAGAAAGTAATATTATCTGCCTTTATGTGGTAAGCTGAAAATTATATGTTACAGTCTCATAGTCATTTAAATATAATGCCCAAAGTGAATCATTATTAGTTGGGACTTATAAATTCTACCCTTAAAAAAATTGATGAAAGCTTTAAGGTAAGATAACTGCTTTTATTAATATATAGTTGTAGAAGAGAAAGCTGAAAATGCATTGATTTTACATTGACATAAAGAAGAATCTTGCTGCTGGACTTTTATAATATTTTTCACTGTGGAAGTAAGGAATAACATCAGTCATTAAATATACTGTAACAATAATGGTGCGTGCAAACGGGATGATCGACAACGATAATGATATCGTTGTTCGATCTCCCGGGTGTGCTGGACTATCGATATCGATCATCCAGCAAACCACCAACTCACCAACGACTACAGCAATCCATGTACAACGATCGCGGGTCCCTACAGTAACCTGGTCGATATCGACAAGGTTGGCCTGCATGTACGGTCGATATCGGTATCGACCATACGTGCCCGTGCATCGCAGGTCATTGAGCAACGAAAAATGCACAATATGAACGATAATGATATGATCAATATCGTTATCGTTCATATCGTCCATTTTAATTGGACCGTATGTATGCAGCTTAAGACAAACACTCCAACTTCCCAAATTTAGGTACTGCACTGCTAGAAAAGACAGGACTAAAAGCAAAAACAAAGTTATTGGCCAGCAAATATATAATGATTAACAGTAAGTAGTGCTAGATCACCAATTTTATCTTGAGAATGTAAAATAACTGGCTTCAACTATTCAACACAATTTGCTATCTTCTGTGATGCCACCCACTGCCTTTCCCTGTCACCCACTGCCTCTCCTTGTCACAATCTGCTACCCACTGCCTTCCCCTGTCACCCACTGCCACTCCTTGTCACAATCTGCTACCCACTGCCTTTCCCTGTCACCCACTGCCACTCCTTGTCACAATCTGCTACCCACTGCCTTTATCTGTCACCCACTGCCTCTCCTTGTCACAATCTGCTACCCACTGCCTTTATCTGTCACCCACTGCCTCTCCTTGTCACAATCTGCTACCCACTGCCTTTCTCTGTCACCCACTGCCACTCCTTGTCACAATCTGCTACCCACTGCCTTTATCTGTCACCCACTGCCTCTCCTTGTCACAATCTGCTACCCACTGCCTTTATCTGTCACCCACTGCCTCTCCTTGTCACAATCTGCTACCCACTGCCTTTATCTGTCACCCACTGCCTCTCCTTGTCACAATCTGCTACCCACTGCCTTTATCTGTCACCCACTGCCTCTCCTTGTCACAATCTGCTACCCACTGCCTTTATCTGTCACCCACTGCCTCTCCTTGTCACAATCTGCTACCCACTGCCTTTCTCTGTCACCCATGAGTTCCGCCACTGAAATGACCACTAACTTTTTTTTCTTAAATTTATTTTAAGATCACATTAGATCTTTCCTTCAGATACTTTGTAGTATTAAGAAAGGACCTTTAGAAGGCTGTTACTTAGGGTATGCATGGGGTTAACAGTTGAAAGAGAAGTGATGATCCAGGCAAAAACAAATTATAGGAGGGAAATGGCGTGCTAATATGGGAAAAGGTGGATGATAAAGATAGAGAGAGGTACACAATGGTACTGAAAGCTCAGCTTAATGCTTCCAGTTCCATTATTTAAGTACATTCTATAAAATAAATGGTAGAAGCTGATTGGATGTAGGGGCAACTTTTCAGCTTGTCCACTTCTCTTGAGAAGGTTTAATACATCTACCACAAAGTCTATTTACAATGGAGGCATGAGACTGAAATTTGAAGTGAAGTCAATGTATGACCAAGATATGTCTATATTACTGTTTATAAATATATCAAATATTTCTGCCATACACAAGAACATGACTACATTACTAGACTATGGGGACATTTATCAAATCTTGCAGAGAGATAAAGTGTAGCGAGATAAATTATCAACCAATCAGCTCCTGTCATTTTTCTAGCACAGCCGGTAAAATGATAGTTAGGAGCTGATTGGTTAATACTTTGGGGTAAATTTACTAAGGATCGATTTGGCATTTTGAGAGATTTGGATGTGATTTGGCATGCGATTTTTTTTTTCAGTATTTACTAAAGCCTAATTCGAATGGTAATTCGAACACTAAACCGAATTTCTCAACAATCTGACTCTAACTAACTGACATCGGCAAAACATTATAATACTTTTTCATTGAACAACACAGAGCAACCTTTTTTACTATTATTCGATTTAAATTCACACACCAAATCGACCTTCAAATCGACATTCAAATCCCCAAATGAATAGAACTGCTTCTTGCTTTCAATTTGAGCAAGAGCAGGTCGAATTAACACAGATACATGAGGACATCAGTGAGATGCCTGCATGTATCTGACTGTTAAAAGCAAACAAATAGTTAACTGTAAAAAAAAAAATTACGTGAGGTCCCCCCCAAAAACACAACCAGCCCCGGACTTTTGAAAGCCAGTCCTGGTTGTTTACGTACAGGGAAAAAATTGCGTAGGGTTCCACTGTACTTAATACAACCAGCACTGGGCTCTGGGAACCAGTCCTGGTTCTGGACTTACAGGAAAAAAAATTGTGTAGGGTTCAACTGTAAGTTTCAGAACCAGCACCAGACCATTTGTAGCGGGGGGCTGATGCCACAGCCAGGGGACCCCTATCACCGAGCCCCCCAGCCACAGCATCAGTCCTGACCGCTAGTCAGCCCAGGCTAGGGATACCTGGGGAGTTGGCGACCCCCCAATAAAGGGGTTCCCCTCTCCAGGGCACCCCTAGCCTAGGTTGATAGCCCAGGGCTATCCCCACCACCCCTGGGCGGTGGTTGGCGGGTTGATTGTGTAAATGTAGTGTTAAAATAGAATATGTATGACATTGTCTTTACAGTAGAACTGCAGGTCCGAGCAAGCCTCCCCCGCATGCTGGTACTTGTAGAACCACAAGTACCAGCATGTGGGGCATTAAGGGCCCACTGGGACCTGTAGTTCACTCAAAGAACTAATCCTGGTCAAACTACACCACCATGCCAAATTTGGTTAAGCTATGTAGAAATCTCTGAACATGCATAAAGGACAAACAGACACACACACATACTTTTCTGGCTTATTATATAGATGTTGTGTAAACTGAATTACAGACACCAAGCAGCAAGCCTACATCTACTCCTATGTGTTCTAGGATAAGGGAAGTTTTGTGGTTCTGGTCTCTACACTGCACACTGTGGCAGGATCACGGGCTACAAGCATAAACAGAAGACACCTGCGACCTGAAAGCTGCATGGAGCTAGATGAGAGATGGTGTAACTAAGTAGTCCAACTTTGGTACCACAACATGATAGATGGGTTGAAGAGTGCAGCTGGTTCCCAAGGTCAATGTTCTAATGGTTGATCAGGTATTGGCTGGGCAACCCTGGGTCTGGATGGCCTGGGACATCTGCCCCCTGGCCCCTCCCCACCCATAATTCGGCTCTGCACGGAGTGGCCACTGGGCCCTAGGCAGGAGTCTAGATTGCCTAATGGATGTTCTTGCTCTGAGATGGATATAATTAGTGTCCATAAGAGGAGCTCTGTCACAGGTGTAGAGAGGAAAAAGGGAAAAAAATGCAGGGAGTAAAAGGTACTTAGAAAATCAGATTAGTGACAGTATGACTCGTAGCATATCTTCCAAACAGAATAAGAGAAATAAATGTAATTGGTGAATTAAAGTAAGTAGACCAGCAGATGGTAATGCGATTTATGTCATCATAAAACTCACACAGAATGTACAGTACAGATGGGCCCAGCTAGTTTGTTGCTCCATACACCACGTAGAGTGCCCTGCATCTTGCGCCACACGGGACACCTTAAATCATGCCATTCAGTATTGATCACAACATAATGTACCGTTTCGCTGGAAAAAGTCATGTGTAATACAACTTTTTGTCCATCAGGTGTTGCTTTTCCTAAACTACACTGTGCATGCGTCAGATGGCAAACGCATTTTCTGTAAAACCGCCCGATGATCAGGCCCGCCAAGAGCCGTGGCGGGCCCGGGTAACAGGGGGCGTGGCCTAATCGTGGGAGGCATGGTCATGACCCCTTCCCGCTGTGAAGGAGGGGGGCGCTATGAGCCCCCTCAACCCTGCTCAAAACCAGGGGGGGTGCGATCAGTGTGAACGCTCCCCCCACAGGCATAGGAGGACTGCTGTGGCTGCTGCTCAGCAGCCACGAGCAGTCTACCACTGCAGCTCCTGTGGTGCTGCTGTGAGGGAGGGGGGGGGCGGCATCGGACCCCCGCCGTGACCCTCAGAAAGCCCAGGCCCGGGTAATCTGTACTCTCTCCAGCCCCCCTCTGTGATTCGGTACACTATAGTATAGCATTTTCGGCATGGAATCAGAGCTGTAGAAGAATGTGTAATAGAGTTTTAAATCATTACAGTATGTGTGTGAGTCCTGTACTTTAAAACAATATATATTTCTTTATACAGTATTTGTAGTTCAGCCGCTCATTACTGTCTGGACATAAACTACAGTACAGTATGGTATGTACTGTACGAGATTCTAAGACAGGCTGGGATTTTTAGTCTCACTGAAAATGGACACTGCAGTATCAACCCCACGCAACTACTGTATACAATAATAAGATGCAAGTCTGTGTCTGGTACAAAACAGCCAGAGGCATTGAACAAACTTGCTGGGCCCACATCTGTAGAGCCATAAACTTAGGGCCGCACATGCCAAATTGGTCCATCTCTTGGGAGAAGAGTTTGAAAAATGTAATTTCTATATAATTAATCAAATGACATTTAGACAGTATCCTCTGGGTCCCACCTCTTTAGCAGCTTTAAATAAACCCAGTAGGTCCAAAACCTGTGTGTACCCGACACAAGTTCCAGGGTACTCGTTCTTCAGTGAGGCAGAATGTCCACATATTACACTGTCTAAGTAGTTATATCTTTACCATAGACAATGACAGGGCCGCAACTAGGGGGGGCTTGAGGTGCACGTGCACCGGGTGCCGGATTGCAGTGGGTGAAAAAAGCTGACTCGAGGTGGCTTTGAGGCTACAGACTCAGAAAACGGCCATTCAAATATGACTGCCACCAAAGAGGAGACAAATGCTAGAGGTCCTTACTGGCCCTCTAGTGTCTGTCTCCTCCTTGGCGGCGGGCATTTTTGGATGGACATTTTCAGCAAATTCCATGCAGACTAGCCGTCCGCATGGACTCTGCTGAAAGCGGCCATCCAAAAATGGCCGACGCATAGGAGGAGACAGATGCTAGAGGTCCTACTGGACCTCTAGTGTCTGTTAGGCCAGCGCAATGAACACAGTGTTCCCGGAAATGGGAATGCTGGTGCTGCCCGGAGAAGATGCTGAAAGCTGCATCTTCTCCCGTGAAATCCCCTGGCAACGAGCATAAACCCCATGGCAATGAGCATAAACACCCCTGGTAATGAACATGAAACCCCATGGCAAGAAGCATAAACCCCATGGCAATGAGCATGTAACCCCTAGCAACGAGCATGTAACCCCTAGCAAAGAGCATAAACCCCCTGGCAACGAGCATAAACCCCATGGCAACGAGCATAAACCCCATGGCAACGAGCATGAAACCCCCTGGCAGCAAGCATGAAACCCCATGGCAATGAGCATGTAACCCCTGACAATGAACAGGTAATTTTAAAGTAATTAGAAGCCTTACTGTGGGGTATAAAATGGTGTCTGGCAAATATGTAAGTGGCACTTTGGTAATAGGCATTACAGTGTGTGGCATGTGTAATGGCCATTATGCTGTGTGGAATAATGTAAGTCACTATACCAGGGATGTCTGAGTAGTGCACTGCCTTATGGAGGAGCAAGGACAAACTTCAGGTACAGGAAGGGAGGGGGCACAAAATTGCTGCCTTGCACCAGGTGACAGATATCCTAGTTTCGGCCCTGACAATGATAAGATATGAAACTATGATCACTGTTGCCATCCCAGTCCACAGCTCACACATGAAGAAATCGCCAATCCCACTCTCACCCAGCCACCTCCTACCTCTGTGACTATGACAGGTCAACATGCTGGGCAGAGCCTCAGTGCATTATGAGCAGCAGAGGCTGTGCTTTCCCTCCATGCCAGTCAGGGAGGTGGTAACTGGTGTCTTTGGGCTGAGCAGTGCTCTCCAAACTATTAGGCCCCCCCTTTAGCCTCTGGGCAGCCCCGACAAGGACACTCATATACCTAAAATTAAAGTAGATGAAGAGAAAAGATTGATAAAAGTGGTATTTTATAGATGTCCATACATAAACACAGCACCTCGAAATTATACGTTTAAGTATTATAGAATATCCAATGTAGACCCTGCCCCATATTTAATAATAAACAGTACGCAAAAACACAGGCCTATGTTTAGAAATAAACACCAGGGCTACATTAAGGCTTGTAGGGCCCTGGGGCAATTAAATTGACACCCCATCGCTGCTAAAGTATGACCCTTATCTTGCCCCACAGTGCCCCCCATGTGCCCCTGAGTATTGACCTCTTGAGGCATGGCTGCCCCATGTCATGGATATGCCACATGACGCTGATGAGGGCACTCGGGAGCCGCTGTATGCACTGTGCGTGCAGAACACAGAGCTGCAGCAGATCCCATCTGGGAATAGGAGCCACTAGGCACCTGATCTTGGAAATTGCAGGGTAAGGAATGACCACCCTATTCCAGTCCCTTAATCTGGCCCCAGATAAACAATACCATTTAATAATACAAACTATTATTATTACTACGAGGGTAGATTGAAAAGTAATAAGACTGCCTCGGTTTTTCTATCCCGTAGGTAGAGGTGGCAACGATATGCTGCTTATTGTGAACCTCATACATCGATGTGTCTGAACCTGCGATTGGACTGCGGTAGTCTTCTGTGTTTGGTCACAGCGAGTAGAAGATCTTTGTACGTTTCATCATGGCGGATGAGGAAGACGTGTCTGTGAGATTACATCAGAGATGTGTTATTGAATTTTGTGTTACACTTGAAAAAAGCGGAAATGTTTCCATACATTGGACTGTTATTTGGATTCCCAGATCATAATGACGAATCCACGATTCGTCACACTCGATGTTAGGAAATCGGTTTTCCTCTCCAACATTTGAAAGGTGTTCTTGCACAATTGAACTCGTCGTCGCATCTGCTCTTCTGTGAGATTTCTGGGTACCCACCTGGCATGCACTCGATGCATTTTCAGTTCCTTTGTCACAATATGCTGAACCTATTGGAATGAGATACCAAGTAAAGCCGAAAGTTCGCGTAAAGTTAACCTTCTGTCATTTTGCAACATCTCCGCAGCTTTGTTGACATCTGTAACTGCGGTGAATGGTCTCCCAGAACGCGCTTTGTCAATCACTCGCATATTACCCTCTTTGAAATGCTTCCACCACCGAATTATTGCAGCATCGTATGCTTGCCGTAACAGTTCAATTTTTAATTTCTGCTTTTCCAGGTTACCACATTCATCACACTTCTCTGACGTAATCTCACAGACACGTCTTCCTCATCCGCTATCACGAAATGTATGAAGATCTCCCACTCGATGTGAAAAGAAGACTATGGCAGTCCAACAGCAGGTTCAGACACATCGATGTATGAGCTTCACAATAACCAGTATAGCGTTGCCACGTCTACCTATGGGACAGAGAAACAGAGGCAGTCTCATTACTTTTCGATCGGGCCTCATAATATTATTATTATTAATAATAATAATACTAATAAATTGAGCCCAATATGGTGACCAAATATGGTAGTAAAGAGAAAAGTGATCTCTCTATGAAAAGTGCCGTATTATAATTTACTCACAAGCCTTGTATGTCTGCATGCTCTTACGGTGGCTAGATTCCAGAGCTGCTATGAGCCAATGCTATTAGGCTGTAGCAGTCGGTTTCCTTCCTTCAAATAAACTCAGCAGGTGTGCTCTATCATAAAATGGCACACATGCAAAAAGCAGCTAGTATATATATGGGGAACCCTATCACAAAGGCCCACTTCAAGTATAGTACAACATCATGAGCTCTAATAAGATTATAGCAGATGGGCCGTTTAAAAGTGGAGTGTAGTAGTGTAGCCAGCTTTTGATGTGAGGGGAAGCAAAGGTGGAAAAATAGGCGCCCCAGGCCCAAGTGTTTCAATGTAAATATCAGCATGTAAATACATTAGTAAAAGCCAAATCACATAAAAAATTACCCCTAGGATTACATTACTAACCCTACACACGCACACATACCATTCAGCAATCATAAATATTACAGCATTCCAACCACATAAGGAAGTCAGCAATACTGCTCACATTACAGCATTTTCCCATATGACAGCATTACTCCAATCGATGGACATTACCAAAATCGATTATACCATGCCCCCATATTGTAAAAATACCTCCATAGATGTGTGCTGCACACTTCAGTAGGGTCTGCACCGACGGAGGGGCATTTTTAGCACTGCCTATGGCGATGCTTAGCACCAGCAAGAGTTGTGTCTTGCACTATTTTAATAATGCTAGATAGTGCTCCCATTTATTATACAAACTACCACATAGTGCACCCACTTATCATATAATAATTCCACATAGTGCCCCTATATTACAGAATAATGCCACATAGTGTCCTCACATCACAGTGTCCCCATTTATCACAGTGCTTCCATATGTCACAGTACTCCCAGTTAGTGCCCAGAATGTGCTTGGCAGCCCTGAATAATGCTTAACAGACTGGCTGACTGCTAGTTCCCTGTCTGTGATGTGGCATGCTGGGAACAAAGGACAGTCTGCAAATTGCTTGCCACTATATAAGTGTATTTAAACTAGAGATGAGCGGGTTCGAATCTCAGAGATCCGAACCCACCCGACTTTCGGGGATCCGGGGCGATCCGAGTGCAGCTCGGATCTCCCTGCCTGCCCCGGATCCCTGACTCGAGGCAAAACCTCGCGACCCCTCTGTTGAGTTGCGAGGTATTGTTTTGAGCTGGCTTAATGCTGATTGGCTGAGAGATCCATCTATCACGGCTCTCAGCCAATCAGCGTTAAGCCCATTGAAAACAGCACAAAGGATAAAAAGAAGATGGCGCCCGCCATCCCCCGCTGCCTGACACTGCCGGCACCCCCCCGCTGCCGATACCGCCGGCACCCCCTCTGGCAGCATCCCCCGCTGCCAACACCACTGCTGCCGACACTCCTGCACTGCTGCCCAGTAAACCTGCACTAAGACACCGCTGTACCCCTGCACAGCCGACATCACCAGTATCCTTTACTGAGAACACTGCCAGCACTGCAGACCTGCCATTCCATGTACTGAGGACACCGCCAGCAACCCCCGCACTGCCGCACAGCCAGCAAACCTGCACTAAAGACACAGCTGGCACTCCCGCACTGCAGACACAGCCAGCAAACCTGCACGAAAGACACTGCAGGCACCCCCGCACTGCCAACACAGCCAGCAAACCTGCACTTAAGACACCACTGGCACCCCCGCACTGCCTACACAGCCAGCAAACCTGTACTAAAGACACCGCTGGCACCCCCGCACTGCCGACATCACCGGTACCCTTCACTGAGGACACTGCCAGCACCGCAGCACTGCCATTCCATGTACTGAGGACACCATCAGCAACCCTGCACTGCCAACACTGCTGTCACAGTAAGTGCACTATTGGTGTATCCAACCCACACTGTATAACACACTGTCTCCGTGTTGGAAATTGGAAGCTGAACTGTCACATGTTAGTGCCGCCCACTGTGTCACTTAGCTTAGTCAGCCAGCTAGCTGGATGCAACCTTTTGGCCTTAACTAGATGAAGCAAATAATATTGTGAGGTGGTCAAAATTGATTGGAAATTACTGGAAATAAATGTTATTGAGGTTATACTGTAGGAACAAAAACAGGCCCATTTTATGTGATTTTAGCTGTTTTTATGTTTTTTTAAGAAAAAAAAACAGATCCAAAACCAAAACACGAAAACAAAACACCAAGGAAAAAAATCCAAAACCAGATTCAGGTCCAAAACCAGGGGAGATCCAGATCCAAAACCAAACAAGAGGGTCAGTGCACATCTCTAATTTAAACACTGTTGAATACACTTGTATTGTAGTAGTTCACAGACTGTCCCATACTCTCAGTGTGCCACCTTGCACACAGAGTAAGTGAGAATGCAGCCGCAGATAGGAGGAGCCATTTAAAGTTTTTCAGCAGGGGGAGCTCTCCTTGAAACCCCTCCCATGGCTATGATCCTGGTGGACTGTATTCACACGGACTGTATTAGTTTATGGATTTTACTGTATCTAATGCTTAAAAATATTGAATAATCAAAAATTACTGCAGCACCTAAACAAACAAAAGAGAAATATTGAAGCAGATTAGTAGAAAAAAATAAACCCAAAGAAAGTTGGCACCTGGTTACTGTAACTGTCCTCTTTGGATCTCCAAACATCTGCAGTGTAATGCCTATACCTACTGTTACTTGGAAAATTATAAACTTTCCTGTGTTCAGAATAAACTGCTAAATGCAAGAATTGTTTGTTTACTGTCCAAGTTCTTATAACTGAAATCTAACTTTTCCCAAAAATATCTCTGTGGGAGGAATTTTAATTTAATTGTGTACAACTATATCCTGGAGACAACAAAGCACCAAAAGAAGAAAATATAAAACCAATTATATCCTAATCAACAACAATTGTCATGGATTTGATAGTGGTAATTACAGTATCTGTACAACTCTGCAACCTTGTGGCACTTGATTCTAGAATGTGTAGCATTTTAATGTCATTAGGTTACACATCACAATATCAGTTGTTCCAAGAGAATATAAAACAAAAAAAAAAACAAATAAAGTTTATTTCCAAGGCTATTTACAAATGTATGTACAATTAAATAATTTACAACGTTCCCATCACTTTCAAACAATTTAGCACTCCACAGTAAGTAGGTACAACATTTATTTATATAATATAAGTAGCATTCGATAAACCTTAATTGTTGTTCATTCACTATTATGATAACATAGCCAAAATGCTATTTTAGAAACGTTTACTGAGTAGTCACTGGGATCCAGTCACATGGTCAACAGTGACCCTGTCGACATTCATAATTTCAACACCACAATGTCGACATGCTTCAACATGTCGACATGCACCATACTGACACCCTCAGAATGCTGACATGTTCACAATGTCGACATCTGAAATGTTGCCATGTGAATGTTGACGGTTAGAGTTAGGAGGCACCAGGGTGTATAGTGTTAGGTGTGGGGGGATGTTAGGGTTATGCTGCAGGGAGGGGGGTTGGGTTTCAGCACTAGGGGGAGGATTACGGTTAGTGGTAGGGATTAGGAATAGGGGTAAAATGCTTATGATAACAGTCGATCGTTACACATCTACACCAGAACCTCTGCACAAATGAACGCCAGGACCTGAGAAAGACGGCGCAGCAGCTGCAGCTACCAGGACCAGCTAAGTGACCGATGGGGCACTAGGGATTTTAGGTTAAAATACAAACATGTTGACGTCATCCGGGTAGACATGATGATTGTTGTCATTGTCACTGGCAACATGCTAAGCATGTTGGCAGTTTGACCATATTGACATTCTAATTTTGACCTGATGCATGTCGTCATGATAAATGCTGACCTAACATACCACAGCCAAACTTGCCTATGGTGATGGCCCAGTATATTGTAAACTTCATTATAATTTGGATAGTTTAACATTAATTTATTTTACTGTTGTACATGTGTAAACTTATAGCAGGTCTAAAAAGGGAATTTCTAATGATCTTAATGTCTACAAAGATGCCATTAACTTTTATAAACATACATACTATTAAATGATCCCATAGATTAACATAAATTGAGATATTTTCAATGATATGCTACCCAGCTGTGATAAGAAAGTCTGATATAAGACTTCATCTTTAGCTGCACTTAAAAAGGAAGAACGCACTCATATTTATACGTCATATCACTTGTGAAAATAAAATGAGTTACAAGTTATTATTATTACCAGTTATTTATATAGTGCACACATATTCCGCAGTGCTTTATGGAGAATATCTTACCATTCATATCTGTCCCTGCCCCAGTGGAGCTTACAATCTATATTCCCTATGACATGCACACGCACATAAACATGTTTTTTTTTTATTTGTGGGGAGCCAATTAACCTACCAGTATATTTTTGGAGTGTGGGAGGAAACCAGAGTACCCAGAGGAAACCCATGCAAGCACAGGGAGAATATACAAACTCCGCACAGTTAGTGCTGTAGTGGGAATCGAACCCATGACCTCAGTGCTGTGAGGCAGTAACACTAACCATTACACCGTCTGTGCTATTATAATTATCCCTTTTGCGGCAAGTGCCAAAAGTTACCATCACTTAATACCAGCCAATTAGAAACTAACAAAAATGCACAGCCTTGGATATTGATGGAAATCTATATATTAATTTAATTACTTTATACAGTATGTATATAAGGTTTGTAAGTGACTCAGTCTTCCATACAGAAATGGAGACCTGACTTTGATAAAATATGTCATTTATTATTATTCAACAATATAAAATAAAGATTAGATAAAAAAATAAAAATAATGACAATAGGCATTAAAAATAACATTTGAAATGCAATAAACTATGGTATTAGATCAAGACATAATTATTATATATATATGATAAATATATGTATCAAACACCACATGTGCAGAATATGGGTCTCCGCCATCCCCTCTGGCAACCAGGCAGTGATGTCTCGGTCTGTGACCACCAACATCACCACTGAAAATGCACCCCAGAAAGCTGTGCAAATGACTCTCTAGGGCAGGCATATCAAACATGTGGCCCAAATAAACAATTTCTGCGGCCCCAGAGTGTGGGCTCACATATATATAATATGCGTCCCACACCCCTGCTACGATCGGGCAGTGCAGGCTGGCAAAAGTGGTCTCTGAAGCGATCAGAAGCTTCTGATCGCTTCAGAGGCCAGCGTTCCCAGTGATACAGCGCGCGGGTGCCGTCATGATGTCACCTACGTCGCCCCCGTCAAGCGGAGCCTGCACCTGCCGCTCTGGATCTAATTAGATCCAGTTAACGACGAGCAGAACCTGCCGCTCTGGATCTAATTAGATCCAGTCAGCGGCAGCGTCTACGCGGGACGGCGGGGACTGGAGCGGTGCCCAGCAGCCGTCATGAAAAAAGGTAAGTACTGCACATACAGGTGAGTGGGGCATGTTCTATACTTGGAGGGGGCACAGCATAAGGTCCATTACTGGGAGCATAAAATAAAGGACATTACTGGGGGCACTACTAAGGGCATTACTGGGGGCTCTGCATAAAAGGGCATTACTGGGGGCTCTGCATAAAAGGGCATTACTGGGGGGCACTACTAAGGGCATTACTGGTGGCTCTGCATAAAAGGGCATTACTGGGGGCACAACTTAAGGGGCATTACTGGGGCTCTGCATAAAAGGGCATTACTGGGGGCACAACTTAAGGGGCATTACTGGGGGCTCTGCATAAGACACATTACTGAGGGCCCTACTCAGGGCATTACTGGAGGCTCTGCATAAAAGGGCATTACTGGGGGCTTTGCATTAGGGGTATTACAGGGGGCTCTGCATAAGGGGCATTACTAAGGACATTAGTGGGGGCACAACATTAGGGGCATTAATGAGGCACTGCATACTGGGCACTACTAGGGCACTGCATAAGGGGCATTGCATAATGGGCACAAATTCAGGGGGCATTGCAAAAGGGGCTGTAATACAGGGTAGAACTGCATAAGGGGCACTACTACAGGGGGCACTGTATTGGTTTTTATTAATTATAAACCTTTCAAAATTGCATATAAGACTTTTCTTTTTTTTTGCGGCCCACACACTCGTAGACCTTGAATATTCAGCCCGGTTGGTATTTTGAGTTTAAACATGCCTGCTCTAGGGTGTACAGTATGCGCCAAAAACTAACAGTGCAAAAAGAAAAACTTAGTGCAGAGATCAGCTGAAGCAGGGGGACTGATGATCAGTACCCCCTGACACACATTCAGCTGTGCTTTGCTTTAGGAGGGGAGGGGCAATGCCAAGGGGAAGGACATTGCTGGGCGGCTAATTTTTTGCCACTGAATACATTAACATAATTTGAGATATTTTCAATGATATGCTACCCAGCTGGTGATAAGAAAGTCTGATATAAGACTTCATCTTTAGCTGCACTTAAGAAGGAAGAACACTCATATTTATGTCATATAACCTGTGAAAATAAAATTAGTTACAAGTTATTATTATTATTATTATTATTATTATTATTACCAGTTATTTACCCCCTGACAAACATTCAGCTGTGCTTTGCTTTAGGAGGGGAGGGGCAATGCCAAGGGGAAGGGCATTGCTGGGCGGGTAACAGAGGCTGATCTTTTGCCACTGAAGGGGGGAGGGGTGATGCCCCCAAAAAGTTTTATTTACTCTTGATGAGGCAGTTTTAATGGTACGGCACATAGTGACACATAAGAAGGGTATTAATACAGGGGGTCTTATAAATACTGGTTGGTGGGAGGGTTTGTGCCACTGGGGAGCTATCACCACTAGGGGGGTAGGGATAATATCACTGAGGAGCTGTTGCTGCTTGTAAATTTAAATAACTTGATAAAAATATGTTCTAAACCAGGGGTGGCCAGACTTTTGGACCAGGTGATCTACTTATAAAGCTAAAAACCTTTCCTGATTTACCAAGAGGCCGAAAGAGGGGACATGGCATGCAAAAATGGAGCGTGGTGTGCAAAAGGGGGCATGACCTCGCAGGAAAGGGGCATGGAGTCTGTCCTACCGAAATCACACATTGGCTCCCACATTAAAAAAATTAAGCACATTGGCCCCCACAAACAAATGCACATAAACATTGGCCCCTACAGAAGTTAACTTATCTGTTTTCCTCCTGCAGTGCAATCTCACTCCTGTCACCATGGGTCTTCAAAGGTCTGCAGAGTTGCCAGCAGTAAGTGGCACTGACTAGGGAAAGGGAGTCCCTTTAGAAGGTGGACCAGCCAGGTGCCATCAGGGAAAGGGTCCTGGGTGACCACCGTAGTCACATGTCTGGTGGCCAGGATAAATGCAGATGATGCTCCCTGGCCATTTAGTACAAAGATAACCAGCTGCGCAGGGTGCAGATGGCACCCAGCCCCCAGCCCAGCCCACCCCTGGCCTCAGCCAATAAGTATCAGCCCGATTCTTATTGGCTATTGCCTATTGCTGTCACAGTGACAGCAGCCAGAGACAGCTGCGGCTTCAGCTAGCTATGGCTCGAGTTTGGCGCAGCAGCCAATAAGAATACCACTAATTCTTATTGGCTGCTGGTGGTACACCTGAGGCAGCAGCCAATAAGAATCTGCCTGACTCTTATTGGCTGCTGCTGGATGCTCCCGTACTTCCACCGCGATCAACTGGTCACGTGTCTGCCATTGACCACGATCAACATTTTGGCCACCCTGGTTCTAAATTTATTGAATTTTTTTTTGTAACCTGACAATTTCTAGCCGTTTTTTTAAAAAGAAATACAATAATTGCTGATTCAATCACTTTACTTCCAGGATACTGCGCATGAGAGGTAAACAGACTGTGCCTGTGCAAACTGTAAACTATGACTAAACTAGGAAAGGATCATATGGATCCCTCTCCCAGGGATCATATGGATCTCTATTCTAGAAAGTTTTGCAATGTGTATCCTATAGGCTGCAATGACAAAGATCATCTGAATATGGGATTAGTATAACGAGACCAAGTTCTAAAAGTGTTCAATTCTACAGCTTGGTAAATTTGACATTTTAGCAGTCACCATAGGAACCTATGGAGGCTACCTTTGCAATCTGATGCGGTGCCCTGAACAGACATTCCAGTTATGCTTAATATTTGCGGAAATCCCTGTTATCGGGAGATATCATGTAAATTGTATTTGATAAATATGCCCCTAAGTTTTAAGAATGACCTCCTGATTACACATTTATACCAAGTACACTTCCTGTTTCTACAAACATTACCTTACCGTGTTTTGGTTTTGGTACTGGTTCTAATTCATCATCAGATTTTGGTTTTGCCAAAAACCATCCTCGCGTGTTTTGGACCGATATTTTTTTCAAAATGTAATAAAAATAGCTAAAATCACATCATTTGGGCATGTTTTTGTTCCGACAGTATTATTAACCTCAATAATATTAATTTTAATAATTTCCAGTCAATTTTGACCACCTCACAGCTTACAATATTGTTTTCACTTTTTATCAATATAGGCCAAAGGCTGCAGCGAGCTGGCAGGCTAAACGAAGCGACAGAGCAGCTGCACAAACACACGGCAGTTTAAAAGAATATAGGACATCTAGGACATCTTAGCCTTATCAAATTGGGTGCAGGACTACTTCCAATCAATATTGTCATTATTGAGGATATTGATGATGAAGGTGTTGGTGGTGGGGAATGCAGGTGCTTGGATCTAGCAGAGAGCAGAGAGCTAGCTGACACTGGACTGCATGTTGTCACTTTTTTAGCATAAGTTTCTGATTTTGACAGACGCTCTTGCATCATCATGTGAGACAGAAGAAGAAGTCTGACTGACAGCAGTTGCAGAACCACCATTTAGAAATAAAGGACAAGGCCTGAGCCTATCCTTTTCACTGCGTGTGGTGTATGGCATGTTGGCAATTTGATGTATTTCTGCCAGAAACATTCTCTTTATTAAAGGTGTCTTTGTCTTTAGCAATGTAGTATAATATGTTTTTTTTGTGTTTTAGATGCCCTGACTGAAAGCCTCTATACCCTTGAGCATCGGCTTTAGTAGATGACGTTGAAGTGGTATTGTCATGGTGACTGCAGCGCTGGTTCTTTTTTGCTGCTCCTCCTGTTCAACTGATTGTTGTATTCCATAATGACGCCTGAATTTTTTTTTAACAAAAATAAATAAATTTTTAAACAAAAAATAAACTGACCACCGACTGCGACACACTGCACAGATAATATTATTAAGGCAGTGGCACCCTATAGTTGCTCAGAATGTCCACTACAACTATGAATGCAGATTCACTTGCCTAGGCACACCCCAAAAATGCTGCCGACATGCTTGCATCTTATACGCACCTCCCCATCTCCATCCATTAACGCCTGCAGTCTGTCGATCAAACTGCATCTGAGGCTGCACTGTGACTGGTGTTGCAAGACCATCACGACACATGTACAGCGTGGCTCAGGTGCCTGTATAGATCACAAAACATTGGCATGTTGCGACCAAATCTAAACTGTGTCCAACTCTAAATCAGGACCTCTTCACTCACTCTGGGATGAGATGTTATGACTAGAGCAGGCAGAAAGAGGCTTTACGGGCTGGGGCAGCAGCCATGCCATGGGTAATAACACCGGCCGCATCACCCTTGCTTTGGCCATGCTGCAACCTCTGACTTACCCAATTTTATTCCCCTCACCCTCTTCATGTCCACTCATAACCCTTGGCGATTGGAAACACTAATTATGTATATACTGTATGTAAAGTTATGTAAAGTTATGTACTTGTTTATACAATTTGTACTTTGTTGTATGTTTTAGCCCTATGTACAGCGTTGCAGAATCTTTGTGGTGCCATATACATAAAAAATAATAGAATTTCAGCTTTACTTAACCACATAATTTACTTGAAACCACTTTCTATACCACACACTGTATTCTAATTTGCAGCCTTAACTGTTGTATTTACCAACCTCTACTGTTATATTTGTAAGGGTTATCCCATGGTTCTGATTTGTGTGGGACTGGGAGATGTTGCATTGTTGCATGGTGTGGAGGTAGGTGTCTTCACAGTGTGCGGCATCTACAGTATAATAGGATTTTTCTTAATACATTATTCCCACTAGGGGCATGACTATGCCCACCAGAGTCATGCCCCTATTGTGCTGTGTCCACTACCCCATCACTGCTTCTGTCTAAGTACAATATAAGGTGCTGCAGACCCCTTGTGGTGCCATAAAAATAAGTATATAAATAAATATAATAATAATAATAAGATAGAAATTATTTTGTATGAATATATACCAAAGTAAAGTCAACATTTTACTGCCGACCTTTCCATTAATACACAAGGATGGAACAGTTACATATTGTAGGATGGAATAGTTGCCCAGATATTTAACTGAAACCAATTTTCGATCTACTTATCGACTTTGCTTTGAGATTGAACTTTCCCTGTCTCCACTACTCCTAAAGTACTCAGGGCCTGATTCAGCATGGATCGCTATTCTGCTAATACACACGCTACGCAGCAGAGATATGCAAATGATTGCATTCATATCGCGATCGCAGCCTAACATAAGGACGCCCACTCCCCCTTACTCACATCCATACACTTTGGCAACATAGCAAAATAATCGGTAACATCGAGTAACATCGGACCCATATTGCTAACTTCAGCATACGCTATGAGGCCTCAGGCTGAGTATGGCATCACAGTGGATAATTTATGTACGCCCCTGCAACTCCGTAGAAATGCACTGGCACGTCTGCGTTTGCCAGACCATCCCTAATCACCACTCCCAAACAGCACTTCCTGTCAATCACTCTGTTATTGGTCTGCGTTGCCACTGCGATCGCAGTTCCGATCGCAGCGTCTGGTTCATCCACGTGCACTGTGATACATATACATGCGCAGTGTGAAATAATCGGCCGATTGCGTGCGTATTAGCAACTGAGATCCTTGCTGAATCAGGCCCACTGTTCAGATTTTATGGTGAACTTATTTGCTAGGCATTTTCAGAGATGTTCAGATAAATAAAATAAAGTGAGCTAAATGCCTTAGAAGAAATGTCCTACATTGACAATAAGCCATCGTTAGTTATGTAGGTGTTATTGCAATTTCCTAACTGTTGCCTTTAATCTGGAGCATCTCTCTTGGCAGTCCACACTTTAATATGGTTCATCTGCACATTAAGGGGATTGGCAGGGCAAAGCTCTTACTGTAAGGAAACACTCCATCCAAAGCTGAATATTCAGCTGAACTCCATCACAAAAAAAAAGCACTGCCAGTCAGAGCGAGTGCCGGAGTGAATGCAGGACATACACCATGCACATTTGGACCTGTCACATTACGTAAAAGCCAGGCCTCTGGTACTGGAAGTAATATTTCTTGTTCGGGTTTCATTTTGGTTGTGTAGGTGCTTGTGTGCTAAGATTCACGACTAATGCTGGGTACACACTGCGTGATCATCGTTTGTACAGCTGACCTGTACATCGTCAAGGCCAGATACATCGTCAGTGCATCTGGCCTTGTGTACATATGATATATCATGTGGGCCGTACAGCACAGCAGATACGATATATCTGAAAAATATATTGGTGCATCTGGCTTTGTGTACGGGTGACCTGCTGACCCGCTATGCTGGCCATAGGAAGCAGCGACAATGACATCACAACTGGGAAAACAAATTTAAATGCCTGTCCACTTGTGATGTCTGGCCAGACATATCGAGTGTCTGATTGGTGTGTGTGTGTGTGTGTACGCTTACCAAATCTGGCAGTATGGTGGGCCGGCCACTGCGTCAGTCAGGTGTCTACCCTGCATAAGACTCATAGCAGATGATTCTGCTTACTTACAACAATCTCTACAGATAATTGGGAATATTATTTTTGTCAGAAGCCCTTATTCTGCCAGCAGAAACTGAGCTCTCTACAGCTACAGAATGTAAAATGATGGAGATAACTTTGTTACAAATTATCACCTGCTGGTTTAAATTCTAATTAGAGGCTTATGTCACAGTTATGTATCTCAATCCTGAAATCCATGCTGTAGTTCGCCAATATCTGTGAAAGATGCTGACACACTACAAGTAATATAAGCTGCTAAAAAAGAGATTTTCGGAGTGAGATTTAGGTACTTGGAGCTTTTCTCTCTTCATCTGACAATACATGTAAAATAAATGTTACTAAGCAGTTATTAGTGAGAGTGATGGAAATTCCATTCAGTTTACCATGTACTATCTTGTTGCATAGCTACAAAATTCTTTTTCATACAGTATCTGCTGAGCCCATACTGTAGATCATTTAACGCTTTCTATAAAGATTTCTGTGACGCTAGACAGAAAAGCAATACACTCAGAAATATTTATTTTATATTGAATGTGTTCTAAAATTAACTGCTTGTGCCACCAGCTGTGGGCAGCTCAATGGCACAGTGGTTAGCATCATTGGGTCACTGTGCTGGGGTCATTGTTGTCTATCTGTGTCCAGATTGCATCCTTTCCCTATGTTTCACTCAGAGATCTTTGCTTTCCTCCCACAATCCAAAACCATATTAGAAGGTTAAATGTCTGCTGACAAAAGTGGACCCTATTGTGTGGTGGGGACTGTTGATTGTAAACTCCTATGGGACAGGGGAAGAAGTGAATGATTAAAAATGATCTGTACAGCACTGCTCAATATGGTGGCACTATCTAAATACTTAATAAAAAAAGAAATCATATGCTAGAACATTGCTTACTGTACAGTATAAAAAAATATTGCACATGTTTGTAATATTTTGTTCAATTTATCATTTTTGTTAGGATTTTGTCATTTTACTTCTGCAATATGTGAAAGTTATGAGTTTTCTGGGGATTTTTAGGACCCTATCTAAGGCTTCTGCTCCCATTTCTCGTTGCTAGTGGATTTGAAGTACTGCATTTTGATCTATGTAATGATCACTACCTTGAGCATGAGTTGATGAGTCCTTGGCTCTAAATAGCTCATTCAGGAATCATTAATATAAGTGAAGCAAAAGGGTATTAAGTTATCTCACATTACATTTTCTTTCATTAAGATGACAACTATTACTTTCTGTAAGAGGAAGAGAGGATTTCAGTTACAAACCTTCAGTAGAATCATCAAATTCCTGGATAATTCAGATGAAAAGGTTTAGGCTTCTTCAGCATGTATTAGCTCACTAATTAACTCTTTCTTTTCAGTCATTGTACTAACCCCAACTGCAGGATGAAATATAATTATATAACAGTGTATATCAAAGCACATACTGTTCCTTCTAGCAAGTGGTATTCAAGGCCATAACTAAAGGTGTAAGAGAAGTGCCGCGGAAAAAAGTGAAGAGCCCAGTAAGTGGCACCGCCGTTGCCCCGCGGTCCCTGCATCTAGCTAGCAGGATGTCTGGAATGGTACAGAAAAAAAAGGGGGCAAAATGTAGATGCACACTCCAAGCACCAAGAGCAGTGATTATCAAATATAAAATAAACTCCAACAATTAACATGGTTCTTAGTACATGTTTGGCCAAAGATGTTTGCCCAACTATCATGTGCATTAGAACTACAGGTCTCAGCCTGGTAGCACTTCATATTATGTCTAGATTAGGATGTGCAGCCCAGCCCACCCCCCTTTTTCTTATGTATATGTGTATTTAGGATACACTTGAAGGTGAGACCCCGTCTCCTGGATTAGCACTTCTCCTACCTGCCCCAGGTGATTTTATTTAGTACAGGTTTTTTGCATTACAGTACACACATTTAATGGGCAATATTAAAGGTAAGTTCTAGATAAATTTATATAATGTGTCAGTATTGTTAGGGACCCAGGATGGGTACAGGATGCCGGGGCTCGGGATCCCGGCAGTCAAAATCCCGACACCGGGATCCCGACTTGATTAGAATACCAACACTTGTTGGCCAGTATTCTAACCCTCCCCCTCTCCCTACCATAACCCTCCGTCCCCGGTGCCTAACCCTAACCTCCACCCTAGTGCCTAACCCTAACCTCCCCTTCCTGCACCCTAAACCTAACCCTCCCCCCTTAGTGCCAAACCCTAAGCCTCACACTAGTGCCTAACCCTAATGCTAACCCTCCCCCTAACTATGCTACTTACCTTTGGGATTCCGGTGGTCGGGATGCCGATGCAGGGATTCTGACAAGTGTCAGGATTCCGGCGCCCGCTGAGCGCCATATTCCCCGTGGTCAGGATATTGACTGCATCTGTAGAGACCCACCTGATGAGGTTCACCATGACGTGGTAGGTGGGCAAACATATTTGGCCAAACATGTACTAAGAACCTTATTATAAAACCATGTTCATTGTTGAAGTTTAATATATATATTTTGATAATCAGTGTTCTTGGTGCTTGGAGTGTACATCTGCATTTCTCCCCCTTTTTTTCTGCATGAAAACTACAGGTCTCAGCATGGTAGAACATTTTATTATGTTTAGAGTACGATGTGCAGCCCAGCCCCCATTTTCCTATGTATGTGTGTATTTAAGATACTGTACACGTGAAGGCGAGTCCCCTTCTTCTGGGCTAGCACTCCTTCCACCTGCGCCAGGTGATTTTAATTAGTGTAAGTCCTTTGCATTGCAGCCCAGCCCCCCAGAATCTCTGCAGCAGTGGGGACCAGAGTGTCTTTAGGATTCTTCAGACATGTACACCACTATCAGGGCCGGTGCAAGGTTTCTCTGCACCCTAGGCAAAACTTCAGCCTACTCCCCCCACCACAGACACACACACACACCAATACCCACTTTCCAGCTTCTCAGTTGAAAGTGTGTAGGTGGCGTCTTAGAAGTTCCACAGCCACCACCTGCATTAAGTACAACAAGGATGCCTCTTTCAGTGGTCTATTGAACATGTTAATTATCGGGGTCATCCAATAATCGGCTGTGTATACAAAATAACCGGAGCAATCAATATTGCTCCTGTGCGCAGATAGCTGTTCCGAATATCAGCTGTCCCCACGATTCCTATGAAACTTAGCACTTCCAAGTCTGACTCAGCAGTGCTAGTGCGCATGCATGAATTGGAGATCATACATGTGCACAAGAACCCTGTGTCTGGCGCTAGGAGTCGAACCTTGGACCTCCTTCCCATAGGAGGAAGCAGGGGTGTGGGAAGGCTCCTGCTGTCCAGCTCCGAATTTTTTTTGGGGGGGAGCTAGATAAATTTAGGTCCCCATACCATTGTATGGGGACAGTAGGCCAGATCAGAGCTGAAAGGTAAGCTGGAGATATCCGTGGTATTTCCTGCATTACCTTTATAATGAACAGCCCCGATACTTAATTTCTACAAAAGTAGTTGAAAATTTTAATTTTCACTTACTTTTGTAGAAAGTAAAGGCTGATGACTAGAATATGGTTGAGCTGGCCATGACCGCTGCCTTTACAGCCCCCAAGAGCATGTGCCTGGCATTGCTGTCATTATAAGCGATGGTGGCCCACCCCCTTCCGAATGATGTCATATTTTCATGCGCTTAGGGGACGTGGCCAGCAGAGAGGAGTGGGCCACATAGTTAAGACACTGGTGGTGTTATTAGGGGCAGTTTAAGAGAGGAGGAGGCCCATGTACTGTCTCCGTATGGGTTTCCTCCTCATAAGCGCATGCGCAGAGTAAACTTTGGCACTGTGTCCGAATGTGCTATGCATGGTCAGATTTCCAGGAAAATATATCAGGCACTACAATAAAAATTGTACACAATAAAAAACTTAAAAAGGACCCGAATTTACCAGCAGCTCTTGTTCAGGGAATGCTTAGCCCTCAAAATGGTAATCATAACAGATACAAGGCAAAAGCGCATGGAATATATGACCAGTACTCCAGGAAAATGGCACTGGCACCATTTTCCCAGTGATTTCTCTACTGTGCAGATCTTCAAGAAATGGTATCTGCACCATTTTTTGGGGTGATTACAGCAGCGTCAGCAGAGAGGTAAGTATATAGAATATGGGTGCAAAGTGTGAGGTGTGGGCCCTCATGGTCCCAGAGGCCCATGTCCATCACAAACCTTGCACCTGTTTTACAGTGCTCATGGATGTTATTAGAATAAGCTACTGTAGTACAGTAATTTTGTTGCATTGTTGGTATAACTGGTACATGTTCTAAGAAGCGTTTTATGAACTATAGTACTAGGAACAGATGTGTTGTCCATTGCCACTGTAAACAATTCTGCAGTCATGTATTAGACACTACATTATGTTTATCAGAATGCTAATTGGGGTTTTAATAGGTGGAGAAAAAAGTGCAAAATCGCTAATTTGGGGTGCAAAGGTGGGAAACCACTCAGTACCCTTGGGACAGCCCCCCAAAGGATAACTGCGTTAAAAAAAAAACTAAAAAAATTTAGGAACACTCCAAAAAAGCACTTTGAAAATGGGGGCAAAAAAGTACATTTGGGAGTACAAACTTAAAAACTAGCTAAATAGACTTTTGGGGGGTCTGCAAGTATGGGTGAGGTGTTTTTTTAATGCAGGTGTTTGCTTCAGGTGCGTTTTTTAAACTTTACTTTATCGACTTTAAACCATGCTTGCACCCATTTTTTAGTACCCCAAATTTGACAGGAGTACTTATTTCCACCCAAAAAAATCTACTAAATGCTACTCTTCATCAATTGTGCAAAGACGCTAATAGAAGAAATTGACACACATTATGTACCCCAAATAGCTTTATTAGGGCTATTCGGGGGCATGTACATTGATCCCCAATGTTAGTGCACCTTTTAAGGGGTGTCAGGCTGATTTCCCCAAATCTGACAGCACTTTTCGCCTGGGTTGCGATTTCGTTTGTTTTGGAATTGAATAGGGCGAATCGTGGGGATGTGCGTGATAAGTTTCCGCGGCTAAAATATGCGATGTAGGCAAAAAGTCCAGAAGGCGAAAAAGTATCGCGGGTGCAAAACTAATTGAATACGGGCCAAAGCAGGAGTTTATGCTGTATGTAGGTTTTCCTAATAAAATCTGCCCTTGTAAATGATAATGAATTTGATATATGTTTTTGCTTACAATGTGTAGGAATAGTATGGTAGCCCAACAAGGCTACTGTTTTAAAAACTAGAAAACCTACCACATGAAATGAGGGGACCCCTGGTTTTTTTAACTAAGATGAAGAGATCTGGGCATGTTATGTGTAGTGTTGGGCATAAATATCTGATGACTACTTATGATCACCAGACAAAAGCTACTAAGGTTGCAGATCATTTAAAAAGACAGGTGACTATATGGGGGAGATTGGGCACATCTAGTGCCCTCTCCCATCTATGGAAAATGTAATGTTTTTCATAGTGTAGGATGATATTGGGGGATATTTATCAAGACTTCTAGTAATGAAGAAATATACCAATCAGCTTCTACCTATCATCTTATAGAATGTACTTCATAATGCTACCTCAAAATGGATTGGTTTCTATGGGCAACTTCACCACTTGTCCACTGTTCCACTCTTTAGAAAGCTGGATACATCTCTGATGATCACAGGTGATCTCTAGAGAATAACTACAAAGGGACAACGTTATTTGAAAAAGGAGGTTTCCCTCTTTCAAATGTGGTTGACTTTGTATTAATGGAAGAAAGGATAAGGGAGAACACATCACCAGGCATTCACTTTTATGGGGAACCTAGTTTCAAAGCGGCGATTCCCGTCTTTCAAATTAGGGTGCCTCAGGCTTTGCATGTGCCAGAATGGGGAATATATTCATGAAGAGGGATTGTTAATACAAAAGGGGAGGTGCTTAGTAGTGGACTATAGTGTTACAATTAAAAGAAGAGGATACTGTCATTGGAGTGATAATAGCAGATAGAGCGCCTGGAGACTTTGTAAGAGAACTATAATATTTGTTATAGCTCAGTTAACCTTTCTTGACAATGTAACAAAAAGGGTTCTAAAAATGATTGTGTCATTGTGTCAATAATCATGCATTATAAATGTGTAGAAAGATACATGAAAAATGCCATGTAATATTCTTGCTTGATTGGGGTGGTGTTCAGTGGTGTAATGAGGGCAGGGCAAGCGGGGCAAGTGCCTGGGCGCTGGTGCAGTGGCAGAGCTTAGTGGGTGGATCACCATTTAATTCACCCGTTGATGAGGCCCCTGGTACTGGCATCTCAGCAGGAGCAGTAATATGTCCACCAGCAGGGAGAAGATTGCTGACAGAATGGTTGATTGACAGTCGGGCGATCAGGTGAGTAGCTTAGCCTGTGGGAGGGGGGTTGGGGGTGGGCAGATGCTTTCCCTTACGTAGTGCTGTTCCCTAATTGGAGGGGGCATGGCCGCTCGTGTTGTGGGGCGGGCTCTTGGTAGGCATGCCGTGAAGGTGGGAGATGATAGTAAAGAACAAAGTATGTGGTGGAGCCACCAGTCCTTACATTGTCACTAACCTCCGGAATCTGATTGGGGGGAGGTCCCGTGCTGGTGCCTCCCTGAAAAAAGTATAGCGGCCTTAGTAGAAAACTAGAGCAGGAAGGGAACATCACAGCCTCTCTCCAAATAAGGCACCAACCGTGTGTGAGTGCGGGAAGATCAAAACCATGACTCAGATTTGACCAGATTCACAAAATGTGGATGGATTTGGATTTCTGAAGAACTGACCCACACATCTCTAGTTGTCATCTATAGTACTTATGCACCAGAATGTAACTGTAGCCTTGCACAGTTGTGCAAGACTCACCCAAGCCGAAAAGAGAATGGGGAAGGGAGGCACAGACAGACACACAGCTAATGCTCACCATCTGTTTCTTGGGCAGTTTGCATCCTGTGGGGAAACCAAAACACCTGACAAAGTGACAGCAGTGAATGTGCATTAGTGTTTTTGGCTTACTACCTATAGATATGCCCAGCTACAACTTTACCTGTAGCTCAGCGATTCGCACTATGCGTGGCATGAGACGCACTCCCACGATCGGAGACGCGCATTTGTGTCTCCATAGGATTGAATGGAGACGCACTCCCGTAATTGGGTACGTGCCATAGCATATCATGGAGAATACCACGATGCGCGAGCACATTTGTGGCGCGATCAGCCAAAATGAACTTGGACGCATCTGCATAATAAAGCGCCGCATATTTTGTCCAATACCATTCTGTATGCTACATTGTTGTTTAGAATCAGGGTGAGATTCTTGTAGGTATTTGGATATTATTAGTGGCAGCTTATATGTGCGCCCTAAACAGTCATTTCCTCGCTCTGTCTTTAACGCATCTGTATATCTGTGCTATCATTGTTGATATGTTTGTGTGAGTGAAAACTCTTGGTTAGCTGCATTTATCACTTGTACCCCTTTTACACCACAGATAAAACCTGGGTTATTGTCGGGTTAACTTGGGAATTTGCTCAGTGTAAAAGGGGCCAGGGTTAGATTCCCAGGGCGAGTGACCCGACAAGCCAACCCGGGTAGCTTGCAGGGTTTAACATTTAACACAACCCGTGTTCCAAATCCCGGGTCAGACCTGGAACTTTGGTTTAAAAGGGGTATAAAATGGGATACTGAGAAAATTTTGTACTCATGCTTCAAGATAAAAATATATGGGATCGGATATAAAATTTAACAGTAAAAATATTATTATGAAGGATACATAATATCATATTTATTGTTAGAGTTGTTATATCAAAGAAAAGACTGTGGGTTATTTGAAATATTAATAAACTGTGTTTACACAAGCTATATAATATAAATTGCTGCTATCATTTTCAACTAAGACTGTCTGCTGTTTGCTGGAATAAAATTATACAGTATTAAAAATGATGGTTACACGTTAGTTTATGATACTTAATAGCAGTTAAAATCATCCATGTTTCCCCTGAGACATTTGACTGCATGGAATACACTGCAACTGTGTAACACAAGCTGAAACAATATAAATGTCTGTTACTTTTTTCAGCTAATTAAGGCTGATTGCGTATTCACTAGAATGATTACACAATAAAGGGAAATTATTGTATGACACTATACATTCCCTAGTAGCAATTAATGTCATCATCTGTGTTCCCCCAGAGACATAAGACTACATGGGAACAGAAACTATAGTGTAATTAAATCTATATTAGTAGTTGAAGTAGTGCTCCTCATTACTACTATACAGTATATTGTGTGCCCTATGATTACATCTATAAGATATGAATATTTTCCAGGAGATCTGACTAACATTAGGAAGTGGTAGAATTAATACATGAGGTTTATAACCACCATCATATCTTTGTGAATAAACAAAATAGAGCACAAAGGGGCATATACAATTGGGCGTGAGGTTTAGCGATGTAAAAACCTTGTGCCCAATTTAGAAACACTGCGGGTATGCGCGCTCCCGATACCCGCGGTATTCATTTCTAAAAATACTGGTCGTGGGGTTTTCAGTTCTGAAAGCCCGGCACCGTGTAAATTAAAAAAAAAAAAAAAAAATTCACTTACCTGGCCGGGGGTCACCAGTGGTCTCCGCAGCTCCCGGTGGCCTCCCCTCTCTCTTCTTACTAGAGGGCTGCTGGGAGTCCCAGGGGCTGGCGAGAGGGGCAAGGGCTGCTGGGAGATGTAGTTATCCCAGCGCCCATTCCAGGGGGGCCACACAAACACTGCGGGGGCACACTAACAGTGGGACACACACAGACACACTCATACACACTTACATACACCACACACACTGACATACTCACCACTGCTGCAGAAGAGCCGGCTCCCGATGCAGGATGAGGAAGACAGCGCTGCAGAAGGTAAGCAATTAAGGACTAATTAAGCTAATTGGAAACTTCCAATTGCTTTATTAGTCCTCAGGGGGGGTGCCGTGGGGGTGTCAGAGCAAGTTAAGGTGATTTTACCTAAAATCATCGATTTTAGGAAAAATCACACTTGCTCAGGAGTTTCGTGAAAAAAAACACGCACCTAATAGAATAGAAAAAAACCTGCACCTGCAGGAAAAACCTTGCAGGTGCGGGATGTTTGCTATTCTCGCAGCCTATTGAATATGCCCCAAAGCATTTAACACACAGGAGAGTTATAATACTCTCTTTATTGGTATGCAGTCAGTTTTTACTCCCACTATTGTCTCACTATTACACACTTAACACTATGATAATTCCTGTTTTCCTGTTAACACAATTGTGCTGTACTTTTAAGATAAAATTGATTTTAAACAAATTAAAGTTAAGGGCTGTATTCAATTAGCCGCGAAAAGTGCCATTTGGAGAAAAGTTTTTGCCGATTTGGACTTATCGCCTGTTTTCAACTTATCTCCATATTCATTTATAGAAGTTTTCGCCTAAGTGGACAGAAAACAGGAGAAAAGTTTTCTCTATGTATAGGCAGGCGAACTGGAAGTGCAAAATCACTATTTTGGGTTGCAAATGTTTGGACTTGGTCCAGAACCCCTTGAACACCCCCTAATGACTAATCAGTCCCAAAAATGAAGTAATTTTTGGGGCGAAAATTAAAAAAGTGTTGGAAAATGGGTAAAAAGTGGAGGGCCTGGTACTTTTGTGGGCTATATGGATGGGACAGGTGTTTTTGGAATTGCACGAAGCTGCATCAGGTGTATTTTTAAGATATTTTAAATATTCACTTTAGAGACTTCAAAATATGCTAGTACCAATTTTCATGTAACCCAAATTTGACCTCGGTACTTATTTTTCCCAAAAGAAATTGCTTTCTATCATTTTTCAGCACTTATGCATATACACTTTAAGAACACAAAACACTTTTATTAGGGCTATTAGAACACTTCTATATTAATTTCTAATGTTAGTGCAGCTTTTTCTGGGGTACAGACTGATTTCTCCAAAATCTTAGGGACTTTTCGCCAGTTTTGCTTTCCACCGATTTCGCCTGTTTGCCTTTTCACGTCTTTTGGAATTGAATACAGAGATAAGCGGGAGCGCGCAGGGAAAAAGCATCGCCTAAAAACATGTGAAGGCGTCGAAAACACTGCGGCTCGGCTTTTCGCGGCTAATTGAATTCGGCCCTAAGTTTTATGAAGTGTATCACCCCAAGACAATTAATTTCTTTCTTGCTTTGAAAAACCAAAACACACTACCCACAAGCACTGTATTTTAAATAAGGGCCGTAAGTCCTGGATATGTGGAGATATATTATTGGTGGGCTTCACTGTCCTTAATGTAGATGCGATTCTAATGGGCATTTATATTTTGTCAGGAAATGGGCCCTAATGTTTTTCAGGAAATAGGCTTTTATAGTTTGGATGGGAAAACAAGCTTTCATGTTGGTTTGGTATGGGGGCTGAATAACTTATCATGCCACTGTCCTTCTCACTGGCCACAGGCCTAATGCCTAGTTAATATAGTGGCATGGTCTAGTGGTCAACTTTATTTAGGGGCACAGACCTAACGCCCACATTTTTATGGTGTGGCAGGCCTAGAGGATGATAGAGGAAGTGGAAAATTGCCTGATGGTCTAGGGAGTGGTTAAAATAAATGCTAAGGGCCCAAATGTGCATACAGAGGTCACAGGCAGAGGCTGTGGTGGTGGCTTCCTACAGCTCTGTTGTCTTCCACCACCGCAGCTACTCTCCAGTTTCCAGGCTTCAGCTTGAGTCTTGTAATCAGTTGCCATCCTCAATACACAGCTGCAGATGTCCTACCATCTTCTTCTGGTCTTCATGCTTGTTCGCAATAGGTTCCGACTTCTTATTTCAGCAGGGATCCTTCCTGCCCTCCTGTGACTCTTGAATAAATCTCTATTGCGGCAACAATCAAATATGGCAGCCATAAAGGTCATGCAGCCACTGATACAGTGAGCCATGATTGGCTCGCTAGTCACATGAGACTTTTGATATGCATGGCGAATTCCAAATGGCTTGTTACAATTCCTATTTACTGAATGGACAGTTACAGTGAAGATCCCCATAGTGACAGGAGGAACAGGTACCTGAGGTAAAGGGGCATCACTTGTGGAAGTTCCCATGGCGATCTCGGCATAGTTTCGCCAATGGGAACTCCATTATACATCAATCCAAGTTACTCTTTTGCTGAAACTGGAGTAAAAAATATATTATGTAAAAAGTCCTAAAATAGTGAAGAATATTAAAAAGAAAGCAACACATAACATTAATTACTTTTTAAAATGTTGAAATGTATCAAGGTTTTAAAGAATATATACTGTATTGTAATGAAGTGCTAAAGCAAGTGTCTTACCATTATTGCATGTTATAATATTCAAAACTAACCATCAAATTGGTCAAATATTTTTGTTTATACAGTATAAATTGCAAGGGTCAATTATATTTAGCATCCTATAAAAATACTATTTAGCATTACTGCTGGACAATTGTTCTTAGTACTTTATTTTATAAAAGAAAAAACCTCTTGGAACAAGTTTTTTGCAAGAAGTGTTTTATGTAATTTTGTGTTTGTAACTTTAACTGTTTTTGATTAAGGCATTTTTGAAGATTAAAATAAACACATAACTACAGAAGTATTCAGGGGCGGATTGGGATGGAAAACCAGCCCGGGAAATTTATGTAAGCAGTCCTAATGGGGGCGTGGCTGTTGAGGAGGTGGGGGTCCTTCGAGGGGGCGGGAAAAATGAAAGTTTGGAGCTGATTGGCTGGGACTTATCTTTCTGCAGTTTATATCTCTCCAAGGATTAGTGATTAGACCCCTAAGACTTTAGACACCACCATCGATCGCACCATTGGAAACTTCAACAGCCCTATGCTAGGCGCAGATCATCCATCTAAGTATGGCCTTCAATGTGAGCGATTCAGCGTATCTATAGCCAACCCCCTGTGACCACCTAAGATATTTCTAATACACTAGTGGTGCATGCATCTGTACCTGCACTGCCACTCAGACACATGTGCAGATCAAAAACGCAGAAGAAAAACATAAAACACTTTGCCCCCCACAGAAAAAAAACCCAAATTGAACCCCGACAGGAAAAAAAAAAAAAACATTATCCCCCACAGGAAAATAATAAAAACATATTGGCCCTCACAAAAAAAAAGAAACACATTGACCCCCACAGTAAAAAAAAAAAAAAAAAACACACAGTGACACCCGACAGCAAAAAAAAAAAAACATAGCCTCCATGGAAAAGAATACAACACATTGGCCCCCACATGAAAAGAGAAAAAAAAAAAACACTTTAGTCTCAACAAGAAAAAAATAAAATGCACACCAGCTCCCACAGAAAAAAACAAATACATTGGCCCCTACAGAAAACAGACATTGGCCCCCAGAGGTAAACATACAAACACATTGTCTTCCACAAGAACAAAAGTAGGGTGCGCAGTGTACGCCCTCACCAGAACTAGCATCAGGAGCACAAATGTCAAACTCTGCCACCACTGGGGTCGGGATGGGAGTAGTAGTGGGAAGCAGGATGGGAATAGTAATAGTAGTGGGACACCTGGGACAGAATGGTAGTAGTGGGAAGCAGGGGGTTGAATGGGAGTAGTAGTAATGGCAGAGCAGGTGCAGGCTTGTAGTAGTGTGGGGCAGGCTGGGAGTAGTAGTTCAGAACAGGGGGCGGGACAGGAGTAATAGTGGAGCAGGGGGCAGGATGGGAGTGGTGGTGAAAATAAGCGGGCTGGATAGTAGTGAAAGTTGAACAAGACTCACCTCCACTCCAGGGTCATCTCAGCTCACCGGCGTCGTTCTCTCTCCACGCTGACATTGGGAGTGTGTTGCCATCTGTGCCCCGGGCCGCTCCTCTCAGTCCCAGGAACAGCTGCACACCCCGTTCTCTGCAGCCCCAACAGGATTAGATGGCCCCCAAAAAAAGAGGCCTGACGGCAGGAAATGGAGGCTAAAGGAGGGGGAGTTTGCGTCTGTAGATGTGTAAGGAGGCGGGCTGCGGAGGGGTAGGAGGCAGGGCCATCAGTGTTCACGGCCCGGGCTCCGCAAAGGATTATGGGAGGAGCTGCTGCGGCTGGGCATGCGCAGCAGCTCCCCCGTCGGGCAACAGTATCACTAGGCTTCTGCACTTGAAGCTGTGCATAGTGCAGCAGCTACCCAATCTCGGCAGTGGTACTGCCAGCTTAGAGAAGACCGCAGGAAGGGGGACACACTGCGCAGTTCAGCCGGGAGATCGGAGCTAAGCTCCGATCGCCGCAGCGCTACTGGGGAGGGAGGAGGTCATTCATTGAAGGGTGAGGGGGCTGAGCTGTGCGGCTGCCGGCCACCACGGAGACCGGCCCAGCGGGATCTGGCCCGGCGTCCCGGTGGCCCAATCCACCCCTGGAAGTATTTCCAGCTGCTATCTAGCAAATTTCTCCAGTAACTTCAGTGTAAAACTTATATAATTCCCTAATGACCACACAAAACTCGATCCAGTTCTAGCCCTTAGAAACATTCTGTCTTCATAGGTCTGACTCAGAGGGTCTTAACTAAGCAAGGATCCACATAAAATGTAATGGTAGGCAGACATACAGTAGGGAAGATTTTGGAATCTGATGTGTGGGTCCAGGTCATAGAGAAAGAACAGCTCCATCTGTGTTGAGATCAAACAGAACACTTATAAGATACTATACATGTGGGATGATGCCATCTTAACTTCAGGTAATTTTATCCACATTGGCAAGCAGATGCTGCAGAAAATGCAGATCCCACATCTAGGTCTACTGCTCCAAGAGTCTGAATTTTTGGTAAGACGTACATTATCTTATTCATTCTAAAGCTGCCATTTGACTCTCCCCCTGCCCATCCTATACTCTACACCCACGAGCCCTCCCGTGGGTGCCTAAGCATATGGTGAGACTCATTAGACATATACTAAATGTAGCCAACTACAGTGATGTGGGTGACTGGGAACGTCTCAATCAACATCAATTAATGCATTAATAAAGCTTGGCAAGTATCCTGGTTTTCTGGAATGCTGTATAAACGATCACAAACAAATGTTGGACGACATTATATTTATTAGCAAAAGGTAATAAATGCTGATGAGCAGACTCCTGTCAATATTGGCAACACCTTCTACAGGGCTGGAATCTGAGGGGTATATTTACTAAAGTGTGAGTTTATAGAAGTGGAGATGTTTGCCCATAGCAACCAATCAGATTCTACTTATCATTTATCTAGCACTTACTAGAAGATAATATCTAGAATTGGATTGGTTGCTATGGGCAACATCTCCACTATATACAATATACACTTAAGTTAGCAAAGGTGTTCACCAGAGCCTGCTGATTATTGATGAGGAGGATAACCACAATAATGCAAGATGGTGATGCAAATGAAAAGTGTACACAGGGCCTGATTCAGAGGCGCTCGCAAAAAGCGAGCGCTCGCTCTGAATCAGGGTGGCCGCTTTTTAAAAAAAAAACGGCCTCCTGGCCGCTTGCTAAGCTGTGGGTGACCACCCACAGCTTTTGCGAGCGGCCATGTGATGGTCACGATGGTCGCGACCATCGGGTTTGTGAGGAGACCCTTGTGGAAGGGTCTCGTTCCCGCAAGCCCCAGTGAGCTTCCTACTCTAATAGAGCAGGAAGCTCACTACTGACATCACGAGTGATGTCAATAGGGCCGCCCACAAACGGCAGGCATTCCTTCAGGAACGCCTCCGTTTGACCAGCCACCAGCCTCACCGCCTACAAAACGGGGCGAGCTGTCAATCAGCCACCCCGTTTTTAGCGAGCCCTGGAGCGAGTAAATTTCTCGCTCGCTCCGGGGCTTGCGCACGGCCGGCCATCGACCCGCTTGCAAGGTCTGAATCAGGCCCATAGTACACAAACACAAAGCCCTGAGTAAACTGACTAAAGGAATCTAAACTAAGACTTATATACTACCTAATCTAAACTGCCTAAGTGAAAATGACCATGGTGTGAATCCAATTGCGTGGGTGAAATTAAAAAAAACTCTGGTGCAGCCGCTGGGTTTTGCTATTCAATTAGGTGACTGAAATTAGGACGCAGCGATTTCTCTAGAAATCAAAGAGTCTTTTTTATCGCACCTCCAGAGCAAGTCTGATTTTTCCTAAAATCGTTAATTTTAGGAGAAATCAGTGGGACTTGCTCTGGGAGCCCGGCTGCACCTCCCCTGAGGTCTAATCATTCAACTGGAAGTTTCCAATTAGCTTAATTAGTCCTTAATTACTCACCTTCTGCATCCAGCGTCAGGAGCCGTCTCTTATGCAGCAGGATGAGTGTGAGTCTGTGTGAGTGTTTGTAAGTGTGTATGAGTGTGAGTGACCCCTGGTGTGAGTGACCCCCTCCCTGTGTGAGTGTATACCCTTGTAGCTGGCTCTGGGAGAACTACATCTCCCTGCAGCCCTTGAGCCTCACTGCAGCTCCCAGAGCCTCCCAGCAGCTCCCGGGACTCCTAGCAGCACCCTCCCCAGTGACAAGATGGAGGGGAGGCCACCAGACAGGTGAATACTATTTTTTTATTCTATTTTTTATGCTCCACTGGGTTTTCAGCTCTGAAAACCCAGTGACCACTTTTTTTGGGGGGATACCGCGGGTATCGGGAGAGCGCAAACCGGCATTAATCCAAAATTGGACGCAAGGTTTTTTACCTCGCTATACCTCACCCCCAATTGAATATGCTCCCTAGTCTTACCTATTACTGCCTAGTCCAGTGGTTCTCAAACTCGGTCCTCAGGACCCCACATAGGTCACGTTTTCCTGTTCACCTAGCAGATGCACAGGTGTATTCATTAATCATTGACACATTTTAAAAGATCCACAGGTGGAGACAATTATTTCACTTGTGATTCTGTGAGGAGACCTGGAAAACATGCACTATTTGGGGTCCTGAGGACCGAGTTTAAGAACCTGTGACCTAGTCTAAACTTTCTAATAAAATCGAAACTATCTAAGATTATACAGATGTGTCCTCGTTGGTCTAGTGTCCATACGACTAGCTTGTCACGTCTCATACGCACGCAACAAGATGCATTGTAATGTATTCAGTTGCAGCATAGTGTACTGAGACGCCGAAGAGTGTAATACTGGTGTAGGTCCACCAGATGTCACTTTTGATAAACATCATTGCGCATGTGTGAAATCCCTGCAGTATAGCAAGTCCTGACAGACGGGGCACTCACGTACTGTACAGTGTAAACAGATACACTGTTCTGGAAGAAGACGCTATGAAGTTGCAGATGTACAGTACACCAAACCACCTCAGCAGCAGTGCACAGGGATTTTTTTCTGCAGAAAAGTCAAAAACTCAACTTCAAGTATGATGCATTTGCAGTCTTTAATAAAATGAGATGCTTCTACTCTAGTTAAATACTGACATATCCTCTAATGGGATGTAGTTTAAAACCCGGCTGTCGGGATGCAGGAGCTCGCAATGCCAGCGCTGGAGTGCCAACACCAATCAGAATCCTGGCACCAGCATCCTAACCGCCGACTGCAGAGCCATAACTAGACTTTTTGGTGCCCTGTGCCAGAAAGAGCATTGGTGCCCCCCCTATTTTTCAAATGGGGACAAAATGTCCCTGAAAAAGGGGCATGGCCTCATGGGAAAGGGCCAGGGAAAAGATGGGGAGGCCAGGAGATGCTGAGGATAAAATAAGAGGAAGCTACAAGTGAGAATGATTATAAACAGAAAATTGAAAGACTCGAACAGCGCCCCCTTGCCCTTCGGTGCCCTGTGCGGTGGCACAGGTTGCATTACACTAGTTACGGCCCTGACTGACGGTAAGTAGAGGGTCTAGGGAGTGCATTAGGGGTTAGACACTAGGGGGAAAGGGTTAGGTTTAGGCTGATGGGGGGAAGGTTAGGTTTGGGCTGACAGGTGGAATGGTTAGGTTTAGGCTGTGGGGAGGGAGGGTTAGGTTTAGGGTAGGATTAGGATACTTACCAGCAGGTGTTGGAATCCTAGCCCTGTCGGGATGCCAGCATGGGAATTCTGACTGCCAGGATGCTGAGCGCTGGCATCCTTTACCCCACCCCCTCTAACAGCTTACAGTACAGTATCTTATTGCTTGAAATAATGGTGCAAGGACAGCGGCCTTATTCTAAGTGCAAGTTTCTCATACTGGTGAAGCATAGGCACAGTAAGAATAATCAGGGCCATTATAAGGGAGGTGTGCAGCACCTGAATAGGTGGCTCCAGTGGCTTAGTGTTATGGTCAATGCTTAACATGATGTTCAACTGGGGCTCAATTCCCATTGAGGACAGGGAGATTAAAGAATAATTTTGTATTTGATTTTGTTATCAATATTATATTATATACAGTATTTTTTTTAAATGTTAATTTTAGATTGCTGTTCAAGTGAACTATTGACATTCAATAAATAATTAAAACAAAGTCTATGCACTCTGACATCACTGCAAAATAGAAATGAAATACAGTAAATGAGTATATAATAATACACAGCAGAAGTAAAAAAATATAAAGTATGCAAATGTTGCAGCCGCAGGGACTTGTAGTGTATATCAATACAAGCCCTTGCTGCTGTGGCATTGAGATACTGTATTGTATTTTTCACTGCCGCTGAGTACTATATGTAGATCCACTCCTTGTGGACGTAGTCGCTATAAAGTCACATGTACAGTATGGCAAACCACCAGAGTAGCGGTGAATGGGGAAGGGGGGAGTTCTGCAGAAAAGAAGCAAACTGGACTGCTAATATGTCACACTAGCAGTTTTTCATAAAATTAGATATTTCATGAGACTTGTACTTTAGTTTAATGCTGACATATATAACAGCTTACAGAACGGTACCAATAAAATTTGCCTCAATTGCGCTAATAAAAGTGAGCCACAGGGGATCTAATTATAGAAAATCACAATATTTAATATGTAATAAGTAATCCTTCAAATTTTCATATAAAATATATATTGTTACGCCAAACATACATAATGCACAGAAACAACAACAATACACATAATGATATATGATGTGGAGACAAGAAACCATTTGAAATCATGGAGTCAAAACTCCATGCAAAAATAATAAAAAATAAAAAATGCGGTCACACTTCAATCACTCTTTGAAAAAGCTCCCGATCCGTTAGGAGCGAAGCTGGTTAGAGGCTGACAGACTGGACCTGCTGATTGAAGTGTGACTGCATTTGGCAAATATTATTGGAGGTTACTGTGAGTACAGCGGTGCTAGTGCTGACATACTGTATGTGGCAATACCCCAAGCAGGAGCAGAGACTTTAGCTCACGGAATTGGACAGCTGTGCTTTCCTCTCAGCTCATTCTCTGGACGAGAGACTGTTCCTATTGGTACGGGCCGTGTAGAGGATACTTTGTGCCGCGTCACACATATCATTTGGATGAGTATTTACAGACTGTTCAATGATACAAGGATCAGACTGTGATATCTGACCTATGAGTGGTCTCTCTCTCTATATATATATACATATATCTTTTATCATTGTGGACACTTCTTATTACTGGATCCTGGAATTTATACGTGTTTTTTTATTATTTTTATTTTTTATTATTTTTGCATGGCGTTTTGACTCCGTAATTTCAAAAGGTTTCTGGTCTCCATATCATATATCATGTGTATTGTTGTTGTTTCTGTGCATTATATATGTTTGGTGTAACAATATATATTTTATACTAGCTGGAGTACCCGGCGATGCCCGGGATTTTAAGAATGTTTGTTTGCACATCATCTTCCAACCAACCTCTCCTTAGGCAGGGCTCCAGAAAAGTGTGACAAACTTCCCCATCAACAGTCATAATGTCTTCGAAGGAAGTAGGACCTGTAACGGTGTAAAGCAAACTTCGGAGATAAAAGCATTCAAAATTTGTAGGATGTACAGTGTAAACATGGCCAACAGCATCTGTTGCTCTGATACCAGGATGACCGTCTATAGTGACTCCCTGTTTTCTGCGCAGAAAAACTTTGGGAGAAGCATTCCATGTGTAATATTTTGGCAGCTCACAGTACAGCACTGTCCTGGCAAAGCCATCATATTGACACAGTTGGAAGAAAGTAAATGTTGTTGCATAATTTGGTATAGTCAGAGAGCTGAGAATGCTGGCAAAGTCTGCTAAAGCTCTCTTCGATAATAAACATTAAGATCATGACAAAACATGACAACACAAAACGCTTGCTCCGAGGCCCTACCCATATGCTGTGAGGTCCCACAATGAGCGTCCAGCAAAAATTGTGGTTTTAAATTAATTAAAAATCAATAGTAATTAATTTTGATGTAAACATTTTTTGGTTGCCTCCGCCGTGTTTTAATACGCTCATATGTAAAATGTCACGATCTTCGCTTGTAAACTGTGGATTTGTATAGAAAGACAGAAGTACAGAAGGACAAATTTTCGCTTTGATATAGTAGAGAAGATAGAAAAGAAAAAAATTGTAAATAAGCTAAATCCTTTTGTAATTCCGTACCTGACCTGTAGAGGGCGAATGCTATGCAAAAATTGTGTTTTTTAATTAATTAAAAAGTAACAGTAATTAATTTCGATTTAGTAGAGAAGATAGAAAAAAAAAAATAGTAGATAAGCTAAATCCTTTTGTAATTCCGTACCTCATCTGTAGAGGGCGAATGCTATGCAAAAATTGTGGTTTTTCATTAATTAAACATTAACAGTACTTAATTTCGATTTAAAATTTTTTTAGTTGCCTCCACAGTGTTTTAATACGCTCGTATGTAAAATTTCACGATCGTGGCTTGTAAACTGTGGATTTGTATAGAAAGACAGAAGGACAAATTTTGTAGAGGATTACATATTATATATTATGATTTTCCATAATTAGATCTCCTGTGGCTCATTTTTATTAGCGCAATTGAGGCAAATTTTATTGGTATTTTTTTCTCTATACTTATATAGTGTGGTGTTTGGGGGCTATCACAAGGCACTCAGCTCAATTGCAGCTATTATATTGTAGTTACATCTTAAAGGTTTTTTAATTTATTTATATGAGTGCCTATTTTTTCTTTTTTTGTGTTAGCTTACAGAACAGTATCTTATTGCCTGCAATAATGGCGCAGATACAGAGTCCTTATTCAAAGCACGAGCTTCTCATACTGGTGAAGCATACAGTAGGCCTATGCAATAACAGTATAAAAAGCTTACACTTTGAATAAATCCGCTGACTTTACGCCATTATTGAAAGCAATAAGATACTGTACTAATTATTAATTTCATGTTTTCTGCTTTGTTTAATTTTTGCAAAGCAGAGAATTGTAGTGAGGGTATTCCGATTAATTGCCCCGTCTGTGCTATACTGTATGGCGTGACCTGAGCAACAATGAAGGAGGACACAACTCTATACTACTTAGTCTAAACTGCCTAACCAAAGCGAACGTAACCTGAATTATGGGAACTTATCATTACTAGATAAGTGTGCGGAAGCCTGTGTTTAGATTTTGGCAAAATCACTCTAAGATGTTATGGTTTGGGCAAAACCCCCCTCAAGTGTTTTGGTTATTTTCTGTTTAGATTCTGGATTTCTTTAAAATTGATAAAAACGGCCAAAATCATGTGATTTTGACCTGTTTACATGCATCCAAAATCCGAGATTCAGTTTTTAAATCCGAGTTAGGAATTTATAGCATACCCGAGCCGGGACTCGGTTCTACTTGGAACCCCAAAAGTGATCCGAGCCAGGACTTGATTCGACTCAGAACCTCAAAGTTTGTGTGTGTTCGTTATTCAAGAAAATTAAACCGCACATCTCTAATCATTGCCTAGTTCAAATTGAGAAACCAAAGCTAACCTAGTCTAACTTAGCACTACCTAGTCTAAACTGCCTGCCACCCAGCTAAACTTATCTAAGATAGAAATGTTCAAGTAAGCAATATGAAAACAGCAAGTAACTGCAGATTAGTCTAAACAGGGTGCAGACATCACTCTTCTAAGTCGAACAGAATACAACATATAAAGACATGAAATATAATTTATATATGTATAACACAAAATAAAAAAGACCAAATGGAGAGCTCCAGTCCAATCGGAATGGGTGCAGCAGCTAGGTTACACCAAGTAATAGCCCAGTCACACAACAGTGACAAAGAAACCTCAGGGATGAGGAGTATCCAATGTACAATACCAGCTCTGTAACTGATAACAGCAATGCACCGACTGTGCATTTGGACATCGAGAGGAAAAGAATCCACAAAGGAGACAGGCTTGAACTAAGCAGACCCCTAGAAGCCACAAGGATCAAACAGCAATGGAGTCAGGAACATGAAGTGTCAGCAACCGGGTTTCAGTAGGATACATAAGGAGTAATGCCGCAGCAAAGACAGAAGGCAGCAGGAGTCATACAAGGGAATCAATCAGGGAATACCAGAGATGAAGACTGACAGAATCAGTGCACACGAGGAAAGCTAAACCCAAGGTCTGATACCTAATTCTCTTGCAACCAACCGATGGTATAAGGGAAGTAGATCTAGGGCTGTAAGGTGATTGCTTATCCAGTCAAGGCGTGAACCCATCTTGAAATAAGCTAAACAGCTCACCTTAAACCATGAGCGTATTTATAATGGGTGCAGGCTGCACCCATAAGGCTTACCTCTCCGGAGTCCCACGTCGGCTCCGGTGTCTGCGCCTGTAAAATCGACTGGAAAATGGCCACCACAGCCATTTTCCCATCGTTTGCGCATGCGCACTACAGGGAAAATAGCCGCTGCGGACATTTTCCCTGTGACCTGTTTATGCGCTATAGACTCAGGGTACACTCTAGTGCCCAGAGTCTATAAGTGCGGCGCTGGCCGCGCACCACTCAGTGTGCTGCCAGCCGCCGGATGGAGAGGAGGGGGCCGTGTGGGATACTGCACACGGGCCCCTCCTCTCTAGAAATGCCCCTCCCTTAAACCCATATTGACCAGGCTTGCAGAAAGTGTGACAGCAAGTACACGTGACGAGTGTAGACACCGACTGTCCCAACAAGTTATGTTTCTCAGAAACTTAAACCCTTTTACTGAATACTATGAGGCCTTTCATCCACTTCTTTCGATATACAGTAATTCTTCTTGACTGTGACTCAGACAATCCCCTCCTATATAATGCCTCACTCTCCTATCTGTATTAACAAGCCTCTCCTTCCCCGTTCCCCAGCATGTTATTATATGAAGATAAATGTGGGTTGACATCATATGCTACTTTGAGACATATGGACAGAAACAGACTTGTGTTATTTATGCCATGCCTGAACCACGCCTTTTCCCTTCCTATTTATATTGGTACTTGGACCTGTTTATCCTCATTTGGTAACACAATAAAATAAAATAAAACTACTTCCGTCTGCAAAAGTAATATTTAGGGACCGGTTATGAGTTAGACACAGCCGTGTCCCTGTCTGCATGTTTTGCCATTTTCTCACCTGTGACTTTATGTAAGTGTCACTACAAAGCACTTCCATGGTGTACATCCGTGCATCCGGCTGTGCCATTACTGGGACACCCTCTGTCAATGTTCGACACCCACTGTCAATGTTCGTAGATGAAGAAATCCTGATTGCTGTGTCTTTAGATGTCACTATCAGTCGCATCATCCAAAGTTGTACCAGCCTTATGGCAGATGTGGTTTCTCCGTTCAAGAATGAGTTTCTATGTGAGCGGTTGGGCATCTGTGCACATAGCCAATTTCACCAACATGTGCGCATCACTCCCATAACACGCTAATAAGATGGGCTACTCCATGTATGGGCTAAGCCACCTCCTCATCACCACCTGGGAACGCCCACTGCATTTCCAATACATTCTCCATGTGTGCATCTGAAATCACAACTGCGACTCAGTGCGACTTAGACCCATGTTCCAAAAAAAACCCATTCGCTTCACTGCATCCGACATCGGTAGTGCGTGCAACTTCGAATAAGGCCAGCCATGTCTTAGATGAATACCATGACATTTAGATTGCTATTGATCAGAATGTGGCAAAGTACCTGATTTCCTGACATTCTACCAGTCAGTGTGGCACTGTGGCATACTTTAGCCATGCATCATAAGAACAATGCACATAAAATAAACATGACTGAAAAGCAAATAAGCCTAACTGATCTCCTTCTGGTTGTAGTGCCTCTTTATCAATGAAACTAGCTAATATCTGGAGGGCTACAGCTAGCACATATTTCAGACTTGACATTTTTGCATATAGCATCATTATGAGATTAATTTACAGAGCAAAGCCATTTTGAAGGTAACCTCAAATTTTGATTAGATAACAAAAATAATTTCCATGGATTTTGTGTGACTTACACCTAAGATCAAAAGTGCTGTGCGTTTAAGGTTTCAAAGGTTTGAATTAAATGGTGAAAACGGGAAAATAATGAATCAGTGATTGCTGCATGCTGCTTCTGGTAATGATAGCAGCTCCATGTGGAAAGTATATCAAGTGTCTGACTTTTAAGGTCTGACACATTATGTCTCCTTATATTAACTCTAGAAGAACTAGAGGTATTTCATAAACTTGTCTGCAACAACAAATGGAACTACTGGACCTTTTAGCCCAGATGTTGTAGGAACAATATTTCTAAATCCATTCCCACAGACAGAGATATTGGGGTGTATCCAATATGTTAATCATTGAGGGCCAGGTGGAAGCCGATATTAACATTCTAACTCACCGCAAGCACCAGAGCAATTCAACATTTCTCTGGTGCGGAGACAGCTTTGAAACTTAGCACTGCCGAGTCTGATTTGGGTTCAAGCATGCATGACCTCTTGCGGAAGGGGCCAGGCAGTGACTGATGGATCCGAATGGAACCCTCTTTGCAACGGGCTCCATCCCAAATGGAAGGAGCGGGGGTGCGGGAGCAAGCAAGATCTGAAGATGGCAATGGTTTTTGCAGTCAAGCTCTGAAAATGTGGTATTTTCTGAGCTTGATAAGTTTAGGTCCCCGTACTAGTGTATGTATACAGCGGGGCAAATTCGGGAGTGATTGATAAGCAGGAGATATCCGTGATATCTCCTGCATTACCTTTATAATGAATGGCCCTCACACTTAATTTATAAAAAAGTAGGTAGCAATTAAGTGATGATGAATTGACCCCATAGTCCAAAGTTATAATTAGCAGTGTACTGCTAATTGATTTATTTTGACAAGCCAGAAATGCAAAGAAATATGGACACAAAACAAGATATCCCATTTTCTCCTAAATAAAATATAGATAAATACCATGGAGGGAGGAGGGGAATCAGGGAAGATGCCACCACACAGGACACCTTGCTTAGTGGCTTTGGCAGTCTCATCCAGTGATTTTATAGTAATACAGATCCGCAATGATAAAAAGCTATTGTGTTTTTTCCTCCTTTAACGGGTATATTCAATAGGCCACAAAGTTTTACCCGCAAATAAATTAAGCAGGCATTGCAGACTTTCTATTATCGTGTGTATGCACGTCGCTCTATAAAAAATTGGTTGCAAAAAGTTTAGAAAATAAGTGATTTTAAGGTAATTTTAGACCAATATAAAAAAAAGCAATTATTTTTCCTACAAATATATGCTTTGATTAAATTTGTGGTGCATAAATGGACAAAAAAGTTGATTTTGGGTTAATTTGAAGTCATTTTTGGTTTTAACAAGCATGAATGACATGTAATTACTGGACTTCCAATTGCCTAATTGGTAATTGGGGGTAAGGGGGTGTCCAAGAGGCTCTGAAGAGGTCCCCAACATTTTAAGCTTATAATAGGGATTTTTCCATTTTTTTTTTTTAGATCTGCTCTGGGGCTGCAAGAAAATATCTGCGGTAATTCCTATAGAAATGACCGCATAATAATAAGGATAATAATAGTAATATGTAGATAGCCTCACTCATTTAACTGTCAAAAGTAGGCAGACACTATGCGTCTACTTATGCATGTTGAAGAAATAATAATAATAATTTAAAAACAAAATGTGTGGGACTTCCATCCACTGATGAACCAGCCCTGTCGCTTTTAGCCTTGGACCTTCATTATCCTAATAAATAAGCTCATGAGTGGTAAAAAGTTATTAACATAATGCACTATATTATGTTTCTTTTATTTTTATGTCCGTGGAAATTGATTTAAAACATCAACTGGAAGACACTATCCATTTTATGAATTTACAAAGGACATTGAGGGCTATTCAGATCCGGACGCAAAGCAGCACACTTTTGCAGCCAGCAGGGGCAGGGTATGCAAATACCGCGATCGCACAGCAAGGCTTAAGAACGCTCTCTACATCTTAGAGAGCGATGGCAGAGCGAACGCATGCTGATTTAAAGACACCCGCTTTTCCTTCGCAGCACATGTCATCTCCAGGAAGTGTATGTAATATCAGTAACATCGACAGCCATCGGAGCTGCTCGTAGCCCTTGAGGTAGACCCTACCCTGCCGCAAGCACTGCGATCACTGCAGGCTGAAATACAACCAGGTGACATGTACAATGGCACCTCCGTGCTAATTATGCAAGCCCATGAAACGCCTTTAGAACACACAGGCACGCCTGCGTTCACACATGCACACCTCCATTTACATAGACCTTCCCCTGACACCACCCACAAATGGCACTGAAAGTAGCGCTCAGTCTGTGTGCTACGAGCACATGATTCCCGATCGCAGTGACTGGCTCACTCACACGCACTGCGACGCATATGCATGCGCAGACGGGCGACTATCGGCCATAGCGTGCGATCGTGGCTTATCATCCGGGTCTGAATCTGGCCCATTATTCTCCGGATCATCTTCAGGGGACTTTCTGTTTTTATTTATGCATGCACTGGCCAGGTTATTATAATCACTGGCTTAGTAAATTAAAGGGCCAAGTTTTGTCCTTAAGATAACTTGAATTCTTATAGGCATAGATTCTACTAACTGTTCACAGGAATAAAAGAACCCAGACATTCCAACGAAAATATTCCCATATACCATAAAGTTGCCTCCGCCACCCTAAAGAACCATGGCAATGCAAGAAGAATCCATGCTTTCGTACTATTGTCTCAATATGCTCACTCTTCCATCTACATGGTGTAATTGAAAACAAGATTCGTCCGTCCACATGACCTATTTCCAATAATTTAATGTCCAATTCCTGTGTTCCTGAGCAAACTGGTGGCGTTTGCAACCTCTTTGCAGCAGATAACAATGGTGTACAGACAAGTTTACTGTTTCTGTAGTCCATACAATTTTATGCGTAATGTACAGTTTGTTGAAAGGACATCTGATTGGTCCCTGATTTAGATTATACATAATTTGATGCACAGTTGCCCATCTGTGAGACTGAACAAGTCCATCCACTCTTTGTTCCACTTGAGCATCCAGTAGCTAGTTTTGACCATAGGCCTTGCACTCAGACCTAGTCTATTGTCTGCTGCAAGCACCAACAATCATTCCACGTTTAAAGTAGGGATGTGCGCCGGACCATTTTTACCGGATTTGGACTTGGTTCTAATTCGTCGTCCAGCTTTGGATTTGGATTTGACAAACTGCGGTGCATGGCTTTGGATTTGGATTTTTTACAAAAATGTACAAAAAAAAAAGCTAAAATCACATAAATTGGGCTTTTTAGACCACCTCACAGCTCACAATATTGCTTTCACCATTATTGGCCAAAGGCTGCAGTGAGCTAGCTGGATACTAAGCGACAGAGCAGTGGCACAGACACCACAGTTTTTTAAAGCACATCTATGAAACATTGCCACACAGCAGTGGCAAAAATGAAAGTTAGCACAAGATGGTTACGTTGCTTGTAACACAGTGGTCTTATGCCCAAGCAGTCACGGTGCTTGTATACACAGTGGGGTATGGCCCAAGGAGTCATGGTGCTTGTATACACGTGGGGTACAGCACCAAAAAAAAAAAGTGTTTTTTTTTTTTTTTACTTTTTAAACTTTTAACTTTCTTGAAGGTTTTTTTTTTAAATTTTTATTTAAACTTTTTTTTGTACACACAGCCACTTGTAAGTCTGGAGTCTTTGGACACAACCACTTTAATCAGCTGAGCATAGTGCAGCGTACTGTACATCAGCGTGCAGTCAGTGCCCCTATACATAGCCACCATCAGCAGAGTATAGTGCAGCGTGCTGTCAGTGCCCCTATACATAGCCATCAGCAGAGTATAGTGCAGTGTGCTGTCAGTGCCCCTAAACATAGCCATCAGCAGAGTATAGCACAGCATGCCCCCTTAGCTTATCAGCAGAGCAGTGTGCAGCGTGCGTGTGCTTCCTTCTGTGTTTTCTATACAAGGCATCGCGAACGGGACACAGCGCTTTGTATAGCAAAAAAGTCTAGCGAGAATCCAACGTCAGTCACATGACGTTCGGACTCGCCGGGGGATCCGAGTCGGCGAGGTACACCCGAACTTGCGTTCAGGTGGACTTGGATCCCCCATGTTCGGAGCAGTCCGGATTCCACAGAATCCGGACCGCTCATCTCTAGTTTAAAGTCCATCATATCATGTAGTTTGTCCATTATTTTTTGAGTGATACAATTGATTAGTCTCTGTATACCTTCACCTTTCCGTTCTTATACAGATTCAGACATCCTACGACAGTATTACCTGTGGAATAGCTACTTTGCATAAAATCGCCTGGTGGTCATAATAATTTGGCTACTCAGTGTATAGTTAGAAGCACCAGGGTAAGGTGACCAGATTGTTTTATTTGTTCATTTTTTTTTAAGTATAACCTCAAGATGTACCTAACCAGACAGCACCCTTGTGCAAGATTTATTATTTGTCTTTGCATTATACATGTAGCAATGCTGTTTAACAAGTAAGATGATCTTGATCTGAATTTGTTTTTTTCAAATCCAATAGCTCCCTCCCAAACCATCATTATTCTCATTACAATACAGACTGCCTGACAAAATATTTCTTAGCCTTAGGTAGAGGCAATTAACATACATGATTATTGCTGGTCCAATGCTATTCCCAAAACATGCTGCCCTATGTTTTCCCTTACAAACAACTGCACAAAACTGCATACAAGATGCTATCAAGACACAGTTGAGTTTCAATAAGGGACTAAATTGCCTATTTTAAACAGTGAAAAGTGTTTTATACTTTTTCAACCAACCTGTAGAAGAATAGTAGATATGATTTATATTAAAATTGCAAATATTAAAATATTTCTTGATTCTATAGGATAGTTCTATGCAAATAATTCTCCAAGAATTTGCATTGCAAGCACCTTGGTTAGCCATGTGTTGCGGTTAGAATAGACTGCTGTTTGAACATCTGTAAACATTAGTAAGAGTATGAACAGATGGCGAGCCATGAACAGCACTTTCCAGGTGAACTTGCTCAACAAGATCATAGGATTTGCTATTATGCATCTTGTTGGGAATCAATACAGATAATCAAGGTCATATTAAAAATGCTAATGGCTAAAAGTACAGTGTTAAATCTTTTAAGAGAAAGAATAAGGCAGGAACCATGTAGCAAAAGTTTAACTTAAATCTTCCAATTTCAAAAAGAAGCACCTTAAAGTGAAAGGTAACCATAAACATTATACCAATATATTGAAAAGGTCAGAGGGACACTTAAAGCAAAATTAAAACAGATATTTTCCAAACTTTTAACATAACATTGCTCACAAATGTACAGTAATTAACATATTGAACTAATAGAATCACCAGCAGAAAGGGCAAAGCCAGCGGCAGAACATGGCCCCACTGTGTCCTATAGCAAAATTTGGCCAATGTGACTATAGCCTACTAGACCCATGCTCTGACCTTTTGAGAGTAGTACGAGACAAGGGAGGCTAAAAAATTGCTGCCCCTCCCCCCATTCTGTGCTTCATAGCGGGTGCACCCTCTACTCTAGTTTTACCACATGGTAATGAATTGATACAGCAGTTTGACCATCTGTCATTCGTTTCAAGGGGTGGGGGGGCCGATCATGGGGATACAGAAAAAATGGCCTTCCCCTTGTTTGAAAGAGGGTACTACCCTTTTTCAAACAATGTGCCCACATAAAGGCTAATGTATGGTAATCAGTGTAATCCCCAGAAATGAACCCCTATTATAGAGAAAAATAATGGAGTCCAGGGATGGAGAAAGATCTCCACACCAACATGACATCCATGAATTCAGGGGCACCACATTTGAAAGGGGGGTCCAAACTTACAAATAATGTGGTTCACTAGTGTTATACCCAAGTGTGGTTATATTCTGTAGTATGGCATTTTTAAATGTTAAGTTGTTCCTGGTTTTCCTTCTTTCCTACGCCACAGCAGAGAGGCAGGTGGTCCCCATTCTCAACACAGCAAGTGACACAGTGTAAACCCACAATCGCTTTATTAAATACTAATTCCTCAACAGTGGTGGTTTTCCTTTTATTTAATTACCTGAATATGTCTTTAAGTAGCACTTAATATGCCACAGCAAACTATTGCAACAAATAGGATATACATGCATCACATATATACATTTCAGGAATTGTGAATTGAAATGACCATTAAATGTCTATTCTAACTGATATGGGAAGACTTTCAATTAAAGTGCAACACTAACTTATGATTATGTATGCTCTAAGAAACGGTAACCATGCTTCCTATATCTTTACACTAACTCTACACTTTGCTACTATTAATACCCCAGAAATAGAATTATATAAGGCTTACAGTGTTTTAGACCTTCAATTGCACACATTAAATAACCATAGAGACTAGCTTAACTCTACAAATCAGTATGCATGCAAATACAATTCATTAGTAATACACTATACCCAGGCTAAACCTGGCAGTCCTGCCTGGCCATGCCTTCATCGGTGCACATTATGGAATAAAGAAACGAAAGATGAACTGGCTGGTGAATAAGGAAGCTTTAGCAAAATACACTTTAAGTGTTCCTGTCAAAGCTGTATCCTGACTTTTTATGTACTGTAGCAGTCCTAGGCTGAGGGTAACTTTGGGAATTACACTGGTAAAACTTGTTGCAGAAGTATAAAATGGCGGCTGACAGCTCCTTTCCTTAAGATGCTTTATTCTGAGCAGTTAAGATAACGTCTGACGCAAGAGTCTGTCTATCAAAGTTTATACTGACTGTTCTGATATAGCCTCAGTGTGTGTGGGCTGCTGCTGTGAATAAGTCTCCCTCTCCTGAGGTAACACTGGAGCTCAGCACGGCTACATGCAGAACTAACTGTACTACAGCCCTCAGGTATTTCCTGCCACGGCCAGGTGAGCTGAGCGCTTACTTGCTCTCATTAGCCTCTGGGTCAGTAACATAGCATTCTGCACCTAGGGTCCTTAGCTAGCTTCTTGGAGCAGTTTCCTTTAGTCTCTATTTCCTCACTTAATCAATAGATCTGTCACTATAGAGGTAAGTGTGCTCTGCCACTAACACACACTGCAGAGGGGGAACACTATACTCACAGAGCTTCACTTCTTCAATATTTGTTGCATGATCACTATTGCAGTGACAGCTCCAGCTATCAGTCCTCATAAGCTGCGGCCTATTTATCCCTCTGCAGGCTGAAGGGCTGGTTTTGGGCTGGTACACTTCTGGGGCCATCTGCTGCTTTGGCTCACACAGCCGCGGGTTCCTGTCAGGAGCCTTTTACCACCATCGGCAGCGTCCTGCTCTCCAAACATTACCTCAGACACTAACTGATCAAGTGCCGCTCGCTTCCAACTGTCATATGTCTGACCACCTGACACTGGTCATGTGACCTGCTGCTAACCTCTTGAGCAGCTACAAAAATTACTGGGTGTCTGCCTGTGTAATGAAAGTCACACATAATACCTCGTATAGTGGGGTATTACACTAGTAGCGATTGTCTGGTGATCACTACAGCAAAATGTTATTTTCCATAGATGGGGGAGGGCATTTAAAAAAAAACAAAGAATGATTTGTGTGGGTACTGCAAAACAAACTGTGATATTGATGTTGGAATGTGAAGAGTGTAAATGGAAAAAAATGGCCTCAGCACCGGGGTGAGAAAACCTTCAGTAGTGAAGGGGTTAAAGACTGGATCTGGCTAAAAAAAATCAGGACTGTCGGGAGCGGAGTCTGGTGAGAGGGCAGGATGCTCTCTTCTCGGAAGCAAGTATGTATATATAAAGTAAATATATATATATAAAATTAAATATACATATATATTTTCTTATGTACTTGTATCAGATATATCAGATATATATATATGTTACATATATGATAGTTATATATATGAAAAGTAATATACTGTATATCATATATATATATATATATATATATATATATATCGTAGCTGTGCTGGCACTCCCAATCTCAATGAAGGTAAATGCGCCGGTGCCCTCCAAGTGACTGCTGGATGCATAAAACAAATATTGCAACATGGCTGGCGGCACTCGCGGCGACTCCTTAATAAAGTGAAACAACTCTCAGTTGTAGATCAACGTTTCATGAACATTTAATTCATTTAGTCCTGAATGCCGCCAGCCACGTTGCTATATATATATATATATATATATATATAGATATATAAATCTATATATAGTTATATCTATATATAGATAATATATACACATATATATATATATATATATATACATACATATATATAATACACACACACATCTATATATATATATATATATACACACACACACATCTATATATATATATATATATATCATCTAAATGATCCAGAATATTGTAGACTTACTTTATAATAATTAATATTATTTTCAATTTGCCAGCCCAGCCACCACCTTGCCTGCTGGTGTCGTTTAGCAGATGCCTCTGCTGCCTGTGTCCCATGAGGCTGGAGGCGGGGCACGGAGGGGCTGGAGGCGGGGCCGTCAGTATTGACTGACAGCCGCGGGCTCCGCAAAGGCTTATGGTAGGAGCTGCTGCGGCTGGGCATGCGCAGCAGCTCCACCTGTCGGCCATAATTTTTCTTTTTTTTAACCTAGCCCCAGTCACTCACTGGCTTCTGCACTTGCGCAGAAGCTGCACAGTCAGTGTGCACATTGCAGCTGCCCGATCAGAGCTAAGTTCCGATCGCGGTAGCGGGACTGCCGGGATCCAGACTCCAGGAAGAGGAGGCCGCGCGGGAGCTGAGGTTAGGTGGGGTGTCAGTCTGATGAATGGCCGGGCGGCTGCCATGCTGCTGCGCTGTTCAGCCGCCCTATCGGAGCTGATTGCTGCAGTGCGTCGGGGAGAGCCGGAGGAAGACAGTCATTGAAGGGTGCGGGGTGGGCTGGGCGGCCGCCAGCCACCAAGGAGACCGGCCCAGCGGGAACTAGGCCGGCGTCCCGGCAGCCCAATCTGCCCCTGCAGGTAGGATAAGTGTTCTGAGGCCCAGCAGCAACTCAAGGGGCGGCTGACAGGACAATCACTCGTACTCAGTCCACAGCACTGGCCCATAAGTATCGGCCCATCTTTATATGGAGGTTTTTTATGATAATAGATGAGCCACAAAAGAGCACTTATTGTTTTTTAGCAACATCTGAATGATTTCTGCCGCCATACAATGGTATGGTGAGGTCACGAGTGCCGCCTGTACCTTGTATAATGTGTATAATTTATATATATATATATTAGGGGTGAGCGGGTTCGGATTTCTGAAATCCGAACCCCCCCGAGCCCCCCCGATCCGAGTCCGATCCGAGTCAGGCTCGACTTTTCCCGCCTGACTCGGATCTGACATCGAGGCAAAACGTCATCATCCCGCCTTCCGAGTCTCGCGGGTTTTGGATCCTATATAAGGTACCCGCGTCGGCGCCATTTTCTCACTCGGCTGTGGACAGTGAAGAGGGAGGGTGGGAGTTAGTGCTGTGTAGTGTAGTGTAGTGTAGTGCTGCTGTTGTCCACTACTTCAAAGTCCATAGGGGCTGGCTGTGTTGTGCTGTGCTGCTGTTGTTAATAGGGGCTGTGTCCACTACTTCAAAGTCCATAGGGGCTGGCTGGACTGTGTTGTGCAGTCAGTTCTCCATAGGGGCTGTGTCCACTCCAAAGTCCTGTGCAGTGTCCCAGTCCTAAAGGGGTGCTGTAGTGTTGTCCAGGGGGTGCTCTGTCCATCAGGGGTGCTCCCCCCAAGTGCTAAAAAAATAATATATTTTCTGTGTTTGTGAATTGTGTGCGCAGTAGCCGCACGTGCATCAACAAAGTAGTGCCAAGCGTGCGCCTGTGTCATAAGTAAAGGGCCGGCTGGCTTGACCGTTAAAGGGTGCTGTAACCCCCGAAAGTACACTCCAGTCCAAACCAAAAAAAAATTATTTTCTGTGTTTGTGAATTGTGTGCGCAGTAGCCGCACGTGCATCAACAAAGTAGTGCCAAGCGTGCGCCTGTGTCATAAGTAAAGGGCCGGCTGGCTTGACCGTTAAGGGTGCTGTAACCCCCGAAAGTACACTCCAGTCCAAACCAAAAAAAAAATTATTTTCTGTGTTTGTGAATTGTGTGCGCAGTAGCCGCACGTGCATCAACAAAGTAGTGCCAAGCATGCGCCTGTGTCCCATAAGTAAAAGGCCGGCTGGCTTGTCCGTTAAAGGGTGCTGTAACCCCCGAAAGTACACTCCAGTCCAAACCAAAAAAAAAATTATTTTCTGTGTTTGTGAATTGTGTGCGCAGTAGCCGCACGTGCATCAACAAAGTAGTGCCAAGCGTGCGCCTGTGTCATAAGTAAAGGGCCGGCTGGCTTGACCGTTAAGGGTGCTGTAACCCCCGAAAGTACACTCCAGTCCAAACCAAAAAAAAAATTATTTTCTGTGTTTGTGAATTGTGTGCGCAGTAGCCGCACGTGCATCAACAAAGTAGTGCCAAGCGTGCGCCTGTGTCATAAGTAAAGGGCCGGCTGGCTTGACCGTTAAAGGGTGCTGTAACCCCCGAAAGTACACTCCAGTCCAAACCAAAAAAAAATTATTTTCTGTGTTTGTGAATTGTGTGCGCAGTAGCCGCACGTGCATCAACAAAGTAGTGCCAAGCGTGCGCCTGTGTCATAAGTAAAGGGCCGGCTGGCTTGACCGTTAAGGGTGCTGTAACCCCCGAGAGTACACTCCAGTCCAAACCAAAAAAAAAATTATTTTCTGTGTTTGTGAATTGTGTGCGCAGTAGCCGCACGTGCATCAACAAAGTAGTGCCAAGCGTGCGCCTGTGTCATAAGTAAAGGGCCGGCTGGCTTGACCGTTAAAGGGTGCTGTAACCCCCGAAAGTACACTCCAGTCCAAACCAAAAAAAAATTATTTTCTGTGTTTGTGAATTGTGTGCGCAGTAGCCGCACGTACATCAACAAAGTAGTGCCAAGCGTGCGCCTGTGTCATAAGTAAAGGGCTGGCTGGCTTGACCGTTAAGGGTGCTGTAACCCCCGAAAGTACACTCCAGTCCAAACCAAAAAAAAAATTATTTTCTGTGTTTGTGAATTGTGTGCGCAGTAGCCGCACGTGCATCAACAAAGTAGTGCCAAGCGTGCGCCTGTGTCATAAGTAAAGGGCCGGCTGGCTTGACCATTAAGGGTGCTGTAACCCCCGAAAGTACACTCCAGTCCAAACCAAGAAAAAAATTATTTTCTGTGTTTAGCCGCACGTATATATCAAATCGATATAACATAAATGGAGGACCAAACTTTCTCCGATAAAAATAAAATAGAGAAAGATCAAGAACCACTTCCTCCTAGTGCTGAAGCTGCTGCCACTAGTCATGACATAGACGATAACATGCCATCAACGTCGTCTGCCAAGGCCGATGCCCAATGTCATAGTAGAGGGCACATACAATCCCAAATGGCAAAGTTCAGGAAAATGACCTTGAAAAAGACATTTAAATCAGCTGAAGAGAAACGTAAACTTGCCAATATGCCATTTACGACACGGAGTGGCAAGGAACGGCTAAGGTCGATCCCTAGTATGTTCATGACTAGTGGTTCAGCTTCACATGACGATGGAAGCCCTCCTCCCACTAAAAAAATCAAAAGAGTTAAGCTGGCAAAAGCACAGCGAAGAACTGTGCTTTCTAAGAAGATATCACAAATCCCCAAGGAGAGTCCAAGTGTGGTGGTGGTTGCGATGCCTGACCTTCCCAGCACTGGACGGGAAGAGGTGGCTCTTTCCACCATTTGCAAGCCCCCTGCAAGTGCTGAAAGGAGCACCCACAGTCCACTTGCTGATATGCAAATTGAAGATGTCACTGTTGAAGTACAACAGGATGAGGATACTGGTGTAGCTGGCGCTGAGGAGGAAGTTGGCGAGGAGGATTCTGATGGTGATGTGGTTTGTTTAAATCAGGCTCCGGGGGAGACAGTTGTTGTCCGTGGGATGAAAAAGCCCATCACGGTCATGCCTGGGCAGAAGACCAAACATTCCACCTCTTTGGTCTGGCAATATTTCTATCCAAATCCGGACAACAACTGTCTTGCCATATGTACCATATGTAAAGGTGAAATAAGTAGGGGTAGGGACGTCAACCACCTAGGAACATCCTCCCTTATACGGCACCTGCAGCGCGTTCATAAAAAGTTACTGTCAAGTTCAGAAACTTTGGCTAAGACCGTAAGCAGTCCAGGGACACCTAAATCCCGTTGTCCTGTTGTATCCAAGCGCCTGCAAACCACACCGTCAACTCCCTCCTCGTCAATTTCCTCCTTAGTCAGGATCGGAAGTAGTCCTGCAGGCCATGTCACTGGCATGACTGACTCTCCTATCCGGGATTTCTCTGGAGGATCCTGCATTGCTACGCCTACTGCTGCCGCTGCTGCTGTTGCTGCTGCTGGGAGTCGTTCATCATCCCAGAGAGGAAGTAGGAACACCACTACTTTTACTAAACAATTGACCCTCCAACAGTCCTTAGCGAGGAGGATGAAGTACGACAGCAGTCATCCTGAAGCAAAACGTATAACTGAGGCCTTGACTGCTATGTTGGTGTTAGACGTGCGTCCGGTATCCGCCATTAGTGCAGTGGGATTTAGACAATTGATGGAGGTAGTGTGTCCCCGGTTCCAAATCCCGTCTAGATTCCACTTCACTAGGCAGGCGATACCGAGACTGTACAGAAACGTCAGAAAAAGTGTCCTCAGTGTCCTGAAAAATGCCGTTGTACACAATGTCCACTTAACCACGGACATGTGGACAAGTGGAACAGGGCAGACTAAGGACTATATGACTGTGACAGCCCACTGGGTAGATGTATCACCTTACGCAGCAACAGCAGCAGCGTCACCAGTAGCAGCATCTCAGAAACGCCAGCTCGTTACAAGGCAGGCTACGCTGTGTATCACCGGTTTCAGTAAGAGGCACACCGCCGACAACCTCTTAGAGAAACTGAGGGAAATCATCACCCAGTGGCTTACCCCACTTAGACTCTCCTGGGGATGTGATATCTGACAACGCCACCAATATTGTGCGGGCATTACATCTGGGCAAATTCCAGCACGTCCCATGTTTTGCTCACACAATAAACTTGGTGGTGCAGAATTTTCTGAAAAGCGACAGGGGCGTGCAGGAGACGCTTTGGGTGGCCCGAAAAATTTCTGGCCACTTTCGCCATTCAGCGACTGCGTGCCGAAGACTGGAGCGCCAGCAAACACTCTTGAACCTGCCCCGCCATCACCTGAAGCAAGAGGTTGTGACGCGGTGGAACTCAACCCTCTATATGCTTCAGAGGATGGAGGAGCAGCAAAAGGCCATACAAGCCTATACATCCACCTATGACATAGGCAAAGGAGGGGGTATGCACCTGACTCAAGCGCAGTGGAGAATGATTTCCGTGTTGTGCAAGGTTCTCCAGCCCTTCGAACTTGCCACACGTGAAGTCAGTTCAGACACAGCCAGCTTGAGTCAGGTCATTCCCCTCATCAGGCTTTTGCAGAAGCAGCTGGAGAAAGTGAAGGAGGAGCTAAGACGGAGCGATTCCGCTCGGCATGTGGGACTTGTGGATGAAGCCCTTCATTCGCTTTGCCAGGATTCCAGGGTGGTCAATCTGTTGAAATCAGACCACTACATTTTGGCCACCGTGCTTGATCCTAGGTTTAAAGCCTATGTGGTGTCTCTCTTTCCGGCCGACACAAGCCTGCAGAGGTGCAAAGACCTGCTGGTGAACACACTGTCAGCTGAAGCGGAACGTGACACGTCAACGGCTCCTTCATTTTCTCCCGCAACTGGGGCTGCCAGGAAAAAACGTAGGTATCCTAAGCAACCCGCTGGCGGTGATGCAGGGCAGGCAGGACCAAGTTTGGACATCTGGTCCGGACTGAAGGACCTGGCAACAATTTCTGACATGTCTACTGTCACTGCATATGATACTGTCACCATTGACAGAATGGTGGAGGATTACATCGGTGACAGCATCCAAGTAGGCATGTCAGACAGTCCATACCTGTACTGGCAGGAAAAAGAGGCAATTTGGAGGCCCCTGTACAAGCTGGCTCTATTTTACCTGAGTTGCCCCCCCTCCAGTGTGTACTCCGAAAGAGTGTTTAGTGCAGCCGGGAACCTTGTCAGCGAAAGGCGTAGGAGGTTGCTTCCACAGAATGTGGAGAAGATGATGTTCATCAAAATGAATTATCAGCTCTTCCAGGGAGACCAGCCTCCAGAAGGTACAGAGGGACCTGTGGTGGTGGATTCAAGTGGGGACGAGTTAATACTTTGTGAGGATGAGGATGTACACACTGAAGAGGGTGAGGAATCGGTGGATGAGGAGGATGAGGATGACATCTTGCCTCCGCAGAGCCAGTTTGTGCAGGGACACATTAATTGCCAGCTTGTTTTGTGGGGGCCCAAACGAACCAATCATTTCAGCCACAGTTGTGTGGCAGACCCTGGCGCTGAAATGATTGATTTGTTAAAGTGTGCATGTCCTGTTTATACAACATAAGGGTGGGTGGGAGGGCCCAAGGACAATTCCATCTTGCACTTCTTTTTTTTCTTTGCATTATGTACAGTTTGGGGCCTAGTTTTTCTAACTGCCATCCTGTCTGCCACTGCAGTGTCACTCCTAGATGGGTCACGTGTTTGTGCCGCCCACTCGTGTCGCTTAGCATAGTCATCCAGCTACCTCGGTGCAACCTTTTGGACATGAAAACACTATTGTGAGGTGTGAGGTGTTCAGAATAGACTGGAAATGAGTGGAAATTAAGGTTATTGAGGTTAATAATAGCATAGGAGCAGAGAAACCAACAAATTCTGTGATTTTAGCTGTTTTTATGCTTTTTAAAAAAAAAATACAGATCCAAAACACAAAACCCAGAACCCAAAACACGGAAGGGTGGTTTTGGCAAAACCAATCCAGATCCAAAACACGAAGAAAGATCCAGATCCAAAACCAAAACACAAAACACGAAAAGTGGCCGGTGCACACCCCTAATATATATATATATATATATATATATATATATATATGTATAATGAAAGAGAGAATGGAAAAATATATGGCGACACTCGGAGTCTTAAGAAAAGTCACACAGGTCAGGTCCTAAAACATTGGTATGCTGGACTAATAATGTACTGACTTTGCTTAAGACTCCTAGTACCACCATATCTTTCCCCATTATCTGTATTATATGAGAGGAGGATACTGGAACAGTGCAGACTACAGAAATATAATATATATATATATATATATATATATATATATATACAGTCAGGTGCATAAATATTGGGACATTGACAGAGTTTTCATATTTTGGCCTCTATTCACCACCACAAAGGCTTTGATATGAAACAAACAAGATGTGCTTTAACTGCAGACTTTCAAATTAATTTGAGGGTAATTACATCCAAATCAGGTTAACGGTGTAGGAATTACAACGGTTTCTATATGTGCCTCCCACTTTTTAAGGGGCCAAAAGTAATGGGACTATCAACTCAAAAGCTATTTCATGGACAGGTGTGGGCTATTCCCTCGTTATTTCATTATCAATTAAACAGGTAAAAGGTCTGGAGTTGATTCTAGGTGTGACATTTGCATTTGGAATCAGTTGCTGTCGACTCTCAATATGAGATCCAAAGAGCTGTCACTATCAGTGAAGCAAGTCATCATTAGGCTGAAAAATCAAAATAAACCCATCAGAGAGATAGCAAAAACATTAGGTGTGGCCAAATCAACTGTTTGGAACATTCTTAAAAAAAAAAGAACGCACCGGAGAGATCAGCAACACCAAAAGACCTGGAAGACCACGGAAAACAACTGTGATGGATGACAGAAGAATTATTTCCCTGGTGAAGAAAAACCCCTTCACAACAGTTAGCCAAATCAAGAACACTCTCCAGGAGGTAGGTGTTTATGTGTCAAAGTCAACAATCAAGAGAAGACTTCACAAGAGTGAATATAGAGGGTTCACCACAAGATGTAAACCATTGGTGAGCCACAAAAACAGGAAAACCAGATTTGAGTTTGCCAAACAACATCTACAAAAGCCATTACAGTTCTGGAACAACATCCTATGGACAGATGAGACAAATATCAACTTGTACTAGAGTGATGGGAAGAGAAGAGTATGGAGAAGGAAAGGAACTGCACATGATCCAAAACATACCAACTCATCAGTGAAGCATGGTGGTGGTAGTGTCATGTCGTGGGCATCTATGGCTGCCAGTGGAACTGGTTCCCTTGTATTTATTGATGATGTGACTGCTGACAAAAGCAGCAGAATGAATTCTGAAGTGTTTCAGGCAATATTATATGCTCATATTCAGTCAAATGCTTCAGAACTCATTGGACGGCGCTTCACAGTGCAGATGGACAATGACCCGAAGCATACTGCAAAAGCAACCAAAGAGTTTTTTAAGGCTAAAAAGTGGAATATTATGCAATGGCCAAGTCAATCCCCTGACCTGAATCCGATTGAGCATGCATTTCACTTGATGAAGACAAAACTGAAGGGAAAATGCCCCAAGAACAAGCAGGAACTGAAGACATTTGCAGTAGAGGCCTGGCAGAGCATCACCAGGGATGAAACCCAGCGTCTGGTGATGTCTATGCGTTCCAGACTTCAGGCTGTAATTGCCTGCAAAGGATTTGCAACAAAGTATTAAAAAGTAAAAGTTAGATTTAGGATTGTTTAGTTTGTCTCATTACTTTTGGCCCCTTAAAAAGTTGGAGGCACATATAGAAATCGTTGTAATTCCTACACCGTTCACCTGATTTGGATGTAATTACCCTCAAATTAAATCTGAAAGTCTGCAGTTAAAGCACATCTTGTTTGTTAATTTCAAAGCCACTGTGGTGGTGAATAGAGGCCAAAATATGGCAATTCTGTCAATGTCCCAATATTTATGCACCTGACTGTATATTAGAGAGAGAGAGAGAGAGACACAGAGAGAGAGAGAGAGAGAGAGAGAGACACACACAGAGAGATGACATAATTTGCAAGTTTGACTTACCCATGTGCCCACGACTGGAGACTGGTGTGTTGCTGTCTCACCATTGTCTTCACTTCATCATTCTTTATAGTGCAGGCAGCTGAGGAAACTAAAAAGTTTCAGGCAGCAGGTAGGAGGGCTACAGGGGCAAGACGTGGGCTTCTGGCTTCAGGGGAAGTGGGTTTCAATCTCCAGGGGAAAGGGGGGATTTTGGCTGCTCTGCAGGGGAAGGTGGGTTTATATCTGCATTGCAGGAGGCAGGAGGAGGGAGCAAATTCGGGCTATACTGTAGAGAGAAGGGAGGCTACTAGCTGCAGAGGGAAAGGGGGTTTCAGTTTGCCTGGGGAAGGGAGGTACAAGCTGCACTACAGTGGGGAGGGGTGTGTCCGGCTGCACGGGGAAAGGGGAAAAGGGGGTGTCAGTCTGCAGGGAGAAGGGGGTGATTATTTTGCTGCACTGCAGGGGGAGGAGGGCTTCTAGCTGCAGAGGGAAGGTGGAGCTCAGTTCAGTGAGCAGAGAAGGAGGGAGAGGGATTGGAGAGTCCTGGAAGAAAGTCTTGTGAGATGTTGATGCAGCATCCCATGAGACCTATACTGTAGCTCCGCGGCGGCCACTTGAACTATTGAGGACAAACCAGAGGCAGGGAAATACTGAAACGCCCCCCTCCTCCCTCTTTCTGCTTGTTGTGCTGTGCCGGGCTGAGGGCTGGGGCATCCTCCAGGTTGCTCCGCCTCCCAGTACATGCCTTGTGGGGCCGAGCAATGCCAAACCTCCTCTGACTGAGCAGAGGAGTCAGCGCCCTGGATAGCCGGGGACCAAGTGAGTGACTCACACACTGTCACTGTCTGATACATCACATGGCCGCAAATGCTGACAGTAACAGTGAAGTGACAGTTGGATCGCGGCTATGGCCGCATCAACCACTGGACCACAAGGGTTTTTTCTGCTGACAGTGCAGCCCGGGGGGCACATGGCATCCTGCCCCTACGCCACTGCTCATAACTCTGATGGCTGTAGGGGCGAAGCCGCTGTCTCGAGCTTTCAAGGAGTACAGCAGCCTATGGAGCCCTGGTTCCCACATAATCTACTTGGTTACTCTGCAAGCTGCTGTCACACATGTCCCCCCACCAGCCGCCCAATGGTCTGCATTTTAAAAGTGACGCTGACAACTATAGAAGAAAAAATTATCATCATTGGGCCAATAGATCTATTTCTGTCGAATCCGTTCACAAGACATTTCTGATTCAAGATAAACGTTGTTGCTAAGTAAGGGAATAAAAAACTAATTTGAATTTCTAAATTCAAGCAAGACAACGCTCTCAGGGATGCATAGTAGTAAAGAGCGTAAATTACATTGCCATATTTACAGTATTATAAAATATCAGCACAAATATAAGTACAAAAATGCAGTCACTACCAATATATTGTGTATCATATGAAACAATTCACACTTTACGGATTGTGCTGGGCCTATTATCTCTGAAACTATACATTGGTTCTGTATAGTACATGTTTATTCAATTTGTTCTTATTTTTGCAGTTTTCTCGGGTGTGATTGTTGCAGGGGTGTATTAAGAGAGGAGTGGGCCTGTGTTTACTTCCCTTCCGGTGTCCCCTCCTCTCTCCCCGGCTGCCGTCAGTGAGCTGACAGCAGCAGTAGACTCCGGGCACTAGTCTGTGCCCGGAGTCTACTGCGCAAGCGCAGGTCACCGGCAGCCATTTTCCCTGTTATTTCCTACTGCACATGCGCAAAACGCCAGGAAACTGGCAGCTGCGGCTATTTTCCAGGCGTTTTGTGTAGTGCTACTCTGTGGGACTTTGGAAAGGTAAGTATAAAAAACAAGTTTGGGTGTAGGGTTTGCACCCATTATAAATACGCCCCTGGTTTGTTGTAAAACTGACGGGATGTAGTAATGAGACCGGTAGCCACGATGCCGCCGGTCTCAATATCAATAGTTGAATCCCGACAAGGCACTTGTCGTTGTCTATGAAATACCGACGCCTATCTTAATCCCGGCGCCGGAACACCGAAGGACGCCAACCCGAACAAGGTAAGTCCAGGGTGCCCTTAGCGTTAGCCGCATGGGGGAGGGTTAGGTTTAGGGAACGTAGCAGGGTTAGGGTTAGGTTTCTTGAGGGGAGGTTAGGGTTAGGCACCCCTAGGGGAGAAGGTTAGGGTTAGGCACCACTGGGGGGTTGGGGTTAGGCACTCCTGTTGGGACACCAACCATCAGGTTGCCGCTGTCGGTATTCTGACAGGAGGCATCCCGACAGCCGGCATTACATACCCATTCCAAAACTGACATTATACCTGATGTACTGTATATGAGCTTATTCAACATTACAAAAGGCAAGTTTATTAGAAATGCTGATTCATATTTGAATGCAACCATCGCAAACTGATTTCATGGCTGCAGCACACTGAAATTTATGTTGATTAAAATTCTGCCAAAATATTTCTCTCATCTCTGACAGATTTAATGAATGACAGATGTTTCTGTAACAATTTAACACTGAATACAGGTAAATAGAAATAAATTACCGTATATACTTGAGTATAAGTCGACCCGAATATAAGCCGAGGTACCTACTTTTACCACAAAAAACTGGGAAAACTTATTGACTCGAGTATAAGCCTAGGGTGGGAAATGCAGCAGCTGGTAGTGCCCCCAGTAGTAATTCCCCCTGGTTGTGCCCCCAGTAGTAATCCCCCCTGGTAGTGCCCTCAGTGGTAATCTCCACTTTCAGTGCCCCCAGTAGTATTCCCCCCCCTGGTAGTGCCCCCAGTGGTAATCCCCCCCTTTTAGTGCCCCCAGTAGTAATCCCCCCCTGGTAGTTCCCCCAGTGGTAATCCCCCCTTTTAGTGCCCCCTGTAGTAATCGCCCCCTGGTAGTGCCTCCAGTAGTCCCCCTCCCTCCAGTAGAGAGACGTAATAAAAATAAAAAAATAAACACTTACCTGAAACCCCGCTCCTGGTCCCGCAGCTAACAGCTCCTCCGGCCGCTTTGCATGGGAGAGACGTCATTACTCATGACGTCTCTACCATTACCCACTGATTACAACAAACACACAGCTGCCGGCTCCGGCGGCTGTGTGTTTGTGCTGTGTAGCGCTGACAGAACTCCGTCCTGTCAGCACTACACACTTCACTCGAGTATAAGCTGAGGGGGTACTTTTTCAACACAAAAAATGTGCTGAAAAACTCGGCTTATACTGGAGTATATACGGTAAAATTGCAGAATAGTACAAATGACAATGACAGATACTCTTATGAGACAAAAAAAGATATATAATAAACAAATATACAAATATGGCAATTGATATTGCACCCCTAAGGACCTTACTACAAAAATATCTACCGTACATATTATCAATGCGTCAATGCACCCAGGAGATTAGGTGGGTATATAATATGTGGGGTCAACAAGTACACATGTTTTATACACTATTGGTGATTGATATGCTGCTTGACACATTTTGATGATCATGTTGGAGTCTTGATAAAGGTCCTCCAGGACTGAAACGTTGACAACAAAATTAACTGACAAGCAAGCTGCTCTTGGTGAGTGCCCTCTGTGCGTTTTCCTATATGGGAAAAATCAATGACTACCGTACATGTTAGGATATTACAACTCACACTGTGTATACAGTAACAAGTGCAGCAACATTGCCATAGTCTTGGCAAACAGCCTCTCATAGCGCACCAGGTCCAGGGCGACTCGGTGACACCAAGCATCTTTCTACGCCATGTTTAATGTCTTATTTGCACTAATAAAACAACCTGAAGTGACAAAATTACATTGCTAGATTGCACTGATCGACGATTCATGTGTGACAATTGTACATCTGTGTGCGACTGAGTCAAAATCTGTATTTGAAGTGCTGAAATGCAGTGGTCGCGGCTTTTTCTCGCTTCAAAATCCGCTGTGCTTCACCTGCAACTTTGTACATGTTTCCTGTGCAGTTAAAGTCGCAGCCCGGTGTTTCTAGTACAGACTGAGTGGTGTTTTGATGCATCTGCTGTGCGAATAAGATGAAAATGTAAAGAAAAAGTTGCAACGCTACACCGCTTGACGCAGCTCAGTCATGCCGGTGTCTTGCACCATATGGCATATTGAGGCTTGTAGGAGGACACATTTCTATGTAAAAGAACAAACCACAAACACAATGCTTTGGAAGAGGAAATAGCGCCTGATTCAGCAGTGCTTACAAGTGTGCAGGACCCATTTTGCGAGTGTGCAGAATGGGTCCTGCATAGTCGCACGCACACCCTTCTATGCATCTGCCTGATCAACAGGCAGAGGCATTTAAGGGGATGGACTCGGTCAGCCAGCGTTCCTGGAAACAGAGTATCTGCCCCAATTTCTGTGAGTGGCAAGCCCAGGGACTGTGTCGACCGACACAGTGTCCTGGGCTCGCAAGCTGGCCAACCTGAGTAAGCTGAGGCTTACTCAGCTGTCTGGCGGCCCGGCGCCGTCAACCATCGCGACCATTGACCACCGATGGTGATCCCAGCCTACGACCTCCATCGCTGTGGTGGGATCGCAAACGCAGCAGAGGGTGTCATACACCTCCTGCTGCATTTGCATAATAGCAACAACGTAATTGCAAAGCTGCCTGCTTGCAGCTTTGCAATTGCGATCCTTGCTGAATCACCCCCATAGAACTCTGGGATGACACTAATTATTAGTACTGCATGCAGCATCTGTTTATAATTGATGACATTACACAGTTATTACTGCTGAGTATACTGCTGAAATCACAAGGTCAGAGATGCTGACTGTAACTGAAAATATCTAATATATGAGTGGTATGAAATGCTTGTATGAACAAATATGATCAAGTAAATATTTGTACTTTATCTTTAGTTTCTAAGAATATCACAAATGGACAAAGATGACAATGGAAACACACGGTATCACTAAAGGTGCATGCAACATTATCACATTGAGGGCGGAATTCAATTATTTCTAGCCGCTATCGCGCCCGACGGAGCTATTCTATTCTTGCTCCTGTCGGGCGCGATCAGCAGCCAGCGCTACATTTCAGCTCGCACCCCCTGGGGGATGAGAGCTGAAATGTGCGAAAAGTGACAGCACTTTGGTCGGGTTTAGCTGCTTTACGCGGCTAAACCTGACCTCTATGGGCGCGATCAGCGCGAACATCTTGGACAATTGTATAGCGGCCCGCGATCTCCTGTCACTTTAGAAGGGAGATGCGGGCCGCGAATACAATTGAATTCCGCCCTTAGTGTAAACCACAGTTTGTATGAAACATTTCATATAAAAAACAAATAAAACAATTATGCCCATGTTCTTTGTTGCCTGACTCGAGCCGCTCAGAGAATAATGGTCATAACGCCTCCGTTTGGGCAGCAACCCCCCCGGCCCGCCCACCAAAGGGGGCGAGCTGTCACTCAACATCGACAGCTCACCCCCTTTGATGCGAGACCCGGAGCGCCGGAGTGCCCGTCGCTATCCGGGTCTCACGCATGTGCACGACGGAGCCGGCTCCGTCGTGCGCATGCGCACTGGCCCACCATCGACCCGGTTGCGAGCACACAGCGCTTGCGACTGGGTCTGAATCAGGCCCAGAGTCTACTACCGCTTCGGCCACTTTCCAGGCGTTCTGTGTAGCGCTTCTCCAGCTGACATGGGACTTCGGTGAGGTAAGTATTTGGAAGTATGGGCACAGGGTGTGCGGTGTGGGCCACCCTGGACCCCGCACACCCTGCACCCTTTATAGATACGCCCCTGGTACTTAGTAAGATAACCATTTAGTCTAAAGCACCATATGCACAAAAAAGCTATAGACATTAAACCACTGATATCCTTAAATAGTACAGATAGTGTTGACTTATCACACATATGCACATATGTTCTTGCATAAAGAAACTGGATTTGTTTGTCCCATATATGCAAAGAGTGAAGACACCACTAATAAGTAATATACTGTAAAAATGTAAGATCTCTGTTGTAAGGAGATGATATGGTCAATCCAAAACAGCACTAATGTATTTTAAGGAATAAACCGGCAATATTGGCCTTTTAAAACCACAGCAAATCGCCACACATTGACAGCAATTTGCATTTTAACAGTCCAAAATTTGAACCAAAGTTGCCTAGTCTCCCGAAGGGTGCGGGAGGCTCCCGATTTTTCAGGTAGTACCCTGCACCGACAAAAGAGTAGCCAGATCTTCCGCATCCCACCTACTCCCTAGTGAAGTGAAAAAGATGGGGAGATAATACCAAGAATCGCCGGTCCATAGAGAGGTGGCAGGGCTAAAATTATGCTGTTGTGTCACTTTAGCTCTGCCCCATCCTCACGGACCTGCAATATACGCCATTTTTCCATGAAGGGGGCATCTCCTCTCCATCTCTGTCTACTCTCCGGGCTTTTCCCAGAGAAGAGACTTTCAAAGTAGACAAGAATGATTAGAACCTGCTGTCTAAATCACATGCCATTACATTTTCCCTTTAGCAGCTGGTGACACAAACTTCTAGAAATGGGAAGAACTGCAAGAAGACTGAAAAACTAAAATGAACAACGCTTCTGTAAAATAAGGTGATGCAGCTAAGGGTGGTCATATTATTTCTACATGATTTGTAAATATCTGTATATATGTTTTACAAACAAAAGCAAAAACAACTGTATATGTATACACATACACACACACACATACACCAGCAGACAAATTACCATAGTAACATTAGCGCAAGATCCTTATATTTGATTGCCTTGGAGAGGATTATTTACACTACAATAGTTCACATAATGCAAAATACTTCTTATGCTGCACCACTCTTTTCTGAAATCAACAAAATAGAATTATATGTGAAAACAGCTTGTTTTCAATTAATAAACAATATGACAAATGATAAATGGGAGCCAAACAAGCAGTAATAATCAGCAGTCTCTATGTGCAATCGAATTAGAAAGATGAAATTTCATGTTGACATTGGTGGTTTCTTCCTGGGAACTCATTTCCTCTGAGACTAAGCAGGAATCATGATGGATTGTGCCTCTATACTATCTATCTAACCAACTTTTACTGAATACCTTAAAGATCCTATTAAATTTTACCTGCAAAAGATGCAGACTGGGAATTACTTTGATGTTCCAGTACCTATGTCAGCAACCATACAAGGCTGTTGAAAAAAACTTGATTTATTTCGACCTTGTATAAAAAGGAAAGTTAGCCAAGGGTCACAGCTACTGTAAAAATATATTAATTAATAAGCAACAAGAACCTGAAGCATTGATTTCGTTTTGTGTTCATTATTAACAGTTATGTGAAGTTTCCTCAAAATTCTTGCATTGTTGTAAACAATGTAAATAAACTCCAACCTGCTCTATTTTTATGTTAATAAGAAATAGAGATAATAGTAAAAAAAAATGCTTAACATATTCCACTCATCAAATACTTCCATCTTCTATAGGGTGTCTGCCATAGGGGTTTATGTACAGTATCAAGCACTGAAAAGAGTGGAGAAGTGGACCAGTGAAAAAGTTGCCCACAGCAACCAATCAGCTTTGAGGTAGCATTTATCAAGTTAATTCTATAAAAATGATAAGAAGAAGCTGATTGGTTGATGCATCAACTCTTTAGTTAAAGAAGTTATAGATTCATTGATAGAGGACGTTATGAAATCTTGTAATATAAGTCTTCCAAGCTGTCATTTTTAAAATACTAATGCCTAAATGCATGCGATTATCGTTCTTGATGAATTGAATGGACGTTGAGTAAAACTGCCCTGCAGCACTTCAATAATGAAGGGTAAGTGACACTCCCACATTCAGCTAATAACTCATAAACAATCAGACTTTGGTGTCAATGTAAGACTTACATTTCATCCACATCACTCAGGTTTAAAATGACAATTGATACAAATCTGATTTAATTATAATAGTTAAAGGGAGCCAAAAACAAAAATGGAAACATCAATCAAGTCACCAACCAGGACATTGAGCCACCCTATATTGCCAATCTGGCATGTCTGTGCCATGGCATTGAGTGTACTGATGTCTGGAGTTGTGCAAGATGGCTGCAGCACTATTTTTCTCAATAAAGTCACTGAAATGATGTTGGCAAAAACAATCTGCCTCAGGTATTGCCCCAGAATTATTGGGTTCAGATCTATTGACTAAGAAGGCCAATGGGATAGGGATAACTTTAATGTCATGCTTATCAAACCTTTGATTAACCATGCATGCTCTGTTGATGGGGAGATTATCATCCATAAAGATACTGTTCCTGTCAGCAAAAAAATGCTTCTTCAAGCAATGCTGTAACTAGAGTTGGGCAAGAGCAGTGTTTTCATCGAGGGTGCAGGGCCTAGGGGAGAGCACCATTGCTACCCCAGAACACTAGCATTTGGCTGTCATGGTGCCTGGAACTGGTGCCTAGAGAGTCACCCCAAGGGTCCTTAGGTCTTGGCAGTCACAACCCCTCTTTGTGATATTACAAGTGTAATACCCGGCAGAGCCAGGCTTAAGCTCCGCCCCTGTATTTAAGCCCCGCCTCCTGGTGACATCATCTGTCAATCACCAGGAGGAAGCAGGCTGAAAAGGGGGCATGGCCTCGTGGGGAAAAGGGGGCGTGGCCTCGCGGGAGCGCGAAAAAAGTGTCCTTGGAGGGAGAAGAAGGAGTGTGGCCATCTTAGGCTGGGGCCGCGGGATGGGAGGAGGGAGGTCCCGCGGTTCCCTGAGGTTCAGGGGAGGGAGCATGGCTGCTGCCATGAGCCACATCTCATATGTACAGGGGAATGCCCCTGTAATGCAGAAAGGGGCCCCCTGCAAGAAGCCCCTAGGCTCTAAGGGGTCTTGAAGCCCCTGGATACAGACAAGGGGGGGAGTCACCCTTCCTCACAGTCCTGCAAGGGAGCTGCTGTATGAGGAGCAGCACTATTGATAATGAGACTCCCTTATTAGAAGAGGATTGGGGAGTGCTGCAGAAGTAGCAGCTGGAAGCAGAGTGCCTGTTAGAGTGAGGAAGTCACTGCAGAGGAAGTGCTGCCTGATGCCACAGTGGAGGATGAGAGATCTCCTGTGAAGAGACAGCCCATGTGATGAGAGGGTGAGTGTCTGTGATGCATAGTGCTGGATCCCTGGTTAATAGCCCCTGGAGAAGTGCCCCAGAGTGAGGGAGGGCTCAGTGCAAAATGGCAGTGTGGCTAGAGGGGAGTCCTATAGAAGAATCCTGTGTAACCATGTGCTGAAGTAGAGAAGCCCAGCAGTGAAAGGGTTAATGGTCTGCATGAAGTTGCCAGCATGTCAGATGAAAGGTCCCTGGATAGTGGGACTTGTACTAAAGGCAGAGTCCTGGGATATACAGGACGTTAGTATTCCTGAAGAAGGTGTATGCGGGGTGATGGAAGGAGAGAGGGTCCCTGTGTAATGGGATGTGCCGCACGTTAGCAGTCTCTCGTGAGGATAGAGATGAGTGCGATGAACTTCGAATCTGGAGTCCCCTATATGCTGTATGAAGTTTTGTTGGGCTGACGTGTAGAACTACTGAGCCCAGCAACACCGGATATGTGCTACTATTTCACTGCTGTGTCATATGTTTAAGTCTGTGCTGGAGGTGTTCGTTTGGAGTGGAACGTAACCAATCTATAACCATTAAGCGTAAATCACAGCATTTACCATCTGCTGCAAGAATTGTGCTGGAGGAAGTTGTCGAAGTAGAGCTTGTAAACGTTACGCTTACTGTGCTGGAGGATATGGAGGAGTGTAAATAAAGTTTTCCTGTTATTGCATTATGAGATGGTTTGGCGCCCAACGTGGGGCATACGGCAACAATTTGTGGAGGCGGAGTTAGCACATGTGTGGGACTTCGAGACTTTGTGCAGTGCACCGAGTCGGAGCAACACCCTTGGGGACACTTTCTTTGGCCATCTCAAAGTGTCCGCAGATACCAAGGGACATAGGGGAATGAAGTCCCAGCTTAATTTGGGAAGTTTGTTTATTGGGAGGGGCCCATGAGAGCCACCTGTCTCTTTTGACCCAGGCGGGGGGAGACAAGGGCAGGCGAGGGCAGGTTCTCTGTGTTTGAAAAATTGCCATGCGTTTGCAGTAACCTAGCGGTTCGGCTAGGAAGGACACCTGTGACTCACGTTGTTCGTTTAAGAGGGGGAGCGGGGCATATTTTGCATTGTGGGTGATGTCCTAATATCTGGATTGCATCAGAACGTTTTACATGCTCCTGTGATTTCTATATTGATATGCTATGTTTCTGTTGTGCATTATTTTATGTGTTTTCAATATGTCATGCATGTTTTTCTATTGTATACCCGTGTGAGTCAGATGTGAACGGGTATGAATGTGCGTATGTGTGTGTGCCAGTTTAGCTACAGTAGGCATAGTGGAAATGCCTAGTTTTAGAGGGGGAGTAATGTAATACCCGGCAGAGCCAGGCTTAAGCTCCGCCCCTGTATTTAAGCCCCGCCTCCTGGTGACATCTTCTGTCAATCACCAGGAGGAAGCAGGCTGAAAAGGGGGCATGGCCTCGTGGGGAAAAGGGGGCGTGGCCTCGCGGGAGCGTGAAAAAAGTGTCCTTGGAGGGAGAAGAAGGAGTGTGGCCATCTTAGGCTGGGGCCGCGGGACGGGAGGAGGGAGGTCCCGCGGTTCCCTGAGGTTCAGGGGAGGGAGCATGGCTGCTGCCATGAGCCACATCTCATATGTACAGGGGAATGCCCCTGTAATGCAGAAAGGGGCCCCCTGCAAGAAGCCCCTAGGCTATAAGGGGTCTTGAAGCCCCTGGATGCAGACAAGGGGGGGAGTCACCCTTCCTCACAGTCCTGCAAGGGAGCTGCTGTATGAGGAGCAGCACTATTGATAATGAGACTCCCTTATTAGAAGAGGATTGGGGAGTGCTGCAGAAGTAGCAGCTGGAAGCAGAGTGCCTGTTAGAGTGAGGAAGTCACTGCAGAGGAAGTGCTGCCTGATGCCACAGTGGAGGATGAGAGATCTCCTGTGAAGAGACAGCCCATGTGATGAGAGGGTGAGTGTCTGTGATGCATAGTGCTGGATCCCTGGTTAATAGCCCCTGGAGAAGTGCCCCAGAGTGAGGGAGGGCTCAGTGCAAAATGGCAGTGTGGCTAGAGGGGAGTCCTATAGAAGAATCCTGTGTAACCATGTGCTGAAGTAGAGAAGCCCAGCAGTGAAAGGGTTAATGGTCTGCATGAAGTTGCCAGCATGTCAGATGAAAGGTCCCTGGATAGTGGGACTTGTACTAAAGGCAGAGTCCTGGGATATACAGGACGTTAGTATTCCTGAAGAAGGTGTATGCGGGGTGATGGAAGGAGAGAGGGTCCCTGTGTAATGGGATGTGCCGCACGTTAGCAGTCTCTCGTGAGGATAGAGATGAGTGCGATGAACTTCGAATCTGGAGTCCCCTATATGCTGTATGAAGTTTTGTTGGGCTGACGTGTAGAACTACTGAGCCCAGCAACACCGGATATGTGCTACTATTTCACTACTGTGTCATATATTTAAGTCTGCGCTGGAGGTGTTCGTTTGGAGTGGAACGTAACCAATCTATAACCATTAAGCGTAAATCACAGCATTTACCATCTGCTGCAAGAATTGTGCTGGAGGAAGTTGTCGAAGTAGAGCTTGCAAACGTTACGCTTACTGTGCTGGAGGATATGGAGGAGTGTAAACAAAGTTTTCCTGTTATTGCATTATGAGACGGTTTGGCGCCCAACGTGGGGCATTCGGCAACAATTTGTGGAGGCGGAGTTAGCACATGTGTGGGACTTCGAGACTTTGTGCAGTGCACCCAGTCGGAGCAACACCCTTGGGGGCACTTTCTTTGGCCATCTCAAAGTGTCCGCAGATACCAAGGGACATAGGGGAATGAAGTCCCAGCTTAATTTGGGAAGTTTGTTTATTTGGAGGGGCCCATGAGAGCCACCTGTCTCTTTTGACCCAGGCGGGGGAGACAAGGGCAGGCGAGGGCAGGTTCTCTGTGTTTGAAAAATTGCCATGCGTTTGCAGTAACCTAGCGGTTCGGCTAGGAAGGACACCTGTGACTCACGTTGTTCGTTTAAGAGGGGGAGCGGGGCATATTTTGCATTGTGGGTGATGTCCTAATATCTGGATTGCATCAGAACGTTTTACATGCTCCTGTGATTTCTATATTGATATGCTATGTTTCTGTTGTGCATTATTTTATGTGTATTCAATATGTCATGCATGTTTTTCTATTGTATACCCGTGTGAGTCAGATGTGAACGGGTATGAATGTGCGTATGTGTGTGTGCCAGTTTAGCTACAGTAGGCATAGTGGAAATGCCTAGTTTTAGAGGGGGTGTAATGTAATACCCGGCAGAGCCAGACTTAAGCTCCGCCCCTGTATTTAAGCCCCGCCTCCTGGTGACATCATCTGTCAATCACCAGGAGGACAGGAGGAAGCAGGCTGAAAAGGGGGCGTGGCCTCGTGGGGAAAAGGGGGCGTGGCCTCGCGGGAGCGCAAATAATGTGTCCTTGGAGGGAGAAGGAGTGTGGCCATCTTAGGCTGGGGCCGCGGGACGGGAGGAGGGAGGTCCCGCGGTTCCCTGAGGTTCAGAGGAGGGAGCATGGCTGCTGCCATGAGCCACATCTCATATGTACAGGGGAATGCCCCTGTAATGCAGAAAGGGGCCCCCTGCAAGAAGCCCCTAGGCTATAAGGGGTCTTGAAGCCCCTGGATGCAGACAAGGGGGGGAGTCACCCTTCCTCACAGTCCTGCAAGGGAGCTGCTGTATGAGGAGCAGCACTATTGATAATGAGACTCCCTTATTAGAAGAGGATTGGGGAGTGCTGCAGAAGTAGCAGCTGGAAGCAGAGTGCCTGTTAGAGTGAGGAAGTCACTGCAGAGGAAGTGCTGCCTGATGCCACAGTGGAGGATGAGAGATCTCCTGTGAAGAGACAGCCCATGTGATGAGAGGGTGAGTGTCTGTGATGGATAGTGCTGGATCCCTGGTTAATAGCCCCTGGAGAAGTGCCCCAGAGTGAGGGAGGGCTCAGTGCAAAATGGCAGTGTGGCTAGAGGGGAGTCCTATAGAAGAATCCTGTGTAACCATGTGCTGAAGTAGAGAAGCCCAGCAGTGAAAGGGTTAATGGTCTGCATGAAGTTGCCAGCATGTCAGATGAAAGGTCCCTGGATAGTGGGACTTGTACTAAAGGCAGAGTCCTGGGATATACAAGACGTTAGTATGCCTGAAGAAGGTGTATGCGGGGTGATGGAAGGAGAGAGGGTCCCTGTGTAATGGGATGTGCCGCACGTTAGCAGTCTCTCGTGAGGATAGAGATGAGTGCGATGAACTTCGAATCTGGAGTCCCCTATATGCTGTATGAAGTTTTGTTGGGCTGACGTGTAGAACTACTGAGCCCAGCAACACCGGATATGTGCTACTATTTCACTGCTGTGTCATATGTTTAAGTCTGCGCTGGAGGTGTTCGTTTGGAGTGGAACGTAACCAATCTATAACCATTAAGCGTAAATCACAGCATTTACCATCTGCTGCAAGAATTGTGCTGGAGGAAGTTGTCGAAGTAGAGCTTGTAAACGTTACGCTTACTGTGCTGGAGGATATGGAGGAGTGTAAATAAAGTTTTCCTGTTATTGCATTATGAGATGGTCTGGCGCCCAACAATTCTTTATTGCACTGCACCTGTTGTCCACATGTGTTCCCTCCATCAGGTACTTTGTGCTAAGCACCCGAGTATTCGGGGGCCCTGCTGGTGATGGATGCCATACCCACGCCATAGCCGGAGCAAAGAAGAGTCACCGTGAAGAGGTGAGAGACAGTATTCAGGTACTCCATGTAAGTGTACCACAGTACCAGTAGGGTTTCACACAAGTATCAGGGGGTGAAGATGATCACTTAGTATTGTTAAGAACTGATCAAGATTAATAATGCTACTAGGTAAATGATGGGAATCAAATCATGCCAGGATATTACATCCCACAACATAGAACTACCTTCTTTCAGTTGACACAACACATGCACTTGTCCATTTGTTAAGAACATAGGGGTCTATGTACTAAGCCGATAATTAACATTCCATCTCGCCGCGAGAGACATTGCTCTGGCGCAGAGACAGCTGATCCAAAAATCCTTTTGGAGCAGTGAATCTTTGTCTCCTTTCAGAGCAGTGAGACAAGTGCGCATGCGTGACCTACAGGTCACACATGAGCATTAGAGCCCCGGCGTCCGGCAGAAGTAGCCAGTCAGGGGTAGATGGATCCTAAAGGATACCTCTTCACACCGCGGACCTCCTTCCCATAGGGAAGGAGTGGGTTATGATACAAAAGCGGGAGCAAACACCATCTGAATATAGCGTATGCTCCTGCATTCAAGCTTCGAAAATATTTTATTTTCAGAGCTTGATGAATTCTGTCCCCATACTAGTGTATGGGGACAGTGGGCCATTCCGCAAGAGGAAGGTAAGTAGGATATATCGGTGATATCTCCTGTTTTACATTCTGAATGAATGGCCGATAACTTAATTTCTACAATTGCAGGTGAGAATGTTAATTTTCACCTGCTTTTGTAGAAATTAGGTGATAACGAATAGGCCCCTTGGAGAGAGATAAAGTGGATGGAGATACAGCTCCTAAATGTCATTTTTCAAACACAGCCAGTAAAGTGACAGTTAGGAGCTGATTGGTTAGTACTTTAGCTCCATCCACTTTATCTCTCGCTAAGGATTAGTACATAGACCATATAGTGAACAATGATTAATTTAACCATATCATACAACCTTTGGCCACTGCTCAGTAATCCACTTCCTGCACCATTGAACTTACAATTGTGCATTAACAGGCGGAACGAGTAGGTTATGCTGCCCTACTATGCTGTACTAGTCAGACTATATATATATATCTGGCTGCTTGCACCACAGGTTGAAATTTTCAGTCAGTAGAGCGGCAAAAGTTTCTGTTTTGCCATGTGCCTGTATTATGCACCTCCACCCACTCCTGCCATTTTTCTCTGGGGGTTCAGCTGTCATCACCTTAGACACTATTGATATTGAAACATTATCAAGTTCAACTGTCTCTATCACTGAAGCTCCTACCAAACATATCATTCCACTTATAAAGTCACCGAGGTCTGCACCTACAGCCAGGATAGCCATAATTATTAGCAACCAGGGTAGTTCAGGATTTTCATACTGTACATAACTCTGACCATGGTGACATAATTCTTAATTAATACTTCAGCCACATATATTTTGCAAGGTTGCACATTACCTGTATCTGTTATACTTAATTTAAAAATACTCCTTTGTATTAGCTGTTCAGTGAAATTTTATCATATACGACACTGCACATTTTATTTTAAGAAAAGGTTAAGAAAATACTAGATAGGTAAATATATATTATTTAATGCTATATAACTCCTGCATTAGTCACTTAAGGGCATAGCTACCTTATTATGGCATGGGATCTCTGGGCCTGATTCAGACCCGCTCGCAAGCGCAAGCCGTCGCTATGGGTCTTGCACCAAAGGGGGCGTGCTCTCGATGGTGAGTGACAGCACGCCCCCATTGGTGGGCGTGCCGGGGGCGTTGCTGCCCAGATGGAGGCGCTCCCATGGAAACGCCTACTGTCTGGGGCCGGCCCCACTGACATCACTAGTGATGTCAGTGGGAGTACTTTTGGCTCTGATAGAGCCAAAAGCACTCCTGGGCTTGCGGCAGCGAGACCCTACCGCAGGGTCTCGTCGCAAGCCCGATGGTCACGACCATCTTTTTGGCCGCTCGTATAAGCTGTGGGTGGTCACCCACAGCTATGCGAGCGGCCTGTAGGCCGCTCCAATTTTAGGTAGGAGGGCCCTGATTCAGAGCGAGCGCTCTTGTCAGAGCGTCCGGCTCTGAATCAGGCCCTCTGTCAGATAGATCTGTGATGAATATCAATGTTCTTTGCCTTTTACAATAAAACCTCCAATCATTCGACTTTCACAAGACCAATCGACATATCTTACCATGCACATAATGTATATGATTTAATAGATCTTTATTGACTAATGCAAAAATAATTACAGCACTGTATTTACATCTGTTATTCTGATTTAGATATGAGCTGTTAAGGTGAGGAGTCACCCACTCACCATGCAATAATAACAGGAAGGAAATCAATGTATCAAATAAATAGTTTCTTACTACACATCCTACACAACCTGATGCACAAATTCAAATGCCAGCTTCCAACATATTTGGCATAAGCCTGAAATGACAAGTATGTGGCTTTCTCCTTGAGGAGTTGCATGAATAACATAAGTTATTTCTGCAGAGACCTTTTACTGTAGCTCTAATATATATTTATCTACAATGAAATCTCTATTAATTGATTTCAAATTTCGTTCTACATAGAATGTTATTAACCTTTACTATCAGTAGGCCTGGAAGTGTAGGCCACTGGGCAATAAAATGTAGCATTTCAATATGTAATATAACATTTTAAATTAGATCATTCAACATTTAAGGGAAGGTTAAACATGACGAAATGTGTATTTTTTATTTAAAATATAAATTCTTCCTAAATGTGTTGGTCCACAGGCATTGACACGTAAATGAACTAGATACAGGCCCAGAACAGTTCCCACAAGACCTAGAGCAGACATTCTTAACATTAGTAACAGCAAAGAGAAAACAGGTTATATTTTATAGATTAGGGGGAAATGTATCAAACCATATAAAGAGCGGAAAAATGGCAAAGGTACCATTACAACCAATCAGCTTACACCTAGCATTTCTCAAGTACATATTATAAAGTGATGTTTAGAAGTCTGATAGGTTGCTATGGTCAACTTCTCCACTTGTCCACTGCTTTGGAGGACAGCGTAAGGCAGGGGCAATCTGATTGAGCCAGTTTAAACCCCATGGTTGTGGTAGCAGTATACCTGTAAGACTTTTGATGTTAGTGTCAGTCGTTAGTGTTAGCCTATAGGGATCTTTGGGGGTTGAGCCTTGCTGCTATATTAGGTCTGTTAGCCAAAGGCTCAGCCTCTTTGTTCCTGGAAACTTCCAGCAGAGGACATGATGGTCTGTGTTATTTGGATTATAATCAGTGCATCTTGCTGTCCTCTCCTACTCTTTCTTTTACTACTCTTATTTCATTTCATCTCTTTTTAATTTTTGCCTTTCTTTCTTGTCTCCTGATTCCGCCCCCCCCCTCTTTTCTTCTGTCCCAGTCACATATGCATTATCCTTGCTGTTTCCCCCTCCCCTCTTTTCTTCTATCCCAGTCACATCTGCATTATCCTTGCTGTCTCCCCCCCCTCTTTTCTTCTGTCCCTGTCACATCTGCATTATCCTTGCTGTCTCCCCTTCCCCTCTTTTCTTCTGTCCCAGTCACATCTGCATTATCCTTGCTGTCTCCCCCTCCCCTCTTTTCTTCTATCCCAGTCACATCTGCATTATCCCTGCTGTCTCCCCCCCCCTCTTTTCTTCTGTCCCAGTCACATCTGCATTATCCTTGCTGTCTCCCCCTCCCCTCTTTTCTTCTGTCCCAGTCACATCTGCATTATCCTTGCTGTCTCCCCCTCCCCTCTTTTCTTCTGTCCCAGTCACATCTACATTATCCTTGCTGTCTCCCCCTCCCCTCTTTTCTACTGTCCCAGTCACATCTGCATTATCCTTGCTGTCTCCCCCCCCTCTTTTCTTCTGTCCCAGTCATATCTGCATTATCCTTGCTGTCTCCCCCTCCCCTCTTTTCTTCTGTCCCAGTCACATCTGCATTATCCTTGCTGTCTCCCCCTCCCCTCTTTTCTTCTGTCCCAGTCACATCTGCATTATCCCTGCTGTCTCCCCCTCCCCTCTTTTCATCTGTCCCAGTCACATCTGCATTATTCTTGTTGACTCCCCTGCCCCTCTTTTCTTCTGTCCCAGTCACATCTGCATTATCCTTGCTGTCTCCCCCTCTCCTCTTTTCTTCTGTCCCAGTCACACCTGCATTATCCTTGCTGTCTCCCCCTCACCTCTTTTCTTCTGTCCCAGTCACATCTGCATTATCCTTGCTGTCTCCCCCTCCCCTCTTTTCTTCTGTCCCAGTCACATCTGCATTATCCTTGCTGTCTCCCCTTCCCTTCTTTTCTTCTGTCCCAGTCACATCTGCTTTATCCTTGCTGTCTCCCCTTCCCCTCTTTTCTTCTGTCCCAGTCACATCTGCATTATCCTTGCTGTCTCTCCCCCCCCTCTTTTCTTCTGTCCCAGTCACATCTGCATTATTCTTGCTCTCTCCCCTTCCCCTCTTTTCTTCTGTCCCAGTTACATCTGCATTATTCTTGCTGTCTCCCCCTCCCTTCTTTTCTTTTGTCCCAGTCACATCTGCATTATCCTTGCTGTCTCCCCCTCCCCTCTTTTCTTCTGTCACAGCCACATCTGCATTATCCTTGCTGTCTCCCCCCTTTCTTTTCTTCTGTCCCAGTCACATCTGCATTATGCTTGCCGTCTCCCCCTCCCCTCTTTTCTTCTGTCCTAGTCACATCTGCATTATTCTTGCTGTCTCCCCCTCCCCTCTTTTCTTCTGTCCCAGTCACATCTGCATTATTCTTGCTGTCTCCCCCTCCCCCCTTTTCTTCTGTCCCAGTCACATCTGCATTATCCTTGCTGTCTCCCCCACCCCTCTTTTATTCTGTCCCAGTCACATCTGCATTATCCCTGCTGTCTCCCCTTCCCCTCTTTTCTTCTGTCCCAGTCACATCTGCATTATCCTTGCTGTCTCCCCCTCCCCTCTTTTCTTCTGTCCCAGTCACATCTGCATTATCCTTGCTGTCTCCCCCTCCCCTCTTTTCTTCTATCCAAGTCACATCTGCATTATCCTTGTTGTCTCCCCCTCCCCTCTTTTCTTCTGTCCCAGTCACATCTGCATTATCCTTGCTGTCTCCCCTTCCCTTCTTTTCTTCTGTCCCAGTCACATCTGCATTATCCCTGCTGTCTCCCCTTCCCCTCTTTTCTTCTGTCCCAGTCACATCTGCATTATCCTTGCTGTCTCTCCCCCCCCTCTTGTCTTCTGTCCCAGTCACATCTGCATTATCCTTGCTGTCTCCCCTTCCCCTCTTTTCTTCTGTCCCAGTCACATCTGCATTATCCTTGCTGTCTCTCCCCCCCCTCTTGTCTTCTGTCCCAGTCACATCTGCATTACTCTTGCTGTCTCCCCTTCCCCTCTTTTCTTCTGTCCCAGTCACATCTGCATTATTCTTGCTGTCTCCCCTTCCCCTCTTTTCTTCTGTCCCAGTCACATCTGCATTATCCTTGCTGTCTCCCCCTCCCCTCTTTTCTTCTGTCCCAGCCACATCTGCATTATCCTTGCTGTCTCCCCCCCCCTTTTTCTTCTGTCCCAGTCACATCTGCATTATGCTTGCTGTCTCCCCCTCCCCTCTTTTCTTCTGTCCCAGTCACATCTGCATTATTCTTGCTGTCTCCCCCTCCCCTCTTTTCTTCTGTCCCAGTCACATCTGCATTATCCTTGCTGTCTCCCCCACCCCTCTTTTATTCTGTCCCAATCACATCTGCATTATCCCTGCTGTCTCCCCTTACCCTCTTTTCTTCTGTCCCAGTCACATCTGCATTATCCTTGCTGTCTCCCCCTCCCCTCTTTTCTTCTGTCCCAGTCACATCTGCATTATCCTTGCTGTCTCCCCCTCCCCTCTTTTCTTCTGTCCAAGTCACATCTGCATTATCCTTGCTGTCTCCCCCTCCCCTCTTTTCTTCTGTCCCAGTCACATCTGCATTATCCTTGCTGTCTCCCCTTCCCTTCTCTTCTTCTGTCCCAGTCACATCTGCATTATCCTTGCTGTCTCCCCCCCCTCTTTTCTTCTGTCCCAGTCATATCTGCATTATCCTTGCTGTCTCCCCCTCCCCTCTTTTCTTCTGTCCCAGTCACATCTGCATTATCCTTGCTGTCTCCCCCTCCCCTCTTTTCTTCTGTCCCAGTCACATCTGCATTATCCTTGCTGTCTCCCCTTCCCTTCTCTTCTTCTGTCCCAGTCACATCTGCATTATCCTTGCTGTCTCCCCCCCCTCTTTTCTTCTGTCCCAGTCATATCTGCATTATCCTTGCTGTCTCCCCCTCCCCTCTTTTCTTCTGTCCCAGTCACATCTGCATTATCCTTGCTGTCTCCCCCTCCCCTCTTTTCTTCTGTCCCAGTCACATCTGCATTATCCCTGCTGTCTCCCCCTCCCCTCTTTTCATCTGTCCGAGTCACATCTGCATTATTCTTGTTGACTCCCCTGCCCCTCTTTTCTTCTCTCCCAGTCACATCTGCATTATCCTTGCTGTCTCCCCCTCCCCTCTTTTCTTCTGTCCCAGTCACACCTGCATTATCCTTGCTGTCTCCCCCTCCCCTCTTTTCTTCTGTCCCAGTCACATCTGCATTATCCTTGCTGTCTCCCCCTACCCTCTGTTCTTCTGTCCCAGTCACATCTGCATTATCCTTGCTGTCTCCCCTTCCCTTCTTTTCTTCTGCCCAGTCACATCTGCTTTATCCTTGCTGTCTCCCCTTCCCCTCTTTTCTTCTGTCCCAGTCACATCTGCATTATCCTTGCTGTCTCTCCCCACCCCCCTCTTTTCTTCTGTCCCAGTCACATCTGCATTATTCTTGCTCTCTCCCCTTCCCCTCTTTTCTTCTGTCCCAGTTACATCTGCATTATTCTTGCTGTCTCCCCCTCCCTTCTTTTCTTTTGTCCCAGTCACATCTGCATTATCCTTGCTGTCTCCCCCTCCCCTCTTTTCTTCTGTCACAGCCACATCTGCATTATCCTTGCTGTCTCCCCCCTTTCTTTTCTTCTGTCCCAGTCACATCTGCATTATGCTTGCCGTCTCCCCCTCCCCTCTTTTCTTCTGTCCTAGTCACATCTGCATTATTCTTGCTGTCTCCCCCTCCCCTCTTTTCTTCTGTCCCAGTCACATCTGCATTATCCTTGCTGTCTCCCCCACCCCTCTTTTATTCTGTCCCAGTCACATCTGCATTATCTCTGCTGTCTCCTCTTCCCCTCTTTTCTTCTGTCCCAGTCACATCTGCATTATCCTTGCTGTCTCCCGCTCCCCTCTTTTCTTCTGTCCCAGTCACATCTGCATTATCCTTGCTGTCTCCCCCTCCCCTCTTTTCTTCTGTCCAAGTCACATCTGCATTATCCTTGTTGTCTCCCCCTCCCCTCTTTTCTTCTGTCCCAGTCACATCTGCATTATCCTTGCTGTCTCCCCTTCCCTTCTTTTCTTCTGTCCCAGTCACATCTGCATTATTCCTGCTGTCTCCCCTTCCCCTCTTTTCTTCTGTCCCAGTCACATCTGCATTATCCTTGCTGTCTCTCCCCCCCCTCTTGTCTTCTGTCCCAGTCACATCTGCATTATTCTTGCTGTCTCCCCTTCCCCTCTTTTCTTCTGTCCCTGTCACATCTGCATTATTCTTGCTGTCTCCCCTTCCCCTCTTTTCTTCTGTCCCAGTCACATCTGCATTATCCATGCTGTCTCCCCTTCCCCTCTTTTCTTCTGTCCCAGTCACATCTGCATTATCCTTGCTGTCTCTCCCCCCACCCTCTTGTCTTCTGTCCCAGTCACATCTGCATTATCCTTGCTGTCTCCCCTTCCCCTCTTTTCTTCTGTCCCAGTCACATCTGCATTATCCTTGCTGTCTCTCCCCCCCCTCTTGTCTTCTGTCCAAGTCACATCTGCATTATTCTTGCTGTCTCCCCTTCCCCTCTTTTCTTCTGTCCCAGTCACATCTGCATTATTCTTGCTGTCTCCCCTTCCCCTCTTTTCTTCTGTCCCAGTCACATCTGCATTATCCTTGCTGTCTCCCCTTCCCCTCTTTTCTTCTGTCCCAGCCACATCTGCATTATCCTTGCTGTCTCCCCCCCCTCTTTTCTTCTGTCCCAGTCACATCTGCATTATGCTTGCTGTCTCCCCCTCCCCTCTTTTCTTCTGTCCCAGTCACATCTGCATTATTCTTGCTGTCTCCCCCTCCCCTCTTTTCTTCTGTCCCAGTCACATCTGCATTATCCTTGCTGTCTCCCCCACCCCTCTTTTATTCTGTCCCAGTCACATCTGCATTATCCCTGCTGTCTCCCCTTACCCTCTTTTCTTCTGTCCCAGTCACATCTGCATTATCCTTGCTGTCTCCCCCTCCCCTCTTTTCTTCTGTCCAAGTCACATCTGCATTATCCTTGCTGTCTCACCCTCCCCTCTTTTCTTCTGTCCCAGTCACATCTGCATTATCCTTGCTGTCTCCCCTTCCCTTCTCTTCTTCTGTCCCAGTCACATCTGCATTATCCTTGCTGTCTCTCCCCACCCCCTTTTCTTCTGTCCCAGTCACATCTGCATTATTCTTGCTGTCTCCCCTTCCCCTCTTTTCTTCTGTCCCAGTCACATCTGCATTATCCTTGCTGTCTCTCCCCACCCCCTTTTCTTCTGTCCCAGTCACATCTGCATTATTCTTGCTGTCTCCCCTTCCCCTCTTTTCTTCTGTCCCAGTCACATCTGCATTATTCTTGCTGTCTCCCCCTCCCCTTTTCTTCTGTCCCAGTCACATCTGCATTATCCTTGCTGTCTCCCCCTCCCCTCTTTTCTTCTGTCACAGCCACATCTGCATTATCCTTGCTGTCTCCCCCCCTCTTTTCTTCTGTCCCAGTCACATCTGCATTATGCTTGCTGTCTCCCCCTCCCCTCTTTTCTTCTGTCCCAATCACATCTGCATTATTCTTGCTGTCTCCCCCTCCCCTCTTTTCTTCTGTCCCAGTCACATCTGCATTATCCTTGCTGTCTCCCCCACCCCTCTTTTATTCTGTCCCAGTCACATCTGCATTATCTCTGCTGTCTCCCCTTTCCCTCTTTTCTTCTGTCCCAGTCACATCTGCATTATCCTTGTTGTCTTCCCCCCCCCTCTTTTCTTCTGTCCCAGTCACATCTGCATTATTCTGGCTGTCTCCCCCTCCCCTCTTTTCTTCTGTCCCAGTCACATCTGCATTATTCTGGCTGTCTCCCCCTCCCCTCTTTTCTTCTGTCCCAGTCACATCTGCATTATCCTTGCTGTCTCCCCCTCCCCTCTTTTCTTCTGTCCCAGTCACATCTGCATTATCCTTGCTGTCTCCCCCTCCCCTCTTTTCTTCTGTCCCAGTCACATCTGCATTATTCTTGCTGTCTCCCCCTCCCCTCTTTTCTTCTGTCCCAGTCACATCTGCATTATCCCTGCTGTCTCCCCCTCCCCTCTTTTCTTCTGTCCCAGTCACATCTGCATTATCCCTGCTGTCTCCCCCTCCCCTCTTTTCTTCTGTCCCAGTCACATCTGCATTATCCTTGCTGTCTCCCCCTCCCCTCTTTTCATCTGTCCCAGTCACATCTGCATTATCCATGCGGTCTCCCCTTCCCCTCTTTTCTTCTGTCCCAGTCACATCTGTATTATCCTTGCTGTCTCCCCTCCCCTCTTTTCTTCTGTCCCTGTCACATCTGCATTATCCCTGCTGTCTCCCCCTCCCCTCTTTTCTTCTGTCCCAGTCCCATCTGCATTATCCTTGCTGTCTCCCCTTCCCCTCTTTTCTTTTGGCCCAGTCACATCTGCATTATCCTTGCTTTCTCCCCTTCCCCTCTTTTCTTCTGTGCCAGTCACATCTGCATTATTCTTGCTGTCTCCCCCTCCCCTCTTTTCTTCTGTACCAGTCACACCTGCATTATCCTTGCTGTCTCCCCCACCCCTCTTTTCTACTGTCCCAGTCACATCTGCCTTATCCCTGCTGTCTCCCCTTCCCCTCTTTTCTTCTGTCCCAGTTACATCTGCATTATCCTTGCTGTCCCCCCCTCCTCTTTTCTTCTGTCCCAGTCACATCTGCATTATCCTTGCTGTCTCCCCCTCCCCTCTTTTCTTTTTCCCAGCCACATCTGCATTATCCTTGCTGTCCCCCCCTCTTTCCTTCTGTCCCAGTCACATCTGCATTATCCTTGCTGTCTCCCCTTCCCCTCTTTTCTTCTGTCCCAGTCACATCTGCATTATCCTTGCTGTCTCCCCCTCCCCTCTTTTCTTTTGTCCCAGTAACATCTGCATTATCCTTGCTGTCTCCATCTCCCCTCTTTTCTTCTGTCCCAGTCACATCTGCATTATCCTTGCTGTTTCCCCCTCCCCTCTTTTCTTCTGTCCCAGTCACATCTGCATTATCCTTGCTGTCTCCCCCTCCCCTCTTTTCTTCTGTCCCAGTCACATCTGCATTATGCTTGCTGTCTCCCCCTCCCCTCTTTTCTTCTGTCCCAGTCACATCTGCATTATTCTTGCTGTTTCCCCCTCCCCTCTTTTCTTCTGTCCCAGTCACATCTGCATTATTCTTGCTGTCTCCCCCTCCCCTCTTTTCTTCTGTCCCAGTCACATCTGCATTATCCTTGCTGTCTCCCCCTTCCCTCTTTTCTTCTGTCCCAGTCACATCTGCATTATCCTTGCTGTCTCCCCTTCCCTTCTTTTCTTCTGTCCCAGTCACATCTGCTTTATCGTTGCTGTCTCCCCTTCCCCTCTTTTCTTCTGTCCCAGTCACATCTGCATTATCCTTGCTGTCTCTCCCCCCCTCTTTTCTTCTGTCCCAGTCACATCTGCATTATTCTTGCTCTCTCCCCTTCCCCTCTTTTCTTCTGTCCCAGTCACATCTGCATTATCCTTGCTGTCTCCCCCTCCCGTTTTTTCTTCTGTCACAGCCACATCTGCATTATCCTTGCTGTCTCCCCCCCTTCTTTTCTTCTGTCCCAGTCACAACTGCATTATGCTTGCTGTCTCCCCCTCCCCTCTTTTCTTCTGTCCCAGTCACATCTGCATTATTCTTGCTGTCTCCCCCTCCCCTCTTTTCTTCTGTCCCAGTCACATCTGCATTATTCTTGCTGTCTCCCCCTCCCCTCTTTTCTTCTGTCCCAGTCACATCTGCATTATTCTTTCTGACTCCCCCTCCCCTCTTTTCTTCTTTCCCAGTCACATCTGCATTATCCTTGCTGTCTCCCCGACCCCTCTTTTATTCTGTCCCAGTCACATCTGCATTATCCCTGCTGTCTCCCCTTCCCCTCTTTTCTTCTGTCCCAGTCACATCTGCATTATCCTTGCTGTCTCCCCCTCCCCTCTTTTCTTCTGTCCCAGTTACATCTGCATTATCCTTGCTGTCTCCCCCTCCCCTCTTTTCTTCTGTCCAAGTCACATCTGCATTATCCTTGCTGTCTCCCCCTCCCCTCTTTTCTTCTGTCCCAGTCACATCTGCATTATCCTTGCTGTCTCCCCTTCCCTTCTTTTCTTCTGTCCCAGTCACATCTGCATTATCCTTGCTGTCTCCCCTTCCCCTCTTTTCTTCTGTCCCAGTCACATCTGCATTATCCTTGCTGTCTCTCCCCCCTCTCTTTTCTTCTGTCCCAGTCACATCTGCATTATCTTTGTTGTCTCCCCCACCCCTCTTTTATTCTGTCCCAGTCACATCTGCATTATCTCTGCTGTCTCCCCTTGCCCTCTTTTCTTCTGTCCCAGTCACATCTGCATTATCCTTGCTGTCTCCCCCTCCCCTCTTTTCTTCTGTCCCAGTCACATCTGCATTATCCTTGCTGTCTCCCCCTCCCATCTTTTCTTCTGTCCAAGTCACATCTGCATTATCCTTGCTGTCTCCCCCTCCCCCCTTTTCTTCTGTCCAAGTCACATCTGCATTATCCTTGCTGTCTCCCCTTCCCTTCTTTTCTTCTGTCCCAGTCACATCTGCATTATCCTTGCTGTCTCCCCTTCCCCTCTTTTCTTCTGTCCCAGTCACATCTGCATTATTCTTGCTGTCTCCCCTTCCCCTCTTTTCTTCTGTCCCAGTCACATCTGCATTATCCATGCGGTCTCCCCTTCCCCTCTTTTCTTCTGTCCCAGTCACATCTGCATTATCCTTGCTGTCTCCCCTCCCCTCTTTTCTTCTGTCCCAGTCACATCTGCATTATCCCTGCTGTCTCCCCCTCCCCTCTTTTCTTCTGTCCCAGTCCCATCTGCATTATCCTTGCTGTCTCCCCTTCCCCTCTTTTCTTCTGTCCCAGTCACATCTGCATTATCCTTGCTGTCTCCCCTTCCCCTCGTTTCTTCTGTCCCAGTCACATCTGCATTATCCTTGCTGTCTCCCCCTCCCCTCTTTTATTCTGTCCCAGTCACATCTGTATTATCCTTGCTATCTCCCCCTCCCCTCTTTTCTTCTGTCCCAGTCACATCTGCATTATCTTTGCTGTCTCCCCCTCCCCTCTTTTCTTCTGCCCCAGCCACATCTGCATTATCCTTGCTGTCTCCCCCTCCGCTCTTTTCTTTTTCCCAGCCACATCTGCATTATCCTTGCTGTCCCCCCCTCTTTTCTTTTTCCCAGCCACATCTGCATTATCCTTGCTGTCCCCCCCTCTTTCCTTCTGTCCCAGTCACATCTGCATTATCCTTGCTGTCTCCCCTTCCACTCTTTTCTTCAGTCCCAGTCACATCTGCATTATCCTTGCTGTCTCCCCCTCCCCTCTTTTCTTCTGTCCCTGTAACATCTGCATTATCCTTGCTGTCTCCCTCTCCCCTCTTTTCTTCTGTCCCAGTCACATCTGCATTATCCTTGCTGTCTCCCCCTCCCCTCTTTTCTTCTGTCCCAGTCACATCTGCATTATCCCTGCTCACTCCCCCTCCTCTCTTTTCTTCTGTCCCAGTCACATCTGCATTATCCTTCCTGTCTACCCCTCATCTCTTTTCTTCTGTCCCAGTCACATCTACATTATCCTTGCTGTTTCCCCCTCCCCTCTTTTCTTCTGTCCCAGTCACATCTGCATTATCCTTGCTGTCTCCCCCTGCCCTCTTTTCTTCTGTCCCAGTCACATCTGCATTATCCTTGCTATCTCCCCCACCCCTCTTTTCTTCTGTCCAAGTCACATCTGCATTATCCTTACTGTCTCCCCCTCCCCTCTTTTCTTCTGTCCCAGTCACATCTGCATTATCCTTGCTGTCTCCCCTTCCCTTCTTTTCTTCTGTCCCAGTCACATCTGCATTATCCTTGCTGTCTCCCCTTCCCCTCTTTTCTTCTGTCCCAGTCACATCTGCATTATCCTTGCTGTCTCTCCCCCCCTCTTTTCTTCTGTCCCAGTCACATCTGCATTATCCTTGCTGTCTCCCCTTCCCTTCTTTTCTTCTGTCCCAGTCATATCTGCATTATCCTTGCTGTCTCCCCTTCCCCTCTTTTCTTCTGTCCCAGTCACATCTGCATTATCCTTGCTGTCTCCCCCTCCCCTCTTTTCTTCTGTCCCAGTCACATCTGCATTATCCTTGTTGTCTCCCCCACCCCTCTTTTATTCTGTCCCAGTCTCATCTGCATTATCCTTGCTGTCTCCCCCTCCCCTCTTTTCTTCTGTCCCAGCCACATCTGCATTATCCTTGCTGTCTCCCCCACCTCTTTTATTCTGTCCCAGTCTAATCTGCATTATCCCTGCTGTCTCCCCTTGCCCTCTTTTCTTCTGTCCCAGTCACATCTGCATTATCCTTGCTGTCTCCCCCACCCCTCTTTTATTCTGTCCCAGTCACATCTGCATTATCTCTGCTGTCTCCCCTTGCCCTCTTTTCTTCTGTCCCAGTCACATCTGCATTATCCTTGCTGTCTCCCCCTACCCTCTGTTCTTCTGTCCCAGTCACATCTGCATTATCCTTGCTGTCTCCCCTTCCCTTCTTTTCTTCTGCCCAGTCACATCTGCTTTATCCTTGCTGTCTCCCCTTCCCCTCTTTTCTTCTGTCCCAGTCACATCTGCATTATCCTTGCTGTCTCTCCCCACCGCCCTCTTTTCTTCTGTCCCAGTCACATCTGCATTATTCTTGCTCTCTCCCCTTCCCCTCTTTTCTTCTGTCCCTGTTACATCTGCATTATTCTTGCTGTCTCCCCCTCCCTTCTTTTCTTTTGTCCCAGTCACATCTGCATTATCCTTGCTGTCTCCCCCTCCCCTCTTTTCTTCTGTCACAGCCACATCTGCATTATCCTTGCTGTCTCCCCCCTTTCTTTTCTTCTGTCCCAGTCACATCTGCATTATGCTTGCCGTCTCCCCCTCCCCTCTTTTCTTCTGTCCTAGTCACATCTGCATTATTCTTGCTGTCTCCCCCTCCCCTCTTTTCTTCTGTCCCAGTCACATCTGCATTATCCTTGCTGTCTCCCCCACCCCTCTTTTATTCTGTCCCAGTCACATCTGCATTATCCCTGCTGTCTCCTCTTCCCCTCTTTTCTTCTGTCCCAGTCACATCTGCATTATCCTTGCTGTCTCCCGCTCCCCTCTTTTCTTCTGTCCCAGTCACATCTGCATTATCCTTGCTGTCTCCCCCTCCCCTCTTTTCTTCTGTCCAAGTCACATCTGCATTATCCTTGTTGTCTCCCCCTCCCCTCTTTTCTTCTGTCCCAGTCACATCTGCATTATCCTTGCTGTCTCCCCTTCCCTTCTTTTCTTCTGTCCCAGTCACATCTGCATTATCCCTGCTGTCTCCCCTTCCCCTCTTTTCTTCTGTCCCAGTCACATCTGCATTATCCTTGCTGTCTCTCCCCCCCTCTTGTCTTCTGTCCCAGTCACATCTGCATTATTCTTGCTGTCTCCCCTTCCCCTCTTTTCTTCTGTCCCTGTCACATCTGCATTATTCTTGCTGTCTCCCCTTCCCCTCTTTTCTTCTGTCCAAGTCACATCTGCATTATCCTTGCTGTCTCACCCTCCCCTCTTTTCTTCTGTCCCAGTCACATCTGCATTATCCTTGCTGTCTCCCCATCCCTTCTCTTCTTCTGTCCCAGTCACATCTGCATTATCCTTGCTGTCTCTCCCCACCCCCTTTTCTTCTGTCCCAGTCACATCTGCATTATTCTTGCTGTCTCCCCTTCCCCTCTTTTCTTCTGTCCCAGTCACATCTGCATTATCCTTGCTGTCTCTCCCCACCCCCTTTTCTTCTGTCCCAGTCACATCTGCATTATTCTTGCTGTCTCCCCTTCCCCTCTTTTCTTCTGTCCCAGTCACATCTGCATTATTCTTGCTGTCTCCCCCTCCCCTTTTCTTCTGTCCCAGTCACAAATGCATTATCCTTGCTGTCTCCCCCTCCCCTCTTTTCTTCTGTCACAGCCACATCTGCATTATCCTTGCTGTCTCCCCCCCTCTTTTCTTCTGTCCCAGTTACATCTGCATTATGCTTGCTGTCTCCCCCTCCCCTCTTTTCTTCTGTCCTAATCACATCTGCATTATTCTTGCTGTCTCCTCCTCCCCTCTTTTCTTCTGTCCCAGTCACATCTGCATTATCCTTGCTGTCTCCCCCACCCCTCTTTTATTCTGTCCCAGTCACATCTGCATTATCTCTGCTGTCTCCCCTTCCCCTCTTTTCTTCTGTCCCAGTCACATCTGCATTATCCTTGTTGTCTTCCCCCCCCTCTTTTCTTCTGTCCCAGTCACATCTGCATTATTCTGGCTGTCTCCCCCTCCCCTCTTTTCTTCTGTCCCAGTCACATCTGCATTATTCTGGCTGTCTCCCCCTCCCCTCTTTTCTTCTGTCCCAGTCACATCTGCATTATCCTTGCTGTCTCCCCCTCCCCTCTTTTCTTCTGTCCCAGTCACATCTGCATTATCCTTGCTGTCTCCCCCTCCCCTCTTTTCTTCTGTCCCAGTCACATCTGCATTATTCTTGCTGTCTCCCCCTCACCTCTTTTCTTCTGTCCCAGTCACATCTGCATTATCCCTGCTGTCTCCCCCTCCCCTCTTTTCTTCTGTCCCAGTCACATCTGCATTATCCCTGCTGTCTCCCCCTCCCCTCTTTTCTTCTGTCCCAGTCACATCTGCATTATCCTTGCTGTCTCCCCCTCCCCTCTTTTCATCTGTCCCAGTCACATCTGCATTATCCATGCGGTCTCCCCTTCCCCTCTTTTCTTCTGTCCCAGTCACATCTGCATTATCCTTGCTGTCTCCCCTCCCCTCTTTTCTTCTGTCCCAGTCACATCTGCATTATCCCTGCTGTCTCCCCCTCCCCTCTTTTCTTCTGTCCCAGTCCCATCTGCATTATCCTTGCTGTCTCCCCTTCCCCTCTTTTCTTTTGTCCCAGTCACATCTGCATTATCCTTGCTTTCTCCCCTTCCCCTCTTTTCTTCTGTGCCAGTCACATCTGCATTATTCTTGCTGTCTCCCCCTCCCCTCTTTTCTTCTGTACCAGTCACACCTGCATTATCCTTGCTGTCTCCCCCACCCCTCTTTTCTACTGTCCCAGTCACATCTGCCTTATCCCTGCTGTCTCCCCTTCCCCTCTTTTCTTCTGTCCCAGTTACATCTGCATTATCCTTGCTGTCCCCCCCTCCTCTTTTCTTCTGTCCCAGTCACATCTGCATTATCCTTGCTGTCTCCCCCTCCCCTCTTTTCTTTTTCCCAGCCACATCTGCATTATCCTTGCTGTCCCCCCCTCTTTCCTTCTGTCCCAGTCACATCTGCATTATCCTTGCTGTCTCCCCTTCCCCTCTTTTCTTCTGTCCCAGTCACATCTGCATTATCCTTGCTGTCTCCCCCTCCCCTCTTTTCTTTTGTCCCAGTAACATCTGCATTATCCTTGCTGTCTCCCTCTCCCCTCTTTTCTTCTGTCCCAGTCACATCTGCATTATCCTTGCTGTTTCCCCCTTCCCTCTTTTCTTCTGTCCCAGTCACATCTGCATTATCCTTGCTGTCTCCCCCTCCCCTCTTTTCTTCTGTCCCAGTCACATCTGCATTATGCTTGCTGTCTCCCCCTCCCCTCTTTTCTTCTGTCCCAGTCACATCTGCATTATTCTTGCTGTTTCCCCCTCCCCTCTTTTCTTCTGTCCCAGTCACATCTGCATTATTCTTGCTGTCTCCCCCTCCCCTCTTTTCTTCTGTCCCAGTCACATCTGCATTATCCTTGCTGTCTCCCCCTTCCCTCTTTTCTTCTGTCCCAGTCACATCTGCATTATCCTTGCTGTCTCCCCTTCCCTTCTTTTCTTCTGTCCCAGTCACATCTGCTTTATCGTTGCTGTCTCCCCTTCCCCTCTTTTCTTCTGTCCCAGTCACATCTGCATTATCCTTGCTGTCTCTCCCCCCCTCTTTTCTTCTGTCCCAGTCACATCTGCATTATTCTTGCTCTCTCCCCTTCCCCTCTTTTCTTCTGTCCCAGTCACATCTGCATTATCCTTGCTGTCTCCCCCTCCCCTCTTTTCTTCTGTCACAGCCACATCTGCATTATCCTTGCTGTCTCCCCCCCTTCTTTTCTTCTGTCCCAGTCACAACTGCATTATGCTTGCTGTCTCCCCCTCCCCTCTTTTCTTCTGTCCCAGTCACATCTGCATTTTTCTTGCTGTCTCCCCCTCCCCTCTTTTCTTCTGTCCCAGTAACATCTGCATTATTCTTGCTGTCTCCCCCTCCCCTCTTTTCTTCTGTCCCAGTCACATCTGCATTATTCTTGCTGTCTCCCCCTCCCCTCTTTTCTTCTTTCCCAGTCACATCTGCATTATCCTTGCTGTCTCCCCCTCCCCCCTTTTCTTCTGTCCAAGTCACATCTGCATTATCCTTGCTGTCTCCCCTTCCCTTCTTTTCTTCTGTCCCAGTCACATCTGCATTATCCTTGCTGTCTCCCCTTCCCCTCTTTTCTTCTGTCCCAGTCACATCTGCATTATTCTTGCTGTCTCCCCTTCCCCTCTTTTCTTCTGTCCCAGTCACATCTGCATTATCCATGCAGTCTCCCCTTCCCCTCTTTTCTTCTGTCCCAGTCACATCTGCATTATCCTTGCTGTCTCCCCTCCCCTCTTTTCTTCTGTCCCAGTCACATCTGCATTATCCTTGCTGTCTCCCCCTCCCCTCTTTTCTTCTGTCCCAGTCACATCTGCATTATCCCTGCTCACTCCCCCTCCTCTCTTTTCTTCTGTCCCAGTCACATCTGCATTATCCTTCCTGTCTACCCCTCATCTCTTTTCTTCTGTCCCAGTCACATCTACATTATCCTTGCTGTTTCCCCCTCCCCTCTTTTCTTCTGTCCCAGTCACATCTGCATTATCCTTGCTGTCTCCCCCTGCCCTCTTTTCTTCTGTCCCAGTCACATCTGCATTATCCTTGCTATCTCCCCCACCCCTCTTTTCTTCTGTCCAAGTCACATCTGCATTATCCTTACTGTCTCCCCCTCCCCTCTTTTCTTCTGTCCCAGTCACATCTGCATTATCCTTGCTGTCTCCCCTTCCCTTCTTTTCTTCTGTCCCAGTCACATCTGCATTATCCTTGCTGTCTCCCCTTCCCCTCTTTTCTTCTGTCCCAGTCACATCTGCATTATCCTTGCTGTCTCTCCCCCCCTCTTTTCTTCTGTCCCAGTCACATCTGCATTATCCTTGCTGTCTCCCCTTCCCTTCTTTTCTTCTGTCCCAGTCATATCTGCATTATCCTTGCTGTCTCCCCTTCCCCTCTTTTCTTCTGTCCCAGTCACATCTGCATTATCCTTGCTGTCTCCCCCTCCCCTCTTTTCTTCTGTCCCAGTCACATCTGCATTATCCTTGTTGTCTCCCCCACCCCTCTTTTATTCTGTCCCAGTCTCATCTGCATTATCCTTGCTGTCTCCCCCTCCCCTCTTTTCTTCTGTCCCAGCCACATCTGCATTATCCTTGCTGTCTCCCCCACCTCTTTTATTCTGTCCCAGTCTAATCTGCATTATCCCTGCTGTCTCCCCTTGCCCTCTTTTCTTCTGTCCCAGTCACATCTGCATTATCCTTGCTGTCTCCCCCACCCCTCTTTTATTCTGTCCCAGTCACATCTGCATTATCTCTGCTGTCTCCCCTTGCCCTCTTTTCTTCTGTCCCAGTCACATCTGCATTATCCTTGCTGTCTCCCCCTACCCTCTGTTCTTCTGTCCCAGTCACATCTGCATTATCCTTGCTGTCTCCCCTTCCCTTCTTTTCTTCTGCCCAGTCACATCTGCTTTATCCTTGCTGTCTCCCCTTCCCCTCTTTTCTTCTGTCCCAGTCACATCTGCATTATCCTTGCTGTCTCTCCCCACCGCCCTCTTTTCTTCTGTCCCAGTCACATCTGCATTATTCTTGCTCTCTCCCCTTCCCCTCTTTTCTTCTGTCCCTGTTACATCTGCATTATTCTTGCTGTCTCCCCCTCCCTTCTTTTCTTTTGTCCCAGTCACATCTGCATTATCCTTGCTGTCTCCCCCTCCCCTCTTTTCTTCTGTCACAGCCACATCTGCATTATCCTTGCTGTCTCCCCCCTTTCTTTTCTTCTGTCCCAGTCACATCTGCATTATGCTTGCCGTCTCCCCCTCCCCTCTTTTCTTCTGTCCTAGTCACATCTGCATTATTCTTGCTGTCTCCCCCTCCCCTCTTTTCTTCTGTCCCAGTCACATCTGCATTATCCTTGCTGTCTCCCCCACCCCTCTTTTATTCTGTCCCAGTCACATCTGCATTATCCCTGCTGTCTCCTCTTCCCCTCTTTTCTTCTGTCCCAGTCACATCTGCATTATCTTTGCTGTCTCCCGCTCCCCTCTTTTCTTCTGTCCCAGTCACATCTGCATTATCCTTGCTGTCTCCCCCTCCCCTCTTTTCTTCTGTCCAAGTCACATCTGCATTATCCTTGTTGTCTCCCCCTCCCCTCTTTTCTTCTGTCCCAGTCACATCTGCATTATCCTTGCTGTCTCCCCTTCCCTTCTTTTCTTCTGTCCCAGTCACATCTGCATTATCCCTGCTGTCTCCCCTTCCCCTCTTTTCTTCTGTCCCAGTCACATCTGCATTATCCTTGCTGTCTCTCCCCCCCTCTTGTCTTCTGTCCCAGTCACATCTGCATTATTCTTGCTGTCTCCCCTTCCCCTCTTTTCTTCTGTCCCTGTCACATCTGCATTATTCTTGCTGTCTCCCCTTCCCCTCTTTTCTTCTGTCCAAGTCACATCTGCATTATCCTTGCTGTCTCACCCTCCCCTCTTTTCTTCTGTCCCAGTCACATCTGCATTATCCTTGCTGTCTCCCCATCCCTTCTCTTCTTCTGTCCCAGTCACATCTGCATTATCCTTGCTGTCTCTCCCCACCCCCTTTTCTTCTGTCCCAGTCACATCTGCATTATTCTTGCTGTCTCCCCTTCCCCTCTTTTCTTCTGTCCCAGTCACATCTGCATTATCCTTGCTGTCTCTCCCCACCCCCTTTTCTTCTGTCCCAGTCACATCTGCATTATTCTTGCTGTCTCCCCTTCCCCTCTTTTCTTCTGTCCCAGTCACATCTGCATTATTCTTGCTGTCTCCCCCTCCCCTTTTCTTCTGTCCCAGTCACAAATGCATTATCCTTGCTGTCTCCCCCTCCCCTCTTTTCTTCTGTCACAGCCACATCTGCATTATCCTTGCTGTCTCCCCCCCTCTTTTCTTCTGTCCCAGTCACATCTGCATTATGCTTGCTGTCTCCCCCTCCCCTCTTTTCTTCTGTCCTAATCACATCTGCATTATTCTTGCTGTCTCCTCCTCCCCTCTTTTCTTCTGTCCCAGTCACATCTGCATTATCCTTGCTGTCTCCCCCACCCCTCTTTTATTCTGTCCCAGTCACATCTGCATTATCTCTGCTGTCTCCCCTTCCCCTCTTTTCTTCTGTCCCAGTCACATCTGCATTATCCTTGTTGTCTTCCCCCCCCTCTTTTCTTCTGTCCCAGTCACATCTGCATTATTCTGGCTGTCTCCCCCTCCCCTCTTTTCTTCTGTCCCAGTCACATCTGCATTATTCTGGCTGTCTCCCCCTCCCCTCTTTTCTTCTGTCCCAGTCACATCTGCATTATCCTTGCTGTCTCCCCCTCCCCTCTTTTCTTCTGTCCCAGTCACATCTGCATTATCCTTGCTGTCTCCCCCTCCCCTCTTTTCTTCTGTCCCAGTCACATCTGCATTATTCTTGCTGTCTCCCCCTCACCTCTTTTCTTCTGTCCCAGTCACATCTGCATTATCCCTGCTGTCTCCCCCTCCCCTCTTTTCTTCTGTCCCAGTCACATCTGCATTATCCCTGCTGTCTCCCCCTCCCCTCTTTTCTTCTGTCCCAGTCACATCTGCATTATCCTTGCTGTCTCCCCCTCCCCTCTTTTCATCTGTCCCAGTCACATCTGCATTATCCATGCGGTCTCCCCTTCCCCTCTTTTCTTCTGTCCCAGTCACATCTGCATTATCCTTGCTGTCTCCCCTCCCCTCTTTTCTTCTGTCCCAGTCACATCTGCATTATCCCTGCTGTCTCCCCCTCCCCTCTTTTCTTCTGTCCCAGTCCCATCTGCATTATCCTTGCTGTCTCCCCTTCCCCTCTTTTCTTTTGTCCCAGTCACATCTGCATTATCCTTGCTTTCTCCCCTTCCCCTCTTTTCTTCTGTGCCAGTCACATCTGCATTATTCTTGCTGTCTCCCCCTCCCCTCTTTTCTTCTGTACCAGTCACACCTGCATTATCCTTGCTGTCTCCCCCACCCCTCTTTTCTACTGTCCCAGTCACATCTGCCTTATCCCTGCTGTCTCCCCTTCCCCTCTTTTCTTCTGTCCCAGTTACATCTGCATTATCCTTGCTGTCCCCCCCTCCTCTTTTCTTCTGTCCCAGTCACATCTGCATTATCCTTGCTGTCTCCCCCTCCCCTCTTTTCATCTGTCCCAGTCACATCTGCATTATCCTTGCTGTCTCCCCCTCCCCTCTTTTCTTCTGTCCCAGTCACATCTGTATTATCCTTGCTATCTCCCCCTCCCCTCTTTTCTTCTGTCCCAGTCACATCTGCATTATCTTTGCTGTCTCCCCCTCCCCTCTTTTCTTCTGCCCCAGCCACATCTGCATTATCCTTGCTGTCTCCCCCTCCCCTCTTTTCTTTTTCCCAGCCACATCTGCATTATCCTTGCTGTCCCCCCCTCTTTTCTTTTTCCCATCCACATCTGCATTATCCTTGCTGTCCCCCCCTCTTTCCTTCTGTCCCAGTCACATCTGCATTATCCTTGCTGTCTCCCCTTCCACTCTTTTCTTCAGTCCCAGTCACATCTGCATTATCCTTGCTGTCTCCCCCTCCCCTCTTTTCTTCTGTCCCTGTATCATCTGCATTATCCTTGCTGTATCCCTCTCCCCTCTTTTCTTCTGTCCCAGTCACATCTGCATTATCCTTGCTGTCTCCCCCTCCCCTCTTTTCTTCTGTCCCAGTCACATCTGCATTATCCCTGCTCTCTCCCCCTCCTCTCTTTTCTTCTGTCCCAGTCACATCTGCATTATCCTTCCAGTCTCCCCCTCCCCTCTTTTCTTCTGTCCCAGTCACATCTACATTATCCTTGCTGTTTCCCCCTCCCCTCTTTTCTTCTGTCCCAGTCACATCTGCATTATCCTTGCTGTCTCCCCCTGCCCTCTTTTCTTCTGTCCCAGTCACATCTGCATTATCCTTGCTATCTCCCCCACCCCTCTTTTCTTCTGTCCAAGTCACATCTGCATTATCCTTACTGTCTCCCCCTCCCCTCTTTTCTTCTGTCCCAGTCACATCTGCATTATCCTTGCTGTCTCCCCTTCCCTTCTTTTCTTCTGTCCCAGTCACATCTGCATTATCCTTGCTGTCTCCCCTTCCCCTCTTTTCTTCTGTCCCAGTCACATCTGCATTATCCTTGCTGTCTCTCCCCCCCTCTTTTCTTCTGTCCCAGTCACATCTGCATTATCCTTGCTGTCTCCCCTTCCCTTCTTTTCTTCTGTCCCAGTCACATCTGCATTATCCTTGCTGTCTCCCCTTCCCCTCTTTTCTTCTGTCCCAGTCACATCTGCATTATCCTTGCTGTCTCCCCCTCCCCTCTTTTCTTCTGTCCCAGTCACATCTGCATTATCCTTGTTGTCTCCCCCACCCCTCTTTTATTCTGTCCCCGTCTCATCTGCATTATCCTTGCTGTCTCCCCCTCCCCTCTTTTCTTCTGTCCCAGCCACATCTGCATTATCCTTGCTGTCTCCCCCACCTCTTTTATTCTGTCCCAGTCTAATCTGCATTATCCCTGCTGTCTCCCCTTGCCCTCTTTTCTTCTGTCCCAGTCACATCTGCATTATCCTTGCTGTCTCCCCTACCCCTCTTTTCTTCTGTCCCAGTCACATCTGCATTATCCTTGCTGTCTCCCCCTCCCCTCTTTTCTTCTGTCCAAGTCACATCTGCATTATCCTTGCTGTCTCCCTCTCCCCCCTTTTCTTCTGTCCCAGTCACATCTGCATTATCCTTGCTATCTCCCCTTCCCCTCTTTTCTTCTGTCCCAGTCACATCTGCATTATCCTTGCTGTCTCCCCCTCCCCTCTTTTCTTTTTCCCAGCCACATCTGCATTATCCTTGCTGTCCCCCCCTCTTTCCTTCTGTCCCAGTCACATCTGCATTATCCTTGCTGTCCCCCCCTCTTTCCTTCTGTCCCAGTCACATCTGCATTATCCTTGCTGTCTCCCCTTCCCCTCTTTTCTTCTGTCCCAGTCACATCTGCATTATCCTTGCTGTCTCCCCCTCCCCTCTTTTCTTCTGTCCCTGTAACATCTGCATTATCCTTGCTGTCTCCCTCTCCCCTCTTTTCTTCTGTCCCAGTCACATCTGCATTATCCTTGCTGTCTCCCCCTCCCCTCTTTTCTTCTGTCCCAGTCACATCTGCATTATCCCTGCTCTCTCCCCCTCCCCTCTTTTCTTCTGTCCCAGTCACATCTGCATTATCCTTGCTGTCTCCCCCTCCCCTCTTTTCTTCTGTCCCAGTCACATCTGCATTATCCTTGCTGTTTCCCCCTCCACTCTTTTCTTCTGTCCCAGTCACATCTGCATTATCCTTGCTGTCTCCCCCTGCCCTCTTTTCTTCTGTCCCAGTCACATCTGCATTATCCTTGCTATCTCCCCCACCCCTCTTTTCTTCTGTCCCAGTCACATCTGCATTTTCCTTGCTGTCTCCCCCTCCCCTCTTTTCTTCTGTCCCAGTCACATCTGTATTATCCTTGCTATCTCCCCCTCCCCTCTTTTCTTCTGTCCCAGTCACATCTGCATTATCTTTGCTGTCTCCCCCTCCCCTCTTTTCTTCTGCCCCAGCCACATCTGCATTATCCTTGCTGTCTCCCCCTCCCCTCTTTTCTTTTTCCCAGCCACATCTGCATTATCCTTGCTGTCCCCCCCTCTTTTCTTTTTCCCAGCCACATCTGCATTATCCTTGCTGTCCCCCCCTCTTTCCTTCTGTCCCAGTCACATCTGCATTATCCTTGCTGTCTCCCCTTCCACTCTTTTCTTCAGTCCCAGTCACATCTGCATTATCCTTGCTGTCTCCCCCTCCCCTCTTTTCTTCTGTCCCTGTAACATCTGCATTATCCTTGCTGTCTCCCTCTCCCCTCTTTTCTTCTGTCCCAGTCACATCTGCATTATCCTTGCTGTCTCCCCCTCCCCTCTTTTCTTCTGTCCCAGTCACATCTGCATTATCCCTGCTCTCTCCCCCTCCTCTCTTTTCTTCTGTCCCAGTCACATCTGCATTATCCTTCCTGTCTCCCCCTCCCCTCTTTTCTTCTGTCCCAGTCACATCTACATTATCCTTGCTGTTTCCCCCTCCCCTCTTTTCTTCTGTCCCAGTCACATCTGCATTATCCTTGCTGTCTCCCCCTGCCCTCTTTTCTTCTGTCCCAGTCACATCTGCATTATCCTTGCTATCTCCCCCACCCCTCTTTTCTTCTGTCCAAGTCACATCTGCATTATCCTTACTGTCTCCCCCTCCCCTCTTTTCTTCTGTCCCAGTCACATCTGCATTATCCTTGCTGTCTCCCCTTCCCTTCTTTTCTTCTGTCCCAGTCACATCTGCATTATCCTTGCTTTCTCCCCTTCCCCTCTTTTCTTCTGTCCCAGTCACATCTGCATTATCCTTGCTGTCTCTCCCCCCCTCTTTTCTTCTGTCCCAGTCACATCTGCATTATCCTTGCTGTCTCCCCTTCCCTTCTTTTCTTCTGTCCCAGTCACATCTGCATTATCCTTGCTGTCTCCCCTTCCCCTCTTTTCTTCTGTCCCAGTCACATCTGCATTATCCTTGCTGTCTCCCCCTCCCCTCTTTTCTTCTGTCCCAGTCACATCTGCATTATCCTTGTTGTCTCCCCCACCCCTCTTTTATTCTGTCCCAGTCTAATCTGCATTATCCCTGCTGTCTCCCCTTGCCCTCTTTTCTTCTGTCCCAGTCACATCTGCATTATCCTTGCTGTCTCCCCCTTCCCTCTTTTCTTCTGTCCCAGTCACATCTGCATTATCCTTGCTGTCTCCCCTTCCCTTCTTTTCTTCTGTCCCAGTCACATCTGCTTTATCGTTGCTGTCTCCCCTTCCCCTCTTTTCTTCTGTCCCAGTCACATCTGCATTATCCTTGCTGTCTCTCCCCCCCTCTTTTCTTCTGTCCCAGTCACATCTGCATTATTCTTGCTCTCTCCCCTTCCCCTCTTTTCTTCTGTCCCAGTCACATCTGCATTATCCTTGCTGTCTCCCCCTCCCCTCTTTTCTTCTGTCACAGCCACATCTGCATTATCCTTGCTGTCTCCCCCCCTTCTTTTCTTCTGTCCCAGTCACAACTGCATTATGCTTGCTGTCTCCCCCTCCCCTCTTTTCTTCTGTCCCAGTCACATCTGCATTTTTCTTGCTGTCTCCCCCTCCCCTCTTTTCTTCTGTCCCAGTAACATCTGCATTATTCTTGCTGTCTCCCCCTCCCCTCTTTTCTTCTGTCCCAGTCACATCTGCATTATTCTTGCTGTCTCCCCCTCCCCTCTTTTCTTCTTTCCCAGTCACATCTGCATTATCCTTGCTGTCTCCCCCTCCCCCCTTTTCTTCTGTCCAAGTCACATCTGCATTATCCTTGCTGTCTCCCCTTCCCTTCTTTTCTTCTGTCCCAGTCACATCTGCATTATCCTTGCTGTCTCCCCTTCCCCTCTTTTCTTCTGTCCCAGTCACATCTGCATTATTCTTGCTGTCTCCCCTTCCCCTCTTTTCTTCTGTCCCAGTCACATCTGCATTATCCATGCAGTCTCCCCTTCCCCTCTTTTCTTCTGTCCCAGTCACATCTGCATTATCCTTGCTGTCTCCCCTCCCCTCTTTTCTTCTGTCCCAGTCACATCTGCATTATCCTTGCTGTCTCCCCCTCCCCTCTTTTCTTCTGTCCCAGTCACATCTGCATTATCCCTGCTCACTCCCCCTCCTCTCTTTTCTTCTGTCCCAGTCACATCTGCATTATCCTTCCTGTCTACCCCTCATCTCTTTTCTTCTGTCCCAGTCACATCTACATTATCCTTGCTGTTTCCCCCTCCCCTCTTTTCTTCTGTCCCAGTCACATCTGCATTATCCTTGCTGTCTCCCCCTGCCCTCTTTTCTTCTGTCCCAGTCACATCTGCATTATCCTTGCTATCTCCCCCACCCCTCTTTTCTTCTGTCCAAGTCACATCTGCATTATCCTTACTGTCTCCCCCTCCCCTCTTTTCTTCTGTCCCAGTCACATCTGCATTATCCTTGCTGTCTCCCCTTCCCTTCTTTTCTTCTGTCCCAGTCACATCTGCATTATCCTTGCTGTCTCCCCTTCCCCTCTTTTCTTCTGTCCCAGTCACATCTGCATTATCCTTGCTGTCTCTCCCCCCCTCTTTTCTTCTGTCCCAGTCACATCTGCATTATCCTTGCTGTCTCCCCTTCCCTTCTTTTCTTCTGTCCCAGTCATATCTGCATTATCCTTGCTGTCTCCCCTTCCCCTCTTTTCTTCTGTCCCAGTCACATCTGCATTATCCTTGCTGTCTCCCCCTCCCCTCTTTTCTTCTGTCCCAGTCACATCTGCATTATCCTTGTTGTCTCCCCCACCCCTCTTTTATTCTGTCCCAGTCTCATCTGCATTATCCTTGCTGTCTCCCCCTCCCCTCTTTTCTTCTGTCCCAGCCACATCTGCATTATCCTTGCTGTCTCCCCCACCTCTTTTATTCTGTCCCAGTCTAATCTGCATTATCCCTGCTGTCTCCCCTTGCCCTCTTTTCTTCTGTCCCAGTCACATCTGCATTATCCTTGCTGTCTCCCCCACCCCTCTTTTATTCTGTCCCAGTCACATCTGCATTATCTCTGCTGTCTCCCCTTGCCCTCTTTTCTTCTGTCCCAGTCACATCTGCATTATCCTTGCTGTCTCCCCCTACCCTCTGTTCTTCTGTCCCAGTCACATCTGCATTATCCTTGCTGTCTCCCCTTCCCTTCTTTTCTTCTGCCCAGTCACATCTGCTTTATCCTTGCTGTCTCCCCTTCCCCTCTTTTCTTCTGTCCCAGTCACATCTGCATTATCCTTGCTGTCTCTCCCCACCGCCCTCTTTTCTTCTGTCCCAGTCACATCTGCATTATTCTTGCTCTCTCCCCTTCCCCTCTTTTCTTCTGTCCCTGTTACATCTGCATTATTCTTGCTGTCTCCCCCTCCCTTCTTTTCTTTTGTCCCAGTCACATCTGCATTATCCTTGCTGTCTCCCCCTCCCCTCTTTTCTTCTGTCACAGCCACATCTGCATTATCCTTGCTGTCTCCCCCCTTTCTTTTCTTCTGTCCCAGTCACATCTGCATTATGCTTGCCGTCTCCCCCTCCCCTCTTTTCTTCTGTCCTAGTCACATCTGCATTATTCTTGCTGTCTCCCCCTCCCCTCTTTTCTTCTGTCCCAGTCACATCTGCATTATCCTTGCTGTCTCCCCCACCCCTCTTTTATTCTGTCCCAGTCACATCTGCATTATCCCTGCTGTCTCCTCTTCCCCTCTTTTCTTCTGTCCCAGTCACATCTGCATTATCCTTGCTGTCTCCCGCTCCCCTCTTTTCTTCTGTCCCAGTCACATCTGCATTATCCTTGCTGTCTCCCCCTCCCCTCTTTTCTTCTGTCCAAGTCACATCTGCATTATCCTTGTTGTCTCCCCCTCCCCTCTTTTCTTCTGTCCCAGTCACATCTGCATTATCCTTGCTGTCTCCCCTTCCCTTCTTTTCTTCTGTCCCAGTCACATCTGCATTATCCCTGCTGTCTCCCCTTCCCCTCTTTTCTTCTGTCCCAGTCACATCTGCATTATCCTTGCTGTCTCTCCCCCCCTCTTGTCTTCTGTCCCAGTCACATCTGCATTATTCTTGCTGTCTCCCCTTCCCCTCTTTTCTTCTGTCCCTGTCACATCTGCATTATTCTTGCTGTCTCCCCTTCCCCTCTTTTCTTCTGTCCAAGTCACATCTGCATTATCCTTGCTGTCTCACCCTCCCCTCTTTTCTTCTGTCCCAGTCACATCTGCATTATCCTTGCTGTCTCCCCATCCCTTCTCTTCTTCTGTCCCAGTCACATCTGCATTATCCTTGCTGTCTCTCCCCACCCCCTTTTCTTCTGTCCCAGTCACATCTGCATTATTCTTGCTGTCTCCCCTTCCCCTCTTTTCTTCTGTCCCAGTCACATCTGCATTATCCTTGCTGTCTCTCCCCACCCCCTTTTCTTCTGTCCCAGTCACATCTGCATTATTCTTGCTGTCTCCCCTTCCCCTCTTTTCTTCTGTCCCAGTCACATCTGCATTATTCTTGCTGTCTCCCCCTCCCCTTTTCTTCTGTCCCAGTCACAAATGCATTATCCTTGCTGTCTCCCCCTCCCCTCTTTTCTTCTGTCACAGCCACATCTGCATTATCCTTGCTGTCTCCCCCCCTCTTTTCTTCTGTCCCAGTCACATCTGCATTATGCTTGCTGTCTCCCCCTCCCCTCTTTTCTTCTGTCCTAATCACATCTGCATTATTCTTGCTGTCTCCTCCTCCCCTCTTTTCTTCTGTCCCAGTCACATCTGCATTATCCTTGCTGTCTCCCCCACCCCTCTTTTATTCTGTCCCAGTCACATCTGCATTATCTCTGCTGTCTCCCCTTCCCCTCTTTTCTTCTGTCCCAGTCACATCTGCATTATCCTTGTTGTCTTCCCCCCCCCTCTTTTCTTCTGTCCCAGTCACATCTGCATTATTCTGGCTGTCTCCCCCTCCCCTCTTTTCTTCTGTCCCAGTCACATCTGCATTATTCTGGCTGTCTCCCCCTCCCCTCTTTTCTTCTGTCCCAGTCACATCTGCATTATCCTTGCTGTCTCCCCCTCCCCTCTTTTCTTCTGTCCCAGTCACATCTGCATTATCCTTGCTGTCTCCCCCTCCCCTCTTTTCTTCTGTCCCAGTCACATCTGCATTATTCTTGCTGTCTCCCCCTCACCTCTTTTCTTCTGTCCCAGTCACATCTGCATTATCCCTGCTGTCTCCCCCTCCCCTCTTTTCTTCTGTCCCAGTCACATCTGCATTATCCCTGCTGTCTCCCCCTCCCCTCTTTTCTTCTGTCCCAGTCACATCTGCATTATCCTTGCTGTCTCCCCCTCCCCTCTTTTCATCTGTCCCAGTCACATCTGCATTATCCATGCGGTCTCCCCTTCCCCTCTTTTCTTCTGTCCCAGTCACATCTGCATTATCCTTGCTGTCTCCCCTCCCCTCTTTTCTTCTGTCCCAGTCACATCTGCATTATCCCTGCTGTCTCCCCCTCCCCTCTTTTCTTCTGTCCCAGTCCCATCTGCATTATCCTTGCTGTCTCCCCTTCCCCTCTTTTCTTTTGTCCCAGTCACATCTGCATTATCCTTGCTTTCTCCCCTTCCCCTCTTTTCTTCTGTGCCAGTCACATCTGCATTATTCTTGCTGTCTCCCCCTCCCCTCTTTTCTTCTGTACCAGTCACACCTGCATTATCCTTGCTGTCTCCCCCACCCCTCTTTTCTACTGTCCCAGTCACATCTGCCTTATCCCTGCTGTCTCCCCTTCCCCTCTTTTCTTCTGTCCCAGTTACATCTGCATTATCCTTGCTGTCCCCCCCTCCTCTTTTCTTCTGTCCCAGTCACATCTGCATTATCCTTGCTGTCTCCCCCTCCCCTCTTTTCATCTGTCCCAGTCACATCTGCATTATCCTTGCTGTCTCCCCCTCCCCTCTTTTCTTCTGTCCCAGTCACATCTGTATTATCCTTGCTATCTCCCCCTCCCCTCTTTTCTTCTGTCCCAGTCACATCTGCATTATCTTTGCTGTCTCCCCCTCCCCTCTTTTCTTCTGCCCCAGCCACATCTGCATTATCCTTGCTGTCTCCCCCTCCCCTCTTTTCTTTTTCCCAGCCACATCTGCATTATCCTTGCTGTCCCCCCCTCTTTTCTTTTTCCCATCCACATCTGCATTATCCTTGCTGTCCCCCCCTCTTTCCTTCTGTCCCAGTCACATCTGCATTATCCTTGCTGTCTCCCCTTCCACTCTTTTCTTCAGTCCCAGTCACATCTGCATTATCCTTGCTGTCTCCCCCTCCCCTCTTTTCTTCTGTCCCTGTATCATCTGCATTATCCTTGCTGTATCCCTCTCCCCTCTTTTCTTCTGTCCCAGTCACATCTGCATTATCCTTGCTGTCTCCCCCTCCCCTCTTTTCTTCTGTCCCAGTCACATCTGCATTATCCCTGCTCTCTCCCCCTCCTCTCTTTTCTTCTGTCCCAGTCACATCTGCATTATCCTTCCAGTCTCCCCCTCCCCTCTTTTCTTCTGTCCCAGTCACATCTACATTATCCTTGCTGTTTCCCCCTCCCCTCTTTTCTTCTGTCCCAGTCACATCTGCATTATCCTTGCTGTCTCCCCCTGCCCTCTTTTCTTCTGTCCCAGTCACATCTGCATTATCCTTGCTATCTCCCCCACCCCTCTTTTCTTCTGTCCAAGTCACATCTGCATTATCCTTACTGTCTCCCCCTCCCCTCTTTTCTTCTGTCCCAGTCACATCTGCATTATCCTTGCTGTCTCCCCTTCCCTTCTTTTCTTCTGTCCCAGTCACATCTGCATTATCCTTGCTGTCTCCCCTTCCCCTCTTTTCTTCTGTCCCAGTCACATCTGCATTATCCTTGCTGTCTCTCCCCCCCTCTTTTCTTCTGTCCCAGTCACATCTGCATTATCCTTGCTGTCTCCCCTTCCCTTCTTTTCTTCTGTCCCAGTCACATCTGCATTATCCTTGCTGTCTCCCCTTCCCCTCTTTTCTTCTGTCCCAGTCACATCTGCATTATCCTTGCTGTCTCCCCCTCCCCTCTTTTCTTCTGTCCCAGTCACATCTGCATTATCCTTGTTGTCTCCCCCACCCCTCTTTTATTCTGTCCCCGTCTCATCTGCATTATCCTTGCTGTCTCCCCCTCCCCTCTTTTCTTCTGTCCCAGCCACATCTGCATTATCCTTGCTGTCTCCCCCACCTCTTTTATTCTGTCCCAGTCTAATCTGCATTATCCCTGCTGTCTCCCCTTGCCCTCTTTTCTTCTGTCCCAGTCACATCTGCATTATCCTTGCTGTCTCCCCTACCCCTCTTTTCTTCTGTCCCAGTCACATCTGCATTATCCTTGCTGTCTCCCCCTCCCCTCTTTTCTTCTGTCCAAGTCACATCTGCATTATCCTTGCTGTCTCCCTCTCCCCCCTTTTCTTCTGTCCCAGTCACATCTGCATTATCCTTGCTATCTCCCCTTCCCCTCTTTTCTTCTGTCCCAGTCACATCTGCATTATCCTTGCTGTCTCCCCCTCCCCTCTTTTCTTTTTCCCAGCCACATCTGCATTATCCTTGCTGTCCCCCCCTCTTTCCTTCTGTCCCAGTCACATCTGCATTATCCTTGCTGTCCCCCCCTCTTTCCTTCTGTCCCAGTCACATCTGCATTATCCTTGCTGTCTCCCCTTCCCCTCTTTTCTTCTGTCCCAGTCACATCTGCATTATCCTTGCTGTCTCCCCCTCCCCTCTTTTCTTCTGTCCCTGTAACATCTGCATTATCCTTGCTGTCTCCCTCTCCCCTCTTTTCTTCTGTCCCAGTCACATCTGCATTATCCTTGCTGTCTCCCCCTCCCCTCTTTTCTTCTGTCCCAGTCACATCTGCATTATCCCTGCTCTCTCCCCCTCCCCTCTTTTCTTCTGTCCCAGTCACATCTGCATTATCCTTGCTGTCTCCCCCTCCCCTCTTTTCTTCTGTCCCAGTCACATCTGCATTATCCTTGCTGTTTCCCCCTCCACTCTTTTCTTCTGTCCCAGTCACATCTGCATTATCCTTGCTGTCTCCCCCTGCCCTCTTTTCTTCTGTCCCAGTCACATCTGCATTATCCTTGCTATCTCCCCCACCCCTCTTTTCTTCTGTCCCAGTCACATCTGCATTTTCCTTGCTGTCTCCCCCTCCCCTCTTTTCTTCTGTCCCAGTCACATCTGTATTATCCTTGCTATCTCCCCCTCCCCTCTTTTCTTCTGTCCCAGTCACATCTGCATTATCTTTGCTGTCTCCCCCTCCCCTCTTTTCTTCTGCCCCAGCCACATCTGCATTATCCTTGCTGTCTCCCCCTCCCCTCTTTTCTTTTTCCCAGCCACATCTGCATTATCCTTGCTGTCCCCCCCTCTTTTCTTTTTCCCAGCCACATCTGCATTATCCTTGCTGTCCCCCCCTCTTTCCTTCTGTCCCAGTCACATCTGCATTATCCTTGCTGTCTCCCCTTCCACTCTTTTCTTCAGTCCCAGTCACATCTGCATTATCCTTGCTGTCTACCCCTCCCCTCTTTTCTTCTGTCCCTGTAACATCTGCATTATCCTTGCTGTCTCCCTCTCCCCTCTTTTCTTCTGTCCCAGTCACATCTGCATTATCCTTGCTGTCTCCCCCTCCCCTCTTTTCTTCTGTCCCAGTCACATCTGCATTATCCCTGCTCTCTCCCCCTCCTCTCTTTTCTTCTGTCCCAGTCACATCTGCATTATCCTTCCTGTCTCCCCCTCCCCTCTTTTCTTCTGTCCCAGTCACATCTACATTATCCTTGCTGTTTCCCCCTCCCCTCTTTTCTTCTGTCCCAGTCACATCTGCATTATCCTTGCTGTCTCCCCCTGCCCTCTTTTCTTCTGTCCCAGTCACATCTGCATTATCCTTGCTATCTCCCCCACCCCTCTTTTCTTCTGTCCAAGTCACATCTGCATTATCCTTACTGTCTCCCCCTCCCCTCTTTTCTTCTGTCCCAGTCACATCTGCATTATCCTTGCTGTCTCCCCTTCCCTTCTTTTCTTCTGTCCCAGTCACATCTGCATTATCCTTGCTTTCTCCCCTTCCCCTCTTTTCTTCTGTCCCAGTCACATCTGCATTATCCTTGCTGTCTCTCCCCCCCTCTTTTCTTCTGTCCCAGTCACATCTGCATTATCCTTGCTGTCTCCCCTTCCCTTCTTTTCTTCTGTCCCAGTCACATCTGCATTATCCTTGCTGTCTCCCCTTCCCCTCTTTTCTTCTGTCCCAGTCACATCTGCATTATCCTTGCTGTCTCCCCCTCCCCTCTTTTCTTCTGTCCCAGTCACATCTGCATTATCCTTGTTGTCTCCCCCACCCCTCTTTTATTCTGTCCCAGTCTAATCTGCATTATCCCTGCTGTCTCCCCTTGCCCTCTTTTCTTCTGTCCCAGTCACATCTGCATTATCCTTGCTGTCTCCCCTACCCCTCTTTTCTTCTGTCCCAGTCACATCTGCATTATCCTTGCTGTCTCCCCCTCCCCTCTTTTCTTCTGTCCAAGTCACATCTGCATTATCCTTGCTGTCTCCCTCTCCCCCCTTTTCTTCTGTCCCAGTCACATCTGCATTATCCTTGCTATCTCCCCTTCCCCTCTTTTCTTCTGTCCCAGTCACATCTGCATTATCCTTGCTGTCTCCCCCTCCCCTCTTTTCTTCTGTCCAAGTCACATCTGCATTATCCTTGCTGTCTCCCTCTCCCCCCTTTTCTTCTGTCCCAGTCACATCTGCATTATCCTTGCTATCTCCCCTTCCCCTCTTTTCTTCTGTCCCAGTCACATCTGCATTATCCTTGCTGTCTCCCCTTCCCCTCTTTTCTTCTGTCCCAGTCACATCTGCATTATCCTTGCTGTCTCTCCCCACCCCCTTTTCTTCTGTCCCAGTCACATCTGCATTATCCTTGCTGTCTCCCCTCCCCTCTTTTCTTCTGTCCCAGCCACATCTGCATTATCCTTGCTGTCTCCCCCTCCCCTCTTTTCTTTTTCCCAGCCACATCTGCATTATCCTTGCTGTCCCCCCCTCTTTCCTTCTGTCCCAGTCACATCTGCATTATCCTTGCTGTCCCCCCCTCTTTCCTTCTGTCCCAGTCACATCTGCATTATCCTTGCTGTCTCCCCTTCCCCTCTTTTCTTCTGTCCCAGTCACATCTGCATTATCCTTGCTGTCTCCCCCTCCCCTCTTTTTTTCTGTCCCTGTAACATCTGCATTATCCTTGCTGTCTCCCTCTCCCCTCTTTTCTTCTGTCCCAGTCACATCTGCATTATCCTTGCTGTCTCCCCCTCCCCTCTTTTCTTCTGTCCCAGTCACATCTGCATTATCCCTGCTCTCTCCCCCTCCCCTCTTTTCTTCTGTCCCAGTCACATCTGCATTATCCTTGCTGTCTCCCCCTCCCCTCTTTTCTTCTGTCCCAGTCACATCTGCATTATCCTTGCTGTTTCCCCCTCCACTCTTTTCTTCTGTCCCAGTCACATCTGCATTATCCTTGCTGTCTCCCCCTGCCCTCTTTTCTTCTGTCCCAGTCACATCTGCATTATCCTTGCTATCTCCCCCACCCCTCTTTTCTTCTGTCCCAGTCACATCTGCATTTTCCTTGCTGTCTCCCCCTCCCCTCTTTTCTTCTGTCACAGTCACATCTGCATTATCCTTGCTGTCTCCCCCTCCCCTCTTTTCTTCTGTCCCAGTCACATCTGCATTATCCCTGCTGTCTCCCCCTCCCCTCTTTTCTTCGGTCCCAGTCACATCTGCATTATCCTTGCTGTCTCCCCCTCCCCTCTTTTCTTCTGTCCCAGTCACCTCTGCATTATCCTTGCTGTCTCCCCCTCCCCTCTTTTCTTCTGTCCCAGTCACATCTGCATTATCCCTGCTGTCTCCCCCTCCCCTCTTTTCTTCTGTCCCAGTCACATCTACATTATCCTTGCTGTCTCCCCCTCCCCTCTTTTCTTCTGTCCCAGTCACATCTGCATTATTCTTGCTGTCTCCCCTTCCCCTCTTTTCTTCTGTCCCAGTCATATCCGTCTCCCCTTCCCCTCTTTTCTTCTGTCCCAGTCACATCTGCATTATTCTTGCTGTCTCCCCTTCCCCTCTTTCCTTCTGTCCCAGTCACATCTGCATTATCCTTGCTGTCTCCCCTTCCACTCTTTTCTTCTGTCCCAGTCACATCTGCATTATCCTTGCTGTCTCCCCCCCCTCTTTTCTTCTGTCTCTGTCACATCTGCATTATTCTTGCTGTCTCCCCTTCCCCTCTTTTCTTCTGTCCCAGTCACATCTGCATTATCCTTGCTGTCTCTCTCCCCCCTCTTTTCTTTGCCTCCATTTGTTAATAATAGCTGAATGTTGCTGCCATGCCCCTGCTGAACACTTAAGTGGTCTGCCCGCTCGACTCCCGCTGCTGAAGCGGAACCAGATGGGAGCAGCGCGGCTGGCGGTCACGTGGCCTCGCGGCACGGGTCACCGTCTGTGACAGCAGCACCGGGGTTGGAGGCTGCTTCGTCCCCCATCGGCGTTTTGCTCCATCAATGGGCCCCGTTGTGGAGAATAATGATGAGAGATGCGGCCCGCGTGGCTGCTTCTCTGGGGGCCTTACATCACGTGGCGTCGGGGTCAGCGGGGCCTCCACTCATCCCCGCTGCTGGTATGGGGAGGGTGGTTAGGCCTCTGGTAGCTGCTGGCTCTGGACGCCCAGGAGCGTTAGAATAGTGAGGGGGTGTAGGACTCCTGCTGTGCCATGCTGGTCAGGGTGGAGGGACAAGCTCCGGGCCCCACGTTCTGTATGGTGCTGCTGTGCAGGGAGCCATGAGTGCTGCACACCACCAGATGTCTCTCAATGCGCCACTGTATGCAATTCTCATGTGTTCATTTGCACCACCCTTTTTAACATGTATCAGAATTAATAAATAACCTGTGCACCAGCTAGGAGATCTGGAAACCAGGCACTATTAGGGATGTGCTGCTATAGAGCCCAATATACTGTATACATTTATGTCCGGTACAGTGCTATCTCCTTCTGCTGTAACCCCAGACTTGCTCCAATGCTCTGGAATGGTGCTCACATATGAAATAAAAATATTCAGCTCAGGCAGGATGGCCCTACTGCCGAATCTAATGGCTTATTGCGATTGCTGGTCCTGCATATGCTGGAGTTAATGCACACTCAAAATATTTAGTATAAAACATATTAAAGCTGGATAAGTGCTAATTATCTGTCAAGGTCATGTATAAAAATACAGTTTTTAAAAATCAAACACCGGTCTTATTAGCAGGGGTATAAGCAGCAGAACATGAGGCATAACTATTCCATCACAGCCAGTAAGCAGGCGAATGAAAAATTTAATTTGTTGGCAGCGCAGTTCACGTCCACCTCCCCAGCGTCGGCGCAGTCATTTACACACTTGCAGAACACTTTGGCCCCCCTCCCCGATGGGTCAGCTTTTACACGTTTTTGGTTTGCAGGGGTTTTAAGTCCTGGTGCTGCGCCCTTGGTCTCTCCTACGTCTGCGAATGTGGCTATGGATTTTGTGCCTGTTCTCGCTTCTCCCTACTCTGCAGGTGTTGCTGCGGCTATGACCTCTGCTGATCAGATTGATGGCGCGGTTGTTAGCTGAATAGATTGGTTGCGTTGCTAAAATGGGTAACTATAGCTGGGTGAACCAATTTCAATTTAATTTGCTCAAATTATCATTTGCAATGGCTTATTTTGTGTTTCGGCAGCTGCGCTGCATTATCGGGATGTATTGTGCGGTGAGGATTCTCTGTTGCGCAGCATGCGTCGCTTTAGAACTGACCAGAATGGGTGGGGTCGCTGTCTAGCTTTGCAGTAATGTTAGGACGCCAGAAGCTGCCCGTGTTTTTGGCACATGTATATTGCGACAGCGCCCAGAGTGTGGAGAAGCATGGTTGGTGCATCAGGATGGGGTTCCAGTTAGTAAATACCAATTTGGTCAGTTTTTTACAACGATGTATTGCGGCTCTCAGTCTCCCTGCACACGAATATGGCACTCATTCGTTCCGAAATTGGGACTGCCACGTCTGCTGCCACTTCCGGTTTTCCAACGTCAGAGATTCAGGCTCTGGGTAAGAGGAAATCCGGAGCATTCTGTCTTTATGTGCGTTCGGACAGGGTGCTTGCTAGCACTGTTTTGGCATGCTAGCCAGGGGTTTAGATTACTCGCTTTCAGGGGTTTGGAGAGATTTTTATTTTTCTACGGAGGCAACAAATAGTTCCCCATATAAGTAGAAAAGATCCTAGTAGGTTTTGTTTTTACCTCCAGCCTGGTTAGCATGCTTGTGTTTGTCACTAACATCGTTATTGTTGTTTCATGTTGTCTTGTCTGTGGATGGGTAGAGGAATGCTGTGGCGTGAATTGAAGGGGCGTCTTATGTATATGGTGTGAATGTTTGGTTGGCCTAAAAGTGTTGATTGTGCACTTGGATGGACATGATGGCGGAGTTGTTGGTTCATCATGCACTCATATTATAAGATGTTGATCATGCACTTGGATGGGCATGATGGCGGAATTGTTGTTGGTTTATCATGCACTCATGATATAATACGTGCATTTGTTAGGTCTGATGGGAACCTTTTTGTCACTCATGATATAATAGGTTTTCTTAGGTCTGATGGGGACCTTTTTGTCAGGGGCAGTTTTGCTTCTGTTTTGTGGAGGCATTGTTTAAGGCGATGGTGGAGTTGGGTTTAGTTTGTTTGGTGGTGGGCTGCGGCTTTGAGTTGCCTCGCTTTGGCGGAAAGAACTGTAGTGTGCTTTTAGTTAACACAAATTAGATGGTTGCGCTCTCCTGGTTCAATGATAGGCCAAACCCGTCCCTTCCGGGAATGACACAACTCATCTGGGTGTGCTTTTTGGGGAGAGTTGAACACCAACGAGTGATGTGTTTGGTCTGCATGTGTATGTGGGAGTGTCCGTTCTTTGTTGTCCGCCACCATACTAACTTTAAGCTCATAATTAATTTCAATTGGCAACATCTAATTATCTAATTAGATAACCACAATTTAATATGATTAATTATTAAGTCATTATTAATACTCTGATGTCAACTAAATTTGACCTCTA